>OZ024898.1:37447234-38147234 GCA_964017195.1 Siderastrea radians
CAAAGAACTAGCACTATGTCTCAGTCCGCTGACCACACTCTTGTCAGTTGTTGTCGCTCATTGTCGAAACCGAACGAAGGACGAACGAAGAGGATCGATAAGAAAGGAAATCATGTGTTGCTTTGTGTTTTATATGTAGAGACCTAAATGTCGTGGTCAGCACCCGAAGACTGGTCCCGCTGGGACCCAGAAAAATTATTAGTCTGTCCCTACGATGAAGTGCACTTGATTAAGGCAAAAAGATTTCAACACCACCTTTTAAAGTGCAGAAAGAATCACCCGGAGAAAGACTTCGTGAACTGTCCTTTCAATGCTAAGCATGTTATGTTAAGATCAGAGCTTCGACATCATGTTAGTCGGTGTCCTGACAGGGTAAGTGTAATTGACTTAGTGTTATAATGGCCATTTATTCCGTGATTGATTGTGTTCTTCGTGCTTTGTTGATCTAAGAAGAGATCGACACCTTAAGGTGGCTTACATGACATGTACAAGTTCTACCTGTTGTTCATGTCTTTCAAGACAGTGTTCACATGCGGTTTTTGTTGGATCTTTGTTTTTGTGTGTCTCATATTTATCATATATCACCTTTTGGAGTAGTCTAACAAAGATAAGATTTAGGAAACAATCAAACCAAAAACACTTTCAAAAGTGGTCTCTATTTTTAAATGAGTACCTTCTCAAACTCATTAAAAATTTAGGTAAGCCTGAACAAAGAAGATTACAAGTATGGCACAGGTTTGAATACCTGATGTTATTAAAAGCAAATTTTGGTGATTTTTTTCCTTGTTTCCTCTTTATTTGTATGAACTGTTTTTTCTTTTTGTTTGATATCTTACCTTTCTTCTGTTGATTTATCACATTGTGCATTTGCCAGCAAATAAAGGAAAATAACTTGAAATCACTATTTACGAGACTAATTATTTTCTATTAAACTTTTCAGACTGTGATAGAACAGTATAATTATAAAGGTAAGTTGAAGAGCATGAAATAGTTCCAGCTTTGTAGTTGGGTCACATAGGCAAGCCCCCACTAAACAACTAGTACTGGAAGAATACTAGAAAGGGATAGAAAGTACCATCTAGCATCAGTGACATTTGTACCGTCTAACATCAGAACCGTCTAACATGAGTGATCTGTTCACCAAAGCTAAAGAAAAGCACATACACAAGACCAGGTTCTCTTCCTTTGGTAACTTTTCCATCACAACCTCAAGACTGAGTCAAACTCAAGGGTCTTTTGCCAGATTTAATTTTAATTTTAATTTTTAATTTTATCCCATTTTCTTTGCACAAAGTAATATAAACAAAATATATAGATTTACATAAATAAAAAGTACGTATATAGTAAGTTACAATGACAGAAAAAAAAATTTTAATTTGTGCAAAAGAGGAAGACTAGAGAGGAACTAACGAACCATTCGAGCTAGTCCACCTTAAAATTACAGGACAGTAATAAGATTGAACAAAATAGTGAAAAATGTTAGAGAAATGTAGCAATAATTTAAAATTTGAAATTCTCACACCCATGACTAATAATTATTTATTGAAAAGTATATAGCAAAAATTACAGTTAGAACATCATGACACCCATGTAGCTCTGGGATTGTCAGGATCAAAACCTATATTTTTGTAGTAATCCTCACATTGTTTTTTAAAACTAGAGATTCCAAGGTTGGAGCTAAACTTTGGAATTCCCTCCACGATAAATTTCATCAACTCCCCAAGAGTGCTTTTAAAAAGCAAATATTCAATTGCTTTTGGTATTGGAGGCTGACGATGATTATGTTGAAGTGCCTATTCTACTGCAAAAATTGCAAACTATGTACATAACTGATCAATTTTCTCATTTTTCGTATCCTTTCTTCCTCTCCTCTATTAATTTTGTAGTTAGTTTTCTGCAATTCGTGTAATTCTTGAATGTGAATTCCTACAAAGTGGCGGTTAAAGTATATAGTTATTTATCCTTATTGAATTGTTAATTTATCTTTATTTGGCTGCTGTACCTTTGTTAGTAGCTCTGCCCGCCTCAATTAAAAAAATTTTTGTATTTAATAATTTATGCATTTTTGTGAATTTGTGAAATTTGTGTTTGTGGGCCAACTCCGGCTTGCATGGATTAAAAATAAAACAAAGGTAAAATAAAAAAATAAACAAAGTCAAAAATTATTAATACGATCACCAGTGTCCTGTGTAATGTATCACTTTGTTAAAATGTACCTTCCCACCCCTCCCTTAGATCTACAACTAACTACTTGTTTGTTCAATTTTGTAAAAATAAATTGCTCTTTGCATTATGTCATTAATGACAGGCAGTGAAAAGGATGAAGATGGATTTTATTTCAAAGGAGACACTTCTGTTCCAAGTTATCACAAAACTGAGGAATTACAGGAGCCATTGGAGCGCTGGGATATTGGTATGTTACTTAGTTGTTTTAAGGGTGATTTTTATGTGCATTTGTAACCTGATTCAAAACTGTCTGTCTGGTCTTCTTGGGCAGGGAGCAAAGGTGTCCTTTCTCTAAAACTCTGAGAGTTTCTTAACTACAAGGGTGTTTAGATACCAGCCCAGAAACTGGTCTGAATAAGTTATTTAACCCTGTCACTCCTAGAGTCAGTTTTGGAGTCATGTAAGGTGGTTCTTAATTTTGAGTCGGTGGATAATATCCTAAATTGTGTGACCATTCAGATGAAAGCTCTTCAGTAGTACTCTCACATGGTACTATTCATATTTAAGTATTTTACAACATGAAATTTGGGATTTTTCTTGAACTTTGATTTTAGGCACTATAGGGAGTAAAAGGGTTAAAGGATACTGTGTATGAGTCAAAATGGGCCTCAAATTCGCCTCCCATTACTTGAAAAAAAAAACACTGATATGGTAGCAAAATGTCCCATGTAAATAAAAATGAGAACCAGATTTAATACAGTCACTGCTTATTGTGTGGGTGTCAAACTTGAACGTGGGGGGAGAAATGCATCATGCTTCCAGGGCTTTTGTAATTTTATAAACTTTTAGGAACAAATTTCTGACTGAAAGGATAAACACCTGACACCTACTTACACCTACCCAACCCAGAAATGTAACAGTCCAGACAACAGCATTGGAACCTAAGCCTCTGACTTTGGGATAAATGGGGTAAAAAAAGGTAAAGTCATACACAAGCCAAGGAGACCCACACAGCCGGAGCTTAACCCGGTTTCTGTAGCATGAAGCAACCAAGAGTATTACTACTTCCCCGTGTATGGGATGCTAGTCCATCGCAGGGTTACCCCCAGCAGTATGTCTCCGGTACCCTTTTATACACCTGCGTAAAGAGAGACCATGTGGGATAAAGTTTCTTGGCTAAGGAAACAACATGATAGCAGGGACTGGGTGTCGAGCCACCAACCTTCAGATCTGAAGTCCAATGCACTAACCACTACAGGAATTAGTCAGAGTTACTTGTTATTTTCAAGGTGCACACACAAAACCACTTCCTATGATCTGAATGTCCCTGTAAACTTTACAATAATGTGCTTTTCTTTGGCAGATGAAGAAGGCAATTTGCAGTGGTCTGGGCAGAGTAATATGAACAGACCACAGAACAATCAAGGGCTGGCTCAGTCACCAACAACCGTCACAGACACGTTAAGGTTTGAAGAATTAATTAAGTCTCTATAGTGACCATAATGATTCTCTTTATTACAATGGGGCACCTACTTTACTTTGGAAGCTCAAGGGGGGGGGGGAGGGGGAAAAGGGCACTTACTAAAGACAGGGCACTTCAAAGGAACAGTACATTGTTCATGTCTACATGTTGTAGGGGTGTGGAAACAAAAATATTTAGGGGGGATTGGTAGTCAGGAAAATTCTCCAGATTTCACGAATCTGATCACTGGAGGGTGGCATCTCTTTGTCCAGAAGAGTAGCAATACCCGTAGTTGCTTTATTTTACAGAAACCAGGTTAAAACTCTGACCATGCAGACCATTTGCTGCCTAAAGTGTAACACTAATATAATTTATGCATACTTGTCATTGATGCATAAGTTGATTGTGCTCTTTTCATTTCAGTTTGAGCCCGGAAGAACGTGAAAGATTCAAACGACAAATGAGAAGAGAGGCTGCCTTAAGTAATGTGAAGTAAGAGTCACTGGTGATAAGTAAATAAATAAATAAATGAATATTTAAATAAATAAATCACTTTATTTAGGTGTCAACTAGACTGCTAACAGTCCCTTCTGGATAGGCGAGAGGGCGCGCGAAATAGCACAGAGCATGAGCTATCAACAGCGCTGTGAGATTAGAGTGAGGAGAAAATCCAGGTTTCGGCTTTTTCGCACGGCTGCATGTACTTCCTGCGCCCTCTTGACTATCTAGAAAGGGACTGCTAGCAGTCTAGGTGTCAACGGTATTTAGCACAGAATGCTAATTAGGGACACCACCAAGATCGAATTGGACACCCCCAAGATCGAATCAGTTGGATATGTTTCCTCTTTTTCCATGGAAAATAACTGTGTATCATTGGTGAAGGAAAGATACATGAATTAGCTGTCTTAAATTAATCTGACTGAGGCCACTAAGGATGGTAAAACCCAGGTCACTTTGCAATCTGTTTCACCACAATACAGCTTTATTGAGCCTAAAATTAAGTTGAAATTTGAAGAAGTATCTACATGTATATGAGTACAGGCAAGATGGAAGAAAATAACTTGCCATTTTTAAGCCAGTATACTTAAGGGTGGGGAAAATCGCCATTTTAATCCGCTGCAAAGTGAAAGAGATGTTAGCTAACGCTAAGTGGATGAAAGAGTGCCAAATTGTGGCAGAAACACATCAAATCTTGGAGCCTTTGCACAACTGATCCAGAAGTACTGAAAGTCCGGGTTGAGTGTGACGATCATAGCAAATTATTTTCTTTTGGCTTATCCTTAAGGTTTAAGAAAGGGGCTCAGTTTTGCTCAAGGGAAAGGGGTGCCATTTTGGTAAACATTAGTATTTGAAAGGGTAAAGGTTTGAGCCTCTAAGCGGAGCCTCCCCGTATAAAACTTTACTGTAATGGGGAGCTGTGGATCAAAGCACGAGTACCACATTGACAATGAGTATGACTTTTGAATTTTAAAGCAGCCTCTTTCCCTGAGCCCTCGCTCGTTCCTATTGTTAACCAGTAGATAGATTCACTTAGAAACCAGATTGCCAAGACACGTCACACACACTAAAATTCAAATGTCGTACTCGTAAGTCAGTCTTGTTTTACTGTTTAAAGATCCCTACCACGATACTTTGCCGAAGCGAAGGTATCTTTGCGCCACACCGATATGTTGGTATGTACCCGGCTCCACGTGTTTCCTGCCAAAAACGCGGCTATACTTAAATCGGCGATAAAGTAATTAACACTTTTCACTGCCCTCTTTGTTGATTTTTAGTTCTGGAATGCAACTGCCGTCAGGAAGAGGATCTGCTTCGCAGGGATATAACACAAATACAGACTTTACTGAAAGGCAACTTTCACCGTCCACAAACTCAGTTTTCCGTCACTGCGTGGAGCAAAGTGCAGTTTCAGGGCCTTTTTTAGATGGAGCGCATAACTCAGCTCAGAAAAATGCCCCTCCGTACTCTGCTTCAAAGCCAAGGAACCCAATATTTGAACACTATATTGCTCAAATGCAAAATAAAACTGACCTCTCCAAAGAATCATCAACCGTGTCTGCTCATGAACAAGGTCAGAGGCAATGTGATACAAACTTTGTACAGCCATGCCGCTTGAATGGAAGCATTTCTTCTGAGTCAATAGCAACATCTTCCGTAAACACCAACGTGGAATTGAGAGGTTTCATAGAAAGGGAAATGGAATCAAGATTGTCATTACATGAACCGACAAGCAAGCCAGAAGTGGCTGCAGTCTCGAATATTTGTGGACAGCCGACTTCGCCAACCTCTGCAGGCGCAAAGAACCCTCAGTTAGCCGGAGTTGGTAGAGCCAGACTCCGCGCGGAGGCTCGGCAGAAAAATTTTGGCGGTATTTGCTACAGTCCCCCAAAAGTCACAGGTACTGGTTTTGTTGCAGTATATAGATCTTTCCACACATTTTCACTTCAACCTTACAAGTCAAACTTACCGAGCAGTCTGGTGTTAGTTATGTTTTGAAGCGCGAGAATTCGTATGGCTCCAAAGGATATCTAGGAGAACTGCACTAGAATCGAAAACGGCAAGATATTCGAGTTGCGAGACGCGCGTAGCAGGGGTGCAAGCTTTGCTGCAGACCGCTCGAAGATCGCGCTATCATCGATTCTCGCATCGCGTGCCCCACAGAGATGTTTGCAAGTTTAACTGTCCTTCAGTAGATACAGTTGGTGGTTGAGCGGTGGGGTATTGTCAGGAAGGACGATGTGAGTGTATCAGCTATGGCGGAGTGGTAGTGGGGGATCTAAAGAGAAACTAACCTGAGAAAACAGCTGACGTTTCGCGAGGTCGCCACTTGAGCCCTCGCAAAGAGTACCTCTGAGTAACGAGCGCAGAAGTTCCATACTGATGACGCGTCACTACCCAGATCTAGCTGGTGCTTCTGATTGGTTGAAAGAAAAGTCCCTCGCGTTTCAGCCAATCAGAAGCACTATCTAAATCTGGGTAGTGACGCGTCATCAGTATGGAATTTCTGCGCTCGTTACTCAGACGTCGTTTTGCGAGGGCTCAAGTGGCGCCCTCGCGAGACGTCGGCTGTTTTCTCAGGCTAAAGAGAAACAGAAAACATTTTTTTTTTCAGGAATAACAGCGTGAGTGTAGGGGAAGGCAGCTCGGAACCCAGGAACCTCTTAATTATATTATGTGCGCCTTTCGACAAATGTAGTAGACTACGAGTAGTCTCTAATGTTGGAGACGGCGATTGTGGGGCAGGCGAAATACACACACGCGCGCGCGAAATTTCGAGGAGACGCAACGCGAAGGGAGTGCCGAAAAATGGAGATTCTAATTTTCGGCGCTCCCTTCGCTTCGCGTCTCCTTGAAATTTCGCGCGCGCGTGTGTGTGTATTTCGCCCGCCCCACAATTGCCATCGCCAAAATTAGAGACTACTCGCAGTCTACAAATGTAGCGGGTAGTTTGAGAGAAGTATTTTATTCATTATTTAATTCAATCTATAAAGTTCATCTGACAAGCGGTTTCCCTTATGTTAGACGCATTGTGGTGCCTACGTTTTCCACACTTTAGAACGTGTGATTGGCTGTATTCTAGAATAAGAATAAACGGAATTGTCTTGAAATTTGAATATTTAAGCCATATTTGAAGTGTACTGATATCTACTGACAAATCTTCAGTATCGCTGGCACACTAAATCCAAGTTATATTTCGTCGTGTTTTGCCGCTATGTTGTGATGATTCTGTTTGTTCACTGTCGAGAATACGGGCAACTGAATGCCCCCTTAATTTCAGCTTCGCTCGCGAATCAGGCGACTGCCCTACCAGTAGCTCAAAAAAAATTGTAGAAAAGCCACCTGATTCATTCATTGTCAACCCTTTTTTTCAGCAACTGAAATAACCACAATACCGCCTGTTGGAAGAGGAAGGGGCATGTTAAACTATTTCATGTACCCATCATGAAATCACCCTACAACGAGAAAGACAGCAGTGTATGTACTTGTTTTGTTATGGTTCATTTGGATTTATTTGGATTCACAAAACGGATATTTGATTCAGCAGTGTTATAAACTACTATGTTATAAACACGTATGGCGTAAAAAAAAGAAGTCTATGGCGTATAGGAGATATGACACATCTGCGCCCAGACTTACGCACTTGTTGAGCCTGGATTTATTTCTAGCGTGACAAGAATAGCTTCATGTCGTGACAAGACGAATACGTGACAAACACCACCTGTTACTGAGCGGGTTTGTGCAGGTCTTTTTGAAATATTGCTCTCGTCGTTATTGTTCTTGTTTTCATCATGGACGTTTCAATGTTATTAAGCGACAAAAAAGATATTCAAAAATTGTAAACAAAAAATTGATCCACTGTTATTGACCTTCCAATATATATTGTAATTAAGCTGACTTTACAAGACGATGCAGTTTTCGTTTTCGAACCAGGCGGAACCGTTCGGCGTTTGACCAACCTTCAGGATGCTTAATGAATTCTGGTTTCCGGCTGGGAAGAATTCCCGAAATAGCGTTAAACTGTAAAGCAAACAGGATCAAATCAGATTATTTATAATAAATTCGTTTATTTTGAGTACATCACCAACTGCTTCTGCTTGCACTACCGGAAATAGGACTCTCCTGTAGATAACCACACTGTTCGCCGTTTTCAAACTACATTACGCCGACCTTCAAACTCCGGACTCCAGCGGTGAAAAATTCCCGATAGAGCGTTAAAGTCGGGCCTGCATTTTCAAGTTCTTTCCTTTTGTCTTGAATAAAATCGGCCCGAATCAGTCCACAAACCCGGGGGGTGGTAGTCAATAAACGTTCATACGGGGAGGCTCCGCCTGGAAATTCAAACCCCTACCCTTTAATATACTAGTTTTTACCAAAATGGTACCCCTTCCATATACCTAGAGGAAAATTGCACCCCTTTCTTAGGGATAAACCAAAACACCAGAATTTCCTATATAAACGCCACGTTTTTATCGGGATTTCTGTCTTTCTGGTTCAGTTGCTCAAAGGGTGCAAGCTTTTACGTGTTTCGCGTTGTCATTTCTGGGGAAATTTGGCACCCTTTGATATACATATATACTTCGCTTTAGCCACCATTTCTTCTACTTTGCAGCCGATTTTGTGACCCTTTGATGTACTAAAATTACAATTTTCCTTACATTTAGTATACTGCGAGCTTCAAAAAGGCATTCCTTTCTGGCGGAGCTCGGGTCTCCGTATAGATAGCCCACTTAGGGAACACCCCCTCCCCCGGTGCACAAACCCCCCCCGATTGTGGTTAATCCCACTCGACATGTCATCAAAAAGCAGTCCATATACGAGCAAGGTACCTACAGATTTTGGCCGAAAAACATCTAAAACGCTATGATATATGAATTGCCCCCTTAAGAATCTGAAGTCAGAAGCAAACACTAGAAAGATTATTTATAAATAAAATCCGTTTATTTCGAGTGCACCACCAACGAATCAGCTGTTAACACAACATTGCTTATTCTTGGTCTTCCGCATTGCACTGCGGGCAAAGAGACTTCCTGGTGAGTGTAATTCTATTTTACGCTTTTTTTTACCTCAAAAAAATTTAATACCCTCATCGTGAACATTACCGAAACCAAAATTACGGAATTTTAACATAAGAACATTTTATTGTTCTCAAAAGTTCTTTATTGTTCGGGACGTGACAGTGGTGTGATATCTTTCGGATCCTGACCATGAATGGCCTTTGGACTGTCAGTCACCATACACGTGCTTCCGTGAATTCATAACGAAGAGATCTACAAACACCAATATATAACAATCCATTCAGTTGGTAATTACGACTGCGCTACATTAGAATAAACTAACGAGATTTCAAGCGATCATCTGTACTTGTTACGGCGACAAAATAAAGAAGATGGGATCGTATTCGGAGGTGGCGTCTAGAGTGTGGGATCTCTCCGTCACTAATTCTATTTTGACTGGCTGTTGGCTCGCCAGAATCAATACTTACAACTCAAGTCTACTCTACGCATGGATCGTTTTCTTGTGCGATGTGGTTTTCATCATGGACGCTTTAGCGAGGGCGAGTAAAAAGACAAGTTCCCACGGTTCTTGGATTTCTTCAAGCTTATTCTCGTTCATCGTCAACGCGTGCGGCTCGTGGACAATTCTAACAACTCTTATTTCTGCGATGAAGTTTGTATCTTTCGTTCCTTATCATGTTTTGGTTATTTTAGACCTGGATTTTTCTGGTTTGTATCTTGTTGTTTGCGCTTTTCGTGTAGCACGACTTCTACAGTCAGGGAGAATTTATGCGAACGTTATCTGGACAATTTCGAAAATATTAGAGAATGGAGGAGTTTTTGTTGAAGGGAAGAGCCGCAAGCAAGGCAGGACAAGCAAGAAGGATTGTTTGAAAGAGACAAAGCAGAAATCTCCGTTTTTGGAAGAAATTAAAAAGCTACAAGCCAAAGAGATGGAAGTCAAGGACAAAATAGTCAGATGTGTTTTTTGATACAGTGCATTTTCGGTTTATATACACACTTCATACAACAACAACACTTTATTCAGTTTATCTTCAACTTGAAGATTTCAGCGTTAAAATAGCATAAACATAATGCAACACATTAAAAAGCACTGAGTTTTGGACACTGTACCCTTCCATCTTGCGGATATACTTCAACATTGTGTTTGAGTGCCGTCACGTGCAAGACCGACTACAAGCATTCGTTGTATAATAAATATAAGTATAAACATGACAACTGTTGGTAGGTCAAAGTTTCACCTAAAATTAAAAAAGAAAAAAGCAAACAAATAAACAAGAGTGATTTTATGTCGTTAAAGTGTCATTCTCTTTAAAAGAAATGCCGTCTTTTTCTACACATCGGATGTTACGTGCGCAAAATTTTGTATCAAGCGAGTTCGATACATTTCAGTTACACTCCAAGGTGGGCGAATAGTGGTACAACGAGATCGCTTTCTACAGACAAAACCTTTATCCGTAAAAAAATCCGTTTCTGGCGGAGTGTAGTCACTCTCGACTTCGCAAAATCCGTTTCTGGCGAAGTGTAGTCATTCTCGACTTCGTTGCTTGTCAACTCTATTTATGCAAATTCCAGCTTCACTTTAATCTTAATCCACCTGTCACCCATTCATTCACGCGAACGCGTTACTCCATTGGCGAATTTTTACGTGACTGACAATGGACTATGACCGTGTAGCTTACCGTTCAAAGGTCAAAGAGGAACTAGATGATTGCGTTTTTAACCTTTATACTCCCAATACCACACAACGTTCGAGATGAGGAAACAATTTCCGTTTATCGTTTTGCAAAATGTTGACAGTGGTCTCAGTTGATCGGTGTAAAATTGAAGTACTTCACACCTACACCGACGAAACACCAGTTTGTAAAGACTGAAATTAATCCCTCGGGCAAATTAATCTCTGTAGCGTTAACGAAAACCAGCACCAATAGGTTCTATTGTTAGTGTTATTTTACTGCTTTGTTCTTAACAATGGAGAAGAGAATAGACGTCGAGACTTCTGTTTCATCAAGAAATCTACGGATCAAAACTTACTGAACCTTACATTTGATCAAGGGTTTTGAATATTTCAATCTAATTAACTGCACGGAATCGAAGAAACCTGAACGTTCGTTACGAAAGAAACGAAAGCGAAGACATTGAAACATAGTCTAAAACAAGTAAACAAGTCCTTGGTTATTGTGATGTGAAAAAAAAGAAGCCAGTTTTCTGTATGTGGTGGAGGGAATATATCTATGTCACACCCACCAAGTTCATCCCAAGCTTCTAGTGTAATAATCTTGGTTGTGTAGTTAACAGGAAAAACTATAAGGGTCTATAGGGAAATTTAACAGTCTAGGAAATCTGTAATACGGCCAATTTATCACACACACTATAATAAATCACAGAGGCCAGAGGCAAGGTAAGACATTTTTGTTGCGTTCCGTTGTCTATTTCTAACTACGAAATACGTCTGTTTCGAGTCTGTTAAATTCCCGTACAAACCCTTATCACTTGCGGTGTTACGCAACCAGGATAATCACACCTGTCCAGTAGCTTGGTAGCCCTCTGTACCTAACGGCCGGACTTCGGTAAATCCGTGGAAATCCGATCAATAATTATCAAATTCTACTATTGTCAAGTATGTCTTTTGCTGCGTAATAAATCGAACGTAATTCTTGGTTTTGTAAGACAACCTTGAGACTAATAGGCTTCTTATTCCATAGTTCTAATACTTTTGTCCTCTAAAAACGTTGCCAGTTTGCTAAAGGTTACTACTCCTTCTGCCAAGGGAAGTCGAGCGCGCGAGAGTCCGTGGAAACTGGCGCGCGCCTTCACGCGCGTGTGGTGAGCTAGAAGCTTGAGTCCTTCACCTAATTTTGACTCGAGTGGCCGAGACCGGCTTGACGTCACCACCACGGATGGCAGTGGGCTATAACACTATTTTTTGTTGCTTTTGCTTGTTTGCCTTTGTTGACAGGCTCGTTCCATGCTATTTCAGCGTTTACAGTGTTTCTGGAATGGTGCCCGGCCAAACCTGTCTTAAGCTCTTTACCCGGCTCTTTATCCTCTGCTACCATGCCTAATCAGCATTAGCTGATTTATTTTCAACATGTTATGTTGTTTCTCGTTTAATACATTCTCTGATCAGAGAACAGAAATAAAAACAGCCCTAAATGTGGCATGGAGACCCGATTGCAAAACATATTCGGTTAGGTTCAAGTGACGATTCTAGGATTCTTCGAGGAAAAAAATAGCAATTTGGAACAAAGAATTGTACCTATCTTCTCATACTTTTTACTGATTTTCCTAGGGCCGATTTACACGGTGCAATTTTTCCTTACGACTGTAGTATGCGACTTGCTCACGTCATGTCTGTAACACGAATCGTGTCGTCCAAAACAGACGTAAAACATCTTCACGACAGTCGCGCACAAGTCGCAAAGTGTCGTAAGCTTCTGAAACATGTTTTAAGACCCTACGACAGTCGTAGCCACAATCGAAATGTTAGAATGACAAGTTGCTTACAATCTTTGCCTGACGCGAGCAGCGTGAGCTACAAAAGTCGCATACTACAGTCGTAAGCAAAAATCGTACCAATAAATCGGCCCTTGGATAAATTGACCCACACAAATGCTACATATTTTTGCGACCAGGAGGTAGCCAGTAACCCGCTAGAATAATTTTTGAGGAAAAGTAACGACTCCGAAAGAAATGACTGCCTTGTAGTAGAAGCCCCCGTAAGTAGAAACACTCCCCCCCGCCTCTCCTGGAAAGAAATGACCCCAAATTAGCAACCCTCGAAAGTAGCGGAAGAAAAAGTCTGCTAATCTTTATTAAAGTTACGAAGGTCGGTCGGTCACGCGGTCTGTCAGTCGCGTGTCCATGCAAGGCACGCGGCCGACAGAATTATTTCACTTCCATCATGTTATCCCAGTCAAGGGTGGGATAACATGATGGAAGTTTATTCTAGCGGGTTAACTACCTCCTGGTCGCAAAAATATTTTGCGTTTGTGTGGGTCATTTCATCCAAGGGCCGATTTAGATGGTACGATTTTTGCTTACGACTGTAGTATGCGACTTTTGTAGCTCACGCTACTCGCGTCAGTCAAGGGTGGACAGGACACTTGTCACTTGTCAGTTGATTTGTTCCTTTCACTTGTTGTTCACGTGCGCGCTGATGCAAATCTGCTGATCAGAAAAGAAAAGAAAAATGTTAACGGAAGCCTTTTTAACAAGCATTCGAGTTTGCTCGCCATGGACTTAACAGCTGTTCGTGTCCGTGAGGTGTTCAAAGGATGGGACCTGTTCGTGGTGATGTGTGTTCTCATGGGCTTTTATTTCTCTAGAATCACTGCATTCAACTCCAGTTTGGTGTTTGCGTGGTTGGTTTTCCTGTGCGACTTGATTTATACCTCAGACGCTCTAGCGAGGACAAGCAAGAGAGTCCACTTTTCAACAATTGCTACTTGGTTATCAGCAACGTTCTCTAAAACATCTACAGCTTCAAGCCTCCAGCTTTCACGTAACGCGCCTCTGATTCTGACTTTTGTACCTTACCATGTTTTGGTTGTCCTAGGGTTGGATATTTATGGCTCTTACATGTTGCTGTGCGCGCTTAGAGCAGCTGTACTTGTGAAATCTAAAATTGCTGTAAGTTTTTCGTATTTTTTTCGTCCTCCCAGGAGAAAGAAAGGTTCCTCTATTTAGCTAACCGAAGCGAACCTCAAATCACGAAAACGGTTGTTTTGTTGTTGTTATTGTTGTTCTTGGTATTTGTCTTTACTGAGAAGCACATCCAGTTGAGAACTGAACTTATTGAAGCGATCACACCCAGCGATTGAGTCAAAATGCAGAGCAGGATTAGCAAGAATACTATCATGGAACGATCAGTCTTCGGTCAAAATTTTGAAACTTTCTTGGTTTTACAGTGCAAGATGTGAACAGTCTGCGCAAACGTCATGATAGTCGTAGGGAATGAAACTGGAGCATACTGCGCTATCCGGTCACCGAATCTCACCTATTGATGCTGAACTAACGCTGTGTACTATAATTGTTTCCTCCATTGAGGTTTTATTTTGTGATACAAAGATGTTGTCCGAGAGAATCCGCCAGTTGAAAGTTCAAAGGTTAGAATACAATGACAAAGATATCCATCTTTACAAGTGGCTCAGGGAACGCAACTATTACAATTCGACTTTTTTCCAGTGAGGAAAACTATGGATGAAAACAAGGTGCCAATTTAGAGCACGATTCTGAACTAGAAAGTTATAGCATTCTGGTAACACTGAAAAGCTGATGGTTAGCTTGTAATGAAGTTTTTTATTCCTATGAATAGTTTTACCGTGTAAAAATAAATGTCTTGATCGTGCCTTGTCTCGTACAAAGAACGTGACTTGAAATGATGTTTATCTTGTGGGTGTGTGTGGGGGTGTGTGACGTAAACTTTGTTAAGTTTCGCAATATTGGAAAACAGTGCACGCATAAGATTCCCATACTAAACTTAGCTTGCATTTAATTTTTGTTCTCTGAATAATATCAAATTTATGTTTTTAAGTAACCTTGTCTTGTACACTTTTGAATAAATGAAATATGTTGGGGGTGTGTTTGAAGGTGTGTGATATAAGCCTTATTAGTTAGTACAGCACGCTTAACTTACCTGATCTGGGATTATTAATTTTTTCACAAGTGTTTTGTTGATTGCTGAATATTTGTACCGTTTATAAATAAAGTTGTTTTGGCTTGTCTTGGCGTACATTTGATAGTTCAAACAACAACTAAATTCAGCTCTCAAACTGAGAAATAGCTTTTACGATCATGCAGTTTTTTCCTTGGAAGAAAAAAAAATCGGTACAAGACATCCCGCGCAATAATGATGAAACGGCAAGTTGTAGGAACTGCAGTGTAGAAAATGTTGATAATATCATACGTTTCCATCAACAACGTTTGGCGCTTTGCCCGGACTTGTGTACGATTGGCGTTTCCCTGATTGTTCCGTTGAAAAAAGGGAAAAACAATATTGCGTTGTTTGTATAGACACTGATATCTCCTTTTCTTGTCAAGAAACACCTAGTTGAGTAATCTTCACTGAATTTAATTGGTAACGAAGTTGAAAATCAGCGGAGTATGAGGCAAGCTATTTGCAACGTAGAAAAAAGATCCCAGAGAAAATGATCAACGTGGAATCGCGTGTTTTCATTCAAGATTACGTAATGTTCAAATCACCCCCACCCCCCCTACTTTAACACACACACACACACACACACACACACACACACACACACACACACACACACCTCCCTCCCCTCCCCCGAAATGTTCACGATATATAGAAGTCCAGGACGGCCAGTGCCGTCGTATTTAAGAGACTATTTATTGAACTCAACCCATCAATCTTCTAGATCTTAGTATCTTTTTTAGGATAATATATACTCTGCTGCACTAAATTTTCGCGATCGTAAAGAATTTGTTGAAACACCATTCCTCGCAGTTGTTGGAACGTTTGCATTTAGGTTCGGACCGGAGAAAATTGCGAACATTTTACTTGCGGAATGTCAGCTGTAACAACATTACCCTCACACCAAAGCTAGAAGAACGCGCCCGGAACGCAGCTGTGAGGTCATCAAAGGGGAGGCGCGCGCAAATTTTTTTTCTCTAACATAGCAATTCTGGTGTTTACTTATGGCTTCCTTTTGTATAATCTTGTCCAGACTGTGGGGTATCTATGTTACTAGCGCCGTTATAACTGCCTGTTGGATCACTAATGTCAACACACACAACACATGTTTGTTGTATGCATGGATGGTGTCCCTGTGCGACTTGGTCTACATCATGGACGCACTTACGAGAACAAGCAAGCGAGTCTATAGATCAACCACGTCTGCAGATTTCACCCTTCTGTTTAACTGCACATCACCTTTCTTCATCTTCAAGATTCTAATGATTCCGCTCAAGATAATAACTTTTACACCGTACCATGTATTAGTTATCTTAGAACTGGACGAGTCTGATGTGTATTTGGTAGTATGTGTGATTCGAGTGACAATGCTTTTGTTATCTGGAAGATTTCACGTAGCATCGGCACTCTCCAAGGCAAGAAAATATGGAAGACTTCACGCTGCACAGAAAAGTAAGGGCGCCGTGAATGCTATTCCGCGACAGGCTGTCACAAAAAAGAGAGAATAGGTCAGTCCACGGAAAATGAATATTGTAAGCACAGATGTTTTACGAACCAAAGGTGAAGCCAACAGAATGCTACCATTAGGGGATTGATTAGGTGAAAGCAAGATGATAGCCTTAAAATATCAGTGAACATACGGGGATTGATTAGCGATCAGGTGAAAGCAAGAGGATAGCCTTAAAATATCAGTGAACTTTAATACACAGTGAACAAGATTCCAAACTAAAATATTATTGTTTATTAGTTTTCCTGAATGAAAACAATTTCTTGGTAACAAGACATGTGATATCTTTATGTGCTACTTAGACAATTAGCTTTAGATTTTTTGGTCACAGAATTTAACGAAAAAATTGCGAAACAGTGATTAAACTGAAAGTTAAGAAGTGTGCTCCCATTTAATAATACAGAACTCAACAATGTTCCACACATTTAATCCAGAAAACGTTTGAAAGTAGGGGTTAAATTCATACGGTATTTATTTTAAAACGGTCCACGAAAAGAAGATTTAAAGTGCCACTGGGACCAGAATTTTGGTATTCCATGTTTTTACATTTTTGAACATAGTTTGTGGTTCTTAGTTACCATGCCAAATTTCAACTCATTACGACGACTAGAAGTCGCTTTTTTCCGACGGTTTTTGTCGAGATTTTGCGGCCGCCATTACTGGCTCTTGTTCCGGAAGCTGGCTTGCAAATGAGCGGAAGTGACGTCAGAGGCTCACCTCAAACCTAGTGCCTTCACATGGTTACTTGCCACAGGAAACTAAATTGTCCTCGAGGAAAGATTTCTTGCCAAGTGTTTGTTGCTCGACTTTGAAATCTTCCTTGCTGCAGCAGTAATGACAGGTAGCACTTGTGTTGTACAATGCTACAACAACAAATCCAGCCACCGAGCTGGTATTTTGTTTCATTGAAGCCCTGCGAACGGACCCGCAATGGAAAAAAGGACAATGTTCGCACTCACACACAGTGCGAATTTCAACCCGAGAGGCATTTTGATCATTTCACGGGCGAGTTTTTCCAGAGGGCTGTTCATGTCGCAAGATCCCAGAGGTCGATCATTCCATTGCCCATTCCAACTATATGGGAAAAAGAACCGGAAAAAAAAAACATTATCTGCGCGAACAAGACGAAAGGTAATTTACCTAATCTTATAACGCAGTTGAAGTGATAGTTTGTTTCTTTTTCAACGCATCCACCATTGTGCAAAACTGATTTTCTTTTAACGTATTTTGAAATTTATTATCGTCGAGGAAAACCCTTTCAGTTCTGCCGTCTGCTGGCGCGAAGATCCTCGGCGAATGCAATCCTGACCGCCGTGATTAAGCTGATATAGTTTGTACTGCTTATCTTTTCCTTTTTTTAATTCCGCGTGTGTTAATTTCAGACTCAGAGCAGTAATCGCTTAGAAGCATGGACATTTATTTTATAACATACCATCCTGAATGTGGAGAAACGTTTCTCTCTTTATTCCCTGTCGGTGAACAGTCGATTGACATTATTGTTCGGGCAGTAGCAAAACTTAGGTTAGGTATTATTACAACCTATAAGAATTGAAAATGGAAGACATTCCACCCCTAAAATCCCTGAGCATCTGAGAATTTGTCAACGCTGCAGCTCAAATGAAGTTGAAAACGAAGTACACTTCCTCTCATCTTGCAATAGATATGATCCAATTAAAAAATCTTTAATGGACGATATTATTAGTAAATATTCCGATTTCGATTCTTAAAATTGTATTTCTCTTAAATAGCATTGACGCTTTCACTTGTTAAAAATTAGGTTACTTCATTTACGAAGCTTTTGCATTAAGAAATGGATCAATAGACACAGAAATTGTAAATTAATCGATTTTGCAACATTTTTTCTTTCTCTTTTCTATGTGCAATGGCATTTGTAATTGGGAATGCAAATAAAATGTTGTTGTTGTTGTTCGAGATAAAGGCTTTACTAGATCGGATCGTCGGTGCGTGGAAATTGAAGTTGGGAAAAAATATGGGTCAAATATCACACGCCACTATTTGCCTAAGGGTTTAACAATGTTATTTCTTTTAACTGTCATAGCAATCTTAGTAAGTGAACTACTAAGAAAAATGATTAAATATCAAGTTATTATTTTTCGCAGCGAATAAGGCAAGCGAAAGCTTCGTTTCCTCGGCGGTCCGCATGTTGTTGTTGAGCAGCGGAAAATTTTCCTTGTGCGCTTTGACTACAAATATTTAGATTCCGGTCACACAAGGCCTCCAGTTCTTGAAAAAAGGTTTTGATTTATTTCACTTCTTTCGGCTCAGAAAAAGAATTATCTAAAAACTGTTTAAAATATTTAGCAGCGCCAAGCACTTGTGTTTCATTGTGTTGAGTGACCACTGTACTATGATAGACACGATAAGCTGCCTGGTAGCTGACTACAACAATAACAGTTTTTCAAGAAAGATTCCCAGACTATGCCAAGAATGGCCAAAAATCTCAATGCTTTTTTTGTAATATATAATGAACATAAACAACGGCAGACAAGGTATCGCTTCTTTTATTTTCTCCCAAACCAACAGTAACATCGATCGACCCAAGGTTGAGAATTCGCGAGCATCAAAGTCTAAAGTTTTCATAGGTGTTTTGTCTAAATTTCCACAGCTTAAAAGATCAATTCTTCGAATAGCCATGTCTATTTTGCCAAAGGTTTACAGTGGATAAAAGTTACACAACCTACCTTGGAATGGACAACTTTATGATCGCTGTATAGCGGCTGAACAGCTGGCTGGAGAGCGCTATCCAAGCTTTGAACAACCGAGATGAAGCGATAAATTTTATCCACCGGACAGCGACTTATCCGTTGTAAAAGAGTTATCCACTTTTTGAGCAACTGGGGCCTGAACTACAATCATTGTCTAAGCATATTTCGCTTATGTTTTGAACTCCCGCCAAATAACTCAAATAATATTGTCAACAAACCGTTTGTTTACAAGATTATTAGTTGAAACCTCACATCAGTTCTTACATCGTACGGTAAGAAAAATTCTTCATTTCCCGAATGAAACGAATCCTCAGAGGCTTCGTAAGTTAAAGACTGTTCCGAACCGTAGAAATACTCTTCGGAGGTTTCGCAGTCGACGGAACACATCTTCAGTCAAAACACAAGGAAACGCGACTAAGGTGAGCCTCTGACGTCACAAGCTATTAAATTGTGCAATCACCCAGGAACACGTTTTCAGTAATGGCGGACACATTTTACGCGACTTTGGAGCTAAAAAATATTAGGATGGAAGGTTTGTTGTTCAGTTTTCTGGGGAAATATGAACAAAACGCGATATTCTGCGACGGAATTTGGCGGAAATAAACCTATGAATTTTCGTCTCAGTGGCACTTTAAGCTGGTTAGATTCTGTACAAATAGAACTCCCCCTCTCCAACTCTCTACGCCGTTGACGAGACTTTCTCCTGTTGTTTGGCAGCATACTCCGCCATCCTGCTTTCCAGTAATGGTCTGAAATGGCGGATCAGTCCCTAACAACATCAAGCAAAACACTGCTCAATCAATCCTTCTTTTGTGTACTAGTTGGTGTAATAGGCCATTTCCGAGTTGTCTTGTGCCTCATATTCAAAGCGAGGCCTCGTGCACAAACTTTCATACGTAAATGAGTTTTATTTGCATGTGAATGAAAACTCATTTTCATATGAAAGGTTGTGCACCAAGACTCGCTTTGAAAAAGAGGTACAAGACAACTCCTCTTAACAGCGAAAAATAATTTTGTAAGATACTTACTTTTTTTTACTTATTTACTTTTCAGTGATTTTGCCTCAAGGATATCAGCGACCATGTATTTAGCTTTAACTTTTTAAATCGCTTTTTATTGCATTGAACACAAATTTTAAACTTAGCGAAAAACTAGATTGGGGAATATTCGTAAACTCGCTTAAAATGGTACCCAGAGCTACTTTAGCGTGTGCCACCATTAATTTTGTTTCCTGCGATTCATCTCCTCTTTCTGCCTAGAACTCTTGACCTTTCTAGCGATTTCTACTGAGTTAACTTAGCGACTTTGAAACACCCTAATTTTCCCGCCCTTTCTTGTTGAAAGTCTGAACGCACTACGTTTCCGCCAAAAGATGGTATGTTCGTTTTGTATTTTTAGATTGTATTTTAGAAAGTTAGGTGTCCTCTATTAGCAGTGGGGAATCCCCTCTGCTAGATTTTCGCTTGACACGGTAATAAAGTCATTATTATTATGTTGCCCTCACCTGTACAGGCCATGCGGCACCATCACCCAGGGCACAGATGGTGTGACCCTCGATCTGCTTACTCAGCTCCTGTTTATAATAAGAACAGATGGAAAACTTCAGTACAATCGTATAAACCAGACACCATTGTACGGCAACTTGACAAGAGGAGACACTTGTTCTAAGGAAACTGAAGTAGGCATAATATACTCTTTTAAAAAGATGAAGAATATTCATTATATCACGAGCGCAAGACAAAGAAAAATCTGAGACCCGAACCTATGACCTTCTGTATACACCGTACCAGTCGAATGCTCTAACGACTGAGCTACTGAGAGACCTGTAGCGAGCGAGGTCACATTTATAGGTTCATTATGACATGCGTACTGCATATCGCTGAGGTTAGCAATGTCGAAAGCACTGTGTAGGATGAGAAGGAAAGATGGTAAATTTAAGCTTGGATAAGAGATAAGAAAAGATGGAGTAATCAACATGTCACGAGCGTGGGACAAAGAAAAAAATTTGAGTCCCCGACGGGAATCAAACCCATGACCTCCCGTGCACCGGTCGGACGCTCTAACCACTGAGATACTGGGAGACTCATAGCGAGCGAGGTCATATTTACTAGGTTCATCATGACATGCGTCCTGCCTACTGCCAGGATCAGCAATGTCCAAAGAGACCAGTGTGACGACAAGGAGACAAAGATTTCCTTTCTTGTGCAAATAAATGTGAACATTCTCTGACACCAGTATTTTGTTTAGTTATCGTCCGTGCGAAACCAGTCCTGTAAACAAGGTTAACACTCCTCATAAACAATTTCCCAGGACTTTTCAACGACCTTAAATTCGCCCAAAAATTATTCCAAAATAGTGTTAAATTTTGTAAGCAATAGCTCCCATACCCTAAAGAAACCTTAACTGTCCGAGCTATATTTTCAATCACTTTCCACTCCTGGTAAATGCTACAACAAAATTTTATAGTTTAAAGAATTTTAAATCAAGTTAGTAGAATTGACGATTATTTTTCCATAGAAACTACTCACCCACAGCATGTCAATTTCATCTGGTGTAGCATTGCCTTCAACTGAAGAAACAAATAAGTAATGGTTGTAAAAAAGGTTTGAACAATCACACTCACAGTATCACGCTCAAGCCTTGAGTTATGCAATGGTTTTCTAACTTTTTGAGTCTGAGAATGAAATCCTGTGTGATAATTCAAATGAAAGCTACTAAGCAGTACTTTCCTGTGGTGCTGTTTGATACGCTTTACAAAGTGGTTCCAACTTTTGAGTCTGTGGATGAAATCCTTAAGTGTGACCACTCAAATGAAAGCTACTGAGCAGTACTTTCCTGTGGTGCTGTTTGATACGCTTTACAAAGTGGTTCCAACTTTTGAGTCTGTGGATGAAATCCTTAAGTGTGACCACTCAAATGAAAGCTACTGAGCAGTACTATACTGGTGTGTTAATTATTAGATTGTACGACTGTACTTTTCTGTGGTACTGTACATCATGATATACCAAATGGTTCTAAATTTTAAGTCTGTGGATCAAATCTTAACTCTTCAAATGAAAGCTACTGAGCAGTACTTTCCTGTGGTGTATTGTACAAGGTGGTTCTAACTTTTGAGTCTGTGGATCAAATCTTAACTCTTCAAATGAAAGCTACTGAGCAGTACTTTCCTGTGGTGTATTGTACAAGGTGGTTCTAACTTTTGAGTCTGTGGATGAAATCCTAAAGTGTGACTATTTAAATGGAAACTACTGAACAGTACTTTCATATGGTCTGTCAAAATTTCCAACATGGTCATATTTTCATCTGGTCTTCAAAATTTGCGAGAACATTGATTTTTTTGTCCAACTTTGAACTTAAGCGCTATTCGGAATATGAGGTAAACTTACCAAATCTGTACATGATGGTTGTCATCCAACTGCAGCCTTCTCTGCATGGTGTACACTGGTTAAAAAAAACAATGAAAATGTTTTAACAAACAAAACAACTATTACCGTGTAAACTCATTTTGAAAAAAGTCTTGGAAACTGCTACCAGATGGTTACCAAATGGTCATATAAGGTTTCAGAATTATGCTTGGCTAGGAGATAAGAAGTTTGCAGAAGAAGTATCAAGAAAAAAAATGTTCCAAAAAAAAAAGGAAAAAATGTTCGAAGAAACAATGTTCAAGAAAAAAAATGTTCGAAGTTTGAAGAAGAAGTATCAAGAAAAAAATGTCATTTGCAATCCGGTTGTACCTACAACATGCTTGTGAAAAAAACTGCCTTGAGAAGAGAGAAGACACTGAAAAAGCTTCGATGGAATAAAAACCAAACCCAACAAACCTGAGGAGAATACACTTACCTGGCCACAGCTCTCGTGCTTGTAAAATTCAATAAGTCTTGCAATGGCTTTGACCACATCACACTAAGAAAGGAGAGAGTTTTGAAAGTGGGGGATTACTGTTTACGTGCGGAGGGCAAAACCTTTTTTTTGTCACATGGTGTGGTCTATGCAATCAAAAACAAGGGTTTTCAAGACCAATGATGTTACAACAATGGACAAGTCGCTACAAGGTACACGTACCACTTTCGCTAGTTATATTAAAACACTTACATGTGGACACGTTTACGTTTACATTTATTAACTAGCAACATCCTGGGGGAACCAAATCGCTAGTGGGTGAGCAATCACCAACTGGTGGTCTAGGTATTTAGTACAATTACAATTTCTATATGGATAAAACACACAAAACCTTTTTAAAATGCATATTTGAGAATCTGTTTGCAAGTAAACACAATTAAAGGCATTCCTGTAAGTGTGGACAGAGCCTTAGTCTACAAGCCCTGATTTGTGTTAAGACTATGGTGGGTGTCTAATGCTGTTTAATACCTGTTTGTTCATGACAATAACCGCAGCTGTACCCAAGCCAGTCTGTGCTTCCACAAGAGCATCAAAGTCCATCAACACATCTTCACAAACACTGCAAACAACAAAAAAGCAGATTAGAGGTTGGACAGTTAAATGGTTAAAAATCCCTAACCAAAATGTCTTACCTTTTGGGAATAAGGGGAGTGGATGAGCCACCAGGAATTACAGCCAGTAGATTGTCCCAGCCACCTAAATGAAGGAACAGGCAAAAATTAATTAACATTGAATGTATCACGTGTATATGATGAAACTGGAAGGTACATGTAAACCATACTCATAGCCTGTGTATAGTTGTAAGCTTAAAACTGAACACAACTTGGCAAATAAATGATTCAATGAAGGGTGTGTCATCAGCATTATTTTCCTTAGTTCTTCATTGAGAATAGAACCCCAGTTCTGTATGCACCTTTAACCCTTTAAGCCCTGATATGAAAATGCATATTCTCCTTACTGTTCTCCATGCATTTCTTATGGAACTAGTAAGGAGAATTTGTCTAACTATCAAAACATCTCATCCTTGGTGATCACTTTCCTTATTCTTAACAATTGAATGTTTGATCAAGTAGTGATGATGTCAAAGAGAAATTTCATTTTTGTCACTGTCAGGGCTTAGCTGGTTAAGCCAAGTAAAGGTGCATGCAGAGCCAAGAGAAGGCCTCAGCCCTCACACAAATATCCTGACACCCTGATAAGTAACATCCACCTTGCACTGGACTCACTTACCAAGCACTCCTCCAGCATGCTTTTCAATCAGAAGCTTTAAAGGAACTGACATCTCTTCTTCAACTGTGCAGGGATGATTTACATGGCCAGATATGTTGAAAAGCTAACAACACAAACAACAAACAAAAAAGCTTGAGAATGCATATTTGTTATGTTGAGTTATGTGCCTGCATTCTACCCATTTGCCAAAGTCTCGCCCTGTAGTGCAAACAATGGAGCAAGGGAAGGCTGCTTAATAAAAAAAAAAAAGAAATTCTGGTTGGAAGAGCTATGCATCACTGAGAGTTATTCAAACAGCTTGTTTAAATGTTTTCCAAAAGTATCTTAACTTCCAATTAAAGGGTTCAATCTAACATAGTTACCTGTATTTAGAAGATCAAGTGGGAGAGTCAGTTGATTCCTGAAATGAACTTATCATTCTTTTTTTTTTTCCTATACAGCCCAATTTACATTTAATTTTGGATTTATCAACTGAGTTGACAAAGTAAATTGGCCACTATTAAGTTCCCCACCGATGCAGCACTACAGTTTCTTTAGAAATTAACCCCCTTGTCAATTTACATTTAAATCGGTAAATAAGTACGTGTACCTTATTGACAATAGCATTTTTTACCTTATCTGTAATTTGATTTGAAACTTATGAAACCTTGCTGTTAGATATTACCATATTATCCAGTGTACAAGTCCACCCTATTTTTTGAGTGTAAAAATTGGGATTTTCCCTATTTTTGAAGTAAAAATGGACTTTGAAGACCACAGTATTTTGTTGTTTAAAACAAGTGTAAGGAACAAAAAAATCTCATCGATTGAGTGACAAACGTTTACAATGGGTTACTTAAAACAGGTTCGAAATTCGTAACTTAGACTTATACGCCAGAAAATATAGTAGTATTATAGTCAAAGTACTCAGCGCGTTCCGCTCATTATTTAGGAATGATTTTCATTACTCCCGAACGGATTGCATTATTGGAATCAAAATTCCATTTTCAAATTGAAGATTGAAATCTTCCAACGGTAGACTCATTCGAAATAACGAATGTTGATTGGGTTGTTACTTACATAAATCGTTCACACGCGAAATACGAAACTGTTGGCGGCTGTTGGTTTCAATCAGTTTGACATTACAGGGGATTTTTCTCAATTATCAGGAACATTTCTTATGCATTTACAGCAGACTTGTTTTTAAGAAGTTATTCTTCATGGTTTTGTAGCAACAGACTGCTTCTTCACTTTTAAAAGTATTTGCGATAAATATTTTGTTGAGCGGACACAAATCAAGTCAGATAGGTCAAGTCGCCAACAGTCTGCTACTTGCACGTGAACATTCGCCTCATGTCAATAATAAACCAATCAGCATTCCTTATTTGTTACAAGGCTACTGTTGTAACATTACAATATTCAATTTGAAAGTGGAATTTTAATTCCAGTAACGCAATCCGTTTCCGACTAATGAAAAGTCATTCCCAAATAATAAGCGGAACGCACTGAGTATTTTGACTATAAGTAAGTACCCCAGGCAAGATGGCTGTTTCAGACTAACTCACATCAACCCTCCAGCTCTATAAACATCACAAGTTTGTTTTAAATTGCATTTGTAGCGGCATGGTTTTTAACAATAATAATTATTGTTAAAAACCATGCCGCTACAAATGCAATTTAAAACAAACTTGTGATGTTTATAGAGCTGGAGGGTTGATGTGAGTTAGTCTGAAACAGCCATCTTGCCTGGGGTACTTACTTATAGTCAAAATACTCAGTGCGTTCCGCTTATTATTTGGGAATGACTTTCATTAGTCGGAAACAGATTGTGTTACTGGAATTAAAATTCCACTTTCAAATTGAATATTGTAATGTTACAACAGTAGTCATCACTCTAATAAATTGCCTTTAGTTATTATGTGTATGTATACCTAGTGGTTAAATGGAAGTATAAATCTATTTTGGAGGCTGTAATTCAACATCAACAAATAATTAAACAAAGAACACTTACCTTTGTGCCAGTGTTTCTTGGCCTACCAAATGATGCAAACCAATCTGCCCCTCTCCTACAGATAGACTGAAATAAACACACACCCACATCAATCAATCAATCAATCAATAAACTTTATTTACCCTCGAATTTACAGTGTAGCACTCAAGTGCTAATATCTTCGAGCCAACTACATTTATTTAATAAATAATTATAATAAAAAGTTAATTCTATATAACAAATAAGATAACTAACTACCTAGACAACTGCAAATTATCATGATGTAGAAAGGTTTGCAGTTCCTGCCCTTTTAAGTAAATTATTGTTCCCCGTAGATATCAGTCGTCGAAAAGAAGTAAAATCAGAAACAGTGCGGTAATGGTCAGGAAGAGAATTCCAAGATGTTGCTGCCAAGTAACTAAAGGAATTGAGACCATAAGAAGTGGTCAATGGTTTGGGCAAACAGAGCATATTATGTCCTCTTAAAAAGTAGGTGCTAGAGCGTAAACGAAACATATCTTTTAAATATCTTGGATAATCAGAAAAATGAAGACATTTAAAAATAGTAAGAATCATGTCATGGTTCAACCCTTAAGGCCCAGTAGTGACCAGCTTCAGATTTCTCCTTGTAATATCAATCCACAATATCAATGTGCACACAAGTGTTGTGAATTAAGGAAATGAACACGTACGAGATGAACTCTTAAAATGACATCTGAACAACTTCTTCAAACTAGCACTACAACAAATGTATGGCGACCAGTAACGAGAATTGATATGCTGACACTGGGGCTTAAAGGGTTAACCAGCAGTATCAGGTATGAGCTTGGTATGTGCATGTAACTTACAATGTAGGCACATTTTGACTGGAGTAATATCAAAAGAGTGACATAATTACAACTTTTGAAATCCAAACCAATAAAGGTCCACAGAGCTCTAAGGCATAGTATTTCAGTTTTAGCAAAATAATATCCATGTATGTACAAACCGGAGCAACAGCAACAGTTTCCACATTTGCTACCGTGGTGGGACAGCCAAACACACCTATTACAAATGATAAAGGAAGTGAATTTCAAACACAGTCTTCAATAAAAATCCAAAATCAAAGCATTAAATAAATAAATACATGTAATTAAATTACAGAATGATGCATTAAACTTTTCAGATGTTTTAAAATAAAAGATACTGGTACTGCTAAACTAAGAATGTATTGGAACTTGCCATGTAATTTACTGTTTACAAACACCCAGGTGTGGATTGAGAGATTTACTACCTACAATGCAGTCAAGGCAAATGCCGTAGTTCTTGACAAGCTACAGACTCACCAACATCTGCTGGGAAAGGTGGCTTCAAGCGAGGTTTGCCTTGCTTCCCCTCCAAACTCTCAATCAGTGCCTTGAAAAGTAGCAGTATTTATGACAAGGTTACAATTACGGTAACAATTGTTTCTTACTTACAAGACAGTGTCAAGCTTAAAATAGTTATTGCCAGTGGTTGTTCTCTTCACATATGCACCAAAAAGCATCAAAAAATGAGCTCAAAATTAAATCTTCCAACTGCTGCCCATTCAACACCCCAAGAAACCTTCTTAAGAATGGTGCATCCTTTCAGTACTGTGCATACATTCTGCGCATCTTGGGATATTCGGGTTTCTTAAGGAATTTGCCCACTACTACTGACAACAATATCTTTGCATGGTTTATGACTATGTGGAAAAAGCAGATCTTAGCAAGGGGTATCAGAATCCAAAAGGAAAACTGGGGCTAACCATGGATTTTTCAGAGATAATTGAGCTTAAATTTGGAAAGAAATCTCCATACATTTTTTGAATTTGAACGCTTTTTTAGAATTATGGTTGCTTAATTATCTCTGAAAAATGCATGGTTACCCACATTTTTCTTTTTTAATTCTAATAACCTCAGATAAATGACCTGAAGGTGAATGTTACCGTTTCTTCTCCACAGATGTAGGCACCAGCTCCTCTGTGCATGTACACATCAAAGTCATATCCACTGCCACAAGCATTCCGACCAATCAGGCCTTCCTTATATGCCTCATTTATTGCCATCTGCATGTTAGATGCCTCGTTGTAGAACTCCCCTCTGATGTATATGTATGCTATTAATAATACAAAACGAAAACATAACGTGTATTGTACACATTAACGTCATCTATATAGTGAGGAATCAAGCAATTGCTGTGACTTTCTGTGAGCAAAGATTATTATTGTGATCATGTATGGAAATTGCAATCCTGCATGGGAGGGAAGAGAATGTGCAATGATACATGTACTGTATCCTTTGTGATAATAAGGAAATACAACTACTTGCAGTCATTTCAATCAAACAAATCAACCATTTCCACAATCATTTGCTATCATGAGCAAACCAGTAATACAAAGTATAAACCAGGCTTTAGTTTTTCTAACTGGCTCAGAAACTGTTCTTACCTGCTCTGGCACCCATGCCAGCTCCAGCTACCAAACAGCCCTCAATCAGTTTGTGTGGATCATGCCTCATAATCTCTCTGTCCTTACAGGTTCCTGGTTCACCCTCGTCAGCATTTACCACAAGATACTTGGGCCTGTGTGCAAAGAAAATACAGGTCTGCTGGTGACAAATGTCCACAAATGGCAAAAAATCACTGTCGTAGTGGCACACAAAGTGAGAGTTTAACCCTGACAGGCATATAATTTCTCCTCAGAGTATCACTACTTGCTCAAACATATAGATCATTGGAATACAGGAAATGATCACCACAGAAAAAGTGATAAGATGTCTCAACCTTTTTTAATCAGTCTTCCAAATACATTGGGGACCCTAAGAAATACATTTAGCACAGTGAGGAGAGCATATGAATGTTGATATTGGGGCTAAGGGGTTAACTTGTACCTTCCATCTGATGGCTTGTTCATGAAACCCCACTTCATTCCAGTTGGGAAACCTGAAAGAAAAAGTTCAAGATGTGAAGTTTGTGGGATACAAGACCTTTAGTGTCCAAACTGTACTAACCTGCTCCACCTCGTCCCCGCAAGCCAGACTTGGTGATTTCTTTAATGATCCAATCTTGTCCTTTTAGGATGATCTCTTTTGTCTTATACCAGTCACCCTAATATCATGAAGACAAACATGAAATAAAATCAGACGTCTCCACTTTATTTGGATTATGTGAAGGGAGATCTAATATGCCAGAGATCTCTGAAACATTTTACCCTTTGAATGGCTCCCGCTAGCTTCCAGTCATGTCTGCCATACAAGTTGGTGAAGATACGGTCCTCATCCTAACAAAAATTAAAACAGTTAGTCTTGCCATAAATCTTTCCGTAAGCATACTCAATTTTCTGCCAGCACATGTTCTACACAATAATTTGAATACGAGTAAGGTAATGCAAGGCTGTGCTCTAAGAAGAATCACAGGGTGCCCAAAGGCTCACAACCATGAAATCTGGGGTGCCCAGCCCTTAAGCATTAAGCAAAAAATGACTTTTTTTAGTCACCCAAAGACAAAAGTCAGTAGCCTGAGGCCCCCCTGGGCACTGCAAGAGCACAGCCCAGTAATGTCTTCATTTTGTGAAGCTGAAGGTAAGATAAAGTGGCTTAGAGTTTAAACCAGGTTCTGTAGCATAAAGCAACTAGGAGAAAAACTGCCCCCCTCCTCTATGGTTGCTCCCCAGCAGGAATTTCCAGGTTCCCAGGTATCCCATTTCATACAAATACCCTTGGATGGAGAGGGACAATGAAGAGTAAAGCCCCGGCTAAATGATCAAACATCTTTGTTGGAAGAACATGTTTTTAATACCATTAAAGGAGCTACGACACAGATATCGCGTCTTGAAAAATTGGCAAGTTTTTTCAAGTTTGTCATTCGTAATCCGTCTTAATCTCCCTCAGTCGTAACCATCCTTGTTTAGTTTTGGTTTATTATTACTTCTTTGGTGTTTTTCTGCCTTAGGAAACTATTTTCTTGAGGTTTTTTTCAGTGAGAAAATAATTTTGTCAGATCAGAAAAATGAATGAAAATACCGTGACATAGTTCCTTTAACCTGCCTCTCTCAACTCTGCATTTAAATTAATGGTTTTCCACGTTTAATCTGGGTCAGTCATTTTCACTCAGCAATCAACAAATGTTTGATCCTTAACCCACACCTGCCAACAAGGCTTGCACAAGGAGGGGAAAGTGACCAATCGGAATTGAAATTTGCGTAACTTTGACATGTTTTTTCAGCTGAAACATGCAAAAAGCATTTTGTAAGCTCACTTTGTCCGCTATTTGGTCAATCATTCTTTTCCTGTTCACCCACTGAACATTTTGTGTGATTAACACCACATTGGACAAAAATAATGTTTGATTGTTTAGCTGAGGCCTAAAGTGTTTTGTTTAAAGAAACAAAGAAATGCACTGCAGGGGCCAGTCCTGATTTAACCAACCCTCCAATCTTACAAGCAATAGTCCAACATGTTTAAGTCTACACCACTGTTAAGCACCAGCAACAACTCCGTAAAATAAGCCATAATTTACCAACCTTCATGTTTCCAAATGATGTTTTGGCCTAAAAAGAAATGAATGACAATGTTAAAAGTGGTTGACCTCCAGTGAGAGAAAATTGACTTTATTGATCAAGCACCATAAACTGGCGCTTATAAGCCCTGGGCTTATACAACTTCGTAAGGGGTTTTGGGTGGGCTTATAGACGGAGGGGCTTATATCTGGAGGGGGCTTATAAGCGGAATAAAAAAAATTCCAAAATGAGCCACAGCAGTGTTGATCGAAGTACGTTTTCAATTTACCAGTTTTTAATTAACCTCTGAAATGTCATAATAAATCAAATTCATTTCCATTTTAACAACAAAATCAAAACTGTAAAAACATGAATGTAACCGGAAATGTAACAAACAGAAGCTCAGAGTTCATCTTCACAGTGTTCTGTGAGAGTGCATAATATTAAGAAAACAAGGAAAACAAGAGGGAGGCTTATAATCGGAAGTATTTTTTTGTTTACAGGTAGATGGGCCTATAACTGGGACGGGAGGGGGGGCCTTATAAGCGGCAGTTTGCGATATTAACCAAAGAAAAATGACACAAACCGGTGGTGAAGAGGCTGCAGCTGTGGACGAAAGTCTGCAGCATGAAAGAGCACGGCACAGTGCCTGAAGCTGCCCTCCTAAAATGGACAAAAGTAGCTCATAAATTAGACATTCTCTTTTACACACTAAGCAACAGACTGTGATCTGTGACTTGTCCCACGAATTCAAACCAGTTTGATTTGGCGAGACAATTTGCAAGAACCAAACTTTGGTCACTGCAACTAAATTTTTCGGCAAAAATGGGTGGGTAGTTTTTGCAAAGGAACTTGATCCCTCGTACCAAAGACCTAGGAACTAACCATCTCATTTGAGCTGTTTTCACGATCACCATCCTTATTTGCTGGCAAATTCTTCGGTGAAATTTCCACACAGCCCCATACATTAATTATGCATACATTTTCAGACTCAAGCTCTGTCCCCGATTACTTTTCATTTATGAGAAAAAGTATGAAAGAAGTTGAATGCATAACTAACAGTGATGAGGGAACTAGAGGAGATGGGTCTCTCATGGGGAGAAGCATGGGCCAAAGCACAAGATAGAGTTCATTGCCAGTGTATGATTGCGGCCTTATGTGCCAGCTGGGCCAAAGAGGATTAATTACTTAGTTCTGCAGAAACTTTAGTGTAAAACACGATGGTAGAACAAAGGTCATAACCAGCTCGATAACTCACTCTGTTTTTATGTGACTTGAACGTTGAACGTTGTGACTTGAACGACTTTCATTCACTCGAAGGTTAGTTGCATCGTCGTCATTCGTCAAAGGTAACACTTTAATAGCTAGACTTAGCTTGCCTTTTATATTCGCCACTTAAACCTACATTATCAGTTTAACTTACCCTGTAAACCTTTTGGCTGCAGCCTCGTCAAAGGTTTTGCCATGATTTATCCAAAAAACGAAAACTTCTCTTTACAGACAGCTATTTCAAGATCGTAATCCAGTCACAGTTGCTCTCACAGTTGCATAACAAGACACCATCCAATATGGCGGACAAGATCAACACCATAAACGAATTGAATGACGGGATATTAAGAGATTTCATGATCGGCTCCAGGGGCCCGTTTCTCGAAACTCCCGATAACTTTCCGGGCCCGGTAAGTATTTTTTCAAGCTCATTTATTTATCAGCTAATGGTAATTATTGGCGCAAACTTAGCGATATGCTTCACGAAATTATAAAGATTAAAATTTAACTTTCAAAATCAATAAAAATTGTATAGCTACTGGAGAATTTTGTGCACCTAAAATAGTTTTCGGGCCCGGAAAGTTATCGGGAGTTTCGAGAAACGGGCTCCAGGATCGGCTCACACGCACTCATGATCTGGATAAAGCGGTTTACGCTGTCCTCACCGAGCCCGCGATTACCGATCCCCGCGCACGTATTCTGTCACTGTTCTGCGTAGCAGGGGAAAGTTTTGAGTTCAATTTTTATATGTCTTATATTTCATAGAATAAAATGGATGACAGCATACGCATACATTATTCGCCTTCTCTGGTCACCTTGGTCATCCTTGTCCTGATCAGTCGTCAAAAATTTGCTTTATCGAACTTTTCTATTTTATTTCTTCTCTTTTCGGTTCCAAAGTTTAGGTTGCGGGTAGACTGGATAAGCGCAGAACTCTCAAAACAGTACATGGTCGCTTGAGCAAGTAAGGACCTTGCAAGCACCCTCTAGAGGTATCTCATGAAAGGTGAAAAACGTACAAATCGCCATCGGTTCAAAAAAAAGAGTTCTTTAAATGCAAACGTTATCCGTAAGTTCCGTAGATACATTCGTCCAAGAGGTTACGCCTCATCTCGTAATCTCATGATTGGTTAAATTCAGTTTAGCGAGTCGGAAGCTGGTGAAAATGTGAGCTGCAGGCGGGCTGCGTTTTAAGTAAGAGAGGATGGGTGTAGATTAAAATAGGGACGGGGGATGGGGCGGTGGGAGTTGAAAATTTGAAGTTTACTATTGTTTTTTTCGGCAGGAAAATTCCAAGCCTCAGCATACATTACCAGAATCACCCATTCCCTTGGGAGTTTTTTGTAAAACTCGCATTTTAATGGCTATGTATGTTCCCATCCGTTTACGTCAAACCTTTACAAACACGCCTGCTTTTAAAATTCGGTATGGGATAAAAATCACTTCCATTGATCTAGTTTTCCACTCATTCTTCACTTTATGGTATTGTAAATCAAGATGTTTAAACGAATTCGGAAAAGGGCATGACCTATCTTTATTTGTTAAACTGAATGCGACACAAGTTACACTGACATGTAACATTACTCCATCTGCTTGTTTTGAAATATCAGTGCATGTGTCTTAGATAACAAGCTCAAGAGCTGGTCTACTTAACACTGCCGATTGTGCTAAATTGCTCGCTTGCAGTGTTAGTTTTACAATATACAAACCTTTTTAACGGATTGGTCAGGGCGCACTCATAAACTTATTCCACAAAAGTTCAAAAACCGCCCAGTAACACCCAATTAAAAAAATGATATTTAAGAGACAAAAAGAAGAACTATAAGAGACTACCAATCATCATCTTTTGCAAACATCTCCCTATCCTCAGGTCAATCTCATCCTCAGAGCCTCTCGGTTGTCTAACTGACGCGAAGGATCTGGGATAGCAAATTTCTTGAGACTATAGAAAATTTCATCACGCATGCGTATGTGTCACACAAGTGATATCTGGCTGGTAGATCTATACATCCTGTAATGTTTCATTTGATTTGATTTAGTTTCTTTGGCTTTTTCCAAGGCTGGTCTACTGAGAACTATTTGACTTGTGGAACGTTTGAGTGGCTCATTATTGTTTTGAACAAGCCTTCTGTTCTCCTTTGAGCTTCTAAACTCAGTTCCAGATTTCGGTCTCCCACCACTGTACATTACAGGCATACTTCTGTGCCTTGTGAGGGGACCAAACGCTAGAAGTTTATTGGGAGCTGCAAAAGACGATTGCCGCACGCTATCGTCAGCGCTTTCTGAACCGCGGCGATATCCATAAAGAGCAAACGTCTTTGACCGGAAAGCGTTTCGTTCTAAAGCATCCCCGGGTATTTCATTGATCACAGGCATGCTTCCAAACCGACTAGTCATGCCATCTGCTATGCTCTGTGAGCGGCGCGGAGAGAATGATAAACTGTTTGATGACAATCGGTCATTTTCAATCGCAGCCACACTCCGCGCTCGAACTCTGATGCCATTGCGTGTTTTTCGCTTGTTAGCTTCTTTTTCAGTGCTCTCGTCCAGTTTTACCACGCGACCATGGTAGCTATTGGAGCGTTTAGCGGTGACTAAAAATGAACTGCTTCTCGGTTTTACAGCAGGTGGAAATGTCTGAAGCATTTCTTGTACGCTTTCTTCTATCTCCTCATCATCACTTCGTTCCTCATCGCTTAATATACCAGAGTCTTGTTTAGCATGATAAATTCTAAGGTCTTCTCGACCGTTGTTGTTTCTAATGATTTCTACTTTCGTCACATATCCTGGAGTGGGTTTATCGTCATGTCTATCTTCCTGTTGTGTCTCCATTTCCCATCTTTCTCGTTCTTTGTTAAGCGCGTCTTTGAGTCCACTGATGCTAGAACGCATCGCTAGAAGTTTTTTGTGCATATTTCTGTCCTGAAGCTGCATAGCTGCCTGTGGATTTAAGGAACAAAACGAATAATTTACAGTAAAATTAAAGGAAAGAATAAAAATACAATAAAATAAAATTTAGTCAAAATGTCAAACTTAGTAATAACTAAAATCCTCTGTAGCTTGTTCTTAATTGTTTGAGGTGACAGTAGCGCATTTAATTCAAAAACGCCCGTTCAGTGCATGGACGTTTCTCCCCAGTCTGTTGAGCGTCCCTCGTCGGTCTCACTCTCCGTCTTCACACCAGCTCCAGACTTCTTATCCTTTGGCAGTGCGGTTCGTACGCCGGGTCTCGGAATCATTCGCGTAAAAGTATGTATTGCGTTGCAGTCTAGTTTGGGTCTCCAACTGGATGAAATTCTCAATTTTAAATGAAACGTTTACAAAAGTTCTGTTCTTTGTTCTGTTACGTTATCCATGCTGTTCTCCGTCGTAACAGATCATGCTCACTTAGGTGAATCATGCTCACTTAGCTGCCGGTCTAAAATACTGGCGAATTTTCAGTCTATTTTCTCGAAATCACACTTTGAAAGAACAAAGAACGAACAAAGAGCGGTGAACTGACACCAAGTATCAAATGAAATGAAAAAATTTGTAATTACCTAGTCACTTGATTAACCACGCCCTTTATCATTGGAAAACCTAAAGTAACGATTCCCACTACTTGCTGAATCTGCAGATTTAGCTTCTTTTCAGAAAAACATTTATCTCTGGTAGTAATTTCGAAACCTGGCTAAAATGGTTTGAGTTGTTGCCTGTGTCAATATTAGTTGCTGTTTTTGACTAGTGTCGGTCCTTTTCCAAAGTTGTATTGTCTTAATGGAAAGGAATTAAAAGGTTTTGTCTCATTCCATCTGTTGTTGTAAAGACACTTCTGACAGTCATTGGTAGGGTATAATACTGGTTAAGATTTCGATCGGTAACAAGAGGAAATTTTTAGTCAAAGGTTTTCTTACAAAATTCGGCGTGACTAGTCACGTGATCAAAATATAAAATATGTTTAATATAAATGTTGCACAGTTTTTGGTTGCAGTTTGCCTTAACTTGTTATCCAAGAGATAGGATTTAATTTGTGTTACTTTAGACCACCCCCCCCCCCTTTCAAACTTGAAATCTATAGAGGCCCAGGCCTTACCTGAGCAGGACAGATATTCTACTACACAACTACACAGCATGGGTAAACAACTTCGTTCCCAAGGTCTCTTTTCTTCCCGCCCCCTGGAGCGAGGGAAGAGAGAGACCCAGGGAACGAGGTCGCAGGGGTATACCAATATTTCGTCTTTGGTCAGCAGTGTCGTTTGTGGTAAGTGCTACACAACTTACAGGTCCTGCCTTTTGAGTCTCTGAGGAAATTGTAAAGTCAACTGTTCAAACTAAAGATTGCATTGATTTAGTTACAGCGAAGTCATGATTTATTAGGCTATTCAGTATGAAAGAATAGACTCGAGGATGATTCTCGTATAAAGCCCTCGGAAATTGTTCATTCACCAATATATATTTACATAATATAAAGGCTAGAATATCCATAGCACAACTCCGGCTACAACCAAATTTTTAATCAAACAAAGCGAAATGTCAAAAATGATTTAGTATCACTTATATCAATTAGAAACAACGAGCTTTTTACCCGCTGCTTAATTGCACAGAACGTAGTGTTTTAGAAATAATTGTGCTCATTGGCTCGGTTAATTGCGCTACTCGGATCATTTCTTGAGAGCCTTAATTTTGCTGAAATTTCCGGGGCGTTTTTGCCTCCCAGTCAAGCAAGTGTGGACAATATTTCTTGACTTGTATGGTCAATTTATGTAAGAGAAAAATCACATATTGATTGGGATAAAATAAAAGTATGATATCGCATTCGCCTCCTTAATCAAAATGCCAGAAATGATTTGTGATCATTGGTAATTATACGAAAAGTATTTGATTGCCAACTGAAGTGAATAACGTTTTAGGTATATGCTCATTTGCACAGCAATATAATATAAACTGATTTAAAATATAATCGACAGCTCTTGGACATCCAAGCAAATCTTGAATTGTTACGGTTTATCACCTGTCCATTATTTCAAAAGGTTGCAAATTTATTCAGGGTCCAAAATGTAAATGAATTGTATAGTTGTGTCTACAGAATATGAACTTTCTGTTCATTTCTCATATAGCAAGTAATAAACTGTTTAAAAATAAACTTAATAGACCATACCCTCTTGATATTACCCGGATGAGTGCGTAAATATAAGCAAGTTTAAATTGCTGTATAGTTAAGTTACAGTTGCCTCCTTGAAGTTTTAATCTGACTACAGTTTTGCGTTAACTTCATCAGTCATTCAGTTTACTCAATGCACGAACTGACGTGCAGACAAAAATCAGAGCCTTCTGTAATCAAGGCCAATATATATAGGTTTTATGATTTTCACATCGCGGAATTTTTATTTTCAATATTAAGTTTTAAATTCTCTAGGTTGAGTTCTACAGAGTAAATATAAGAAAAATAATCGAGGCGCGTTTCGTTCTCGCTGAATAGATGGTCACCATAATTTTAACTTCCATTGCTTTGAACTGTAACGAATTCTGACTACCATAGGGTTGCATGATGATAGTTAGTGCACGGTTTAATATTCCCAGTTGTGAGATCCAGTCAGTTGAATAATTATAGCCAAGGTTTTGTCTATCAGGATTTAACATCAAATCCCTTTTGGCCTGTTTTCAAAAACTAAAGACTAATCCCTCAATTCAAAAGTCTGTGGAATATGAATTAATGCCAATTTAAGTAAAGCTCGAAGAGCCACTATTTTTTACAACATCAGACATTAACATTCAAAATTTTTTTGTTATTGCTCTCTACTGGCTAAGAAATGATTCTCTTAATCTTTGGGTAGTTTTTGCAACCAAGCAACCTTGTGAAAAAAATCGTGTTATGTTGACTCGAATATATAACCGATGCGGTAACGCCTGCGAAACAAAATAGGGAACGATCAGTCATCAGTCGAAACTGAATACGTTAGAAGTTACACGAAGTTGCATGGTTACAGAATAATTTCCCCAGTTTTATTTCTTCGAATGGAACTTCAAAAGGAGAAAACGAAATTTAGTTTGGTTTAGGTTCGTTACGATAAAAAAGCGGTACGTTTAAGGTTTTTTAATTTTTGCAGATGGAACTGCGTTCACTCGAACGTCAGAAAAAATATGTTTGTCAAGCGGTAAAACAAACCGTACAGAGTACATCGAGGAAACAAATTGGAGAAATTAACGCCAATAAAGAGGTTAAATATTGATAAAAAAAAAAGAGAGAAAAAACGCTTTAATTTTAGGACAAACCTGTTAAAAATTTGTTGCTAGTAAATTATCTATCTCAACGAGCTGCGGTCAAGACTAAAATGTCCGCGTAATTTAAATAACAGTCTCGAAATTTTTTGCCAAATGCATCCCGATTGAAACAAAACTGAAATTGGAGGCGGTCAGCTCCCCAGATTTATTATCGTGCAAAGCTTTTCAAACTTGTGATCATCTATTGCTTAATTATGAGGAATGGACTGGAGGACTCCGACCGTGCGTTTTCAGCTGAATACATTCTCCTCTTGTCACTCACAACACCAAGTCTACTTATCTAGTCACCGGCTAGCACACTTTAAAGAATATTTATTCGTTTCAAGAGGATGGCAGTTTGCGTAGAAAAAACAAGAGTGAGGCAAACAAATAAACTCACCAATTCTCTTCTCAAACAAGCCAATGCGCTGTCCATGTCGAGGCGATCAGTTTTCTGAGGTTTTGTGTGAAAATCTGGAACCTTAGGACCCGCGGCTGAAGGCCATATTGGTGTAGAATTTGGGACATCCATTACTCGCAGTGCTTCGCTAAATAACACGGCAAACTTTCAGTACATCTTCGGTGATATGTTGAGACTCTTCTTTCTGGGAATAAGATATTGGTTCTTTAAAAGACACTCAAAGGAGTGAAAAGAATATCACTTGCTTGAGTATCGCGCAGGCCACTCATATCCACTTTATGCCCGACCTCTATTCGCGCGCCTACCGGTGAAAAACAGTCTGTGAATATTAATTTCGTCCCAGCAATCTTTTGTTTTGGAAGCTTCTTGTTTTCACAACGATTTAATTGATCGACATTGTTTGCTATTGAATCGTGGCGAGACAACTGAAGACCTTTGCGCTCAACCAACCAATTAGCTAAAAACCTTCGTAAAATCGTGTTGTTTATGGCAAACCGGTTTTCATTTCTCGCCCGGTCAGGTGCTTTGTACCACTGAAACCACCAGAGACACAAATTTGCATATTGTACTTGCAATCGCTTAATTTTAATTTCACTTGCATAGATCCGTCGAGTTTTACGCATTCACTGATGCAAAAAACGCAGATATATTTTTTAGTATATGTGCTTTTATTGATGAGTGAATTACACTATTTGCGTCCTTGAAAAAGATCCGTGCTGCCATATTGACATAGTTTTAGTCGGAGAGAAAATTTATTTGACATTTTTGTCATTCCAAATAAAATTCAACTCAACACAATCAACCAATCTCAATAGATCTTTGCTTTTCCCGTGACGTCAGTTGTGTGAGCACAGCTAGTAGCTGCAATGAATCTTTGAGGACTTTTCAATACAATACAATACAAAAGCGATGCTGCTAAAAAGTTACAAGATCGTAATTAAAATGGTTGTATCATGTTTTGTTTCTTCAGGTTTTGATTCGTTCTTGTAAGGTTCTCAAGCTTCCAATTGGTAAAAGCCATAGATAGGCAATCTGTTTAAAATGTTTATTTTTACTTTAACATCACATAGCTATTTCACCGCGATCAAATTAATTAGAGCATTACCGCATTTTTGGCTCACTGTGAACAGTACAAGATATTTAAATAAAAATTCCATATGATCTCCTTTGTGCTCCGACTGTTTAGCCGTGAAATGAAATTAGAAAAGCCTAGAAAAGTAAAATCGTTTCTGGTTTGTTATGTGAGAATAAAAAGCGGAAGCAGCCTCTTAGCTCTAATGAAGATATAATGAAACTTGCTAAATGATAATAAACAAAACAGCTTTTGTGGGAAAGGTTATTAATAAAGAAGGGATAAGGATGTATATTTCACACCATTTATTCGGCTTTTGCAAATCTCTTTCAATGTTGACCCAACGAAAAGCATGAAATAACTGAAGTAATTTTTTATCGGTGCTGTCCCTGATGGCCATGGCTTTCATATGATAGGCAACTTAAGTATTCTGATAATCGATTTCTTTTTGTTTGCGTTTGCTTACATTAACGATCTAGTGGTTAGCCATTGTTCTGTACTGTCAAGAAACCCGCTAGCCGCAGTCTTAGTCCATATGCATTGCAGTATACAGTAACTGAACAAGAGGACCCAAATTTGTCACTTGCCACAATCTTCATGAAGTCTTTTCGACAAATGACTGAGCTGAGTGACTGAGCTTGGCTCGAATTTCCGAACCTATGACTGAGCCCGCCATAGTTGTCAGTGGTTGCTAGGTAACAGATATAATTGTTAGTCGGCTTCCAGCTTCCTTAGCTGTCAATTTACTGGGCTAGTAAATATTAATAAACAAATAACTAAATAATCCGGGAGCAATTTTAGTTGATTTTTCGTAGCTAACCGAATAAACTGAAACGCCGATGGGAATGCAGGGAAACGGACGGCTACGAAGCCACTTACATTGTAAGAATTTCTTTCAAACAATACTGAGTTGTCTGTTTTCTCAATACATGTAGCATTGTGGTCTTTTGATGGAGTTCTCACGTTCGCACTCACGACTCTTTCTCTCAACACATCTCTCATAGAAGGAGGCATCAAAAAGTTCAGTCGTAAACTACTTCATTTGTTCGAGTGCAGGTAACGGTACAGCACGTAGCAGTGCAAGACAACGAAGTCACAATTTCGCTGGACAACAATTCGTGTGTGCAGTCTAATTTATTGTACTACCCAAGAGTGTTTTACAACCTTAAGGTTCGTTTACACCATTAGCGACTCTTTTCACCCACTCAGTCAATAAGCACATATATAGTAAACAGTAAATCTGCTGGCTACAGGCACATTTTGAAATGGCTCAGTGAAGTCCTTACAGTGTTGGTGATCTAACTATTCTATTTGTTTAGCATGAAATGCCCCTGTCTTGGGTGTAAATGATGTCGTTGTGCTTACTGAGAAAAATATCGTCCTCCCTCCATTTTCTTGAGGTACTCCATGCGGGCGGAATGGTCATCAGAAGGCCTGTTATGGGGCGTCCAAACTGGTTCACCCTTAAACAGCCGCATTGCTTTGATGTAATCCTACAGAGGAGACAAGTGAAAAATCAAATGACTACTTTAATACAGAACCACTGAAAAGCGTTGGTTACCAGCTTAAAATGCAATTATACAGCTGTAGTTCTGTATCAAAAGATTCGCTCGTCACCCTACCTTGTTACATTAGTTTAAGTCACACTATAAGATATTTTACCTACACATAATAACAGACAGCACTACGCCGGGCGGAATCGGGCTTAAGAATTACACTTCAACTTTGTCAGTCAAGGGCCAAAGCACAGGCACCAGTTCGCGTTGTAAATGTCCTAGCTGACCTCGGTCGTCTTCGTCGAGTACTTTCAGAGCTGGTCCTCGATCTCCTCTTTTCCTTCTAACAATGTACTTGTCTCCAACACTGACGGCGAAAGAGCATTCGTGATAGCCTTTGACAACCACTTCGAAAATTATAAGTTTCACTTGCGACATCTTTTCCGTGTACATCGGGTACGTATGTGGTTGAAATTGAAGCCTACACATAGCTTATTTGACTGCAACGTACTGTTTGAAACCAAATGAAACCGGTTTGGAATGACAAAGCCGCAGGCCAAGGACAAAGCTCTATTGGTCTAGAGTTCGATTCTGTTCGATAAATAAGCGTTCGATTTTCGAACGTTCGATTGTGTCCGATTGGCAAAACCTCTGGCCGGTGAGTTCGATTATGTTCGATTGCCGAACCCAATCCAAATCAATCGAACGATTGAAGTTTGATTGAGTTCGATTACCAAACGTTCGATTGGTTACCTCGGGTTCACGGCACATGGGTGGACAGTAGTGGAGAGGAACAATGGGGAATGAGATTTCTTGTCTAAAGGGAGTCACTTAATCAATACCAGAAATTAACTCTGAACCGCAAGAGTGCTGAAGTGAGACCAGAAGAAATTTTAAAATGTAAATATGACTTGCTGACTTTTTCATTTCTTCTTTTCAGTTTGTTGTATATAAGTCAAGTTTGGTACCTTAGGTAACTAGGTTCTTACGTAGGTGCGTATTTTGAACGAGCATTTCAGCTCAAACACGTTGCGTTGGTGAGTAAACGACTGACTGATTGATTGATTGATTGATTGATTGATTGATTGATTGATTGATTGATTGACCGAGTAAGGAGATGTGGACCACACTGTTACTGCAAGATCACAACGTAGTACACACCCAGGACAAAATAGCACATTTTCATGCACTTTTTTTAAAGAGTAGTTTTTTTTAGGTAAGATGCTTACTTTATCATCCAAGGTAAAGCGATGATAAATTCCTGCAGGGATAATGATCAAATCACCCTTTTCCACAAGTATGCGGATCCACTTGTCCTCCGAGTTTCTGATATCATAATAGCCACTCCCATCCAAAATGAACCGTATCTCCTCATCAGAGTGAAGATGCTCTTGAAAAAACATCTTGATCTGGAGCAAGCAAGAAAAAACAACTGCAAATTGAAGGGGCTATACCTGCAGAATGAATATTATTTGCTAATCAGAAGTGAGATGCTCTGGGCGTCGAACCACCAACCTTCAGATCTGAAATCCCATGCGCTAACCACTACACCACCGGCCCACCATTCTTGGCTTGAAGTAAGGAAGAAAAACTGAAATTCAAGAGACTGTACTGACAAGGTTGATCTTAAAAGCCCTGAAGAAGCTGGCTTCATAACAAAAGTAGGCGGATAAAAAATAAGGAAAAAATTTTGGTTATTTTCACTGCAAATGCAAGTCATAATATAGCTTGTTTTCACTGCTTATGATTGGCAACCCTTGGCTAGGTGACTTTAATTCGGCAATTCTTGTCTCTCTTCTCATCAACTTTTAAAATTTGAATACGAAAGTGTACTTAATCACACTCCGGCTAAAGGAAAACGTCATAAAGTAAGGCAGATATTATAGTCGTATTTATAAATAGGGCCCGTTCGCACTTGTCAAATATTTGTTTATTTTGCAAATTTGTGAGACATAACTTACATTTACAAACACGGATGCCATTTTTAATTCTTACCATATTTTGTCGAAGTTTACCTATCTTCAACAGCCCCATCGTCGTGCCTTGGAACTTGACAGATTTTCTCCAAAGGTCAAAACATTTCAGTATAGGGTTAAAGTTGATCTCAGTTTTCAGTGGATCAGTGCAAATATAGCTGTCCCACTAAGTTTTCGTTGACATGTGTGGCTATTGAATATTACATTTATTTTTGTGTTTAAATGCAATCACGTTTGCCAAAACTAAAATTTAGCCAGCTTTAATATTTCTTGCCGCTTTTGGCAGAGACAAATAAATTTCGTTAGCCTAGTGCGAATGGGCCCCAAACTTGACATCTGATGGGTCACCGACAACAGTGTACTTGCTTAGTTCTGACTGCAACAAGAGGGTGAATAAAATAACTGAAATAAGTAAAATAACTAAACACACCTTTTGCTCATAGTTTGGAAGTTTTTCTGGAGTGCATGTTATACAGTCACTGTAATTGTAGCCTCGCTGGTTACGGATCTCTACAAGTCTGCCTTCTTTCTCAAAGTTATCAGCATCCAACTAAAAAGACAGAACCAAAGTTAAATTCCTTAGTATCTGCTTTGAACAACTCCATGAATTACGAGTACCTACACTGTATTACAGTCAAGTGTCTCATCGTATCACGTTTAAGGAACACCCAATCTCCCGAACAGATATATATTTTAATTAAGGCTAAAACTTTGTCCACGATTTTTCCAAATAAAAAAATTCCTGTCTGTTGCAAATTCACATAACTTTTGTAATAATTCCTGTCTTTAAATTTTACTTCATCTCTACCAGTTCATTTAATTTCTTGCCTCTTTTAGTATGCAGGATGTTACAAACGGAAACTTATTTACAGAATTGGAGAAGATCACAGCTATCTAAACAAATGCTGTAGCCCGGCCGACTATATTCAGTTGCTGAAACTGGATCACGAAATGAAGTTATCGGCACTGTAGAGTGTAGAGACAGCAGACACATTCATGGTATTCTACATAGAGGGAGTTAGGAGGGGAGGGGGGGGTAAGATTTGCATGAAAAAAGGGGTAATTTTCAGATGTCAATTCTCCAGGGTTGGTGCCTCTGAGTTGATATTGCCAATCCAGTTTGACGTGTGAAGATAACCGAAAGCAAGATTTGCCTGAAGAAAGATAACATAATATTCAGCATGACACAAGGGAAAATATCTGAGTCTCCATGCAACGGGAGAAGAAAACATGATCTTCTGCGCAGGTCTGCCCATTATTCACAACCGCGAAGCGCGTAGCGCGAGACGAAGGAGGAGGGCCTCTCGATTCCTCTCGCGCCCCGCTCTCACGAATAATTTCTCCCTTTCCCTTCCTTCCCTTAGCCTGCCACGCAAGCTTTATCTACTAATAAATATAAATTGGAAAAATACAAAAGCAAAAACAAGTCGAAGAGGTGTTGTTCACTTTTAACGCCAGAGAAAACTGTATCCATAACTTGAAGTTTGTGACGATTTTTCGTGTGAGACACAGGATGCCAACTTAGGTTGTCGTGTGAAGATGCTTCAAACGAAAATTTACCTTACGACACAACACACCACAGTTTTCCAAGTCCTCCAAGGAAACTGGCTGCGGTGGATCAAGCTGATGCGGCAGCCTCTGATCCACGTCTGAGGAGTCCATAATGCATCAGTCAATTCCAGCTGCGCCCATCCCCCCCCGGGCTAACCCCCGGGCATTAGCATTTTTTTTCTCTCGGATGGCAAATTCCCGGGGGTGGGGACACTTTAGCTGCCAAATGCCCCGCCGTGTGGACGAAGGAAGAGGGCAAATGCCCCGCCCCCGGGATCGTACGTCCCCCCAATCAACACTGCAGCAGTTTTCATTCATTGCACAATAATACCACTTTCAGCATTTTTATGTGTGATTTTTCATTTCTGTTGGCCTACCTCTCCGTTTTCTATTGTTTGTAACAGCACTATCCGATGTTAATAAAGTTAGTATAAATGCCAAGTGATGATATTTTAATACTTCACAGACAACAATACTACATGATAGTTGATTGTTACTTTAATGTTTTGTTTTAAACAGTTCGCTAGTAAACAAAAATCTTGACATTATAAAAGTCTGTTGTAACGTCATCTGTTGTGAATATTTTAATAATATGCAAAAGTATAAAACGACTATCCCTATACACATGTTTAGAATTTAAGAATCATCGCGACTAAATTTTATTTAAATCCTTAAGAAGAATGCGTACGTCGATTCACGTTGATCGTTCCCGATCGATCTCGCTATATTAAGTGATAGTTGTGCCTTGATGAGCAATGAAGAAATGCATAAAATCGAGAAAACCTCCACGAGTTTGCCCAGTCCTTGGAAGACGATCCAATCTGCGACGAACTGCTGGTCCTTTGCGATAAAATCCTCTATGTTTGGATTTCGAGTCGGAAACCACATGTGTGTCAAAAGCCCGGGGGTTGGCAAATGCCCGACCCCCGGGCCGTGCTAAATTTTCTAATGCCCTACCCCCGGGACTGACAAGGCACGCAAATGCCCCGCAGTTGCCCGGGGGGGGATGGGCGCAGCTGGAATTGACTGATGCATAAACCATGCTTGAACCATGATAATCTGTGAGGGTGAACGAACTGTATCACACAGTGTGAATCGTTTAACCTTTTAACCCCAGGGTGTATCCGGCGTGTGCCATGTGATGATCGATAGTTCAAAAAATATATAAAAACAGATTTGTCAAATCTCTGGCCAATCAAATGTTGTAAATACGACATAATGAAGACGATAAGATGACCCATATGATCGTGGGTTCAAAAAATAAGAGGGGAAAATACTGACTGATTCACCGCAGAACTGAATGGCAAAACATGCGCCAGGGCACGAACTCAGGTAGAGTGCATGTGGTGCAACGATGTCAGGTACCGTCCAACCATCCAGGTGATTGCTGTAGTTAATAATGATGAACGAGAAAAATCGTGATGGCATACTTCTTCTTAGGGGACGTCAAGATATTCACAAGTTCCCCTCTTAACGTCCACTGGATGTAAGGGGAGGAGGGGTTAGCGAGAGTGGAGATTTTGACGTTACGTTAGAGTGGGAAATCTAAGACAAAACCAAACTAACATATTGAAAGAAAAAACATTTTACTTACGTTGATAACAGAACACAAAGAGAAAAACGTACTGCAGTAGAAAATGAGAACAAACCTGGTGCCGCTGTGACGTACGCAATTTGACACTTATAAAGATGGCACAAAAGTAATACGTGTTTGATAGACTTACAAGATATTCGACTGATATAACAAAACAAAGCATCAGTGGTTTATTAAAGAATGTTCCAACAGATTTCAAACTATCTCAAACATTAAAGCCATTCAGCATCTTTTTTTTTCGGAATTCATTTCAGTTACAATATACATATGCATCCCCTTGTCACGCGTATGAATACAGTCGTAGCAGCTAAATCAATTCATTGGCTCTGGAAAATCATGGGAGTGGGAAATTCCATGTGGACGTTAAGGAGGAGAGGGGTGGGAGGGGTCTGACCTGAACGCCCAGTGGACTTTAAGCGGGGAACTTCTGAATATGCCCGGCATAAACAATCGAACCGAATCGAACTGTATTTCAATCGAACTCAATCGATGCATTGAGTTCGATTGAATTCGACAATCGAACGAAATCAAACTCACACAAAAAAATTGGACAATCGAACTCAATCGAACGTTCGATTTCCGAACTCTAATCAATAACAAGGTTTTGGAGGCTCGAGTTACTTCCGCATAACACGTGTTTTTCGTAACCGCACAATTCCCGGAGAAATGGCTTCAGATGCGCTGTGGGTTGTTCGCTTTAAATGCGTAGTAAAAGGCTACCAAGAGTGCCGCTTTGACGTAAAGGAGGGCGAAGAGTTCAAAGTTTTAAAGAAAATAGGCGAGAAAGGCGGTGCTTTTCCTGCTTTTCGAGTTGTAAAGGAGCCCGTTAACTTACAATGAAAACGGTCCAGTAGTTCCAGAATACGGTAAAACGCGGGAATAATGATTGCTTTGCTCTAATCTGTTCTTTTTACTGCCGTGGACAGTTTGTTTTTGTTATTGAATCACCATTAAAAAAGGACGAGAAAAACGTGTTTTCGATTGGGCTTGCCTTGTGTGTAGGTTCACCAGAGCTTGCGTACAGTAACCAAGCGGGCAGTCAGACCACATAACATGACCTTTGTCCAAGCGAATTTATTCACCGAACACAATCGAACGCAATCCAATGGATTGAGTTCGACTGGGTTCGATTTTCGATTAAATGCGATTGGTTCGGAAATCGAACTCACACAAAGTTCGGTGTTCGATTTCGTTCGATCGCCGGACTCAATCGAACTCAATCCACGGATTGAGTTCGACTGAATACGATTGAGTTCGATTTCCGAAAGTTCGATTGACTATGCCGGGAATACGTCGACGGTCCCTTAGGGGACTAGCCTGCGAATACAGCCGCCTCTCCGCGCTCCCAACGCGGGAGGCGGCAAGCGCGCGGATAGACGGTAGACGGCTGTATTCGCAGGCTACTTACGGGACTAGAGTTTGATCCTTCAAATTCAATCTACTCTATATTCTCAGGGTCTCATTCATCAAACCAGCAGACACACACTGTTTCCAAATTATCTAAATTGTTCCACTTACTATGTAATCGCTTAATTCAGTTAATTTTCACTTATCTTGCTAAAAATCCCTTGATGAGAAGAACGCAGATATTTGTTTTTACTATTTGAGGTTTTATTTTGAGTGAAATGCATTATCTGCATTCTTGAGATCCGTGCTGCAAGTCGGAGAGAAAATTTGACATTTTTGTCATTCCAAATAAAATTCGACTCAATACAATCATCCAATCTCAAGAGACTTTTGCTTTTCCAGTGATGTCAGTAGCTGTAACCGAGAATTTCAGCTTAAGACTTTTGAAGAGATACTGCTAAAATTGCAAGATCGTAAAATGGTCGTACTATGTTTCGTTTCTAGAGTTTTAAGGGAAGGTACGTTTTTTCTTGGGGGGGGGGGGAGGGCTGGGGCCTCAGAGGGGAGGGGTCATCAGTGAAAGTGAGCACCAAAAGGGGAGGGCCATACCTCATGTGAGCTATTCAAGGGAGGGTCACACATCTTTTCCAGATTTTTTTAATGAGAATTTTTGTGATGTTGCTTTCCATTTTTCTAAGAGATTAAGTTTTTCTTTTCACCTACTTTGATTTAATTTGGTGTTTTATTATACGTACTAGGTTACATTTCTACATGTATATTATGCCATGGCACATAGTTTTTCTCGGAGGACGCGTGTCCTTTTCCGTCCGTATCGAGAAGTACTTGACTCAAGTATCGTTTCTTCAGCTTCTTGCTGTTGGCTATCCGCTGCCTGATCTCCTGAGTCGTTTAGTTCTGAAGAGTTACTAGTAGATCCAACAATGCGATCTACCCTGTCGGAAATGTAGGAAATATTTGTTTTTGAGAGGCAGATTTCGCATGCTAAACAAATAAACCTTTCTGTTAAAATAACCAACAGCAATGCTGGCTAGTCGGAGAAAGAAGCGCGTGTATTTTCCCTTAGATATTTTATGTTCAAAAGTTTTATAATACTCAAATACTTCCATATTCAAACCTCAGCTATAAAAGGTAAATATCCCACACTGACTGTTCGCATTTTCCTTGTTTCAGTGCGCACACATTTAATATCGAGATATTCATATTCAAACACTTTGCGTTCACAAGCGAAACGTTCTGAGGTTTCTACAGCATGGAACATACCATGTAGTAGTGAGTGGAGGGTCGCACTTTTGTCAGTCACCTGAAGGTGGGGGGTCAGGAGTTTTTTAATTAAAACGCAGGGGAGGGCCAACACTTTTTGGGGAAAAAATACGAAAATTCCCCAGCCCCCCCCCAAGAAAAAACGTACCTTCCCTAACTGCAAAAAAAAAAACACGAAAATTTAGATCTTTCAGCTGAGCTGACAACAAGAGAAACTCTAAAGCTGGAATTTCGAGTATTAGCCCTTCCTCAGAGCGGGAAGCTATCGCTCGAATTAGAGGGCCAACCCTCGAAACGTCAGCTTTTGAATTTCTCAACGAGGGTCCATCAAGAATTTTGTTTTTCACTTTCAGTGGACATTGTCTTTTAGAAACCAACCTATTTACTCATTAATGTTTAAACAGCTCCCCCTTTCACTCATACATTCTGCGTTGACATCGTCAATACAATTGTCAATAGAAGTCTGCGTGCAGACTTCTTTTCTTGCAACAATGAACGAGATGAACAACAGATATACAGGTATTCAACTTCACAAGCCAGGTCTTGCAAATCACAGGACAACGAAGAAAAAATTTCGCCTGACAATACTTGACAACATTGGCACGTGCAATTTATTTTATTACACTTTCCCAAGACTGTTTTACAACCCTTAGTTTCACTAACTACCATTAGCAATTCTTTCCTTCACAAACACTGTGGATGATTACAACAAACAAGCTACACTTTTCAAGTGACCAAGTACAATTATTCAGTTTGTTACAAGAACGGGACAATGAGGAGAAAATGTGAGTGGCACGGTTTGTTCGGCTAGGCTGAAGTCGCTCCTCTTTCCGTCCAGCCTTCATAGCAGGGGTAAACGGGTAGGGGATAGGGGAAGCGAGAAAGTTGGAGGAAAATTGTGCCTGTCTCATATAGTGGGTAGGAAAAGGAGCTCTAGACCCTGGGCACCAGGTTGGGCTTGCCTATGCTACACTGATTCTAACAGTATGGAGGACCAAGAGAGGATGAAGATAAGGGAGATAATCCTCCATACATACCCTATTCCATAGGTAACCAGTCTTGACTTATTTGTGGATCAACTACAGCTAGCATGTATTTAATAATTAATGTAAGCCTGGTGTTTGTTTGTGTTTGTAAGCTTGCTATTTGTTTCCCGTGGAACATTCCCATCTTGGTTCATGTGATGTCGTTACGCTGATTGAGCAAATGTTCCTCCCTCCATTTTCTTGAGGTACTCCATGCGGGCGGGATGGTCATCAGAAGGTCTGTTATGAGGTGTCCAAACTGGTTCACCCTGAAACAGCCGCATTGCTTTGATGTAATCCTACAGAGAAGGCAAGTGAGAAATCAAATGATTACTTAAATACAGAACCACTGAAAAGTTACCACTGTGTTAGGTTATGTTAAGTAACAATGGGCACAGGCAAACTAAAAATATTAGTTTAAGATAAGCATACTCAGGACACAGGGTCTCCACTAGCCAGCTAACCCTGCCTGTGGCATGAAAGAACTAGGAGCATTACATCTTCCCCCAGAAGAAATACATGTGTTAAGTCCATTAAATGGCTGCTCCCAGCATTTTGTTAGATTCTCCCCACAGTTCACTAGTACCCATTTTTCATCAGGGTGGAGAGAGACAATGTGGAATAAAATTTCTTGTCTAAGGGAGACCACTTGAACAATACTCTGTAGTGAAGAGAACCCATTAATTTCATTCGGAGCATTGTCCTAGTAAGGAAATGTGGACCACACAAGGTTAAAAAAAAATTCTTTGACTCTGGTGGATTTAAAACCGTGACCCCCAGTGATGATCACTCACTGGCAGAGCTACATGTAGGGGACTGGACCCTGCCACTGCCCCCTGCTCATTAAAAATTCTACTTCCCAGCTACCTTCTTAAAGGCAAGCCTGGATCAGCCACAGTCGCAATAAAATGTATGCCCAGTGCAAACTAAACATAGCATATTTTTTATGGTACAAATAATATTATTTATCTAAAAATGCTTACTTTATCATCCAAAGTGAAGCGGTGATAAATTCCTGCAGGGAGAATGATCAAATCACCCTTTTCCACAAGAATGCGGATCCACTTGTCATCCTGGTTTCTAATGTCAAAATAGCCACTCCCATCCAGAATGAACCGTATCTCCTCATCAGAGTGAAGATGCTCTTCAAAAAACATCTTGATCTGGAGCAAGACAAATATAAAATGAAATAAATAAGATAAAATAATAATCAATCACAGTCCCTTTAAATTATTTAAAGGGACTGTGATAAATTTAAAGGGACTGTGATAGCACAGCTTTCATTTTAAACACCAATATACCTGTACTGAGTGGCTCAGCACATCAATCAAGAATCCCAAAGAAACAATTTTATTGGTTGGGAGATCAACAGGCTTACTTTGTGTGCCTATCAGTATGTTAAACTGTACTAGTTGCACTTTTTTTCAGTTTTTCTGGTTTACTCCCATGGTGAAATTAATTCAGACTTCTAGTTTGCCATTTGCAAGTCAGAGTATTAATTGTACACCAATTAGTTAGTTAAGTTTAAAAAATAGTCCGTCAGTAAGCAATATATTAGTTGAAAGTGTTTTTTATAAATGGTGACATACAACATGCAGTAAAATTTTGTACCATTGTCTTTTACATTACAGATGACTTTACGGTACTTCTTTGTTTTTGATTCTCGGTGAGTTATTTTTTTGCATTGGGTTTGGTTAGCCTAGTGTGAATGGGCCCCAAACTTGACATCTGACAGGCCAAAAAATAGCATACTTGCTATGCTCTCATTGCAGCAGGGGAGTCGATAAAACAAATTAACATACCTTTTGCTCATAGTTTGGAAGTTTTTCTGGAGTGCATGTTATACGGTCATCATAATTGTAGCCTCGCTGGTTACGGATCTCTGCAAGTTTGCCCTCTTTCTCAAAGTTATCAGCATCCAACTAAAGAAAAAAGACCCAAAGTTAAACTACTTAGAATCTGCTTTTTCATTAATTACTGCATGAATTACTAGCCCAAGGATTTAACCTACAATGTACAATTACCAAGTATCTCCTTTAAGGGACAAATGTAACTTAAGGTTTTTTTTTAAACTTTTTTCCAAATAAATAAAAAATCCAGTCTACAAATTCACACGCATCCTTGCCTGCTTAAAAAAAAACATTCCTGTCTGCAAACTCACAATCATCCCTGCCAGCATTCAATTTTGCTTGACTGTCTCATTGTGAAAGCTTACAGACACTGAAAAGATAGTTCATCATATAACTGACTGCCTTATAATAATTGGGCTATTGTCAGCCACTGAAATTTGATCACAAAGTGCAGTTAACTACACATGAAGAGAAAATAGATGGCAGACAAGACCATGAGTTTCTGCATAGTGGGAGGGGGTTGTGTCTACAAGAAGAGGTAACCAACAAAGCAAAATGTCCAGATTTCAGATCTCCAGGGGTTGGAATCTCAGCATTTGGAGTTTGTCAATTAAGTTAATTTGTCATGTGATGGTGCTCTAAAGGAAAATTTTGAAAATAACCAGTAGTGGTATTCACCATGACACAGGCGTGGGACAGGGAAAAACATCTAATTCCCCAATGGGAGGCGAGCTCTTGAACATCCGCTCACTCGTCAGATGCTCCAAACACTGACAAAGCTACAAAGAGACTTAAATATAGCAGGCTACATGAAAAAAACACTGTCTTGAGACACTATGTTGATGGTCACTTCTCACATTCTCATAATCATAGTCAATATAGTAATTGCTTATGTCAGATTACATGTATAATGACGGCTGAGTTTTAGGGATTTGTCTCTTCAATGCACGTTTGGGAAGTGGCACTAGCTAAGCACACTCAATGTCGAATTTTAAAATTCAGATGTTCATCCTCATAATTTATTGAGCATGCGTAGCTAGTGCCAGTCCAATCTAGCGGCACACAATGCTGCAAAATGGCATATGAAAAAATACCATCCACAAAAATCCCTTAGCAACAATGCCAGATCTGTAGTTAAGGGTCTCCCCCCTTAAAAGAAATAACTTGACACCTAGATCTGGGAAGACTTTTTGTACGAGACATGAGACGGCTCCAACCCATGGTTAAGTTTATCATGCAAAGTGCTTCAAAACCAAATTTACCTTCCAGTACAACACACCACAGTTCTCCAAGTCCTCCAAGGAAACTGGCTGCGGTGGATCAAGCTGATGCGGCAACCTCTGGTCCTCGTCTGAGGAATCCATATACCATGCTTTAACCATGATGATCTGTGGTGAGAGTGAACAAATTGAACTGATGATGATGATGATGATGATGACGGTATAGTAATAATAATTGTACAGTGCAAAAATTACTACCAAAGTTGAGATGCAAGTAAATAATAATAATAATAATAAACAAAAAAGCCCTTTAAGACATATTCCTTAAATGAGAAAATGAATTAAAATGTATACACAGATAAAAACAAATAAAGCTATAAATTGGTTCACAAAGTTAAAACTTTACATGCAGAGGCTTAAATCTAATAAAAATTTGATGTAAAAAGACCTGTTTAAAGCATTGATTTAAAAGTTATATATAATGGAGATTGCATCCATGATGGTGTTGGGCAGGGTATCCCACAATTTTACGTTCTCACAATTTCGATGCCGCAACCATAAATGTGGGATCTCCAAGGAAGCTGACTCATCCCCAGTCGTCTTAATGTCATGTGACGTGTGTGGCACGAGAGAATGACGATGTGATGGGTAGTGAGAAAGCAAGAGAGAAAGACTTCTTATTTCCCCTTTTCCCTTCCCATCACCCCTTGCTATCACACCTCGCACTCCCATGCCGTGCACATCACATCACATGAAGACGACTGGGGATGAGTCAACCAAGGAAGTGTTTCAGCAGTTCTTTGACTCCTGGGGAGGGGGGGTACTCCCATATATAACCTATATAGGTATATGCCGCTGTGAAGGGTATGGTTCTCAAGCAGTTTGGTTTGGGACAGGGTATAGAAATTAGGGAGTTTTGCTCTAGAATAGGGTATCAATTGCCTGGGAAAATGGAAAGTAGTGTGGCAAATTTAGACCAAAAAAGGGTTTGAAAAATGTGGAAATAAATGTAAATTCAATCACGGCAACTTTGTTGATGCACAGATGGTTTTCCATTGAAAACACTATGTGGCTATATTGGACGGAAAATTGTTGGAAGATAGCTAGTCTAGGATAGGGAAGGGATTTTCAGTGTCTAGTCTAGGATAGGGTTGTAAAATGGAGCTCAAAGTGGTCTGGTATAGGTTAAACCGGCCTGTCCGATTGATGAAAATCGATCATCGGAAAGCAATCAATATAAGCAATATAATTGATAAAAATTAATCGATTATTATTGATTGGTTCCATTAATCGATGAAAATCGATACTCACAATTCTCCTCCTCCTGATTGTATCGATTTTTATCGATTTTATTGATTATTATCGGTTTTAATAAATAAGTAATTTATGATTTCTTATGTCTTGCAAGCGGACCGTTATTCGCGTGGAATGTATGGACATAACACAGTCTTATTTTTTAGAAGGTGTAGTGAAGGGCTACCACGAGTGCCCATTTACAGTAAGGACGGAAGAATCTTTTGTCCTCGAGAAAAAAATTAGCTTTACAGCGGCTCAAGTAAATGTTTCAGCCAATACATTTGGTCAAGTTCTGGTAGGGCTGCTGTAGCTGTAGCTGCATTATAATGAGAAGAGGACTCAAAAACTGTTTCTGTTATGTAATATACCAAACACTCTCATAAATATCAGAAAATTAATCTGTTTTGTCGTGTTTTGATTTTAAGAGGGTTGGGTACCATTTGATTGGAACCTGCGAAGAGGTGAATTTTTCGCTGCCCTATAATTTAGTCTGTGCACAGAGCCTCTCGTTATTTTATGTAGTAATCGGTACTTTAAAGAAACACCGTTCAACGAAACCGTGTCTATTCATACAGATTAGAGAGGGTTATTGAGATATTGAGAGAACATTGTCCCGTATCACTGCTTTCAATCGAGAAATGGTCTTCATGACACACTTTCACTACTTTCAATCAAGTTCCTCTTATTTTTTAAAAAGTTTAGAGGAAAAGCAGGAATTAAACTATGGATCTCTTTTTACGAAGGAAAGAATTTAGGTACAAGTACTTAAGCGCAGCGCAAAAGTATTTGATATCATTAAGATGACGACCGATGACAATCGATATAATCGATGAAAATTGATGAAAATCGATGGAAATCGATACTTTTCATCGATTTCCGATATTAATTGATTGCTATGGATTAATATCGATTATTCGATTTTATCGATTATCAGATTTCATCGATTGGACAGGCTGGGAGGTTAAAGGCTTCAGAGACCCAGTGGCACACCCCCACCAAAAAATTTTCTGAGTACCCTCCCCCAGGCTTTGACTACGCGAGGGTAACTCATCAGGATGCCTTGTTCCAAACGCAAATGTTGAAGGTTATACTGCTGTGGACGCGACATTACTACATGATAAGTTCATTCAAACGACAAGATGCACCTTAAAGGTCCGGAGTAAAATCATTTAAAGGTCAGGAGTAAAATCTTGAACTCTGTCCGCCGCCTTTTAAACAAATTCAGGGGGGAGATGTTGGGCGCCAGCTTCGTATGCTAAATACATGTAAGTCGAGCACAAGCATTTTGATCATGTTGAAGATTCTGTATTTCACATCAAAAAGACCGTAAAGTAGACTGTTGCAGTTGCAGAGGAAGTGACTGTTCTAGTAGAATTACAAATTATAAGGTTAGCTTACGCAAGAGTGCCATGTGCCGCCTGATAATTTGCATCAAACTATACATGCGATGATCGATCGTTCGACAAAATAAAACAGATTCGCAATTCTCTGGCAAGTCAGTTGTTTTAAAAGTGACACAATACGACGAAAAATGAACGTGGATTCTAAGAATAAGAAGGAAAAATACTCACTCATTGATTTACAAGCAAAAGTAGCGAAACGAGATGTCCAAGATGGCACAAAGTCAAACAAAACCCGGAAGGGCTTGGGGACAACTTGGAAGCTTGTCTACAGATCTCAAGAGATCTGGGTACGAGATTAACTGCAGCTACCGCTCCAACTCGAAGCTCCTGTCTAAGGCCAGTATCAACACTAATTTTAACTTAAGAAAAATTAATTTTTGGACCAAAAATCAAAAAGGCTAAGAGGTTATACCGGCAATGATGCTTATGCTAACAGGCTAAGACGTTCTAGGAAGAATCATTTCCAGAATTCCATCAAAATCTTTTTAGTTGCTTAGTGATGAAGCCCTGAGGATCAGCTCTAGCCAGAGAAGGAAGCTAGGTACTCCTTTATAAAAGTGACTGGCTCTTCGTCGCACTTTCAGGAATAAGATAAGGATTAAATTGTCCATCCCGGCTTCACCGTCTATGGGCCATGAAAGAGGATAATTTAGAGGTAGAGTTCAAGATTCTGATGTCATTGCTTTCACACTTCTCCAGCTCTAAGATAAAATATTTTAAAAGCTCGATGAGTTGATTGATTTGATCGACGATAAAAAAAAAATTCAAATTTCTTGCGTATAGTTGTTCTGCGATCCGGCTCAGTATAAATAAATCGGAGCCATGCCCACACAGGATTTATGTACCTTTCACCCAGTGTTTCTTTTCAAATTTTCTGCTGGCGAAGGGGCACCCCAGTCACCCATTCATCAACGTGTTTGGATCGGAGGCCTCTTCGAAGAGACAAGAATCATGTGAATTGGCCTAAAGTTGCAGTTCTGTTTCGGGTAAAGGTTGTCTCTCGCTGTTAACAGAGGGACAGTAAAATATACACTGTTTTCGGATCACCGTTTCTACCTTATGGCTGTTTCAAAACTTCTCGTGCACTTTTCTTCCTTGAAGGACTTAAACGTCAAAAATCAGTGCGTATACCACATGTTCCAAGCCGCCGATCTCTCGGAGGCTCCGTGTCCCACTTTGCCCGTATCTTTTTATTTTAAAAACAGGTTTTGCGAACTGATTAACGGGGATATTTCAACTTCGGCAAGGCGACGAATCTGTGCGCGAACAGTAATAAGACCTAATAAATAATGCTACGATGCTTATCTTATTGTTATATTTGTTTTTATAGTTTTATTGTTATTTTCGTGTCTAGTTTTTTGCCCAGGGGGGGTACTCCGGCTTGGAAATGACGGGGATGATCGAAGGATTTTTTTGGGTTTGAAATTTTCGATTCCGGGATTTTTTTGGGTTGCAAAATTTGGCAAGTATTTTTTTGGGTGACTTGATTTAAATAGGGGATTTTTTTGGGTATTAAAAACGAACTAAAGTGCCTTGGCGCGGCCTTGGCGTATTTATGCGAATAAAGTACAAACAAACGTGTTTCAGTGCTGTTGTTTAATAGTTAACCGATGGTGTCGCTTTACAATGCATGTGTCGTACCCGGGGTGTCAGAAATGTACGTGGTATTTTAAAAACTGGTTACACAATAATCTGCAAAGTGTCCCGTGGTGTATCCAACAAGCGCGGCTGACAAGATTTCACTCTGGCTTTATCGTCACTGGAATTCCCTTTTGCTGAAGTGAATGTTTGATCTGTTTCGCTTGTGACTTGTGTTATGTCTCTAGCATTGTTAAAATGACTACCAGATGAAAAAAAGATAGATTCATATGGTATGATGAATAAACAAAGACGAGCGTTCTATTTTTTATTGTTTTCTTTGTGTTATATTATTGCCCCTCTTGGCAATTTTTTGGGGGGTTATTTTTGGTCCAGGGATTTTTTTGGGTAATGTCGGAAGACTTAGGGATTTTTTTGGGTCCTGAGTTTTGCCTCCATTCGATCATCCCCGTCATTTACAAGCCGGAGTACCCCCCCTGGGGTTTTTTGTTTATGCAATTCTGAAACATTTTTAAAACATGCACTCCTTGACTGAAAACTGAAATAACCTCTCCTGTTGAAATATCAGTTCATTTTTCCTATGAAACAAGCTTTTTTAATTGCGCACAAGGTAAAGGTGGGTATTTGTTATGGTTCTGCAACAAGGTCTGATAGGTAATCGCGCCTTAGGCTGTTCTATGTTCTCAGATGGGTCAGAAATACTGGGAAAGCAAATGCCAGAATAAAACGACGACGTAGTGTTGACAGGAGAACCTTCTAATCTCTTTTGCAGTTCCCCGGTTCGTATTTTCTATTTTGCCATTATAGGGAGCAAACAAATTAGAGAGCAGTCTTTCACAGGCTATTCCAAACTTCATTCTTAATTACCGGCGGATTAAGAACAAAAAAATGCCCGTTTCAACGGAGCTGACATGCTTTTCTCAAAAGCCCCGAAACTTTTCGGCCTCGATTTCGGTCACCATAATTTCACTGTAAACAAGCAGGTTTCTAAGCATGAAACTTTGCTACATTTCATGAGAGGACGGATAAAGCGTTAACTGTAAGTATCGTTTCACGCAGAGATTTTTTCGGCTTTTCTTGGGAAAGTGTGAAAATCTGTTTAACTGTTGGAAATCAAGCTATCATCGCTTCTTAATGAAGCCACGGTGAATATTGTAAAATGACACTATGTTCTGAATGAAAGACGTAAAGTTCTGGTTTTCGTCGAAACGTGATTCCCTGAAATAAATAAAAGACTGAATTTTGTGACATTCCGCCACGAGTAAGTTGTACACAGTCTTTCATCCCTTGGCTAGCCGATGAAATTGTTTTCGAAGGCAAAGCTGTGTTCGATTTCGATCAATTTATGCTCGTTATTTATCCTCCGACTATTCATGGCGGCTAACAAAGCCCAGCTAATCAAGGAGTATCAGAGGAAGCGATCTATGAACATCTAATGTCTCTCAATAATTCACGCGGATTTCCGTCCATCCTGTTAGTAAACTTTTCGATTTTGTATACAGCGGGTAAAACTAAGCTCTCCAAGAATGGAAAGAAAAACATGAGGTTCTTTGATATCCTGTCACAATCAACCAAAAAATGGAGCAGTGTCTCTGGCTTTTCTACATAGCGAGCGTTAAAAACCGCCTTCCGCGAGAAAACGTGCCTCGCTTTTGCACTGAGCCGACAACAACGAGTGTGTAATTGTGCTCCCCAAAATGTGCCATTGTACAATCTCTACAGGAATTATTGTCACAAGCTGCGTGTATTCCTTTCCAACTGATAAGATTTTCTCACTGTTTCGAAAAGTTCAGTTTTCAGTATCTTATTTTATTTATTTATTTATTTTGCAAGGTCTCCTTTTTTCTAGTTTCTCCCAAAGTTCGAAATACGTGCAGAATCGCATCAACCGGTACGGACGAAACGCGATTTGTGCTTGTTCAGCGTATACCTGTATAAATGTCTGAATATTCTCGCGCGAGTTTTAAAAGACTCAGTCAATGCGTCTGCAATTCTCGTCACATTCTGCAGTTGCAAGTTTGTACCGCATTCTTAGATTTTATGAAAAATGTTTCCCTTCCACAAATCATTTAACTGAATTAGACTACGAGCAGTCTCTCTTTCCGCTCAGGGATAGTCGAGGAAAACGAACAAGCGAGCGAGTGAGTACGAAGTCGCCTGCGGCGTTGAAACGTGACGCGCCTGTCGAGCCGCTAGTGTAGTGGGACTATCCCTGAGCGGAAAGAGAGACTGCTCATAGTCTAACTGAATTTTAAAAACGTATACTGCACGTGACGAACCCTCTTTGATGCATGTATATTCGTAACATAAGCCTTCAAATGTAGTTCTTTCCGATCTTGTTATTGAGCAAGCGGGAAACATCTCCCAAGACTTTTATCACTGCTTTACTGACAACGAAAAGTGCACGATGAAGACGAGCAGCCGTGAGGAAAAAATGTGGAGGCAAGAGCCTCAGTGGATTTCTAATTCCCTTTGAGCCCTTCCCCCTCCCCTCCCTCTCGGTTTTTGGCAAATTGCAAACCAAATATTTCTTGATTTTTATCCAAACATTTTCTTGAAAAGTGCTGGGACTAGGGTCATTGAACACACCATACTGGGTGCATGGGTTCCCAAATGAACCCACCGGGTTTCAACTTCTTTTATTTACTTTGACACAGTTTTCACTAGCTAGCTCTGCCATGACGTTAAGGCAGGACAAAGTTCAAAACAATCAGGTATCGTCAGGAGCCCATTACCTCCTAGTAATGGCTCCTGGTATCATAAACTAAAACCAAACCAATTACAGGATGCAGATAATTAAATGAACCAATGAGAGCTCGTAGCAAATACGTGTGAGCCATAGCCCTCTCGCTCTCTTCTCGGCCGGGTCATATTTGTTGTTGTTCTGTTTTTCTTGTGTGTGTGTGTTTTTTGTTTTGTTTTTACCAACTGCCCTTGGTGTAGCGACATTTATTTCTCGTGACAGCAGCAAACAAAAGCTGGCAAAAGATGTGTCATCTTGGCAGCCCTGCTAATAAAAGATGTGTCATGAGAGCAGGAATGGTTGCCACCGTCACAAACTAAGAAATAAATATTCTTGCGGTGATTGAGTTTCAACCAGGGATTCAACACTTTTTTTCCTTTTTTTTTATTTCTCTTGACAGCAGCAAACACAAGCTGGCAAAAGATGTGTCACCTTGGCAGCCCCGCTAATAAAAGATGTGTCATCTTAAAAGCAGGAATGGTTGCCACCGTCACAAAGAAACAAATATTCTTCCGCTGATTGAGTTTCAACCAGGGTTTCAACTCTTTCTTTCTTTTTTTCTTTTTTTTTCTCAAACTTCATTGCTACGAGAAGTGAGAAGACTATGGCTCGGGTTGATCATGTATTTCGCTAAAGTTGCTTTCCGACTTAAGGTTGCTGCTTTGAACTTTTTAAATATTTCTTTGTTCATTTTGCCAGTTCGAGATTTAGTTATGCAGGCCGCTCTCGTCCTTAAAGTGCCTATGAACTAAAAAATGTTTCTCCTAAATATGATAGTTTATGACTCCCTCAGTCTAAATATGTAAGTTTTGCTGAGTAGAACCCTTTGCATGGGATATTTTTCCAGCGCAAAGTTCAAATTTGGCACCCGAAATGTGTCTCCATTTTGCGCGCGGCCAAAACGATCGCATTACAAGGCTGTGACGTCACAAATCGCGCAGAAGACAAGAGTGTTATGGCTGACAAGAGGGTTTCCAGAAGAGAAATTACTTTGGAGTGACTCGTGGGCCCAGGATTGTAAGCTACAAGGGCAGGATTCGCACAATGAGAGCATGTGTGTTTCATTTCTCAAAAGGAAACGAATTAGGGAGAGAAGCGGACTCATTTGAACCGTGTTCGACTCGGTAAGAATTCGATTCGACCCGCATTACAGAGCTGCTTCTCGGAAAAGCTGCAGCATTTGAATGTCGCGTTAATATATGTAACTTCTGCCACTGTTGGATTAGTTCTACTAGTAGCAATTACCGCAATTCAAGATAAAAGATCGGGATAAAGAAGGTTTTCAATATTTGGCCACAAAACTATTGCTATATATCTGTCCACTATTACCTAAAAGCATCCAAGATCTACAACGCATAACTGAGCTACAAAGTTTTGTTTACATTTCCGTTTTTTTTTTTGGAAACCACATGCAATACTTTTCTCAAACTGGATGTTCACCATAGAGTTTGAAGGGATAACAATGAACGGAACTGTCTTGACCGACGACGAGACAAGACGTTTTAGTTAATCACAGATAGCTATAGGAATATTTATAAATCCCTCGTGATGTTTCGTCAAATAAAAGGAAGCAGTTCAGCTCAGCATTGATAATTTTTATTGCAAGTCACTCTGCTTCCACTGCATTTGATTTATGTGGTCTTCTTTAAACACCACACATTTCAAACAGATTTGTGCCTCTCTTCTTGTTGACCCTCCTCCTGTTATCTCAAGAGGACCATATAATATGAAATTTCATATATCACACTTAACACCGTCCAATTGACCCTTCTGCAGTACAGTCTTGGTGATGAAGGTTTAATTTGAATTTATGGCATAAGTTATTTAATCATTTTTATTACTGAAGGGCAATGAAAATGTGACCTTCATTTCCCATTATTTAATTTTGTGGCAGGCTTTGTATTGGAAATTCCTCACACACTGAATTGTCTCAGTCTCTTCTTGACTCATTCCCTGTACCCAAGAAAGCTACCACACAAGCCACCTAATTAGCCAACAGAAAATCAATAATGAGGTTTCAAAATGGGCCTTTTCGATCTCATTCCCCACCTTTAATTTGTAATAATAATAATAATAATAATAATAATGATAATAATAGTTTTTCCGAAAATTAGCTGCATAGGCTACGTTCCCGCCCTATGCATGCTATTTAGGGAGATAGCATATAACCTTCTTGTACTGCTTTAATAATAATAATGATGTATACACAGGATAGTCCCATCAGTGTAAAAACACTGGTAACGAAGGGGGTTCTGTTACTAAATAAGTGCCCAAGATAGTAAAATACATATCTTCAAACATTAATAGTGGCATGAATGGTTACGTAGAGGAAGCCTGATGCAAACACCAGAGTGTTGGGAGAATTCAAAGGATTATGCGAGCTTGATCGAACACAGACTCTTAGACATTTGTAACTGAAGAGCATATCTGTTAACAACAAAAAAGGCTAATACACGCATAATGTGTACAGTGTACTGGGAGGGAACTGTAATTTAAAGGGTTTATGGATCCAAGGGAGCTGTCTTAACCTCTCCCCATCCCCCCCCCTCCTTAAACAAAAATAACACAAAAAATATGAAACTACACACACAAAGAGGGCAATTTCTACTTGGCACTGATTTCTGCCATACTTCATGGAATTGGAATGGGTGTATGTTTCAATGAAAATGGCACTTCAAAATGTACTTCTGGAGCAAATTACATATTCATCTTAGTGTTGAGATTGACCCAAGGGAGATATTGTCATATGAGACCAGTATACAAAGGGAGTTCAAACCAGGCGCCAGTTGTTCAAAAGGTGGATAAGTGTTAGGGAAACCAATTGCGTTATCCACTGGATAGAGATTTATCCGGTCGATAGCGCTATCCAACTTTTGAACAACTGGGGCCAGTATAACTGGACAGGTATGGTTAAGTTTATTTACATGAGACCAGCATCATGAAAGTATAAGTGATCACATAAAGCTTGTAAGAACTCAGCATACTAGCTCTCACCTGCCATAGCATGTTTCCATAAAATTGGTATGAACCAAAATCCTCAAGCAAATTGCTGAACAGAAGGACAAAAATCTCAGTTGGTCTAATATTGTGTAGGCAATTACTTAAACCAGTTCATGTAGTCAGAAGCGATGGATTATTACAAGGACAAAGCTGAAGTCACACTAGTCTGAGTTTGCACGCGTATCATACAATGTCCATCTTTTTTTATCACAGTCATCATCCTCATAGCACCTCCAGGTGGAGTAAAAGACCACAAATGAGCACCATACTCAAAAATTCTTATTTATTTGCTTTGAGATGCTCCCTCATAAATGGCTTGAAATTTACAATACAAGCACTGCACTTCCATTTGAAAATCATTTGCAGCTGCTGATTATAATAAATAAAACACGCTCTTTAGAAATTACTACTGATGTCTCAGCCATTAGACATGTAATATTTCAAGCAAATTTTGGGTATGCTTATCTTCAATGTATAAAATACTTCCTGCTAACTAATAAGTTTATATCAGTGTTCTCTCCGCGAAAGTCCTCATTCGAAAGAGTCGAACAACTGAGTCTACCTTTCTCTTGGCGCGAAAGCCTATGAAAAGATGAACAAATTAAGTTACAAACAAGTACACCGTAAACTTCAATGAGCTTTAACAAAAGAAGTAAAGTCAAGGCTGCGTCAATCTCTCGTTATTAACACATAAAAGTACTGACCATTCAATTCTAGACGCTTCTCCTTCATGATCAAGGCCAGTCAAGCCAGTAGAGCTGAAAGTTAGTCAATCCCAACAATTCAATTCGCCATCTTGCTTCACGCAAGATTGTTGTTGTCGTTGTTTAGGCTTAATTATCCACGGACGACAAACCCAAAAACTGCACATCTTCGAAATCGCTTCGAGCTGAATCTTAGCGTTTTCCTCAGTCGTCGGTAGCTTTCATTGTATATCAATATTAGCAAGGAAAATGTAAGTTTCCTCGCTCAAACACTTGACAAAAACCAAAGAGACAAACATTCTGCGCGATTTGTGACGTCATACGGCCCGCTTCCTCGGCCAACTCGTTCCCAGTCTTCGGAGACACGATTGTGGTCATTTTGGGTACTTTCAGCGGCAAAAAAACGGATTTTTGTTTCTTGCCATCCAATTTCTCTTGCCATTTCGGAATCACCACATAATGAACTACCAAAATATGCAAAAAAAATTTTTAGTTCATAGGCACTTTAACTCTACTTACTAAGGCCGGGTAGGCTGACAAATTCTTTCAAGAAATGATCTGAGCACAAAGGTTTTGTAACCATAGCTTTCATTTCTTATTCACGGCCGGGACATTATTATCATATGTTTGTTTGTTGTTGTTGTTGCCTTTTTTGGTTTTTCTCAATTGCTATTTATTTCTTGTGACAACAGCAAACACAAACTGGCAAAAGATGTGACATCTTGGCAGCCCTCAGTGCTAGTAAAAGATGACTCATCTTAAGAGCAGGGATGGTTGCTACCGTCACAAAGAAACAAATATTCTTCAACTGAGTTTCAGCTCTTCCATATTCTACTCAAACATTACTGCTGTGAGAGCTGAGAAGACTCGTAATGTTACTCAGAGGGATTGGCCTGTATTAACTAAGTTATGGACTGGCAAAATGAACATCGCAATAACTGAAATTTCAAATATCTTTCCATGAATCAGAGTTAGTAAGTGGCAAAAATACTGTCAACTTAGTGGACAGTCGTTCTAACAAAAGAGGTGCCTCTTCCATCGTCTGACTTGTTTAATAGATCGAAAAAGCAAAGCCGATTTCAAACATTACTGATTTCCTCTGATTCTTTACTTAGCATCTTACTGCAACCAGACCTTGTAAACAAATTAATGTGGATTAGCTGAAATTAATTTTAATAAATGAATTTGGTATCCAACTTGTCATACAATGCTGTTTTGCGTTTGTTCGAACCACACAAATTCCGGCCAAAAAATTATAGTGCTTTCATTGAGCACTGATCGAAGCCGATCCAAAATACTGGCGAGAAAAATCTGGCATGTAGTTCCTGCAACTTCGCGTTTGTTATAAGCAATGATTTATAGTTGTAATGAGGCGACGAAATCTTAAATGCAACCAAGGCATATCTGAGATAAATAACAACGCTGTTGAATTCAGTGAATCGCAGATCGAACGCGTGGTGTCGCCTCTCATATACCGGACACGTGGCTTTGTTCAGTTCTTGTAGCCCTCTAATATTTTTCCATGCCGACAAGACTACTGAGCTAGCAGCTGCAATTATACCGGTAATGATTTTGCACGGCTTTCATACAGATTCATCTTACCATAGTCCACTACGCGAGACTTTTGTAAAGGACATCAGGGAAGATTTTTCTAATCTTGTTCCACTGTAATCTAGCTTGAATTTATCCCACTGTTTGATACCAAACGAAAACAAAATGTCGATTCCCAGACTTCCAGGATAACGTCAATCTAATCACATGGCTTTTAGGCTTCGAAGACGTGTGCACTGACGGTATTGGAAGGAAAAAAAACCCACTGAAATCGGCGTTAAACAACCACTTGTGACATCGCATCGTTTCTCAAGAAAATGAAACCAGAAACTGCAAGAAAACACTTCACTGATCCTTTTCGTTACTGGCGTCCGGTGACAAATAATAGTGTACAAAAGTTAAAAGTCCTCCCGGTCGCGCTCCTGGTCGAAAGTTTATTCTTGGCGAACGTCCATCGTGGAGTTTTCTTCTCAAATGCAACGTCAAATACTAGTCGCATCCAACCAACAGAACAAGCGTTATTATTTTGCTTTTCGCCGCGTTTTTTTTAATTTTAATTTTAATTTTTTTAATTTTTTTAATTTTTCGATTGCTAACACCTTGAGCGGTCTCACCTTGCCGCAGTTAAATTGTTTTACAAATGAGTTTTTGGTTCGGGTTTCGGGTTTCCTATTTGATTGACCAAATTGTCTGGTAATGACTTGTGAATGATGCGTAACACTCCTCTATGGGAAAATCAAGTCACGTTTTATTATGACTTGATGACATGTATAAGTCGGTCCTTACGTCTCCGCTGTTCTGGTTTACATTTGATGCAGTGACATTTCAATCATGAAGCAGCAGATTAGGACGCCTTGTGGTGAGCCCAGTAGATACGCTTGAAAAACCCCTCACAAATTCTTAGAAAAGTTTTCTAAGAAGTTGTATGGGACAACAGGAGGTACTTAGTTTGCGCTTTCTCTGTCCTGTCATGTGATATATTTAACATTTCTTAACTTGAAAACAGCTCTGTATAATGAGTGGTTTATAATTTTAGTTTACGAAGACTTTTCGGGGTTAGCCTGCGAGCAGGATCACTTGTTTGGTGAATTTGCGCGCGACAATCTTGCGGCGAAGCCGCCTAAACGGGGAGGGGGGAGAGGAAGCGAGAACAGTTGGAGGAAAACGTGGGTCTTCTCCCCAGTTCCCCCATCATTCTTCCCTCTTTTTCGCTCCCCCTACCGGGGGCCCCCTTATAGTGGTAGTATTGACTGTGTTAGGAGAAAATGTATAGACCTAGAAAACTTTCCGTGATATAAACAAAGTCTCCCGAAAAAGATGAATTGATGGATTGGCTGTAAATCGAAATGTTAAGGAACAAAAATGAATTCTCAATCTGCTGGTGCGCACGAAAAACAAAAACACTTAACTTTTTTCGGAAATTGTGTTATTCGCACAGGAAAAGTGCGGTTTCTTTGATTCAGCAGGTTAATATAATGATATTAACTCGAGAAAAACCTATGCCGGCTAAACATGTGACAGAACGGATGAACCCGACTGTTTTAGCTCGAACATATATCAATATAACTTGCACTAAATTTTCCCTCATGACCCTGCTGGAACATTTTGAAAATTCATGTCCTTCTTTTAAAAATTTACTGAAATACCATTTTGACTCTTGGGCTTTGAAGTGTTTCTATTTCCGTTCGGTATTTAACTTGCTTTTCCCATCAGTGTCAATCAATTTTACGCTTTGTAAAACCACAAATGCATCTCCGCTTACAAAAATTCCTGTTCATTCTTCACATGGCACCAAACCACTGTTGAGTGTCATACGATCGTCTTGTTGTGCGCTTGTTGTTGTTCTGTTTGCCGAGGAAAAGGTCATTGGAAAGCGAATTGAATGTTCTTGACAAGAAAGATCACAAATTCTACTGTTGACAGAAGAACTGGATTACTATTTCAAAGTACAGTCACGTTTTTTGTTATCAAAGTAATCAGACCATTTGCAGTTCAAGGGCTGATGTCAAAAGCGCAATGAAGCCGGGAATGAAGGCATTTTGGGTGATATTGGGTGAGTCGATTTATTTCTGATTAATTCAAGTTTTTTTTTGTACATACCTTTACTCCAAATTCTTATTTCATGTCATAACGGCGTTTTTTTTCTACTTTTCTGTAATTTCAGGTTTATTTTGTTACTTTGTGAATACACCCAAAAGCTTTGCATTAGGACAGACAGAATTTTCGCTTAGCTCGCGGAGTATCGTAAGTGGCATCTCTTCTGAAGCTCTAAATATAACTCAATGGACAGCGCCGATCTCGTCCTTGCTAGCGTTGAAGAAATGGCAAACGACAATTATCACATCGAATAACAAAAGCAATGAGGCTTCGTTTACAAAGGCTTCAAAACAACAAAGCTTGACAGCGTTATTAACGAGTCATGTCGCTCAAACACGGACCAAGGAGTTCATCAACAGCGTCTTATCAACAGACAAGCTACCAGAAGATCTCGCCACGAAATATTTATCATTATATAGGAATAGTAGCATTTTCAGTGGGAAAGAACATAGTTTTGCGATATCGTCAATTCCTTCTGTAGTGACACCGGAAATTACTCCTACCACGTTCCACGTTAGTGGAGTTATTCAACCTACGTCGTCCAGAGATAAAATGCATTTGTCGACTTTTCAAAAAGAGGATAAATCTCTTTTCAGCTCTCAAGAAGCTTTTACGAAATCAGCTTTCTTTGATCCACAAATGAGATCGAAACGGAACGATTTACAGACGGCTCAGCTTTCAAGCTCCAATACTATTTTGGTTCAGATTAAAGGTCATGATACTGCTGTACACACTAATAATGGTAGCAAATTGTTTACAAAAGGATCAATTTCGTCGATAAATTTGCCAAGAACTTTCCCTCTTAGCTCGACCATCTGGAAAGCCGCGGAATTAAAGCCTTCACCAGATGCGACATCATTTTTGTCCCCTGACAAAGAGACTTATTCTCACAGCACGCAAAGACTTGATACCGAAATGACAACAGCACCTATGAAGGGAAAATTCTCTGGCATTTCTGGTATCTCAAAAACAACTTCACAAGCCAAGTTGACTCCTGAAGACAAACATCTTTCCTCTTCATTTATTTTAACGTCGTGGGGAATAACTGCAACTTCTGTCGTGGTATCTCCGTCTTACGGCCCCCACACAGCGCACGAGATATCCTCTGTGACTTCATTTGTTACGACTTCACCAACTGTGTCAAGCATAAGCAAACGTTTGTCATCTACTAGCACGATGACAATTTCCACGAAGCCATTTGTTCAGTTGTCTGTCACTAGTCTGATAAGCAGCCATTTTTCTTCAAAAACTGAAACTGAATTCCGTGCATTAACAAAAAGTTATCATGAAGAGGCTAATCACGGATCGTCTTCTATTTCGCCCAGTTCAAGCTTTCTTACCTCGGATGTAGTTCTTAAACACAGTGATCCTGTTGGCTGTAACAAGAGTTTTTCAGATTCCTTGTGTGAATCTACAAGTTTCGAACCAAAAGAAGCACAAAGTTCTTCAGAAGTGTCTACTCTCACCGAAACAAGCTCTCCTTCGCTTGTAGGAAAACAAACCGCACGTTCCCTACACTCAAAGACAAGTGAACACACGTCATCATCCGTGTTGCAGTTCCCTCAAGAGAAATTTGGAAGCTCAATTCAGGTGACTCTAAATGTTGTTTCTAAAACATCTGACAGCTTAAAATCTTCATCCATGATACTTGAGGAGAACCTATCCTCTCATTACTCGTCCACGGTACACTCGAAAGCGGAGTGGACTGTAGCTACAAACCCTGAAAAGAATTCGGCGCTGATCAGTTCTAGTAGCCATCAATCTGTGACATCAGGTAACACGTCGGCTATAGGCCATGGTGTTCGCATCTCTCGATCTTTTCAAAGCTCGGTTATGTCACCTAAAGTTGTCACGCCTTCGTCTCCCATACAAAGCCGCACTAGGATACCGCATAAGAACAGTTCTGCTACCATTTTGTCTTCAAACGCTGAACGTCTTCCTGGATTCTCTTTGGCAGCAGCACCAGTTGTACCATCACCTTCACCCGTTATAAGCCGCTTACGCAAACAGAACTCAACTTTTACGGGTAGCTACTACAAACCTGTACCGTCTGCTTCAATCACTGGACAGCAAATTCGTTTCTCGTCTTCCCAGAGCTTGGTAATGTCACCAGAACTGGTCTCTCCATCATCCTCTTCCATGAAGAGTCGCCTCTACATCCCACATAGGAATTTAAGTTCTATTGCCACAAGTAGTTACCAAAAGCTGATACCTTCTGTCTCAAAGAATGAACAACAAGTGCACTTGTCCTCATCACAAAGCACACCTTTGTCCACTACAGGTGTACTTGCGCCATCATCTACTTCGCAGAGCCCCTCCTTGGTAAGGGCACACAAGAAAAACTCTAGTGTCACAGAAAGCTACTTCCAAACTGTAAGTTCTGCTTCACTTAGGCGACATCCGACTCACTCCTCCGGTTTTCAGAGCTCAGTTGTGTCAACAGAATTCGTTGTGCCATTATATTCGCCTGTTATGAGCCGCTCCAAGATCACACATCTAAGACGCCCTACTTTTACTAGTAGCTCTCACAATCCTCCACCTTCCACGTCAAACATTGGGCATGAAATCCGCTTGTCTTCTCAGAGCTCAGTTATCTCAGAAGAGCAAATTGCAGCTTCTTCTTCTCTGCGGAGCGGCTCCCAGATTTTATATGACACTCCCTCTAGATCTGCTGTTACAAGCAGCCACCAAGAACCTGTCGCTTCGTCAAAGGACAGACAGACAATTCATTTCTCTTCCCAAAGATCGGTGACGGTGACTTCACCAATTACACCGTCATCATCTTTTCTAACAAGGCGCTCTCATATCCTACAGGAGAGGCCTTCTTTCTCCACTGGTAGCTACTTATCAACCGAACATGAAATTCCCCTGCCTTCTTCTGAGAGTTCAGCTACGTCAACCAAGCTAGTCGTGCCGTCTTCTCAGTCGAAACGCCAGTCTCAGACACCATATAGGAGAACCTATGTGACCACTGGTATCTACAATAAATCCCTACATTCTTCTTCAGTGACTGAACAATATGTTCACTTATCTTCTTCTCGGAGCCCAATGACGTCAATGGAACTAGTGGCATTATCTTCTCACCCAAAGAGCAGCTCCCAGGATCCTCAAAAAACAAGCTCTGCCAGATTCCAGACTCCCAGCGCGTCTGTCAGCACCGCTGCGGCAACTTTTATTGACAAAGGAAAACTACAAACCTCTTCCTCAAACATTGCTGTCAGCCCATCAAGGAGAGAATTCACGTCTAAAATAAATGTAAGTTCCTTAATCGATAAGTTGTTGGCATTTGTAGAATTCTGGTTCCAAAAACGCGTGCTCCAGTTAGATGGGTGTAAGTATCCGGCCTCTACAAGGGCTACCCTCGGAACAGAATTGTCATCGGATTGCAGAGGTTACTCTAACCTGTGATCAGGCGTTTTTCCCCTTGCAAAGACGAGAGAGGGAAAAAAGAACGCCCTCCTTCCCCCGCAGTAGTAGTAGGGAGGGAGGGCATGATTTCAGGTTAAGGTTACCCTTAATGGAGGTTCGAGTGCACTCTATCAACTGAAAATAGTCGAAATTACAATAGGGCGATAATGGCGGTGTGTTTTATTTTGGGTGTGACTTGTTAAGACAGTCAGTCAAACACTCTTCCCCAACAGTCCAGCTCTCTTCACTGATCAATGCATTCTGTCTGGGGTGGGCGTTTAAGAGCCTTTCTCTGACTCCTTGGCAAATGTCCACTCAAAAATTATTTGACAAGTATTGTAACGAGAACTTATGCGTGGATCACCATTGACAGTAATGCTTTTGGACCAAGGTGGCCCACACAAGCCGGAGCTTAGCCCGGTTTCTGTAGCATGAAGCAACTGAGAGTGCTCCCCTTGGATGGGATGCTAGTCCATCGAAGGGTTACCCCCAGCAGTATGTCGCCGGTACCCATTTATACACCTGGGTGGAGAGAGACAACTTGGGGAAAAGTTTCTTCTCCGATGAAACAACGGCATAGCAGGGACTGGGTGTTCGACCCACCGACCTTCAGATCTGAAGCCCAACGCGCTAACCACTACACAACCGCGCCCCCACCTACTTTTGTTAATTAAAAGTAGAGGCTATATTTTCCGAAAAGCTTAGCGCTTTGAGCCCTAATTTTCTCTAACGTTGCAAGAATAAGGCATCACGAAATATGGTTCCGTCGAAAACGTGAACCTCGAAAATTGATGAGAATGAGGTAATTACAGTTTAACAATATCAGTAAAGGACCGCAAACGAAAATGCTGCACGTGTACGTAGGATCTAATAAACAGACCTAATCAGCCAAGGAAATACTCAAATGACAAACATAGCAGCAAGGCTGATCTGACTACGTAGAAAGATTTGACTCTGCAAGACATCAACAAGACACTAATAGAACTTCAACAGAGAACAAGGGTATTTTTACGGCATTTTCGCCATCTTGCTATGCCGTACTGATGGGCTCTAAGAAGAGCGAAACAGCTGTCTACGGCTGCAACCCTGTTCTTTTAGTGTCGTGTTGATGTCTTGCAGAGTCAAATCTTTCTACGTAGTCAGATCAGCCTGGCTGCTATGTTTGTCATTTTAGTTACAGTTTGTTTGTTAGTTAGTTTGTTTGTTTGTTGAATTACTGTATTCATGACTTGCCTGCTGATTAATTTGAGGCGTTTTTCTTGGTGCTGAGGAAACCATTATTGGTCAGCCATTGTGTTTAGGTCTGGATATTGTTCATAGTCATTTGAACCAAACGTTTTACGTCATTTGGTAATCACAACATCCATAACACCAAGAAACTTCCATTTTAAACGTTGAATGGGTTTTGATTTGATTTGCTTTAATTTTGATTTACTTATTTGTTTATTCGTTTTGTTTTGTTTTGTTCTGTTTTGTTTTTTGAAGGTTCCTCCTGTTCCAGGTGAAAGTTTGTGCACTACAGTGACTTCACAGTTAGGCACCACAGTCACCCCAACAGAGACCGGCACATCTTCAGGTACAATAGCTGGAAACATACCCACAGAACAACCAACGACAGAGGTCACTGAGTCAGCCCATATCAAGTATATGGTTATGGTTGCCATAGTGCCCAGCATAGTCCTTTGCGTCTTTTTCATCGCTGTGCTGTTCTTCCGACGTAACCGCAGGCGAAGAAACAAATTCAGGTACTCGATAAAGTTGGAATATAAGGACGAAAACAATGGATTTCGCTCAAGGTGTGTGAACAGTCGCTTGGATTTAAGCTTGAAAGGAATTCACATTGACTTGGAATTACCAAACACCCCAAGTGACAGGGGGTCCTCACGGGACAGCACCGGGTACTCCCGCGGGCCAAGCTTGACGGAGACTCAGATGAGAGAGTTGCAGATTTTATCGCAGGAATGTAAAGAGAATCTGGAATGGATCAGCGAGGTGATTGCTAGAGATATGGAAACGTCATTATGCGGTAGGAGCCAGCCAGTCAACAGAGACAGCGTTTACTCGGTGAAAGAGAAGGGGAATTACGAACCGAGTGCGAAAATTGTCCGAAGGGAGTCTTCCAAACGGGGCAGGGAAAGTGTGAAATGGAGAGTTCCGATTGTCCGACGGAGAGATTCGGTGGAGTTTGATAAGAGAGATTCCATGTGTACGGATGATACCACACTAACTCCTGATTGGAAAGAGGAACAGGAGTTAGATAGAGCGAACTCGAAAAATGTTGAAAAAACTGGGAAAGCTACGCAAAATCCACTCGTTAACGAAAGCCTCAAGAACAATGTAGACAACGATCTCAAAGTTCATATTTCTAATAACAAACTTGAACTTGAGGAGATGCAAAGCCAAGAAAAGGAAATGAAAGAGAGAGAACTTGAAGAAAACAAACTGGCCGTAAATTTGAATCCGAAAAAGGGAGCACCTCAAGGAAAGCGTTCAGCGAAAAGATTTGAAACTTTATGAAACTGCTCCGTTGACGGTAAGAGGTTGCTGAGCTGTGCAAGAACTCGTGGCATGTGCTTTAACCAGTCAGAGCAGTCTGTTAGACGTGAGACTAAGATCATTACCACTTGGCTTGCACGTGGGTTTTCCGGGCGCATGGGACCGGGACAAGTTCTAATTGGTCATTGCGTTATTTGAATCTGTTGTTACTGAACAGATTTAACTAGATTTCATGAGATTTACAACTGGACCCGCTGAGCAAAGTTAAAGAATATTAAAGAAGGAAGTCACGTACTGTTAGGTGATTCTCAATCAAACATGCCTGTAATTTTCTTCATATCTATGAGACGGTTTTCGTCTGATAGAATTGCTTAAAATAGTCGTGACCTAAATTTTCGTGATCACGTTTAGACTCTTAACTAATAAGGGAGCGATTAAGTCCTTCTAACCGCTTAATCCCCATTCAAACGTAAAGCGCTCTTAATGGTCTCAGCAGGGTATTTCAAAATGCCCCTTCCTTTGTCTTTATTCTTAAAAACTACGTTTTTGTCACACTACCATAATCTTTTAGTCTCATTCTTGTAAATATTTGTTTCTATTTTCTTCAGTTTTACGGAAAAATATAGATTAAAGATAATCTGGCTGGGGATGTTCCCATGCAGGCCACTTAGAATTACTTAGCATACTTGTGCGAGAGGATGAGAGCGGGTTAAGATAAGAAGCTTTTCAAATTTAACCGTCCTTCTATTTAAACTCCTTTAATGCCAATATCGTATCATTTTGTCAGCTACGTAAACAAGAAGGAAACTCAAAATAATAATCAGCAAAAACGAATCACTTCATAGATCTCAGGCCCCGTCTACAAAGATTCGTTTCAAAAGCTTGCGCTTTTTATGCGTATTTTTTGTGAACAAAACATGAAAACGCAAAAAAAAAAAAGAAAAAAAAAAAGAAAAAGAAGAAACTGAGTGTTTGCGTGTTAAGCGCGTCTGCGTGGACGGCGTCTGTCGAGTAAACACACACGCTTGAAACGAAAATTATTGTAAATGCATGTAATTGAATTTGTAAAATTAAACTAAGAGTACTGAGGTTTTGAAAAGTCATTATTATCTAAATATGATTATCTTTTAAATATGTTCTAAATGTTCTTCATTTTACGCGTTTACGAGCGAGTATTTAGAGACGCAAGTGCGCGAGAAGGTCGCATGCCCCACCCGTGGTAAAAGGCACTTTTAACCCTCGCTCGTGAGCATCGCAGGTCGCGAGACGATAGGCGCGAAATCAGCTGAGCTCTCTTCTCGGCTGATGGCCCATGAAGCCAAAACTTGATTCGTCGATCAGTTTTCGCAGCTGCCACTTAAATATTTTAAAGGTGAAGTAAAGTCGCGTTTGCAGTTGGGCCTAAGTAAAGCCAACTGAAACGACCCAGCTTAATTGAGGAAGTAGAATTCCTTGCGCTGCGGACGGCAACCTGGAGCTGAATGTTTTACTTCGGGGACAACATCACGTCTATACTGCAAACCACTGACACATAAACAAGAGTTTTTAAGCCTTCAGTGAAAAAAGAAAACAAGCCAATAAGGGGAACATTCACCTTTCGGTTGAACTAAATGGTTCCACCCCTCCCGTATTCAAGGTTTGCTTTAGGCAGAGCGCATAAATAAAACAGGAAAAAACGCTGCTTTTGGCGCACAAGCGAGGCAATCAAGTGATTATACTTGTGTATACTAGAGAGGATTCCACTTCATGCACTGAAATGAAAAATGTTCGGAAAACACAGGGTGGAATTTCCACGCAATTGTGTGGTAACGTGTGCAGTATCGAACGGCTTCGAAATCTCCGATATTTCTCCCGAATATCGACAGTTTTAGGCAAATCCAAATATCCATGGTATCGAGTATCAGTGGTATCAAAATAGGCCAATCGTCTTACACTCAACCGGACTGTACTGTGCTCAGAATCTGACTTCTCCTCGACGTTTCAATAGCTCAGCTCGAGTCTTACGCAGAGAAGCTAAAAAAAATAATCATGGCGATCCGGCTAGCTAAATAACAAGCACTGAGATATCGTTTTTAGTTTTGTACGAGTGCAGTGAAACATATATTTTTTCTGACGATTTCTTTCTGCGTACCCCTATAATATCAGCCGTTTCACTAAATTGCATCCGTAAACATTCGCCAGCTGCTTCAATCAGGTGCAATCCTAGGCACATCTTGTTTTTGCATATTTGGCATTTAAATAAAAAAAAACTCTCCATGCATTGGAATATTTTAACTTGTGCCTAATGTCCAAGTATAATCATTTCAATCAAAATAACACCACTTGTTTACTTTACTTAACCATTTTCCACCACCTTTTATTCCAAGTTGGATCAATAATTCGCTCAGCTCGATCTTTTCACACAAATAATTCCCCAAAGGATCAGCTGTCGTTGACATGCATTTAATTCTTTCTTGTTAGTCAGCGAATTTATAAGTTGAATCAGGTCTTGTTTACTAACCTGTTCAAGGGCAAGGCGAGCATAAAAATTCTGAATTTTGTTGTTAAGCATTTTTGTGTCAAATGATGCCTCGTGGAAGAGCGGTGGAAGCAACTAAACGAGAGGGTAGGTAGGAAAATTCTCCGTAGCCTTGTGAACAAAACGACTAAACCGGAATAGGTACATTTTTCTGATCTTTGACTAGAATAAGCGTGTTAATATGTTTATATCATGTCAATTGTTGGTGAGGAAATTTTTAGTAGCTTTTTCTGTGATTTTTTTTTTCGCCAATGGGCTTTACTCTCCAGGAGACTGATATCTTTTAAAATAACGCAATTATAATTTCGTGTCCCTAATACAGAAAAAAATAAGCTTGTGGAAATGTCAATTAATTTTTACGGGGACAAAAGATCGTAGCACCTGTCTAATTTTCGAAGTTCTTCGGAAGACTCCGATGATTATCGTCAAATGCTCGTCATGCTCGTATCTTCCGACGAATTTCGCAGACCAGCTCTTATCGCGGGCTTTTCGCGGTTTCCATAATTTCAAAGTCAGAGAAGTGGCATGAATGATCGCATGTTTTCAGTCTCTGTAAACTTTGATCAGTTAAATATTTGGTAGAAGATGTCTCAAGTAATTTTATACCTTTTAACTGAGCTCACGAGGAAGCTCCGGCATCTGATGCTCGGTTCAGATGCCGGGGAAGCCATGAAGCCGGATCGTAAACGTAAGGCTGAAAATGATATAGATGTATTTGATGGCTCAGGGGAACCGGCTGCGAAGAGAGAGGCATTTGGACGGCATCGCCTGCCCACTTTGGTGAATGTCGACGGATTTGGACAAAGTATTGCTGTTCTAACAAGCGGAGGTGATGCACAAGGTAGGACCAAGTGAATTGCGTGTAGAACTTATACAGTGATTTTCGAACTCACGAAATAGCTTATCGTACAAGGCTTTAGGTACAAAATAAATTAGGGTGCAATATTTATAATGTTTACATTGTCTGGCTTGCAGTGCACTAGAAATCTAATGAATGTTGCTTGTTCAATATTAATTTCTGTCAGTCTCTGCAGTCTCAGAGTTAATTGCATTCGTTATTTTCAACGAAAAGAAAGGCGCCGAGGCATATTTTTCCCCTTGGCACCAGCTACCTCATGCAGCTGTTCAGGTCTTTTCCGGGAAAGCTGTTATGTTCCGTTTTCCGGAAAAGCTAAGCTTAATTTGAATTCAATTAGGTAACTAGTATATTGTGTTCACTATTTTTAGAGGTGACATAACGTATTTTGTTGTCAGAACCGCCTCTCAACCGACTTGTTTGAAACAGCCATTTCTGATCATAAATACATAATTAAGCTCACTGAGGCAACGTGTAACTAAAGTTTATTTTTAGCCCAAAGATGTAACATAGTAGTTTCCTTTTACACTTCATCAAAATTGTACTTGGAAGAAAGGGCTAGAGGACACAGTAGCCTTGTCAACAAGCTGACCTTGAAGACAGACCCCTAATCATCCTCATTATACACCGAGTGTTATGCTGGAGGAGGGTGTAGGGAGAGGGGAGGGGTCCCACCTCCAGGAATTTAGCACTGATGCACCTAAGTATTTCTTTTGGTTTGGCATGGCATTGATATGGAAAGCACCTAAGCTGATACACACCTACATAATACTTCAGGGTCTAATAGAGCTTTTACGGCATTAATAATACATAGAGCACTCTAGCCTGAGAAAACAACCAACTTTTTGCGAGGTTGCCACTTGAGCCCTCGCAAAACATCTGAGTAACAAGTGCAGAAATTTCATACTGATGATGCAACACCACCCAGGTCTAGGTATTGCTTCTGATTGGTTGAAATACAAGGGAATTTCCTTTGAACCAATTAGAAGCACTACCTAGATCTGGGTAGTGACGTGTCATTAGTATGAAATTTCTGCGCTTGTTACTCAGACGTTGTTTTTGCAAGGGCTCAAGTGGCGTCCTCGCAAAACGTCAGCTGTTTTCTCAGGCTAAGAGCATTCCAGTCCCATGGGAACAAGTTTTGCTCATCCACTTACTTCCTTCAAAGGCTTATCTTTTGATAGTGCATAATAGCTTTTTGTAAAATGTACATCTGGCTGATTGTTAGGGATGAATGCAGCTATCAGATCAGTGGTACGAATGGGAATTTATGCAGGAGCAAGAGTTTTCACTGTGTGGGAGGTGAGTACTAAAAATTAACTCTTCTCTGTCTGTACTATTCACCTAAAACGGTTGCATTCATCATCATCATCATCATCATCATCATCATAGTAATAATAATAATAATAATAATAATAATAATAATAATAATAATAATAATTAATGAGGGAACCCAACTCGCCAAGGCAGTTTTCTATGGGACCCTCAATTATTAATTTATCACCTAATTGCATACAGAATATTTAAAATGTATAAATAGTAAAATTTGAAAATCTTGAATAATAGGTAAAAAATGGTTTAAAAAGGCTTTCGATGCAAAATCTGTAGTATGGACTTCTTGAGATGTGCGTTATCAAAAAAGCTTGTAGCTTTGCTTTTTCAATAACATGAATCTCAAGAAAACCATTCTTACTACAGATTTTGCATTAGAAGGCTCCTTAACCGTTGGCATTTTTTGTATTAGAGCAACATGTAAGCTGTTTGAGTTTTAATGCTTTTAATATACTGGTCATGCAACTTTCTAAATGTGGTTGCGACTCTAGAAAGTTAAAGCAACCTTCAACAGAACAAACATAGCCGAAAACCATCCTCAGAGACCCAGGGGCAGATAGTCAGGGTGTGAGGCAGATAAAATGGCAAAAGCAGTGTGAGTTGAAGCCTGGTGTGAGTGAAAGTTTTCAAAATGGCTGGAAGAGCTACTGGGAACATTCCTACAATGGACTAGTTCAAGAGCCCATTAGCATTCTTGCTTCTGATTGAGCACAAATTTTGAGGCATTGTATTTTTTGTGCCCAATCACCGATCACCTTATTTCATGACTCCTTTCATGACGAATTTGGCAAGGTTACTCTGACAAGGAAAAAGAAAACAACAAGTACAAAAATTAGATTGTGAACTTTTAGAAACATGTATGCAGTTTGGAGCAAAAGCAAAGACGTGGTTTGCACATAATTCCTAACTGCATGCTTCTAAAAGTTCACACCTAGGGTGTGAACTTTACACAATACCTCAATCAAACCTCCCACAACCCTCAGAACTGCCACAACTCCCACATCCCCCACAACTGCCACAACCCTCACAACTGCCACAACCTACACAACTCCAGCAACCTCAAAAACTCCCACAACCAGCACAACCTCCACTACTCCCACAACCTTCACAACCCTCACAACTCTCACAGCCCTCACAACTCCCATAATAGCAGTGGAATATTCAAAATAGCAAGGCAAGGTGCTCGTAATAGTAGCGGGGTGTTCGTAATATCAGTGGAGTGTTCGTATTAGCAAGCGAAGGTGTTTGTAATAGCAGTTGGATGTTCATGATAGCAGTAAGGTGTTCAAAATAGCATCAGGGTGTTTGTAATAGCAGTGGTGTGTGCATAATAGCTAGTGAAGGTGTTCATAATAGCAGTGGGGTGTTCGTAATGGTAGTGAGGTGTTCATAATAGCAGTAGGGTGTTCGTAATAGCAGTGAGGTGTTTGTAATAGCAGCTGTGTGTTAGTAAAAGTGGCAGGGTGTTCGTAATAGCAGTGGGGTGTTCGTAAAAGCAAGGGAAAGTGTTCGTAATAGCGGTGGGGTGTTCGTACCCCTCCTGTACCCCTATTGTACCCTTCTTGTACCCCTCCTAAACCCGCCCTGGTAAAGGCCTTTCCACAAGTTGCACATTCCTGTTGCCACGACATGAATGTAAAACGTCTTTTTGGCAGGAGGCATGTGTATATCAAATTCCTATAAAATCAACGTAGATGGTATAAATAACACCTTGACAATCTATAGAGATAAATGAATACTAATAACTTACCTCTGCTGTTCATTGCCTGCCAGCCCCACTCTGTTATTGATCTGGAGAAGCACAACCACTAAAAGTCTATTGAAAAATGTGCCACATTTGGCCCAGGACATAGATTGGTTAAGTGTTATGCCTACAGTGTTGATATTTAATAACTAAAATTTATTTTTAATGTTATTTTTCAGGGATACCAGGGTCTGGTGGACGGTGGGGATAACATCAAAGAAGTCACCTGGGAGGAAATGTCAGGAATAATTCAGCAGGTATGCCAATTTAAACTAATTCCTGGATGTTTACATGTGAAAACTTGTATGGAAGCGAGTTTTATAGCAATATGACTTGGTTCTTTGATACTGGGTTTACATATAATGCAAAGGGATACTTTTTCTTCATCCCACATCCTATGTGGCTCACATAACGCCAACTTGGACTGGATGATGAAAACGATTGTTAGTACAATTATATTCAGAAATGAGAGGTCATACTGCATTTACATGGTGGGATAAAAAATCTCAATCCAGTACTAGTTAACAGGGTTGAGTTGTACTGGTGGGAGATTTTATGCTGGTATGTAAACAACTACAGAGTCACAAGAGGGAATCAGGCTGAACTCATTGTACCTGTATGAAGGTCATACCAGTACCATGTAAATCCCCCTTATCTTCCAGTTTTAATCTTACAGTGTACTTTCCAAATGACAGACAGACAACAAATTATTTGCGGGCTTACTTTAAATTTTTTTTTTATCACTTTGTACATGCTCTAATTGGCATTTCTTGCTTGTTGAGGTACGTAGTTGGCAAGTACGGTGCTAGATGGCGTGCCACTTACTAGGCAAGTGATGAAATCAACCTCCAGGACAATGGGCAGGACTTTCCTTGAGAACTGCAGACTTTTATTACTTTTTACCACCCTACATCCAAGCATAATAGTTGAAGATAATTTTTAGTTAAAAATGGTTTTTTTGTATTTTCAGGGCGGTACAGTGATTGGCAGTGCAAGGTGTCAGGATTTCAGATGCCGTGAAGGGCGTCTTAAAGCTGCCAAAAACATGGTGACTTTGGGAATAACTAACTTGGTAAGCAAATTGTTATAATTGTACATTGTAATATGCAGCTGAACCTGTGATCTCTAACTGTGCTTTTGAGGAATTGACTAAAGGTCTATTTACACGGTATGATTTTTGCTTTCTACTGTTGTATGTGACTTTTGTAGCACGTGCTGCTGGCATCAAGCAAGGATGGTATACTGCACGTCATTCTTGACTAACATTTTGATTCTGGCTATGACTGTCGTAGGGTTTAAAAACATTTTTTAAATCTTACGACATTTCAAAAGGATGTTGTAGGTTTAATTTACATGACATGTTTCATGTTGTAGGCATGGTGTTGACATGGTGATAGCATATCACGTGCAACAAAATTGTACTGTGTAAATCAGCCTTAAGAGAACACACAAGGATAGTGAACTGTTTGAGTTGATTTCGCGGCAGCCAACATCCAATTGCACATCAACAAATTAATATTTCTGTATAATCAGTGTGCACAAATCCATGTCAAGGAGCCTCTGATTTTTCTTGTTGTAGGTTGTTATTGGAGGTGATGGGAGCTTGACAGGAGCCAATTTGTTCAGGCAAGAATGGCAGGGGCTGCTGGAAGAGCTAGTACATGCAGAAACTGGTAAGATTCATGACAAGATACATAATGTACACATGTAAAGGTATATTCAGTTTATCTTCTTTCCTAGAAACATGTTGAGGAAGGTAAAAAAAAGCAAAAGCAAAAAACAGGAAAACAATAAAATTAAAACAATCTCTAAGTCAAAGTGACTATAATATGTACTGTCAATTAATTAAATATTAATTTTTTCCAGATGCCATTTCTGAGGAAACTGCAAGGGAAAACAATTCTCTCAACATTGTTGGAATGGTGAGATTTTTGTTTTGCTTTTACCATTAATAATATTATGTAGTTAGTAGCAGGTGGCCCATGGGGCCAGAAGGTTGAATGAGATTGTCCCTCTCTCCCTCTCTCTCTTTAGTGAAGAGACAAAATTACAATAGGGAGCAAAGCTACTACTTTTGAATGTCTGGAGACATCACACGTTTTGTAATTTACTGACTTATTAGCTCTTGGCTATTGTTGATAAGTCTAGACCAATGCTGCTGTAACATGACATGTAACATAAGCCCGATTTTGCCCGAGACTAGATTTTGGTCGAATTTCTAGACAAGTGTGTTAACCTCGAGACCACTGTGCACCAACTTACAACCTTGGGTGACTGAGGGAGTTTTTAAGAGTATCTTGTCAGTAGCTACAGTTATGTATTATATAATTTTTGTTAACCCTTTAAAATTTAAGCCCTAATATCAACATGCATGTTCTCCTCGTGGTACAAGTTGGAAGAACTTGCTTAAACATCAACATTTTGTCTTTGGTGATCACTTCCTTTGTTCTCGTGACCTGTGTGTTTGCTCATTCACAAGTGTTGATTTTTTATGGAGAAATTAGGTGCTTGTCACTACTGGTGCTTAAAGGGTGAACTGAAACATTCTTCTGACAGGTTGGCTCAATTGACAATGATTTCTGTGGCACTGACATGACTATTGGTGCAGACACAGCTCTACATCGAATCTTTGAAGCAGTAGATGCTATTACAACAACTGCATCCAGGTTAGAATAAGTCAGCAAAATTTGTATGCAATGTTTTAATTTACTTGTCAAATGATTGTAAATATTAAAAAGATAATTATGAGTTGACACTTGATGCACTTAATGCAGTTCATTTAAATTATAATTTATATAACTGCAAGCAGGCTCTTTTGTTCCAGTTTTCACTCTGCTTGGTGCCAGAGCTGCTATTTTACAACCAGGAGATAAAAGGGAGTGGGCGTGGAAAATGGGTCGGGAAAAATGAAAAGTGAGCTCTGAAGTTTAATATGTTTTCATAATTCTTGCCCCTTCAGGTGTCAGTGAGTGAAAGAAAATTCTACTGATAATTGCTTGTCTGCTTTTTTTGTGCCATTTCCAGGGTGGAAATGATAAAATGTTTTAAAATTTATTTAATACTAACTACCGGTAACAGTATTTATTTATTAAATAAAATTTAGCAATAGTTAACATTAATAAAGTTCTCTAACACAAATGTGTGGTTCCAGAAAATATCCATACCCCTCCCACGGAAGGTTTTTGGTTTGCATCCCCCCACCCCTGCGGAATTTCCGTTCCAAGGGGGTCTTTGATGACCCCCCCTCCCCCCAGGAATTTCCACGTTACGCGAACATGGTTTTTGTTGTAACATTTGCTATTAATAACATCCATTTTCAACATATAACGTTTTGTTATTGTTCTATACTATTTGCATGTTTGCTATCCGGTTTGAAATGTTCTATGTTTTTCACGAAAATTTGTTTAAACCGAGTGTTTTAACGTTCTATTAACGTTGGTGCCGAGGTTGCCGCGAATAATTTGCGTGCCGAATGTGACGTAAACATTAACAACGAAGCCAAACTTTGAGAATCGATTTTGTGTTTGCCACACTCAAACCTGCCGTCAAAAACGAAACTGTTGAATGTAAATTACACTAAAAATCGACGGTTATGATGTTCGAAAGAGAATTAGAGTAAAATAGCAGTTTTTTTCCTGGGATTATGCACAAGTGAATTTGCATACCGTGAGTCTAAAAATAAATTGCACAGAGGAATAACAAATCGAACCTGTCTTCCCGCACTTTATCCTTTGTTTAAAATTGAAATAGTAAATGAAGGTCAAATGGAAACTCAAAGATAATGACAACTGTAAAAGAATTTGTAAGAAATAGCTAATATAGGCCAAACTTTTAGTTTCAGTTCAACGCATGAAATCTGACCTTTTCAAATTATGAGCGTCACTGTTTATGTAACGCAACAATTCTATCTCGATGATATCCGGTGAAAAGCGGCTGAAAACCCTTTGCTGGATTGCGCGATAAAAATATTTTTGTATTTGTTTAAACAACTTTGGTGTTTAACGAAAAACGTTCGCATTGAAAGGATTGAAAACGGTGCAATATTCACCGAAGGCCAAGGAGACATGCAATTTTCCGTAAACGCGAATATGCAAATCAGGTCTACCGAAATTTTATACAAATCAAAGTCGCAAAATTTGGCATTTCGGTCAACATATTTGCGTAGTTTTGAAGGTCAAAACAGCCCACGTAAGTATTACTTCGTGCTTGGCATCAATCGTGCGTTGCTTTCAATTTTTTCGTGTTTCTTCACCCTCTGGAAAATGAGCTTCCTATGAACCCCCCACTCCCCTCGGAAATTTCTGCCTTTGAACCCCCCTCCCCCTCGGAATTTCCAGTGACCTTCCGTGGGGGGGTATGGATATTTTCTGGAACCACACAATCATAAGAATACAATAAAAGTGAAATTCTAAAATAACTAGTTAAAGTAAATAAAATTGCATTTAAAGACATTAAATCATGCATGTTTATTTTTGTCCTTGCTGGCTCTCTCACAAGCTCATAAAATAGCCGCTCCACCTCCATGACCCTAGCAAAATCTGCCAACAGGCCAGATGTAAATCTGTGTAATCTGTATGTCCATGATTGTTTAACTTCTAGTTGAGTATAATGTAATAAACAGTGTGAATATTGTTCACTTTGTTGTTTTAGTCACCAGAGAACATTTGTCTTGGAAGTTATGGGAAGGCACTGTGGGTAAGTCGCTCTGTAGACTGGTATTCCTGTGTGTCTTGCTCTGTAGACTGTTATTCCTGTGTGTCTAATGTTTGTGCAGGCTTGTATAGCTCAAGAGATTGAAAATTGGGTTTCCTACAGACAAGTGCTCCACTTAAAAGATTTTTGTAAAATATTTTACCACCAGTCAGTTTCATAATATTATATTTGACGTCAAGTTTCCTGGCTTGAATTTCTTCAAAACATGGACATCTAGGATGGGACACCTGCCTGAGTAAACAGGTTAAAACCAGATAAACCATTCGTAAGATATCATTGATATTTAATGTTAGTGATACTATATCATTGCAAGTTCTCGAGAAGTGATTGGAAATGATAAATTTTATTATCAATTTTGCACTGTACTTCTCTGTGCAGTGACAGCACAAGAGGTGTAAAATGTTTTGTTTTAATATTTTGAGAATTAATAGTAATAATAATAATAATAATAATAATAATAATCTTTATGGAGAAAGCTCCTGTCACAATGCGTGGTTTTCAGGGAGGTCCTCCGAAGACAAAATAAATATGAAAATTCACTGAAGAATTATACGTGAAATTTACCTAATAGTAATAATGTCAATAAAAAGAGATAAAAATGGTTAAGAAATTATAGTAAGATCACATTTTTAGCCTTAGAACTTTCTAAAAAGGGAAATAACATAACATCCCTCATAGATGGATCCAAAGTGTTCCAGTCTCTAAAAATAGAGTAAACAAATTTCTGTTGACCCCAGTTTCGTTTAGCCAAGGGCAATCTAACATCCATCTTTCTTCTATTAATTGTAATTAATTTATGAACTAATTAATTAATTAGTTGTTAACTTTGTGCTTTTCACTTTCTACAGATATCTGGCTCTTGTTACTGGCTTGGGAGTGGGAGCAGACTATGTATGTACAGCATGTGATCATGCATGCAGTCAAATGATAATTATTTTTATTTTTATCATAGTTTTGCTTCAATGTATAAAACCAGAACAAAGTCTCTGCAGTATAACAAAGGAAGCCAATGGCTCTCACCTTAACCTTGATTGTTCACCCTGATATCAGCTTGCATATTCTCCTCACTGTTCTCCATACATTTTCTATGGTACTGATGAGGAGAATTTGTTTAACAATCAATACCTTTTCTACTTGGTGATCATTTCCTTTATTCCCGTGACCTTTATGTTTGGTTAAGCAGTGTTATTTTAAGGAGAATTTAGATGCTGGTCACTCCTAGAATGTAAAGGGTTAAAATTAATACAAAAACTACATTTAAAGAGACATTAAATTGCCACATATATATGTACACATGGTGATATAAATCTGGAATATACAAAGGAAGACAAAACCCCTAATTTTCATTTCCCTATCAGGGCTCGAGACTAACTTTTCAGCTTAGTAGCCTAGTGGCCAGTGACAGGTTTGATTTCACTAGCCAAAATAAATTTTCACTAGCCAGACTTTTTTTTGCGTAATCTCATGCCGTGTTCAATATGTCTAATTTTTAGCCGAGTTAAGTACTGTAAACATGCTTCTCTGTAATCTCAAGAGTGAAGAACTGGAGTGTTGAGCATTCTTTCCAACGGTTACAGATCCTCACACGAATACAAAGTTTTATGTGCCTTCAGGGCAGATTCCCTGGCGCAGTGTAATTCACGCCTCTCTTTTCCGTTTCGGTCAGATCATGACGAATATCTAGAAAAGATAACCTTATATGAGCATGTCATCGTACAGAGAAACGTTGGGAAGACAAGACTGGCATTGTACAAAGTTGTAAGGTACGGAGAAACGTCAAAAAGACAAGACTGATACAGCACTCAACTCACGTATGGAAAAAACGTCTACAAGGGAAGACTAGTAGATTATAAGAGTGTTCAAGTGCGGAGAAACGTTAAGAAAACAAAACTAATAAGTTTCGAACTTACTAAGATACAGAGAAACGTTGAGAAGTAATATCAAACACGTTGGTTGCAAATGCAGTACAGTAGGGAGAGACACTGTCAACGTACCAAGATACAGAGACAAGTTGAGGAGACACTGAGACTAATAAAATACGCCACTATTAACTTACGGAGAAATGTTATTAGACAAAACCAATTCCGTAAGAACGTGTGTAGCGTACGGAAGAACGCCAAACGGACAAACTAGACTATTACAGTGGGACAGTAAATTATAGAGAAACAGACGAGACATTTAGTATCGCACTAACGTACAGATAAACGTTGAGAAGACAAGACCAATACCGCATGAACATACCAACGTACAGAGAAACGCTAAGTGTAGACTTATCGTGCAAATGTAGTAACACACTGAAAACCTTGGGAGGACAAGAACAATATCGTGCAAATGTGCTAATGTACGGAGAAACGTTGAGAAGACTAGACTAATAAATCAACGAACCTACTTACATACGGAGAAATGTTTCAAGACGTTACGCAGAGAGAAACGCTGCGAAGAGAAACTAATATTGTACGAACGAATTGTGTGAACGTACATGTACTAACAACGTGTAGACAAATATCATATGGACGCATTAATGGACCTTTCAAGGAAACGTATGGTGAAACGTTCTGAAGACGGCTAATTTCGTTCGAACGTAGCGGCAATGACGGAGAAAACGTTGCCAACTGAGACAAGAATTAGTAGGGAGAAATGTTGAGAGGACAAAACAAGTATCATACGAACATTATGATATCCTTTTACGGAATAAGTTTTATTTTCTGTTCACTCAAATGGCTTTTGAGATCCGATCATCAGAAGCAATATTTAGTTTAGTTTCCATCCGGTGCTTTAGTAGTTTGAAATCTTCACTAGCCAAAATGGCTAGTGAAAGAGCAAACCCTGCTAGCCAAAACGGAATTTCTACTAGTCTGTGACTAGTTGGCTACCGTTAGTCTCGAGCCCTGCCCTATTAAAGTCAATAAATGAAAAACTTTCAATTGGAAAACTGCCTTGCCCTCAGCATGTTGCCATATAACACCAAGTGTTTTTTGTTTTTTGTTGTGCTCTAAAATGAGGTACATTATTTTGTAATATTTATGCTTTAACCCGTTAAGCCGCAATACTGATCAGCATCAAATTTCTCCTCATCATATCAGTGAATTATAAAACATACAGGTCATGGGAATTTGGCAACTTATGATCACCAAACATGAATTGTCATGATGTTTAATAGGTTCTCCTAATTAGTAATCAATAAAATCTATGGAGACCAGGAAGGAGAATTTGTATAATGATGTTGGGGCTTAAAGGAGTCCGGTCTGTGAGCCTGCCATAGTCACCCCAAGAAGTCATGCATGCAAAGATACACTCGTATTGATAGCTGTATAATTTCTTGCAGGTTTTTATTCCTGAGTGGCCATCACGGGAAGGATGGGAAGACAGGATGTGTAACCACCTGAAGAAAGTAAGTCATCTAAAGTTGTTGTTATCAAGCAGAGTTCTGTTTTTCTTTCGTGAAAGAGACAGGTTATAATATAAAAAATGCATACGTGGCAGTCATTAAGTTTGATAGAATTGTGTATTGTTGGTAGGTGAGGAAGAGCGGTCGTCGTTTGTGCGTTGTCATTGTAGCTGAAGGAGCTCAAGATGAATTTGGAAATCCTGTCACATCTAATCAAATCAGAGAGGTAAGAGAAGATGGCCTGTTGAAGAGTGCATGCATGTCTGTTGTCTGAATTTCAAAACTTGCTCTGACACCATTTTCATTATAAAGTTGACATGGGTGACTCCATCAGAAAATTGTCCAGCGATCATTATTATTTTACTTTCCACTATTATCCCAATTCCATGGCAGCAGTCTAGTTGATTGCCATTACTCACTCATTTTATTAATGCTGCTGTTTCAATGCATTGATTGCCTGAATTTACTCTAACAAGGCCTTATGGGGCTTCAGTTGACCTGAGTATGTTTGATTGTAGATAACTGATTTATGAACTGTTGAGAAGGAGAACTAATAGCAGATTGATTAACCTTCTGGGCCCACTTGTTTAAAGCAGGATTTAGCTAACCCAGGATTAGCATTGATCAATTTTTGATGCAGTCTTTTAGCCAAGTGATGAGGATACTTGTAAATCCTTTTTGCTCTAGTATGTTTTGACTTATATGTTTTAAAGCTTTCAATCGACCACAGATTAATGTTCCTTTACATCTCATTTTGTGTTCATTACACATAGTTGATCAAAACAAGGCTTCAGCATGACACACGGGTGACCATTCTTGGACATGTTCAGAGAGGTGGAGCTCCATCAGCATTTGACAGAATCTTGGTGGGTAAATTAATATAATTATTAACATGTAATTTGTTCACTGTCTGGAAAAAGTTTATACAGGTACAAATGCAAGTAAGCCACAATCCCTTTGGTTTGGATAACTGGTGTTGATGACATTCTTCACAGGGTGGATCCAGGATTTTCTGAAAGGGGGTTGGGGGAAGGAGATGTAAGTACTAGGGGGTAGGCAGATGTTCCTGGGCCTAGGGAGTTGGAACTGAACTCTGGCGGTAAATTTTTCCAGTTAGTTTGAAAGAGCAGATTTCAAATTTAAAAAAAAAAACTGGCCAAGGGAGGTTGCAACCTCTTCAACCCTACCACTGGATCTGCCTCTGCTTCAGCTGCCATTCTAGAAGGGAAATTTAGTGCCACTTTAAGATGTCACTTAGTGATTGGCCACAAATGTGATTTTATTAACATTCAGCTTCTTTGTAGGGCTGTCACTTATATTGTATTTTTAAATAGCTGGGGAAATTGCCAAAGAAGCCAGGGTGAAGATTGGTTGTTAGTATTATTAGTAGCAATGCTTCAAAGTAGCTGGGGAACTCCCAGGTCCCAGTCCCTTTGGGGTAGTTAGAGGGAGGTTGAGTGTAAGGAGTGGTGTTGGACATACATGTACAACATGTCATGTTGGAAAACATGAAAAAAAAAAATAGGCAGGGAACTGGAAACATAGGAACCTGCAGCACGAAATGGAAGATGTAGCATTGTGGAAAAGGGAAAATAGAATGTGTGGTTCCGGAAAATATCCATACCCCACCACAGAGGGTCATTGGAAATTCCGAGGGGGAGGGGGGTCTTAAAGGCCAAAATTTTTAAAGGAATGTATGAGCCTAAACTGGAATTTCCAGAGGGGTAGGGGGTTTAAACAAAAACCAAAAAAACTTCTGCGGGGGGAGTATGGATATTTTCTGAAACAACACAATGAAAAATTTGCATCACTGCACAACATTTATTAGACCACACTAGTGGATAGTGATTATCACATGCTCTGAGTAGCTACTCAAACTCAGAATAGTATCTCCTATTCACCTCCTATCAATTTTCTGGATTTTGCAGGCAAGTTTTCCCCCATTTCTCAGAAAAAAAGAAATAATTTGGTACCTGCTATGTACTGGTTTGGTTCATACGAAAACAATTATTCACCTCAGTGTCCAATACCCACCACATAATTATCCTGCCCAAGAAAAGGGCGGGAATTGGAATAAGGGGTATAGGAAGGGAAGCATTCAGATCTCCCCCCCCCCACCCCCTTGCCCACCCTATGTCATTAACAGTTTGAAACTTGTCTCCATCAACAGTCCTGTCGCATGGGTGCTGAAGCAGCTCTTGCTGTTTTAGATGCCAAAGCTGACACTGCTCCTTGTGTTATCTGTCTTGATGGCAACAAAATCACAAAGAGGCCTTTGATGGAATGTGTGGAAAAGGTAACTCACACCTCTTTGACAACTACAATGTAGTTTCTCTTTGTTAAGTCGTTCAAGATTTGTGATCTTAACTGCTACATTTGTACTTCCATTGCAAAAATTGAAAAGGTTCAAAATTGGAGCATCAGCAAGTTTCGTTTTACAAAAACAATGAAAAACTAACAACACAATAGAAAAGAATGATTCAAGGACTTTAAACTGAATTGTAGCTGCTGTATGATTTCATCCATGGACTGAAAAGTTAGAATCACAATTACATACAGCTGTACCTCAAGGTTGGCTCTGGAATGAAAAGGTTTGGCAGCGGAGAGCTTTTGATTTTTCAGAAGCCATTTTATTACTTATTGCACTCACTGCTCAAGAGATACTTGAGAAGAACCTTGTTTAGGGTATCATATCACTTGGAGCTACTCTATTTACCCTCCGTTATTTTCGTTAGTGTTAAATTAAAAGATGGTCATGAACGTGCTTTACTCAGTTTTAGTTAATGTGCATTAAACTTATTTCAACTTGGTGTTCCAAAAAGTCGCTGATTCTCATTGTGTCTTCACCCTTGCAATGTTAACACCCTAGAAAAAATGGCAAATGAAGATAACCTGCTCAAATGCTCTTCATTTTTTTGGGTCTTAGACTTTGCAAAAATAATGAATGTAAAAGCCATATGTAAAATAAGAGGTACATGTATTTTAATAGGTGCCCTAAGTTTATTAAATTAATTTTATTTCAGACATTGATATTAACTCATCACATCTTTCAAATTGCAGACCCTTGCAGTAAAGGAAGCTACAAAGGCAAAAGACTTTGAAAAAGTGGTTGAGCTGAGAGGAAGGTAGATTTATTTAGCTACTGCAACTGATGTTCTACACAAATGTCATATCCATTATTTCACTAGTAGTAATTATGTATGGTGATTTATTTACAATTGGGAAGTGTAATAAATAAATAAATAAATAAATAAACAAATAAAGATTAAACTTAAAAGATTGAATTCAATAAAAGCATATACACTTGCACTTTTTCAGAACCTTTGAGCGAAACATCGAGATCTTCAAAGTGCTCAGAAAAGTTGAACCTCCCGCCTCTAGCCAGTGCGATGTGTCTGGCTCGTGCAAAGTATGTAATATGTGAATATTATTAAATGTAGTTAGTACTTATTTCCTCAAGCAGGCATTTTTGTAGGAGTCGATTTTTTTTGTGTGTGATCTGTTTTCAGTCTGGCTACACCTTAGCAGTGATCAACATTGGTGCCCCTGCTGGAGGCATGAGTACTGCGGCACGCTCGTTTGTGCGCTCTGCATTATATCAGGGCCACTCAGTACTGGGCATAAGGGATGGAATTGATGGTCTCTTACAGGACAAGGTATTTTCTTGTTTTCCACACAATGACACGTTTTTTAAGAGCACGTGTTTATGTGCACCGTAAATTATCTTTTAGAAGCCCACTCTCTAATAAACGCCTCGTATCCAACAAACGCCCCTCTCAAAATAATAGGCATTTTGAGGTACATGTAAGCATGCCACTCTAAAACGTTTCCTATCTAATCAACAGCCTTATCTAGTAAACACTTTTTGCGAAGAGCAGGTTGAATCAGACGAGCTAATCCGATGAAATCATCCTAATATATATTCTAACATTGACGAAGACTGTGAAATTAAACATTATAAACGATGATTTGATGCTATGGATATTGCGAACTATGTTGTAATGTAGAGTTCTTTCACTTTCCTTATGTAGCAGCCCTTGAAATTAAGACAAGCAACACTTATTTGGGAAACATGATAAATGCCTCTCCCTATTTAACGCCCCATATCTAAGAAACGCCCCCAGAAAATCCCGAAAATTTAATTAACGCCCTGGGCGTTTATAAGATCATTTAGGGTAAGCCGTTAACGCTCTTTATTATCTCTGTCGACAGGTTGAATTGCTCGGGTGGCTGCATGTAGATGGCTGGGTAGGCGTAGGAGGGTCTATGTTAGGAACTACAAGGTACTGTGTACAAAGTGGAAAATACAATGCATCTGAATACAATACAAAAAAAACTTGTCTTCTTAAAATAGAGAGTTTTGTTTGCTCTGCTGTGACATTGCTTAGACATTTACGTGTTTTATATTCCAGGACATTGCCTTCAAAAGACTTAAAGAAAGTTGCAGATCAGTTTACCAAGCACAACATTCAAGGTCTGCTAATTGTTGGAGGCTTTGAGGTGAGAACAGCTGTTATCATTAAAACATGGCAAAATTTGTGTGTTTATTGTTGGAGGTCTTTGGCATTAAGATTAGTGCATGGTTATCGTCTTATCGAAGCACCACAGTAGTTCTGAAAGGCAAAGGGTGGTATAAGAAGGGAATGTTGAAGTATCAAGTACATAGTTGGCAGGCTGAGGAATAGTGTCTAGATGATGTAGCACAGATATTTGAAAAATCACTAACTGACACAGTCAAGACTTGCCCAGAAATGATCTCTAGTGATGTTGTCGTGGATGACGATGACGATGACGATGACGATGACGATGACGATAATGATGACGATGACGATGATGATGATGACGATGATGATGATGATGATAATGACGATAACGATGACGATGACGATGATGATGATGATGATGATGATGATGATGATGATGTTGATGGTGATGAGGACCTGGGGGAGGACGAGGACAAACTATTTGAGTTAATTGTTAGAAAATGTCAACATTAACATTGGCGAATAGTTTTGAAAGTGTAAATATATCGGAGGGAATGAGTGAAGGAAAGTGCCAGTTGAGTCGACACAGATATTGGAAATATCACTGAAAGCTCTATTTTGGAAGACTTGCTCAGAAGTGATCTTAGGCGATGTGACGATGATGATGATGATGGCAACATCAACGGTGATGACTGTGGTTACTTTATATTAATGAAGGGCCCGGTGGAAAAAGGGCGTAAGTGACGATTTGTGGTTAAAATCGAAATTGCTCCTATTTAGCTGAACATTGGCACACAGGCTGGTTTTCATATGAGGAACGCTGTTGCGCACTTATTTCTTGACCTGAGATCTAAAATTTGAAGAATTAGCGTATTACTTTTGCGTGAAAAGTGTTGTTGAACTGAACTCGCTCAAGTGATGCGTGAAAGATTTCTTTTGTTCTCTGCCTGAACTAAAACAAAGGAATTCAACCTAGAATCCGTGGTCCTGTTGCGGTCCTGTTGTTTTCTTTGTGTCAGTTTTAAGCAAAAGTAATACGCTAATTCTTCAAATTTTAGATCTCAGGTCAAGAAATAAGTGCGCAACGGCGTTCCTCACATGAAAACCAGCCTGTGTGCCAATGTTCAGCTAAATAGGAGCAATTTCGATTTTAACCTCAAATCGTCACTTACGCCCTTTTTCCACCGGGCCCTTCATTTATAACTTTATCATTTTTCTTAAAGGGGTACCACAGTCTATTGCAGCTGGCAGAAGCACGTGACAAGTATGCGGCATTCAGAATTCCAATGGTGATCATTCCTGCCACAATCAGTAACAATGTTCCTGGTACAGACCTCAGTCTGGGTACAGACACTGCGCTAAATGTTATTACCGAGGTACGTTCCCTAGGTACAGACGTTAATTTTCTGAAGTATGCACACATGTCCAAAAGTCAGAGGTATTTTGTAGAACATAACTATACAACACAACATGAAAGTACTGCGTAGTAGATTTCATTTGAATGATCGCACTCTAGGATCTCATCCACAGACTCAAAAGTTAGAACCACATTGTACAGCATAATAAACGGCACCACAGGAAAGTACTGCTCAGTAGCTTTAAATTGAATAGTCATTCACAGAATCAAAAGTTAGGACCACCTTGACCAGGATAATAGTCAGCTCACGTGACTTCTGACAGTCAGTGTTCATTTAAAGGTCTCTCATTAGGATATTATGCACAAACTCAAAACTTTGAACCACCTTGTATATCATAATAGACAACCACAAAGTGAAAGCACTGCTTGTTATTAGTGTTCATTCAAAGGTTACTCTTAGGGTTGTCACAGCATAGCTCTCATTTGTATGTATTTTGGCTTTGTGCAGATGTGTGACCGCATCAAGCAGTCAGCCAGCAGCGCCACAAGACGAGTGTTTGTTGTAGAGTGCATGGGAGGCTACTGTGGTTACCTAGCAACCATGAGCGCCCTCGCTGGAGGCGCGGACGCTGCCTACGTGTTCGAAGAAACACTGACGCTTGATCATTTGAAGGTGTCCTACGGTTCGATTTTCATGTACTATGAACTAAAGTGTACTCACTGGACTAACCAATTGCCTCACACAACTGCTTATTAATCTGAAACAACCATAGACTTGCCACAAGTCGCCTCACGAGCTTCACAGCAGAAAAGCCGTAAAGCGAGCGGAGCGGCCGAGCGAGTGACGAAGTCGCGAGAGGTCATATGAAATAGGATGAAGGACGTTTTCGAAAGTCTAAAACAACCACTGCTTTCTACAAATTAAGAAACAAGTTCAATTTTTTTGTTCACCTGTCAAATTTTGCTTAACTGTTGTCACAGAGAAACACACGAAGAAAGAAAATGATTTTAATTGGCTGATTTTAACGCCTTTTGAAAGAAATTCTTCATTGACAGTGTCGTGAATACCCTTCTCTGAGCTTGCAGAAAACTGGACATCACAATTATCTCATTTTCTGTCATTTTCAACTTTTGACTTGACACATTATGAAACATATGGATATAGAAGTGACAACTCAGGGCTAAGCTCCTTGAATGGACTACCCTGAGTTAGCGTAATACATGTATATTTTTTTTCTTATATGTATTTTCTCAATAGAGTTCTTCTGTCGAAGGCACTATCGTGATAGGTTGCCCGAGGAAATTTGATGTTCACAACAAATATTAGGCTTATATGAAGTTTGAACATCAGATTTCCGAGGGAACCTATCACACATTGGGCCTGAGACAGAAGGACTCAATTGTTTTTATTGTACAACGCTAAATTTTGAGGGAAAATTGCCAAAATGGGGCACTTTTCGCTGATAGGCGCCCGCTGAGGAGAGACACTATCGCATCACGTGATCGTTTTCGACCAATGGAAGCACACCAAAATTTAGCGTTGTACTATAAAGATAATCAAGCCATGTATGTCAAACAGTTCTAACTTTTATCGTGATTCTCTCCTGTTTAAACAGACAAACATCGAGCACTTAATAACCAAAATGAGAGGTTCTGTGCGAAGAGGACTCGTAATACGGTACAAAAACTCATTTATTGCAGACGTTTATAAACCGCACCTATAATACGTGCTAACAACGCCTGATACAGAAATTTGGACTTATCAACTGAGTTGATAAGGTAAATTGGCCACCGTAGAGAGAGTGGCGTCTCGAGCGTAAGCCCTTCGTCAGAGCGAATCAAGGAATTGTAGATTGTGCTATTTTATATAAAGAACGGTGGAGCTGCGCTATTGGTAGGAACGTAGCAACGTAAAAAAAAACAAGAATAAATTAGTTTCAAGAATTAAAAAAAAAGGTTCGTTGATACCGTTGGGATTTAAAAAATGAACTTTTGTTCTAGATTTTTATGGCTTTGCTTGTTGCCCTGATGTAGGGAAAGGCCACAGACTCGTCATTTGTTGGTTAGAATGATAAACCCAAATTTTTGTGTTTCACTTTCCCATAGACGCGCTAACAACGTTTGAGGCTCGAGTGGCTTTGCTTGCGGCTATAACAGGTGCTAGAGGCGCAGCTATTCGGCTCTCCAGTAATTGTTATTTATTAAGGAATTATTCGACAAAAGTCTTTACGTTTCCTGATTTGCTTGCATTCTGGTACCAACTGCATTAAACACAATATTAATTAATGCTGGGCTAATCTATGCCTCTTCAGTTGTATACAGTTGAAGCTCTCCTTGTGATCACTCTCGTTTGAATCGTCGCTTTAAACTCCAGTCTGTAATTGAAAGCTCTCGTAAGCGACCCGCTCCCGGAAGCGACCGCGATCACTTTTGTGAATTACCGACTGGTCTTTTCCTTTGTTTTTAAGTTCTGGTAAGCGACTACTCAGTCAACACTTTAATGAAAGTATTCATTTCTTCATCAAATTTCGAGTAACACATAACATAATCGCTAATGGTTCGTTGACTCGGACATTCACGAACCTCTTCTCATAAACTATTTAGTATTATTACTACAATACTATTAGTAACCTGTAACATGTCCCTAGCTTTATGCTAAAAGCAGTCGTAGGCGACCACTCTCTATTGTTTCATTACGTAGTCGCTTACGAGAGCCCATTCTTGTAAGCGACCATCTCTAGTTGCGAACACTTTTTTCAATTCCCGAGGTGGTCGCTTACAAGAGCTTCGACTGTAGTTTATTCTAATGTAATTCCCTCTGTTTTTTTTACAGAAATGAGAATTGCAGTGATAATTACACCACTGAGTTTATTGCTGCCCTGTATCGTGAAGAAGGAAAGGGACTGTTCACTGTGAGAACTAACGTGTTGGGTCATGTACAGCAGGTAAGATACAAATAATCCCCTCCAAAAAAAAGCTGGAAAATTACGTGTTCATATTCATCGGAGTGGAAGCATGCTAATGTAGTGGTTAGTGCGAAGGGCTGCAACGATACATCGGTGAACCACGATATTTTTTCCAACGATACGAATATCGATATGTAAATAAGATATCGTGATATTACGATACAATACAATATGCTGCGTCAACAAATTTGGGAAATCACTGTCTTTAATATTCCTTACCCAAGCTCTACATTTTAGCCCTTGTAAGGCGATTTGATGTTGTGTTATTACTGTGTTAAATTTATTATCATGGAAATAAATTATTTAAAAGTAGTGTAAGTTGTTGGTGACTAGTTTTGTCGCACACAGTAATGTATCGTATCATGTATCGTATTGTGGCCCTTGTATCGAGATATGTATCGTTTCGTGGGAAAATGTATCGTTGCAGCCCTATAATAGTGCGTTGTACTTTCGTCAGACCCGAGTGCCGATGGTTAACCCACATCAATATGCATATTCTCCTCACAAGCCTTCATATCTTTTTTATGATACATGTTGGGAGAATTACCTTAAACATCGAGACATTTTGTCTTGGGTGATCATTTTCTTCATTCTCGTGACCTGTATGATTAACCTTACAGTGACATTGTAAGGAGAAGTTAGGTGTTCGTCACAGTTGGGGCCTAAAGGGTTAAAGACTTGATCTCTGCATGGTGCTTTGTTGTTTCCTTGGACAGGAAACTCTACTACACGTTGTTTGTGGTGACATTGACTAGCGTTTCGACAACCTGAGCGGAAGGCATCATCACAGTCAAGCAATTGTGAATCGTCAGTAGATTCAATAATAGACAAGTCGACTAATTGTACTAACAATAGACCAACGGACATTTGACCAACAAAAGACGGATCGAAACGCACCAATCATGTTTTCAGTCTTCACAGCCAATAGCATCACAGCTTAACTGACAGACGATCAATAACATCGCGAGTTCGTCGATCAATCAGGACAACGACCAGAGACTTATATCAGCTACTGACGATTCACAATTTACTTGACTCTGATGATGACTTCCGTTCAGCTTATCGAAACGTCAGTCATGTCACCGCAAACAGACAGTCTTTCTAAGGACTACACTCACCCGCACGATCATACTTCACCGACTTATGAACGTCTGCGTATTTCCTAGGGAGGATCGCCATCTCCTTTCGACCGAATTCAGGGCACCAGACAAGCCACTCTAGCTGCTAACTGGCTTTTGGAAAAGATCGATCAGAATAAAAATTTTGATGGTAAGTTGGCATTGGTTAAATAAGCCTTTGAAGTGGCGGAGTAAAGAAGATTCTGCCCCACGTGACCTGGAACTCGACTACATGATTCTAGTGAGCCCGCGATAGTTTGCACCAAGGTGGTTGTGAAAAAAATTTGACCCTTTGCAAAATGGCCGCCGGTGAAATGTCTCTTTCGAATGTAAGCGTTTTTTTAGAATAACAAAAATAAGAACGAGGCTATTAAAACTAATGTAAATTCACAGAAAAGGGTAATTTATAGGTAGACATTCTCCCAGGAAAATAAAAAGACAGGTTCAAGATAGCCTGGCTTGGTTGCTTCAAGCGGACGTAATGAGGAAAGGGGGGGTGAGGGGTGGATAGATCTTCGCACCTGTAGAAAGAGTAGGATTGCAACCTCGTCTCTTGGCGTTTTCAGCTCGTTAGGTTTGGATTCTTCTTTCACGCGGTGGTGTCACAGAATAGAAACCGCTCCTACCCCAGGCTTCCCGCGGACAACAAGGCAAGAGAGGACGCCTGGGTACTAGGCTAGTATCATGGCCAACAAAGTAAAGATAAGCGTACTTTACAAATAATACAAATATTTTTTTTTTCATTTTTCAGGGTCTGTTGAAACCTCCTCTCCGGACACGGCTTGTCTTCTGGGCATCAAGAAGGCTACTAACCCGTTTACGCCCGTTCAAGAACTCAAACTTGTCACAGACTTCAAGTAAGCCTACAAATAATTATTTATATCTCTCCAGTGAGCAATTTTACATCCAATTCTTACATTCCTCCACGTTGTCAATGTGGCGATCCCTTTGTGTCAAACCATTTGAATTACCACAACTTCCTATTCTGTTATGTTTGAAGCTTGTCTGAGTCGTGCTAAAAATGGACGTCAATGCGTCACGGTGTGTATTTAGCCTACTAATGCTACGTAATTTTGTTTTCTGCAGACACCGCGTCCCCATAGACCAGTGGTGGCTATCGTTGAGTTCTCTTCAAAAAATCCTGGCCAAATATCACCAACACTTCGAGTACCACAGAGAGGACGAGTCTCCTTAATTAACACGGGATGCGTGCGTGAATGTTGTGTGTAACACGGATTTCGTGCGTGACGTGTCTAACACGTGATGCATGCATAACTTGCATTTTACGGACAGTGCACGTTATTCATCTCAGATGATCACGTGGGTCCGTAGTTAAAGACTGATCGCGAAAAAAAGAATGAAAGATATAAATTTGCTGCTGTCTATGACGACTCTTTTGTAAAGATCGTAAGTAAGTTTATATTTACTAAGCACAACTTGAGATTTGTGCAAGCCGTGTCTTTGTACGAGGAGCGTCGTCCAAAAACAGATCACATTAACGGAATGACGGTCGCCTATTTAGTTTACACGCGATTACCGTGTTTACCCCCCGCCCCCAAAAAAGTGTTTTCATACTTCCAAAGTTTGGTTGGATTCAAACCAATTTCTGCTGATTAATTTAATTTTTATTTTTCACAACTTAGCTTCTCTATCCAGCCATTAGGGCGGTGTATCCTGCCTTATTCACATTATACCAACACTGGCCATGTAGGTAGTCTAATTGACAAAATCTTTACCTGTGCACAAATTTTGACCAGCTATCGGCTGAACCTAAACAGTCAAACATCGCTTAGTCCTTACACTTCCTGCCTTATACCAAACCATTAAATTAACCTAAAAAGTAAATGACTGTTTTACTTACCGTAATAATCTAATGAAAAAGTGATCGAAACTGTTCATGAGAAGCAAATGCTTTTTTGCGTCGTCATGCCCCAACACTTGTTGAAATTAGCCAGACGTTTTAGACATCTTGCTGGATAATAATCAAATACAGTAAAAAAAAAAAAGGGAATGATACTGTGATAGAGTATGTTTTTTTAGCGTATCAGAGGGCTCTGCTTCCAGGTAAAATAATAATGTTCTAATCTCGCTCCCTGAGGTCCGTGATTAATACCCTTTTCCTCCAATTGCAGCGGAAAGCGAAACGAGTACGCGTTCCGTGCGAAAGGGATAACGCAGGCTATGGGAACGAGATTGCTGTTGAAATATTTCGAGCTCTAAGATCGGCTATTCCGTTCAGTGACTTTAGACTGCTGCAGGACTTTCTAGTCTGTTTTGGTGTACAAAGATCTATAACGTTAACGGAGATACATAAGTGGAAGTGAGAATATATAATATAGTACAGCTAAATAAAACAGAGTTCAATGAAATATAATGTGGTCGTTTGTGCCTGCTAGTGTAGTTAGTTAATTACATGTGATGACGTTAAAATACCCCATAAACCTCCTGAGATCTGAACTTCAAATAGGAAATCTACAACATTTTTGTGAACACCCGGGCATCTTATGAAAAATAAAATGTTTGCAAGCCTGGTTTGTATAGATTATTCTATGCATAGTATGCTATTACACAGGTTAACAGCAAACTTCTCGGATTTTTTGCTGGGTGAGCCGATTTTGTTTTACAAGGGAAAAGCGTGTGGCGTTGTTCATCTTATTTTGCCAGGAAACAACGTTATCCTTCGTATCCGCTAACGCCCGCAGAAAACCACTCTTTATATTGTGTGTAAAAATTTCGCAATTTCCTGCTTTGGCCACACTTTCTTCTGTCGTTACCATGGTTCCCCACATACGATCGTGACGAAAATTTCGTGACAAAAAGAACAGTGGGTATAGTCCATATTTGGACCATAAAAATGTAATTTCTGTATATTTTGGGCCTATTTATCACTATTTTTCTAATTTCAGCCAATCACGTAGCCGTATTTTAATTACTTAATTGGAAACAGACACCATTTTCTATAGTTCTTACGCGTAGCGTTACTTAAAAATTAACGCAGGGTTGGTCGATGTGTTAGCCTGGCTCAGTGCACCGCGCGTAGCTCTGATGCGGAAGGTACGGGGTTCGATTCTCTGCATATTAGTTTTATTGAAAACTTTCTCTGCATACTTTATCTCGTGTAAATCGTCACTGGGAGCTGTCTGTTCCCCAGAAGAGCTTTAGGGGGTTTGTCTCTGAACGGGGTGGGGTCTGTCTCTTCTTCTTGTCCTCGACCCAGTCCTTTCACGACCAACTTAATATTCAAGATGGCGAACGGTCGGTGATTATTTATGCTGAAAAGTTTTTCTATTTGTGGACTGAAGGGAAACAAAAGTCGTCGTGGCGGATAATGCAGCAAAAGCTCTCAAAATGGGAGTGAGGCCCGGTATTGGAGAATAGACAGTTTTTACCTTTGAGATATAAAGTGTATATTTATACAACGATATACGTCTATTAATGGCAAAAAGTAAAGTTTCGCGGAGATCTACCGGAGATCTACAAGTGCTGCCCAAACTCACCCATAACAGGAGGAAAAACCAAAAACCATCCAAATTTTGTCACCTGCATTTGAATCACGAGACAAGTGCTGATGTTGAGACGATTGATGTTCCAGTCAGCCTCGAAAGAAGCTAACGTCCAACCAGAAGAACCCAGAAATTCTCGTGGTTGTAAGAAATCAGAAAAAATATCGCTTTTTTATGAGACTACGGCAGGCACGTTGGCTTTAATTCGGCCATGTGGGATTGTAGTCAATATGACGGAAATGTTTACCTGTGAATCACTGACACAAGTATTCTTGTTCTTACTGAAAACGTTTTGTGACAACACTGATGACTTTAAAAGAGTTAAATTTGTAGGGTATGACAGGGCTTGTGGCCTTGTCCCATTCTTGATTAATCAAGCCTCTAATGGTAGCGCTGGGGCCAAGGTTTTGTTAAACAATGTCAAGTTTTTGGTTGATATTTTTCATGTTTCAAAACACACAGAAGAAACCTGTATGCCACCCGATAATCCAAACTGCAAATATCATCCATCATTACCACAATTTGAAATAATTAGAGGTGACAATACCGAATCTTGTGAACAAGGTTTCCGCCTTACAATTGACACAATTTGAGCGAAATGTACTCTTCTCGTTTGTTAATGAATGCTTTAATTGTGATTTGGAGAAGGATTTAAAAGCCAAAGGAGTCATGTAATCAAAAAAGGAAATTAAAATTCAAATAAATCACCGTATCTTTCTCAATACATATGTCTTATGCATTAAGTCGTCCACTAATAAAATTATACACCTTATAGACTCAGTCGACACCGAGATGTTGAGTCAAGTTTGGGAATAGACATTTTATACACTTTTGACTCTTGACGCGTATATATGGTGTATAAAGTGTATAAATATACACTTTATACACAATATACAGAATAGACACCGAGATGTTGAGTCAAGTTCGGGAATAGACACTTTATACAGTTTTGACTTTAGAAGTATATTAGAGTACGTCTTAAGTGTATAAATATACACTTTATACACAATATACAGAATAGACATCGAGATGTTAGGTCAGTTCGGGAATAGACACTTTATACACTTTTGACTTTAGATGTATATTAGACATCTAAAGTGTATAATTGTACACTTTATACACAATATACAGAATAGACACCTGAATACAGTTTAGACGTCTAATATACATTCAAGTCAAAAGTGTATAAAGCGTCTATTCCCGAATCGAACTTGACACAACATCTCGGTGTCTATTCTGTATATTGTGTATAAAATGTATAATTATACACTTTAGACGTCCACTGTCAAAAGTGTATACAGAGTACTATCTCACTGTATTTCGAGAATAGACACTATACACAATATACACTGTAAATTGATGTTAATCTAAACTGTATATTCTGCAATACCGCGGCTTAGTGGTTCACGGATACTTCTGGAGCGGAGAAGGCTGCTTCGGCATCTGGTGTGGAATATGGGTTAGTAAAAATTAATTTTGCACAGCTTGCGTGAAACATCAACCGTTCCACAAATCTGTTGTGTATTTGCTGACATCCGCGTAATAAAGAGCTCAGCACAATCTAGATCTAGATCTCCTTCGTTGCAAGCCTAGCGGATCGCGATCGGCCGCTCAATTCTTTCTATAAAAACCGAATATTCGTCGATTGGAACAGTTTATGATCAGTTTAATCGTTTGTCATTTCAGATTATTCAGAATTTTAGGTTGAAATTATGCTAATAAATTTTAAATCTCGTGATTGTGATCATTAAACACGTACTAGAATCCGAAATTATTGAAGCTTACTAGAGAGTACTGTTTTTGACTTTAAAAAGTCATGTTTGGGGGTCACGGTACGGTGGCACAGCGGATTTAGACCCCCCCGGAGATGTGGACACCCTGGTCGAAGTCTGCTAACCCCCCTTGCAGACTTGGACCCCGTTATTTAGGCAATAATTTCCTTTTGCAATGGCAAGTTTTTAGAATGAGCCCATCAGTCTCGTGACACAGTACGTTTCTAGAACAAGGAAATAATATACATTTTATTTTCGCTTTCAAGCATGGCAGCTTTTTAACAAATAATCAGTTTCAGTTTCGTCATTCCTGCGGTTAATATGCACACAGCCATCTTCTCTTTTGAATTTTTTTGGTAGAATATAAGTTTTTCCGGGGGGGAGGGGTAAATCTGCGAAAGGGGCTCCGTATATGCTAGCAGATTTGAATCGTGGTTGGGGTCTTAATAGAGTTGAATGGTGTTCACACCTGGTTCCTGGACATGCTGTTTAGACACAGTGCCTGGCAGGTCCTAATATGCGAACATGCACCAGTGATCACAGAGCTGCTGTCTGTTGCCAAAACACAATGAGGCTGGAGCAGCTGGCTGAAATTGGGAAGAAAGTGGGAATTAGCTTAGATATGACCTGACAAAGGTCCTTTTTAAACTGGATTCAAAGACCAGCACCTGAGTGTACTATTATGAAAAGTACTAGTATTCTGATTAAAACAATTAAGGGCAATCGTTACTAACATCACTGTTTACACCAAGGATCATCAAAGTTGAAATTCACTCAATTAATTAACCAGCAAATAGGACTAGAAAGAGCAGATATAGAATTTAGTTCTTGTGTCAAGTTTGAAAGCAAATGTTTACTGGTTTCAAAGATTGTAAGTAAGTTGCGACATTAGCAAACATTTGTATGGTTGGGGGTGGTAACTCTCTCCACATGGCATTAATACAAACGTCTTCAAATTTAGCCTTTTTTGAAAGATAATAACTCCTTCAAATTTCAACATTTTTCCTCTCTTATTTGCTACATTTACTAATTGACAGCAGTGTCTATTTCAGTTTACCAAATTTTTGTTTGCCTGGCTAAGTTAAATTCTTGATAAATGTTTACCCATATACTGTAAATGAGGAGATCAAAGACTACTGGCATGAAACGCTGCCTGTAGACATTTTAATAGCAGTTTTCGGTACTGTTGGGCAATCATACTCAAGATTTCCAGATGTTAAACTTGCAAATATAGGACTTGAAGCATTATGATTTAGTTAGTTTGTTTGTTTATTTATTTATTTTTTTTTGCAGATGTGCATCACAGCTGGAGGCCTAGGAATTCCAGCAAGCTACCCGCGCGCGCACAACAGGGGGAGAAATTCATCTAGCATTGCCATGGTAAATTGATGTCAATGATTATGGATTAACAATAACGATAATAACAGAGATTTGTTTATAGTACAACGCACAAGGTTAAGTGAATTAGCAGAAAGGAATCGATATAGCACAAAGAGCATGTGTTAGTCATAGTACATGTACTTTTCTTTGCATCAGCCCTTTTGAAATCCACGTTTGGTGACAAAGGCCATCGGTATTATAAGATGGTATAACAATCCCTTATAATTAATCTATGAATTGATTAATTTTGCATAATTTATGTCTTCTTATTAGTTTTTCATAATTATGTCTTTTTGTATAGGCAGGTACATATATGGGTTTCTCTATCACTTCATCTGTGTTTGGACGAGTGATCATCATTTGTTACAGTATCTCCATTTCCAGTATCTCCATTTCCAGTTTACCGCAAATAGGACTAGAAAGAGCAGATATAGAATTTAGTTCTTGTGTCAAGTTTGAAAGCAAATGTTTACTGGTTTCAAAGATTGTAAGTAAGTTGCGACATTAGCAAACATTTGTATGGTTGGGGGTGGTAACTCTCTCCACATGGCATTAATACAAACGTCTTCAAATTTAGCCTTTTTTGAAAGATAATAACTCCTTCAAATTTCAACATTTTTCCTCTCTTATTTGCTACATTTACTAATTGACAGCAGTGTCTATTTCAGTTTACCAAATTTTTGTTTGCCTGGCTAAGTTAAATTCTTGATAAATGTTTACCCATATACTGTAAATGAGGAGATCAAAGACTACTGGCATGAAACGCTGCCTGTAGACATTTTAATAGCAGTTTTCGGTACTGTTGGGCAATCATACTCAAGATTTCCAGATGTTAAACTTGCAAATATAGGACTTGAAGCATTATGATTTAGTTAGTTTGTTTGTTTATTTATTTATTTTTTTTTGCAGATGTGCATCACAGCTGGAGGCCTAGGAATTCCAGCAAGCTACCCGCGCGCGCACAACAGGGGGAGAAATTCATCTAGCATTGCCATGGTAAATTGATGTCAATGATTATGGATTAACAATAACGATAATAACAGAGATTTGTTTATAGTACAACGCACAAGGTTAAGTGAATTAGCAGAAAGGAATCGATATAGCACAAAGAGCATGTGTTAGTCATAGTACATGTACTTTTCTTTGCATCAGCCCTTTTGAAATCCACGTTTGGTGACAAAGGCCATCGGTATTATAAGATGGTATAACAATCCCTTATAATTAATCTATGAATTGATTAATTTTGCATAATTTATGTCTTCTTATTAGTTTTTCATAATTATGTCTTTTTGTATAGGCAGGTACATATATGGGTTTCTCTATCACTTCATCTGTGTTTGGACGAGTGATCATCATTTGTTACAGTATCTCCATTTCCAGTATCTCCATTTCCAGTTTACCGCAAATAGGACTAGAAAGAGCAGATATAGAATTTAGTTCTTGTGTCAAGTTTGAAAGCAAATGTTTACTGGTTTCAAAGATTGTAAGTAAGTTGCGACATTAGCAAACATTTGTATGGTTGGGGGTGGTAACTCTCTCCACATGGCATTAATACAAACGTCTTCAAATTTAGCCTTTTTTGAAAGATAATAACTCCTTCAAATTTCAACATTTTTCCTCTCTTATTTGCTACATTTACTAATTGACAGCAGTGTCTATTTCAGTTTACCAAATTTTTGTTTGCCTGGCTAAGTTAAATTCTTGATAAATGTTTACCCATATACTGTAAATGAGGAGATCAAAGACTACTGGCATGAAACGCTGCCTGTAGACATTTTAATAGCAGTTTTCGGTACTGTTGGGCAATCATACTCAAGATTTCCAGATGTTAAACTTGCAAATATAGGACTTGAAGCATTATGATTTAGTTAGTTTGTTTGTTTATTTATTTATTTTTTTTTGCAGATGTGCATCACAGCTGGAGGCCTAGGAATTCCAGCAAGCTACCCGCGCGCGCACAACAGGGGGAGAAATTCATCTAGCATTGCCATGGTAAATTGATGTCAATGATTATGGATTAACAATAACGATAATAACAGAGATTTGTTTATAGTACAACGCACAAGGTTAAGTGAATTAGCAGAAAGGAATCGATATAGCACAAAGAGCATGTGTTAGTCATAGTACATGTACTTTTCTTTGCATCAGCCCTTTTGAAATCCACGTTTGGTGACAAAGGCCATCGGTATTATAAGATGGTATAACAATCCCTTATAATTAATCTATGAATTGATTAATTTTGCATAATTTATGTCTTCTTATTAGTTTTTCATAATTATGTCTTTTTGTATAGGCAGGTACATATATGGGTTTCTCTATCACTTCATCTGTGTTTGGACGAGTGATCATCATTTGTTACAGTATCTCCATTTCCAGTTTACCGTTACTGGCATTATGGCTGGGGGTATAACTATTATTCTTGATTCTTGGTACGTATTATTGAGTTTGGCATTGGAATCGGGGCCGCTGTCATTTGCTGTACTCTAAATAGCTCCAATTGCTGTACTACTCCATCAGATCAGGTAAAAGTACTTGCAACTTAGCAGTTATTAACTCTGTTCCTTCGAGATTTTTCGGGTTTATTCTGGCAATTGTAGTTGTGCAGAATTGTAATTGTAGTTAAAAATGTATTGGTGCAAAGAGTTTACGCAGCAGCTGTGCTGGGTGCACAAAATTTTGGGAAGGAAGCCTGTTTCTATTTTAGCATTTATTATAATTTAATTTCAAACTTTCTTTCCAATCTAGTTCACACTTTCCAATCTTGTTACAATTTGCATTTGATAATGATGACATGCTGTTGTTGAAACGTTATGTTTTATCATCACTTATTCTTATTCTAAAGAATTTACAAAAGAGCTGGTCTGTTATTAGAAGAGTACAGGACTTATAAGTTTCTTAACAAACTGTGGTGCTGCATTAGTAGGGAAGGGAAACACAAAAATTGAAGTTTTGAGCGAAAGGCCTTTTCAATTGAAGGCAAACTGTGGAATTGTGGGTAGTGTGTGGTTTGTATGTGTAAAACAGTGGAGCTTCCTTATTGGTAGACACATAAACCACACACAACCCACAGTTCCTTGATTCCATCTGATGAAGAGGTAGATAGACAGATAGCTAGATAGCTTTATTAAGAAGTAAAATCATTGCACCCCGCGGGCCGGCTGAATTGTGACCTACTTTACAGAGTAAATATAAAAAATATATATAAATATATGATACTACTATAAAAAGGATAAAATATAACCCATAATATAATACAGAAAGGGAAATATCAAAAATACTAATAATTAAAACTGTTTTCCATAATAAAAGTGTTTTTAAACCTGTTTGTCTTACAAATCGGTAGTTTGAAGTATCCCTGGCTTCGGGTGCAACAGGTGGACCCATTGTGTGGTGGCAGCAGTTCATGAAGCTTATGGCTTTGATCCCTTACAATTTGATCAAATAGAGCTTTACTCAAGGCCTGCCTCCTCTCGTACAGTGAAGTGATGTCTAGAGCCACTAGAGCCTCAGCATAGGATAAGTCGGGTTGTATTATCCGCAGCGCGCGCTTTTGCAACCTTTCCAGGTAACATTCAAAACATCAGATTTTCAATTTCTTTATTATGGCCAATTTAGCTAATACTGACTCAGTTGATAAATCCAAATTTGCAGAACAGTGAAAATTGAAGTGGAAGTTTTTACTCGGCTTCTACAGAATGGAAGTAGAATGTTCAATCCAAGCATTTACAAGACGCCAAGACCCTTGGTTTTAAAACCAATACTGAGACTTCATGTTTAAAATAATTTCCTAGCCCGAGGCTCAAATGTCAAATAGTGCGAACCCTTCAAGATGGAAGTCTCCAAAAGTTGAGATTCTTCTGAATTCGAGATTCTGAGACTCATGTTAAAATAAAAATACCGAGATTTTGAGAGTCATCCAAAAATTGCCAAGACATAAGCTAATTTTGGGGACCATTCTATACCCGTTTCAGAGGATTGTCTAACAGTACTGGCCCCACTTGTTCAAAGAGCGTATAACTCTATCCGCCGGATAAATCACCATCCAGTGGGTAGTGCACTTTGTCTTGTTAGCATTTATCCGCTGGTTAGCAATTTATCTGGTGGATAATGTTATCCACCCTTTGAACCACTGGGCCCTGTACCGTAAGAAACTCAAAATAAGGCTTGTTAGTTAGTTTTTGTCAAGATTTAATCATGATTGTCGTGGTAATTTCAAACATAAATATTTCATTTTGCTGCTTATATCTAGATGACCTCAGTTGTGTATGTGACTGGTCAGGGTGTGGTCTCCGGTGGTTATATCATGGGTCAAGGTCCCGGTGGTGTCCCTGTGGCCATTCCTGTGCAGCAGCCTGGAGGAGTGGTCACAGTTCCCGGTGTTCATCCCCAAATGGTGCACAAATGCACCAAATGTCTCCAGCAGGGGCCTCAGGAGGACAACCACAGATGTTCCCTACATCTGGAGCTCAAGTGGTTACGGTGCCTCCCTCTGGAGCTGTAGGAGGCCATGTGCTTTCTTCTGGTGGGGTTCCGGGGGCTGTGGGAAGTCAGCCTCAATTTGTAAGGGTGACTCCTGAAGGTGTGATGGCAGGACAAGGAAATCAACAGGGGCCACCTCCCTATAACCCAGATGAACAGGTAAGAACGTGTTTTTGTTTTATATACTTATTTTTTTTCGTGGACCTTGTATTTATACTTATTTTTTTTCGTGGACCTTGTATTTGGTAGCCTGAGAAAACAACTGACGTTTCACGAGGTCGCCACTTGAGCCCTCGCGAAACAACGTCTGAGTAATGAGCGCAGAAATTCCATACTGATGACGTGCACTACCCAGATCTTGGTAGTGCTTCTGATTGGTTGTGCCGCGAGGGAATTTTCTTTCAACCAATCAGAAGCACTACCAAGATTTGGGTAGCGCACGTCATCAGTATGAAATTTCTGCGCTCGTTACTCAGACATCGGTTTGCGAGGGCTCAAGTGGCAACCTTGCGGAATGTCGGCTGTTTTCTCAGGCTATGTATTTGGATAACATCTTAAGTTAATTCTTGAGGTTTTCTATTTGACTAACCTGTATCATTTTTCTTTGTGCATTTATATAGCATCTCTTGAAATGATCTTTTGTTCATTTCCCTGCCTTGGTACCTACATGTACCACTGTTACATGCTGTAGGTGTGATTGGTTCCTTACATTATCTATTGTTTTTAGCTTCCTGTCAAGAGCGGATGACCTGACATTCCATTGATTTGCACAAAGAAGGCCAAGTGTGATAGTATCATCAAAATAATGTTTAGAAACACTCACGTCTTTGAGGGCACGGGACAAATTTTGTCTTACAGCTGCTGGAAATACATTCTATGCATAGTAATTATTGCACATAGTTTTCTTTCTTAAGGGCAGTGCCTCCTTTTGTTACTGTGCATCTCGTGATGGTATGTCGAAACTCAGGTTTCTTGCACAGTTTGCGCATACACAGGAAAAGCAGATCTCAGCAAGGCCTGAGAACTGATCACCAAAACAAAAATCTTGATGTTTAATCATATTGTTCTAACTTGAACCATTTAAGAAATATATGAAGAACAGTGAGGAGAGCATGCATGTTGATATTGGAGCTGAAAGGGTTAGACAAGAAGCTTACTTACTTTACTCCAGCTTGTGGTTGTATAAATGAGAACCAGCGAAAAATTCCTGGGATTAAAGTGGTACTACGATCTAAATGTCACTTTTATTAGCTGTGAACACAGGTTATTAATTATGCGGTGCGTGTGAAAGTGCTTATTTAGTATGCAGCACAGGAGTTTTGAGCTTTCAGACTCTCAAACTCGTGTTTTGCAGAGTTATTAAGCTGTGTTCACACACTGCATTCTAAAGCTTGTGAGCAAATGACATCATTGTATCCTTTCTGGTGTAATAATGGTGGACCATCATATCGGAAAATTGCTGTTTAAATAAACAATCTTCTTTTCAAAATTAAGCCTTAAAATTTCGTTTGGGGAGTGTTAAGTAAGAAAAAGTTTCGAAATCTGAAGAAAACATCAAGGTGATTTTTTTTATCGTAGTACCACTTTAACTCTGTGATGGACAGTCGTTCCATACAGGAGGGGGGAGGGAGTAATAATACTCCTCGCTGCTTCATGATAAGTACTTTATATATACAAATCACAGTGATGGACATTAGCCATTTGGTGCACTTGCGACCTCTCTGGGATTTTACCTTTTCATGTGTCATACATGGCAGCAGACGTATCTGAGTGATGAAATAATGAAGCCATCACTTTTTGTCAGCATGAAGATTTTGCTGTACTTTAGATGTTGCGTGGATTACATCTGAGAAAATTACTGTCAGACAGTAACAACAGAATCGCGTCCTCTAAAAATGTCATCCGTCTGTGCACAGGTTAAGTGCCTATGTCAACAACGTTTTTTTTTTGCTTGTTTGTTTAATTTTTGGAGTCGATCTAAGGGGTCTAGTCAACTTGACGACTGATTCAAATGCCCAATTTTAATATTTCAGTTGCTCTCGCTCACTCACTTTAACTGCAAGTTTATAAGCCACTGTTGAAATCCTCATTCTTCCCAGACGACCAAAAACATCATAAATCGATGGTTAGTTTCCCCAGCAAGTATAATGTAGATACGCAACCAAGTTACTTGATCAATTGGCCTTACAGGCATTGATCATGTGATTTTTGAATCAGGTCAGCGTAATGCATAAATTCTTTTTATTTGTAACAATTGTTCAAGGCATGTTATCAGGTACATACACATTTAACTGAGTGAACGTGCCAAGCCAAAGTCCCGTGTAGCCATAAAGCACAAAAAGTCATGTATAAATATTTATTAAACCTACTGTATTTATTAGTCACTAGCAGTGAATAAATGAAAACGACCTCTCTTCCTGTTTATAATTCTTGCTCTTTTTTCTCTCTAGATTGGCTGTGTTAGGCCATCACAATCTGGGTGGGAAAAGGTTGATCACAATACTTTGGGCGCGTTATTTTATTCCTATTCCAGAATAGGAATACTCGGAATAGATGGTATTTGTGTTCTTTTGGGAGCTATTCCGTTTTTGGAATGAACGGAATATCATTCCGTTCATTCTGATCCTGATAGCAGAATGAAGGGAATACGGTTTACTCGGAATAGATACAATACGCGTTCTTTAGGGAAATTTTTGGCGGGAAACCCTACGCGGCCGCAGACCTAGCAGTAGTTGTCAGGTCACCTCCGCCATGGGTATTCCGTTTTCAGAAGGAGCGTTCTTTTCGAAACAAAATTCCGTGTATTCTGTTATTCCTAAAACGGGATAAGAATTGCCAGAATAGTCCCAAAAGGATGCACCCTTAGTTGTTCTTTGTTGTTTGCTTAGGACTAGCACTGAACAGTTTACATGGTGCAATGCAAGGCTCATGACCCAAACGTTTTCAACCAAGCCTTCCATGACTGCCATTATGAAAGCAATTTTTCGCTTTCCGTTGGAGTTTGAACTTCCCCTTGTTAACTATTGTCCCATGGTTATTAATAATTACGGTATGGCTCAGTCACGCGTGGAATTTAACGAACAAGCTTGGTGCCAGTGTTCGGCTCGTTGTTGTGTGCATGGAGACACTGATATTCTTACAATGAAAAACACTCGTTCTGATCCATAAAAAACAAAGAAAACCGCCGTGATAAACTGATATCGGCAGTCCTTTCCCTAAAACACGTGCGGGCTTGCAACATTTTTATCGCAGAACTGTAACTGGGCTGGACTGTCTTTGGGAAAATTTCCAGCCCAACTACCGGGATCTCGCTCTGAAATTTTCAAAAAGGAAGGAGTGAGGTCAGGTGTCAGTAGCTGGGCCAGGCTGGCTGCCCTAACTCGTGTCAATGGGCCCTAAGTTGGCGGGTGCACTTTTTTGGCCATAAAACTCTTAAATTGCCGAAAACCGCTTTACTTCGGTTTTGCTGATATTGCAAATGGGAAATCTTCGCTTAGGTTGAAATGGCGTGCTTTTTGTTTAATCAGAAAACGGAGGACAAAACGGGCTATTGTTTGTCTGCCGTTCGGGGCCTGAATCATAGTCAGTTGCGCTGTTTTAGGACAAGTATTGGCGTCACAAGTACTTAGCGAAAGGGTTAGAAGCAAGAAAGACAACAGAGTTCAGGCAACCAACAGAGCGAAATGTTTAATATTTATCGTTACAGCTAGTGCCCGCGATTGTTAATTGCCAAGTAAAACGTTTAGCTAATTTCACACTGGACTGAATTTGACATGGTTAAACGTTTGGAGCCTAAACAATACTTCCTTACACCAAATAAACTAGTTATCCCTCGGTAGAAGAAAACTTAAATATCGAAGAAATGTAAATGCAGCTAATGACTTCTAACACCCCTTTTTTGTTGTTGTTGTTGTTGTCGTTGTTTTTTTTTTTTGCTTTGTTTTATCACTTTTTCCTTCCTTTGGTGGGCTTTTCGTCAATCTTTCAAAAACCCCGTTTGTTCCTCTTAGCATTATTGAGACCTTCCAAGGGTTAAAGGGACAAGCGACACGGCCCTGAAAACTGGCGACATGGGACTTTCTAAACACTGACAAGCGACTCAGCCGAACCGGCAAAATACGACAGCGACACAATAAGCACTATAGATAGACAACGACGACAGGAAATTGTGTATTTGACCAATAAAAGAGTCTATTTGATTGGTACTTCAGTGCAGCCTAGCCTGTTCCAGGCGTTCAGATAGTGGAGCGCGAGCGAAAAATGTAGCGAGCGAAAGAGTGGGAAAGAACGAGGAGAGACTGCGGAAAGATGGTGCTCGCACTCCATCATCTGATCGCCTGGAACAGGCTAGTGCAGCCAGTCAAAATTAAAACTGTTAACCACCTTAACCGCTGGCATGCCTTCGAGGGTTCCGTAAATCAGTGACCTTTGATGCGTTGTATCCGGACTGAGAGCAGACGATCAAATTTTTTTCTGTTTATCTGTGAAATGTGAAGCTTCATTTACGGTCTGTCAATTACCTAAGTCGCTCACAGCAACAAATTGACCGATTTTCAGGCCCTCCGTCAGTATCTACGTCGGCATAGTTGTTCTTTTTGACGCAAAAGATTGACTTGAATTTACAGCAATTAAACCACTTTGACTTGCCCCTCAAAGTGCTGAAAATCGCATTCCCGAAGTACAAAATTTCCAAATTTTCCAGGGGAGGATGCCCCCAGACCCCCTAGATACTCCAACCTCAAGCTGGCGTTTATCTCTTGGCGTACTCATCCTTTCAAACTCACTGTCTCTACACTCTGCAGGGGCTCGTGTTTCAGAGTTTCTAAGTGTTCGAAGAATATTCGTCGTCCCAAAGATCGGATTTGTAAATTGATTTTCTTTTGAGAGTCATAAAAGACAAAGATCTTGAGCGTTTCTTACTCCAAAGGCTTAAGATATGGAGGCGTGTCTGTTTCTATTATAAAATAGTAGTAATCTTGTTTTGGCGTGCGAATGTAACCGTAAAGTAATTTATAAAATGATTTTAGATTGATTTTCGTAATGATTTCACTTCAAGTTTCTTTCTCACAAAGCACTCTTCCAGATGGCATCCCCTGTTGAAGAAGACATTTGAGAATATTCGCGATCTACATGCCAAGTGACTTCAGGCCTCACGGTGAGGCAAACTTTTTACTGACCTTTACTTAACTAGTTCCTATAATCTTGACTTGTGTCATTTTGGGGGAAACAGAAGGAACTGGTGGCCAATAATTTAAATGTTCCTCTTGACGATCACGTGATATTGAAGACACTAAATGCATCTTTCGACGCTCGTCTTGAGAATCTGCCGAGATGTGCCAAAAACTGCAAAACAAAACTCATTTAAATGGCAAAGGAGGGCAGTGACTATGACACAACCAGCCATTCCGTTATTTTAGAGAATTTAGAAGGCGACAGCGACATTTGCACGTGCTACAAAAACGACAGCGACATTTACAATCATTAGTAATATATCCAAACTGGCCTTTGTTCCACGGATCGCTGATTAAGAATTGGGAAAAACTGGACTCATTGTTCTGTGTATGAACAATGAGGTGGATCCGGAGCACAGGCCAGGAAGGATATCACGAAAGGGGAAGGGCGGGAGGGCACTTCAAATAGAAAAATATCTGTCGATCCTTCCTAACATCCCCACCCAACCCACACTCCCCTTTTCTATTTCTCTCGAGAACGCACTTCCAACGAGTGGCCGTGGGTTTTTACGGGAAAAACAGAGGCCCACAAGATAGGGCAACACACATTTATAGTCTTGAATATATTAACCAGTACGAGTCCCATGCTTTTTGTCACATTCCAGCGCTTAATCAGCTTCCATGGGCAATATTGGCCAGTTTGAATAGTAGTATATCCAAACTGGCCTTTGTTCCACGGATCGCTGATTAAGAATTGGGAAAAATTGGACCCATAATGTTCTGTGTATGAACAATGAGGTGGATCACTTCGCGAGGCACTGGGATTGTAGTCCCGAAAAGAAAACCCTTCCCCACTCAAACAGCCCATATTCCCATATCTCACAATCCTTTCCCAAAACTTAATCCCAAACCTAACATTGGTCAGAAAGCTAAAATCACATTCGTAGCTGTTTTAAGAAGTCGTCTCTGAGGAAGCCTTGCGCTTCAGAGTTTCCTCCATAGGAAATGCTTGTACAAAGTTCTTCACGGAGTTAAGGTCTTGATACAATCGAGTTAGATCAGAAGTAGCACTGTGGTCATCAACAGCCTCTGTCAGCAGAGCACTGGTGCTATCGTGGCGAAGGACCTTCTCAAGCTGCATGTAATAGCTAGCTGTGTGATCTCTCCCAGCCCACATGGTTCATAACATCTGCTAACGCAGATCCCGAAAGAGCCAGTGTTATGGCACAGCCAGACCTGAAGCTACGTGCCGTCTCACCTTCATCGATGCCAGCCTCTTTGAGGAATGTTTTCAGTCTGCCATTCATTGCTTCCGAGGAAATAGATAAAGGAGAGATTGCAGCCTGAGTGGTTGTCGGCCGAAAGAGAAAGCCGTCAGTTAGGTCAACCTGCGCATGGCACGTGTGGTAGCCATGTACCTTTCAGTCGCCGCTACTGGACATATTTTGACATTCGGACATCTTCTAATTCCAAAAAGATTCGATCTGTCTCCACGAAGGGTTTTTCCCCATGTGTGGTTAAACAGTAACCCATCATCATTAGGAAACCTGAGGATTTCATTTCTCCGAACTTGGCCAAGGTCTCCAGGTCTGTCCCCAGAGAAAAACAGGGTCTTAAAATAGGCTTGATCTCTGGACAGGATATACATTTAAGCGGGTCATTTTTACATGCCTCAAGCCGTCTATCGAGGTGGTCCGACAGTCTGGCCAATTTATCCACGAACAAGAAGGTGGCCTGTTTCGGAGCAAGCCCAGCGGTTGCCTGCTCTTCCTTTATGCATTTAAGGTATTTCCGTACTAACAAAGAAGCAGCTGGGTTTCCCAGGCCAAGCCTTTCCTCCCAGTCCCCTGCCCGATCATTTTCCTTGAAAATAGCCCTAAGTTTACCAATTAGGGAGTCAACGGAACCCGCCGCAAGCCGGTGAGGGCAGCCACACTGAGAGGGGTCCCCGAGCCCCCGACGAGGGCATCCAACAGAGACACCAAGAAACGAACTAAGTCGTGGGGAGAGGCAGACATTAGTTCCTTGGGCATTGGCAGCGAAGCTAAAAACTGACACAACTGGTCGAGCAACCGAGATTTCTGACGTTCATATGTGGATTGTTTATTAAACAGCTGAGCTATCCGGGACTCGATTGATTCGATATCAATCTTGAGGGGTTGTTGCTGCGGCGGGGACAACGATATGTGCCTTGCGTATCCACATTGTTGGCAAAACCTGAACAGCCTGTCGTTCGGGTAGGAACACTGCGGGCAAGCCAACGCCGGGACCCAGATTCTGGACACCTCGCGAAGGGGCTAGGGAGAGACGAGAAAGAGAAATCCAAAATAAGCGGACAAGAAATGACACAGCCCAGAACTAGGTTCAGATTGGTTTATTGAACTCACTGTAAAGGTAAATAGCATCTTACTTTTCACGCTTTACTCATTTTTTTAAATAGCACAGCACTGTCAACAATCGAAACAGACTCTGAAGGCCCAAAGGTCCCAAGGGATAGGACCATAATCCACGAAGCCATCTTTACCTGGACGACGTAGCACGTCAACGTCACCTTGCATGGCCAGACGCAGTTGAAGCGAATACCCTGACCGGAGGATAGGCCACCAGTAAGGCCGAGGGTACTTGTCCGGTACCACAATAGTGCACCGCGCCTTCTGTTGCCGAAGGAATTTCAAAACAGGACCAATATGCAGAATTGGGGGGAAAACATAGCAGCTCTCAAACACCGAACCTTTCACCCAAGCGATGTCTTGAGTAAACAAATTGACACCCATGGCCTGGGGCGTGGGCACTGGCGTAATGTGGGGAAGTGGGATGCCATTGTTGTCCCGTTGGGCATTAGAATCCAAAGCCATGAGGTCACATCTGTGACCCCCCGGGCCACCAAACACTCTTTGGACAGTCGACCAAATCCTGGGAGCAAGGGCGGAGTCCACAACTGATAGGCGACGAGAAGGGGCGTCGGCTGGGTCATCTGCCGACTTAACGTGCTGCAGGGAGATCGTCACGTTGAGATCCACTGTCATCTAAAAAAGATCTTTTAAAGCCTCAAGCATAGAATGAGAGCTTGCGTACTGCCTTTCCTAACAGCCATGCAGCACTGAGCTGTCCACCAGAACGTCAACGCGACGATTCCTCACCACATCGCCAAAAGACCGAAGCGTACGAGAAAGTGCAACTGCCTCTTTCACATGAATTGGACAAGAGAACATTGTTTCACACCATGAGTCACCAACTTCTTGTACGACCCGACCATCATTATTCAACAGTGCCCCGCCCCAACCCGAGCCAGATGCGTCCGAAGCCAACGAAAGTGAAACATGCCTTTCTTCACGCCAGGTCATGTGGCCTTCCCATGTGTCAAGGAATCGCGAGTATTAAAGTTCCTTTCGAAGGGGGTCAGTGATCTTGACAAATTTCTTAGACTTTAAGGCTCTGGACACCGCAAGGTTCATTTCTCTGGTGAACAGCTTCGCTGCTGGAACTACCAAACTGAAAGAAATACATTTGCCAATAACCTTCTGGAGACATACCAACGACACAGACTGCTCAGATAGTATCTGCTCTCCAAGCTCAGCGAACTTTTGGATTCTGTCAGACGGCAGAGAAAAGGCTGTAAGTGTTGAATCACAGCAAAGCCCCAGCTAAACGAGCTTTTGGACTGGTACAAAGACAGACTTAGCAAGATTCAGGAAGAATCCCAGAGATGTTAAAATGGAAACTGCTACATGGTTCGCTGCTGCCGCCAGTTCAAAATCGCCCTGTCTGGAGATTTGGGCGTTGGCCTGATCAAGTGACTGACGTCTTCGCTGCCCCAAATGGCGATCATCAATATAGCGGCAACACAGAACACCCTGATTTCGGATCTATTGGGTTGCTACCATGCCAAGGGACTGGTAAATATATGGGGAAATTTTCCAGCCAAATGGCAGCACGTGGTTAACGAACCACCACCCTCCCCACTGGAAACCCATCAGCAGTCGACTGTCATCGTCCATCAACACATGGTCATATCCCGACTTGTCATCGAGCTTGGTCTGAAAGTGGTTTTTCTCCAAGTAGCGTGTAACGTCAACGAGCGAATCAAGACGGAAAGGCATATCCCGCATCCAACAGTTCAAGTAGCGCTGGTCCTGACACAGGCGAGGCTTGCTCGGTTCCACAGTCAGTGGCATCACAATAGATGGGGGGGGGGGAGCACATTGTCCAACCTTTCCAACCACCCCAACCGCACCGACAGCAATGCGATCCGTTATGGTTTTTGAGATTAACTCGGCAAATGGCTCACACGAGTTGTGATTATGAAACAATCTAGGCACAAGGAAGCTTGAATCATAGGTGCAACCCCCAACCCGTCCCTTCAATGGCTGGACAAAGTCGTAGACACACACTTTTTTACTGATCCAACCCATTATTTCACCCCTGTTGGTAGACCTTGGGTTAGCTTATCCCAAACATCGAGGTGTCGGTGAATTTCACCCGCAATGAAACACTCGGGGTAACGTACCCATAAAGAGAACGTCTATGACGCAGCACACGGCGGTTTCTTCACAACAATACATTCATGATCTGGGACTGATGCCCTCACAGCGGTCCCCGGGAGGGTTGTCCACCGGACTACCCGTTCACGAAACGATGCGGCTGCCGCCATTGGGTTACAATTGGGCACAATCTCCCAATCAGGTACTAGATACTGCTGATAACATTGTCGTTTGCATGGCGGCTAAAAGAAAGACAAAGAGAAAAACGGGTGAGGACTGGAATCCCCCGGGGACCAGCGGAGGGCAACAGTCCCGGCGCAACTGCAAGAGTCGGGCACAAAGGGCTTTAGAAAGCCCCGGGACAGTTGACTCCACTGGAGGAAGGGTTGAGAGCCACCTGGGCGCAAAGTGCACATCAAATGGATACAACAAATGATAATTAACTTGGACAAGTTTATTTCAGATCATACCATCGTGTGGAGTGGTGTACAAGATAAACACTTTCAACTTATTTCAGTTCATTTAGAGGACTGAAGGCAGTTTCGGGCAATATGCCCAAAACGGCGGCACCTAAAGCACCTAACATTTCTAGCTGTTGAAGACTGTCCACCCCCACCCCTGGGGTACGGCCAATCCTGGGCGGGTCTAAGATATCCTGCACCACCATTTCCGGGTGTCAGCGGCAAGGACGCTGAAGGCTTATACATCTTTGCAACTGTCTTGGCAACTTCTTTTTCAATGTCGTTACCAAGGATATGAGTCGCCAGATCGCCCAATCTTGGGCTGGGAGGGAGCTTTTTGCAATTTGTAAGGACTGCAGTAAACTTTCTCACATCTGCGTGTCCGGCACGACGGCCAACATCCTCTAAAGGCTCCAATGCCCCAATTAATGCATATGGATCAAATACATTAGGTGGACGGGATGCCAGCTGGCGGACCATCAGGAGAGCCTGGTCAACCATAGATGTCTGGGCTACCTGTGAAACCCCATCTACTTGCTCTTGGAGCTGCCTCACTTGATCCTAAGCAAATTATAAAAGGGGGCATTCCGTCAGTTATCCGCCTCACTGTACCTCTCTATTATCCGTGTCATAAGCTCTTAATCCAACCAAACCCGCTAACAGGGTAATTATAAAGAAGAAAAACGTTACCCCTCGTTGGATTACAAAAGGCACACCTAAAAGCCCAGCCAAGGGTATGGTAATTCGACTTACTGAGAGAGGCTGCACAAAATATACCGACCTCACGACAGAACAGCGCATTAACATTAGCAGCACTGCCTAGTTCCGATAAAAATGAACAAAACTAAACGCAATTGAAAGCATTAAAAATAAACACTGCTCGCTATCTGGATTTGTGAGCAAATCATTACAAAATACACCAAATCAGTATCGCGAGGGGCCCAAACATAAATAAACGTCCCAAACAATGAGTTTAACTGTCCCCAAGCACATCAGAACCCGGGCCCTGAACAGCATTCATGCCTAAACAGAGAGGCTCAAATATAAATAAAAATAGTTGCACTAAGAACTAAATTCAATTATCACCAAACACACCTATTTGGCAACTAAACCAAATTCACTATTTTTGACCGGTCCAACTGGTCCAGGAACATTGATTTCAAGAGTAACCAAACACACCTAATCCCGGCGGGGAAGGCCCAAACAAAAACAAACTCCAACAAACACCGAATTCGGCAATCACTAAGCACAACTAATTGACACCTGAACCAGAAAGACCAAAACTAAAATAAGTTAAATTTCACCTAACACCAAGTTCGGCAACCGCCAAACAGACATAAATGGCACCTGAAACTAGTTCAGTATGCGTGCCCAGCCAGGGAGGCTCAAAATATAATAAATTTCACCGAACACCAAGTTCGGTAATCGCCAAACACACCTAAATGGCACCTGAACCTAGTCCAGCATGCGAGCCCGGCAGAAGGGCTCAAAATAAAATAAATTTCACCGAAAGACAAGTTGGGTAATCGCGAAACACACCAAATTGGCACCCGAAACTAGTTCAGTATGCGTGCCCGGCCAGAGAGGCCCAAAATAAAATAAATTTCACCGAACACCGAGTTCGGTAACCGCCAAACACACCTAAATGGCACCTGAACCTAGTTCAGTATGCGTGCCCGGCCAGAAAGGCCCAAACTAAAACAAATTTCACCAAACACTAAGCTCGGTAGTGGCCAAACACAACTAAATGGCACCTGAACCTAGTTCAGTAGGCGTGCCCGGCCAGAGAGGCCTAAAATAAAATAAATTTCACCGAACACCGAGTTCGGTAGTTGCCAAACACACTTAATTGGCACCTGAAACAAATTCAGTATGCGTGCCCGGCCAGAAAGGCCCAAAATAAAACAAATTTCACCGAAGACCGAGTTCGGTAACCGCCGAACACACCTAACATCGGCACCTGAACCTAGCTCAGTCTGCGTTCCCGGCCAGAAAGGCCCAAACTAAAACAAATTTCACCGAACACCGAGTTCGGCAATCGCCAAAACACCCAATTGGCATCTGAACCTAGTTCAGTGTGCGTGTCCGGCAAGAGAGGCCAAGATAATAATAAATTTCACCGAACAGCGAGTTCGGCAATGGCGAAAACACACCTAATTGGCCCAGAGGCCCAAACTTAAATACAGAATTACAAACAGGGCTAAGCAAAGAACTAAATATAAACAAGCAACCGACGTGACCCAAACTAAATAGGGGATATTCAACTAAATAAATAGCGGATATTTACCTCCAAGTTCGCTGCTTGCGGCACAGGTGACCCAAGCTAACAGTGTGGGCATCGTGATAAATATAAGGATTTGTATGGAAATTTAACAAATCATCTCTAGAATCGTAAAATAATTTGTTCTTCGCAAATAAAGTTCCTTACTTGTTTTAGTTTGTTTCCATTGTGTGTTTCTTGGTTTTGTGTGCTGATTTGAGCTTATTTAAAGCTATTTAAGCGACTTGGTTCATCGCTCACACACTATGTAAATAATACAGAAAGGTTGGAGCCAGAATCAGTGCAGAATATTAATGAGGGCAAAAGTACGAACGATTTTCTCGTCGAAACTTTACCGGGTTTCAATTTTTTCCCCTAGAAGCAAAGAAGAATAACGTCCTTACCTTTTGACGCCGGTCAGATCAGAGGCAAATTATGTCAATCCTTAGGTCACAAATAATCGTAGATAAAGTCAACACGTGTTAAAACGATTCGATTTGACCCGTGGCAGGCATACCGGGGGCACTGAACGCGGCCGGGACTGGGCAGGAGGACAATTTTTATCCCTACGAGGAGACGCCTGTGGAATATCTGTTCGTGACCGAAAAATACTTGCCTGCTCCCGGAAGGAAAAACAAATTGTCAATGACGGGATGTTGATGTTGCAAGATGTACAATGCACGTGAGCCATTCTGAAATTTATAACTAGCTAGAGATTTAATAATAAAAAAAAAAATGTTTACTTTTCATGACCGATAAGGCCGGATTGTTACAGTATTGGTTCTTTCCTTGTGTTTTTCTCCGACTGAAAATATTTTTCCTGCTTAATTCGTTTAATATTTTCTTATTGTTCCTGCATTCTTCGAACCTGCACGCTAGCACTAGTCGTTGATATTCGCCAAATGGATCCATCACCAGACGGTTCTTTGCCAACAGCCGAATACTAGTTTGCAGGATGTAAGTTAAGTATTTCTCACTCTACTACACTAGTAAAGTTGTATATGAGCTTCAGATATGTGTACGTTAAAAACTTGAGGTTAAAGTGGTCGTGTATGAACCAAAATTATTTGTTAAAGGCGGCTCGAAAGGGTTTTGCCATACGCGCGTGGCTTGCACACGACATGGCTAGAACACGCGCGTCAACTGGAGTGAATCAAAATTTCAAGGAAAAGTCGCACGGCAAAATACGTGGAAATACAGCGTAAAATCGCGTAAACCGGAAATAAAACGTGCCCGAACCTTTCGTTTTTATCTCCAAGGTCTGCTCGGAGACCTATCGTTTGGGGGAGAGCATTTATGTATGCTGCCCCTAAATTATGGAACGCATTGCCCGAACAAATACGCAATAGCACTAGCGTTGGAATTTTTAAGACTCACTGAAAACATATTTATTTAAGATAGCTTTTAAATTATAAATTATATTGATTTTAATGGATAGAAGGAGGGCACGGGGTGGGGAGTTCGAAGGGGGGGGGGTGGTGCTTCTCTTAGCTGTTTTATTCAAATTTGTCTTACATATATTTACCTGATTTTTACACGATATGTTAATATGTAATTTTACCCATTTTTTTTTTAATTTCAAATGTATTGTAATGCGCATTCGAAAATGCCACATTGATGTTTGCGCAATATAAAACTCATTAAAGTTAAGTTAAGGTGACTCGATCGAAATAAATGACGCGCTCTACGCCCTCTAAAAACTCTAATAACATCGTCATTTCTTACTCGATTGCCTTGAAACTTTCGCATTTTATACACAATTTATCGAGGAATAATATGTACGTCAACACGTAAATGTACTGTTCGTTAATTTTGCGTGATTTTGCTGTTATTGAACACTACTTTTTTGAAAAAATTGCCATTCTAACAAAACAGAGCGTTACGATTTGGTTTAAACTTCTAGAATCAGCTTATAATAACATCTTACCTTGACTCTTCAAGTTTCCGCAAAATCGTAGGAACAGAAATCCCGGCACAATTTGAACGTCAAAATAACAACCCCAGACGGACTTCAAAGTTTGGACCGCTCCAGCGTTTTCCAGATTTGACTGACGAGCGTAATAACTCCAGATAAAGTAAGTTCAATGTATGGTTGTAGTTAGTTCCAAACCGCATTTGGCTATCCGCAACGATGAAAAAGATTAGGCGGCAATTATAAACGCACTTTCTGCACTAAAATGTAACGAAGTCGCCAAATTTACGTTTTTCTGAATTAGATGAAAACTAACCGGACGAATTGAATAAAACTATCGGAACATGAAACTGAATCTTTTACACATACTTTGCGCTATTTTGCTTTGCTGGGGCGGTCTTGGTTTGGACAATATATTTGTTGAAAGTGATGCACCATCGAAACTCTGTTCTGTATACGGCTTTGTTGTTATCTGAATTCCACAATAGCGCTATGCAAATTTCCTTGCATTTGTTGAGAATTTGAGGAATTTACACATTGGCTAGGGGGGTGCATTGACGGTGGAGTTATTACGCTCGTCAGTCAAATCTGGAAAACGCTGGAGCGGTCCAAACTTTGAAGTCCGTCTTGGGTTGTTATTTTGACGTTCAAATTGTGCCGGGATTTCTGTTCCTACGATTTTGCGGAAACTTGAAGAGTCAAGGTAAGATGTTATTATAAGCTGATTCTAGAAGTTTAAACCAAATCGTAACGCTCTGTTTTGTTAGAATGGCAATTTTTTCAATAAAGTAGTGTTCAATAACAGCAAAATCACGCAAAATTAACGAACAGTACATCTACGTGTTGATGTACATATTATTACTTGATAAATTGTGTATAAAATGCGAAAGTTTCAAGGCAATCGAGTAAGAAATGACGATGTTATTAGAGTTTTTAGAGGGCATAGAGCGCGTCATTTATTTCGATCGAGTCACCTTAAGTTAAAGTTGTTCAGTGGGATTCAAAAACGACTTTTTCGATATAATTCGATATAAGTTCTACGGAATAACGTATTGCCATACCCGGCCAGAGAAATGAAAATATTCCACAGGGGTCTCCTCGTAGGGATAAAAATTGTCCTCCTGCCCAGTCCCGGCCGCGTTCAGTGCCCCCGGTATGCCTGCCACGGGTCAAATCGAATCGTTTTAACACGTGTTGACTTTATCTACGATTATTTGTGACCTAAGGATTGACATAATTTGCCTCTGACCGGCGTCAAAAGGTAAGGACGTTATTCTTCTTTGCTTCTAGGGGGAAAAATTGAAACCCGGTAAAGTTTCGACGAGAAAATCGTTCGTACTTTTGCCCTCATTAATATTCTGCACTGATTCTGGCTCCAACCTTTCAGTATTATTTACATAGTATGTGAGCGATAAACCAAAGTCGCTTAAATAGCTTTAAATAAGCTCAGATCAGCACACAAAACCAAGAAACACACAATGGAAACAAACTAAAACAAGTAAGGAACTTTATTTGCGAAAAACAAATTATTTTACGATTCTAGAGATGATTTGTTAAATTTCCATACAAATCCTTATATTTATCACGATGCTCACACTGTTAGCTTGGGTCACCTGTGCTTGCGGCTGAGGTTGTTGCGCCTGTTGAGGTTGTTGAGCTTGTTGAGGTTGTGGAGCTGGTGGAGCCGGCGTCTGTGGCGGTACAGTAACTTGAGCCATTTCCGAAAGAGAAAAACGCGCTTCCAACGAGTGGCCGTGGGTTTTTACGGGAAAAACAGAGGCCCACAAGATGGGGCGACACACATTTATAGTCTTGAATACATTAACCAGTGCGAGTCCCATGCTTTTTGTCACATTCCAGCGCTTAATCAGCTTCCGTGGGGAATATTGGCCAGTTTGAATAGTTAACTAATATATAGATTTAGCCAAGCCTAAAAGCGGAGCCGCGAAGGAATAAACTGGTGTTCGTTTCTCAAAAATAGTCCTGAAACTTTTCGGTCTGAAATATATTTCGGGGCTTTTTTTGTCTCGTTCGCTTTCGAAAAGTGTTTCTCAAAAAGCCTGAAAGTGTTCCGAATTGTCCTCCAACATTTTGGGGATCTGTTCTGTAAAACCAAGCTCGAAAGGTCATTCTAGAGGCTGAGCACAGCTTGATTATTTTACTCACGAGCCGTCTGGCTTGGTGTTTGCAATGTTTCTATATCCTGTCATTAACTGTCAAGGCTTGTCAAATCTCCTTGGATTATTGGCTGTTCGCTTGAATGAACTTGAAACGGCGCTCATTTACAAAAACAAAATAAAAATTATTCGAGTATTTAAATGGGTTATCTTCATCGCGTTCGGATGTTAACAAATAACATGAACTGCTACTAAATAAAAATATTAGTCTGGTCAAAAATTTATACTGACATTTCACCGGCATTTTACTGGGACTACCCGAAAGAAAGGATCTGGGGAGCTTCGAAGCACTTGTAATAAACTTATTGAAGAAATGTCGCGTAGGTTTTAGCAGCCGCGAAAAAATTCAAGCACTTTGAGGAACACACATTACTTACCGGATAAAATGGCTTTAAACTCAAAACTGCTCCGCTTATAGTTACTTAAGTAACCCTTATATTTCGTTCTTTAACTTGAGACCATCGAGATTGAAAACAAACAAACAAACACCGTCCAAACATTCTTAACTCTGTGACATAAGTTTTGCGGCTGGAAATTGTCTGAAATTCGAGCGCTTTTAAAAATGCACAGAACTGTTTTTGGAAGCTTTTCGGATATAATAGGTTTAAACCGACAACTGTTTCGCTTATAGTTTTTCAAATAACTGTTATATTTCGTTCTCTAACTAGAGACCATCAAGATTCAAAACAAAGAAACGCCAAACACGCTTTAATTAAATAATGCCGGCATAAGTTTTGCGGATGCGAAGTAAGCCTATATAAAGTTAGACGCGTTGAGGAACGCACAAAACTGTTTTCGGAAGCTTTTGTGATAAAATAGCTGTAAACCGACAACTGCTTCGCTTTAAAAGATTATTACATTGAAAACGTCTAGGACAAGAAAATCGACAGTTGCACAAAGAGATGGACCGGACAGTCAAAATTGAAAGCAAAGCTTGTGCAGTTGTCTTGCGGCTGTGCTTAGACCTACTGTTATGAATAAACAAACACAAAATAATGGACAGAGAAATCAGTTTTGAAAAAAGTTTATTCGAAAACCTGTAAGTTTATACTTAAATGCAATTCGCGTTACACTTCCAAAATCGTAGGTCGGTCCACGCGAGTGAAATCGGCTGAGCATGGCAAAATATTCAAGAATCTGTCACAAATCTGAGCGCGTTTTCTAATAATTTTTTAAAGTCAAAAGTAAATGACCATTTCAAAACGTAATTTCTTTCATCGTAATACTCGAAATCATGTACCTTAGACCCTTTAAAAACTTCACTTACTCAGTTGTGTTTCAGAACAGGGCAAACTCTCCGCCGTGAAGAAAACAAAGCGATGAAGTCCTTTGAATGCAGCTTTCGTAACTTGAACTTTTCGCCTTCTACCAGTATTCTTTTGAACTTTTTCTTTCCATTTATAGATATTACATATTTTTTTTGGTCAAGTATAGAACTTCAGTACTCTCGAGCAATCGTTAAATGCTAAAGAAGCTTAAGCTTTTAAAGAAACCTCTTTTTCAAAAGCGAGGATGGTCATGCGATTTCCCGCCAAGAAAAACGCTGTTTGCCCAAAAGCACCGCGCGATTTCCCGCCAAGAAAAGATGGCATTCTCTACCCCCGTCGGGTTGTCTTGGGACTTCCCTCCCCCTCCCACAGAGTCTGTGCGGACGGACGGAACTACGGACGTACGGACGGACGGACGTACGGACAGACGGTCACGTGACTAATATATAGATTTAGCCAAGCCTAAAAGCGGAGGCCCCCTTTTTGTTTTGTATGTTTTGTTTTTTTTGTTTTGTTTTTGCTTGCAGTTATTAATTTGTGAAAATACTCTCATTCAAGTCGTTAAATTAAAAAAAAAAAGCAAAGAAAAAAAGAAAAAAATTCCTGTTGCCGCTGAGTGTCGAACCCGGCTCGTCAGCATAAGATGCCGGTAACTAGTCCACTAGGCCATGGGCGTTTGACGTTGTTTTAGAGGTTAATTTTAATACTTATTTCTTTCTTCGTGACAAGCTGCCTATCAGAGTGAAAATGCTGGTGTTTTTCCTGCAAAATGTGTTCGAAACGCCGCCTAATTTCTTTCGCCTAAATTGAACTTTTCCCCTTCCACCAAAAAGACAACTGAGAGTTCCTTGAACTTTTTTTTTCCATTAACAAATTTGTTTTTGACTTTTGTTGTCTTTGCTTGTTTTGCTACAACGCGGATCTACATGCGATTTCGCGCCAAAAACACACGGGATTCAGCACAGGGTTATATCCAGTGTATGAAGTGTATTGGTAGCCCTCTGGTCCGGACGGACGGACGTACGGATGTACGGACGGACGGTCACGTGACTATTACGTCACTACCAAAATTTTTTGGCTTGACAGGTTACCAAATCTCCTTAGCAATGGAGCTCCGCTGACGTGCTAGCGCGCTGGCTCCGCTATTACGTCAGAACCAAAATTTCTTGGATTGATAGTTTACCAAATTTCCTTAGCAATGGATCTCCGCTGGCGGGCCCGCAGGCTCCGCTACTAGTTCAGCGACATCATTCCTGAGAAAGACGCGACAAAGCGACAAGGCTACCCCCTTTGGAAGGCCTCATTATTTGATCACACATCCCCCTCCCCCACCACTGAAAGCGAATACGAGATAATTAACCGGCCGTCGCCATGGCCACCACCGGTTTATAAAATGGACACGGATCTTTTGTGATGGTCAGTTGGCTTAACATACGAACAAAGTGCTGTAAAGCTTGTGGTACGGGTACTTAATTTACAGGGTACTTAATACTTTTCTTTAATAATTTACGGGTACTTAATTTACAGTATTTAAGATATGAACGGCGAAGGGTTGTTAAGTGTGGGGTTTCAGTATTTGTCTTGCATAACGCATGCGCAATTGAGTAAAGCAGCCAATTTCCCTTTCAATCCGGGATTGAATGCGAAATTGGCTGTATTGTCTGATCTTGTTAGTGCTTAGTGGTGGTCAGGAGTTTTGTTATGGGGATTGACATTTTGAGGGATGTAAAAATGTGGGAGTGGAAGGATTTGTGAACGTGAGGAGCATATCACGCTTCTGTGAATGTGATTTGCTTTGAAAGTTGCGTTTTGTATAGCGGCGATGTAATATTATGCTGCGTGAGAGGCAGTTTCCCTTGGCGTTTTATGGGGGGACGGTTTCCGCAGTGGATTGTAAGTTTTCTCATTGGGTAAACTGTATTTCGCAGAGGAGAGAAACGACAGCTGTGTTTGCAGCTTATAAGCGCGGTAAGGAACGGTGGCTTAGGAAAAGAAGGGATTAGCTCTAGTATGATGACGCAATTAGTGGATTGCACCATCGATACATCATAGTTCTTGAGAAGGGAGAGAGATGAGTGTTTATTTGAGGGGAGAAGTTGATTTGAATTGCGTAAAGACGAAGGAATCGGTCATTAATAAGGAGATCAACTAATAAGGTAGCTGTTACTAGTCTTTAAGATAGAAAATAACTGCATATTATCAAGCGATGCGTGTGGTTTGCGTGTGGTGTTCGCTGTTACCTTGGTTGGGTTTGAGGTAATTCGCTTACGTTACGAATTCCCAGTCAACTTGTTTACTTTTGCAAGGGGATTCCCGGGTTAGCAAACCGGATTTAGTCTGTTTGTGAGTTTGTCTCGCTGGGTTTTAACTGTTAAAGCGTATTATTTGCTAAGTCTCGCGTCTTCTGTACGATGAAAATATTCTTTTAGTGATTGCTGTCTGGAATTGTTGTTATTTTAGGATCTCGTTACCTTGCAAAAGAAGGTTGAGTCTTTGCAATCAGTTGTCACTAAAAGTTCCGTCAACTCTGTCCTGGACATGGTACGCCAGTTGGCGAGTCGTCCGAGTGCTTTGGTAGACCCATATGCACTCGTTGCTGCCCTGGAATAGTTAGCGGACGTATCCCGTGAGACAAATCACCCGGAGCGTAGAAAATTTGAGGCCATTTTCAGTGTCGACCCCTTGTCCGAGAGCCTAAGCTTGCAACCGTAGTCATTCAACTGCTTGGAGACAAAGAGGAGAAGCAAGTGGCCGGCCAAATCCACAAGCTATTGAAATCTAGCTCCTTTCTACCATCGGTTTCAAGTCCATACCCTCAGCCAGGGCAGTTCCAGCGCCGTTATGCCGCTCAGTCCAGCCAGCCTCCTACGACTCTTCGGGCTTTTGGAGGAAGGCGTAGAGCCCCAATGCGGGGAAGGTGTTTTCAATGCAGGAAGATAGGACATTTTGTTAGGAATTGTCCTGATTGGAATGGTCGTTAACGTCTTCCTTTTGTCTGTACCAGAGTGTGAAATAAAGATTTTTTGTTGCTGACTTGTATTTGTTTTCACGATTTTGTTTATTATTTGTGCTCATTTTGTTCATTCGCGTCTCGCCACTTTTTCGGGTGGACTTCTGGCGAAACTTCCTCGAAGGGATTATCTAATATCCTTTATTGCTCTGTCCCTGGACGGGGTATTTCGGGGTTGCTTCGCTTTGGGGTCTTACCTCTCCCGTTTTGTTTCTTTTCTTTTCTAGAGCTATCCTAAGCGGCTCAAAACCTTCCACTTTTGTCCAGAAGAAGCTGTTTCTTGTCCCATGTCGGTTCGTTGGTGTGACTGGAGGGGTGAGCCCCAAAGCGTAGCAACCCCGACGCCGTCTCCAGTGTTAGTTTCTCAATGTTCAGCTAAAGCCTCTGCTAAAGATGTCCTGTTTAGAGATCCAGAAAGCTTTGTAGCCGGAGAATTTCACAGACATGTCGGAGAATGGGAAAAAATTTTGGGTGCTTATTCTAAACAGCAGGAGGTCTTGCATTACATCAGACACAAGGTTAATGTTAAAGAATTCTTCGTCCCATTCCGGGGGGATTTTTAAGGTTCGTTCTATGATTCTGCTACGCCTCCAAAGATGGTATTCGCTAACAATAAGTCTCGGATTTGAACGGTTTATTTCCGACACCATCATGCAACGCTTAAGAAATGGCTCCCTTTTTATTTGGGGAAGGGTTGGCTCGGTTTCTCCTCCTCACCTCGTTATGCCCATTACAGTCGAACCATCTAAGCCAAGAATGTGCCATGACGAGCGCTTCTTAAATTTGTGGATAAAGGAGTTACCTCTGAAACTCGATTACATTTCCGACCTCCCTAGGTACGTGGGAAAGTTTCATTTTCAAACGACATTGGATGATAAGAGTGGGTATGACCATGTCGCTCTCTCTGAAGATAGTTACACCTTTTTTGGCCTGGAGTGGCAAGGATGGTATTTTGTTTTCCGTACAATCCCCTTCGGCTGGAAGGCTAGCGCCTACTTGTACCACACAATTGGCCTCGCTGCTGCAAGATACATTAGATCTCTTGGAGTTCCATGCAGCCAGTATATCGACGACAGGCACATCGGACAGCTTGCAGTTTCCAACGCGTCACTTGCCGTTTCCCCTACATGGTGTGACTTTGAGCTCACTGAGGCGGCTGTGTTTATTTACGCTGCAGTTCTTGTTTCTTTAGATTATTTTCTGGGTCTTTCAAAGTCCACGCTTATCCCTTCTCGCATTGTCAAATTCCTTGGATTTCTAGTCAATTCTGAACTGTGCGCATTTATCTTGCCAGCAGACAAGAAAGAGAAATTCGCAGTACTACGAGAACATGTCTTATCCAACCGGACAGTATCTATCAAAACTCTTCAACGTTTGACGGGCAAAATTTCGTCTTTCTGTATCGCTGTTCCGGCGGCCCGGCTCTTTGCTAGGGAGACCTATCGTGCTACTGCTGGTATTCTTAAATCTTCCCGTTTAATCAAAGTTGCTGGTGATCTCAAAAAGGAAATCGAATATTGGCGTTTTCTTGATTCCTGGGAAGGTCATCTTCCATGGCTGCCCGAGTACCACGTCTGCCTCAAGGTCTTTAGTGATGCTTCAGACTTTTCATGGGGTGGTATTATTAGCATCCCTGGTAGTCCGCCTTTCAAGACCCGTGATTATTGGAAGCCGGAAATGCTGCATCTTCTGATTGTAGTCAAAGAAGCTCGTGCTCTTGTCAATGTCTTAAAGGCAGGGAGATCTTTTGCCTGCAACGCGCGTGTGGATGTTCACGTCGATTCGTTGGCCGTCTTACAGTCCTGGCAACGTCAAGGTGGAAAGAATAAATTGCTCAACGATACGCTCAAAGAGTTACACGAAACAGCTCTTGCTTCCAATTCACATCTTTTCTTCCAGTTTGTTCCTTCTCGATCCAACCCTGCTGACGCCCCTTCCAGGCAACTTTCCGACAAAGATTGTATGCTTTCTGAGGAGTCCTGGCGACGTGTGGAGCGGCATTTTTGTCCTCACTCTATGGATCTTATGTCTTTGGACTCTAACACACAGGTTGATCTCCAGGGGCGCCCTCTTAAGCATTTTACTCCGTCTTTCACTCCTCAGTCTTCTGGGGTTAATATGTTTGCCCAGTCCATCGCTTGCTCTGAAAATGCTTACGTCTTCCCCCCGTTTACCCTCATTGGTCCGGTGCTAAAGTTCCTGTTTAAGTCGGAAGTTAACTTTAGTATAGTCGTCCCGCGACTCTCCCCTCTTCCATTTTGGTGGCCAGTGTTATTTGCCCATGCCCAGGAGCATTTTACGCTCGGTAGGAAAGGCGAATCGGGCGTCTTACTTTTTCCGTCCTCCTCTGGAAATTTTGTTACTCGCCCATTGCAGTGGGATCTACTGGTTTTTAGGGTGCCCAAGTGTGTTTGATACTTTGGTCCTTTTTGCCACATTTAGAATCGTCGGCCCCGGATTTGGAGACCGGCTATCCCTTTCCCGCAGTGTGCGTACCTTAATGATGACACATACGACTTTTGCCAGAGGTGTGGATTCAGGAAAGCAGTTATACCCACTACAGACTCTTCTTCGTCCATAAGTGTTGATCTCAAGTCCATTAATGACAGACTTGCCGAGCTCAAGCGGGCCAACTCAGCTAAACCGTACGAAAAGCAGAAAACGTCTCTTCAAAGAGAACTCATGAGTTTTCTTGCAGCTCTACCCATTCCCAAGCTTCTCCCTTCTGCCTCTTCTTCGGACATCTTGAAGTTTCTTATATGGAAAGACAAGTCGGGTCGCACTAAAGTACATCAGACTTCCTGTCGGGAGATAGGCAAGCAAAAGGCTTCTTTTTGTGAATGCCCTTCAAGATTATCCGCTGGAACGGTAGACAGTCTCATCGGAAAGCTTCGCGCTATTTTTACAGAGGCTGGATTGGGTGGGGAATGGGACGATAGGTAACCCCGTTTCGCACCCTTCAATTAAGAATTACTTAAGATCGATTAAAGAAGAGCAAGCTCAGGCTAGGGTTTGCCCTAAGAGGTCAATTCCTTTATTCTTGGATAAGTTACAACGTTTGGCGGAACATATAGTGTGTAAGCTTCGAGCCCCAGAGATTTCTCCCATTTGTTTGTATTTACTTAGTAGAGATCTTTGCTTTTTCTCTGTTGATTTTTTCTCTGGGGACCGTTCTTCAGATCTAGGAAGGGTTTTGTCTAGGGAAGTTTTGTTTTTCCCTCAATCTTCAGGTATTTTATTTAATCATACATTTGGGAAAACATTACGTGGAGATTCTGTTAACACGTTTGCAGTCAAGCGTTGCGATAACCAGGTTGTTTGCCCCGTTCGTAATTTTGAGCGTTATTTGTCAATTTCTAAGCTTTTAAGAATAGACCTTAGTAAAGGATATTTATTTCGTGCCACCAAAGGAAATAGTGTTCTTGAGGACCCGTTTGTGGGTTCGGCAGTTCATAACAGATTGAAGTCATATCTTCGTGCTATCAATAGTGATGAGGGCGAGACTCCGCATAGTTCTCGGAGTGGTTGCTCTATAACCCTTTCTTTACTCGGAGTTTCAAAAGAATCTTCTGCGAGTCATGTGGGTTGGGCAAACTCCCACATGGTGGATCATTACAGTGACCTTAGGGATTTGCTACTTCCAAGTGCCCCTGCAGCGGTTCTAGCGAACAGCGTTTCAACTGATGCTTCTTCTAGTGTCGTTGCTGCTTGCAAAGCATGTAATGATTTGTCCCTTTTTAAAAAGGCTTTCTCTTAGACTTGTTGTGTTAAACTGCTTCTAGATCTAGTAGTTCATTTGTGACGCTACTTGTAGACCTAGTCCATGTAAAATCTTGCTTTGTACGATTAAACTGGTGAAGTTGAGATATTCGGAAGTAATATTTCTGAGTTTTGGGAGGAGCATTCAGGATCCTATCAGGATGCTCTGTTATTGGGGTCAACTAGTTGGTCATTTGTGGAGTTACCTGGGGAGTAATCGCCGATAGGCTGATTCTCCCATATCTTATCTTAGTCTGGGCATTGTTTGCGGGTACCCCAGTGAAAATATAACACTATTTTCCCTGGGGGACTCGTATACAATGCCCCCCTTATCCCTGTTTTCACGCATTCAGCGTGCAGTTCTGGATCCGTGGGGACGTATTACGTAACCACATTCCTCTAGTCAGTTATAAGGACTTCTCCGTGTTCTGCCTTCGAATGCGACGTTGCCTGCTTCGCTTCGCCCCACCCTCCTCCCGGCAGCGATGAACCTACTTTCTTTCCGGGAGCTACCCTCTCCCAATCGCCTCAGGCTGATTCTCCCATATCTTATCTTAGTCTGGGCATTGTTTGCGGGTACCCCAGTGAAAATATAACACGATCGCGTTAACATTTGTGAAACCTAGGGGTGGAGAGGGTCAGAACGGCCGGTTACAAGGCCCATTGGGCTTTCTTGTTTCAAATATTCCCAAATGAGTGCAAAGTACTACTAAAGGGAGCCCAGCAAAACTTTGTTGGTGTTTCTCAGTCTGTTTTTGCAATTGCTCTCTCATTTTTAATTGCAAAAGTCCTTTCCTTTTAGTAGACCTCAATTTTAACAGGTTAAGTAATTATAAAATCGGCAACTAAAAGCACACTAAAATATCCTCCACACTTTCTCTAATTTGATAAACCAAAACCAAACACACGAAACTCGAAATGAGCGTTTACAGCAAGATCAAAAATGGAAGATCCGCTAGTGCAATCACCCACTTGTGCTTTTATAGTGAAACAACAGCCAACGGTGCTACATATACTATACCGTCTTTAAACATTCATTTGTTATTGCTTTAAATGTGCTTGACAAGGTCGGTCTATTACGCTGGCGTTGTGTGGCGTTGTGTTAAGCACTGCTTTTACTAGATTTTCCGAATAAACGACGACCGTTCCTCCTAATGCAAAGGTATTTTGCATATTTTGCACAGTTTATGTCTCTGAATGAAAAGCATATCTTAGTGATTGGAATCCAAGATAAAAATTTTGTGTACAAACCACGTATTTTTCAAAAATAATTTAGACTTGTCCACAAGTCGAGCTCAGAATATTTTTTTTTCGAAAGCACGAATTTCTGAAAAAGTCTAGAAACAATTAAGCAACCATACTTAATTAAATCTAAAAGGCTTTAAAATACGGGACAATGTCAGGGCATTTTCCTGTGAAATTAAGCGCAATTACCTTTGAAAAATCTTTGCCCGGCCCCCTTCCCCGGCGGTTAACCTCAGTTTTCTTTATGGGTTCCAACAGTCCTTGCTGAGATCTGCTTTTCCCGCATAGTCATAAGCCACACAAAAATACCGTTAGTAGATGCCGCCCCTATAAGAAACCCGAGTTTCTTGGACCAGCCAGAGATGCGCAGAACGTGTGCGCAGTAACAAGAGGAGGCACCGTCTAAAAAACAGTATTTGCCCACATCTATAAAATGAGGAAAAAACGAAGGGCTCACTAATATTCACTAATATACTTAAAAAACATGGTCACAAGCTATATGGGTACCTAAGGTAAAAGCAACTTTTCCATGATCACTGCATGACTGCCAGATCACTATTAATAACTGTTGTACGATTGCCTAGTTCGTTGTTTTAACAATAGACACGGTTGTCAGAACGAAGTGACATAACTGCTCCCAGGAAAAAGTTCCGTTATTTCTTATTGCAAAGAAATTACAATTAAGTAAGTAACGGCAACAAGCAACTGTCTCGGAAGTGCCATTTGCCTGCATACCCAAACTAGATTGGGTAGAACAAAAGAAATATTTTTTCAATTAGAAATGGACAAATAAAAAAACTTAACTTTACAGATAGCGTAAAAATGAATGGTTCCTAGAAAAACTTTTACAACGATGATCACTTACGTGTGTTTTCAAAAGACTAAAGAAGCTAAGGACACATCATCGAAACACTCGAATGTCTTTAAACTGAAAACTATTGACTTCGAAACTGAAAAACAATGACCACTTTTTTCACTCAAAATGAAACTAAAGCAGTTATACTCCAATGACTTTTATGCTCGCGTGGGTCTAACGTTCAAGAAAGCCCTAGCATCATTATACAAATTCTCTTTATTGACCTGCACACATTTTGCTGATTACTACTTGGGAGAACTTGTTTAAGCATCAACTCATCGTTGGTAATCATTTCCTAAATCGGTAAAGATCTCGGAAATTGGTTTTAGGTTCATTTTCACTTATTTTCCTTGAAAAGCGGCTATTTTTGACTTGATAAATTTCACTGGATAAGCTCGATTTCTGAACTGAATAGAATAATTTGGTTAATTCTCGTGACCTAAGACTTGTGACTTGTTTTTTGATGGTGATCACGAATGGTGTCATGACGACACCGAAAGGTCGTTCAATTTTACCAGCGTTAATTTTTTACTTGTTTTTGATCACTATTAAATAAAACTCCAAAATTTTACTGGCCACTTTTTCAGAATATTAAATGGACCACGAGAAAATAAAGGGCATCGAAGTACCATTTAGTACTCACGAATACAAGATCCTAAAGTATAATTTCCTGCAAACTTCTACTGCAAAGCTGTTCAAAGGTTATTTGTAGGCGGAAAAAACTAGGATCAGCGCACACAAATCTCTTTCGTTTCTTTTCCTAAGAGGAACTAAGATGACGAAACGTTTTGTGCATGGATCCGATCTCGATCGGTTTATTGCGTATTGCCTGTATCGTCGACTGCCTCATACCCATCTAAAGAGTCAAACGGCGCCATGTCACAGTTTTCCTCGATCTTCACGCTCTTCTCGCCAGCCAGTCACCACGGCAGCAAGATATCAACAATCAGCCAATGCCGTGACGCCAAACGTAATACCAGCAACTGTTCCTGCGCTCATGGAACTCTGGGAAGGCTTTTGTTTGTCATTCGCGCCAGTGCTTTAACCAAAGAAAAAATAACTTTTTAAATCACATTTTAACCAAAGTATTCGTGGTTGACATAACCCCCGTTCAAGTCAAAACTAAAACATGCATTGAAATTTGTTTTCTCATTTGGGGTCCAAAGGGGGGATTCCTGCATGGAGCCCTGGAGCCCCGAAAATTTTACTGTGCAGCTTGGAGTCCAGAACTTAATTATCTACTTGAAGCCTTGACAAAAACGTTGATGGCTGGCCAAATGGGGCCCTGGAGCCCAAAAGCCCGTTTTCCAGTCTTAGTGAATAGAACCCTGCATTTTTGAGCCTCAGACCTGGAGCCCTAATTCCCTTTGGGTCCCTGTTCATTGGGAAATAATGACTTAAAAGTTCATATTGAAACCCAAGTGAAAGCTTGTTTGAATCCCTTGCAGGATTCAGGTTTGTCGCTAGCTGTTGTACGCAGGATGATCGGGAGGATGATCGGGAGCTTTTTGCCCAGTAGCTGGATGACGCGCCACTCATTCACAAGCAACAAGTAAATACTGACATCACATGAACCCGATGTACGAGAGGGATATAAGTCTGTTATAACGCAATGTTTGTATCATTTGCAATACAGGGGTTCAAATACTGTTTTTAGCTGACTAGAGTTCAAGTCTGTTTAAGTATATAATTTGACTTTCATTATGTTTAATGTAATTATGCGGGAGCAGCTTTCCATAAATCACAAAGTTTCTTCTCGTGATTTTAATTTTGACGAAACACGTGATGTGATCATGAATTAGTCTTTCAGTAAAAAATGTTCTAATGTTCCACCCAGCGTTCCTTGGTTTCGAAGGAATGGCTAGCCAGAAATGTCCATAGTTCTCAGTGATTTATGCAGGCAGTCTGTTAAGTCAGTATGGTCAGCCGTGTCGCCTCTGCGTAGCAATTTTTGAGTAGTATTGTAGGATAGTGAAGGCATACGGTCTACAAATGAAACAAACAAACCAACAAAACAAAACAAAACAAAAAAGATACGCAAAACTTTGTTGCAATCTCTAACCGACACTGCACGTCGAATTTTTAAGTGTGCTGGAACCATTGCGTCTTTTCAATACTGCCTAGAGTCTATCTGGGCGAAAATAATCTAGGCGTGTTACCTTTCTCCCGAGGTCACAGGAAGCCATCTAGGATTGTCGCCAGCTAGGCTTTTATACCATATCTGACCAGAGTCATGGTTGGTCAGTTTCAAACCTCCACCGTTGCTGACGTTCGGTGGTTTCATGTAAGGCGGTCGCTTGATTTTTGGCAGACCCTTACCGTTGAGTGCACTGGACTTCACACAGTACTTAATTTTGCACGCTCAGTTCCTTGCCGGCATCGAGGGAGATTACCCTACTGGACAGGACTTTGCACCTTTCTTAGCTTGAAAGAAAAATGAAATTCAAGTTAAGGTGTAATTTGGTTACTTAAATTCACTCTTATACTTTTTAGTGTTTCTAAATGTACTGACAGTTCACCCTGCGAACGGGCTCTATAATAATAATAATAATAATAATAATAATAATAATAATAATAATAATTAAAAACAATATTATAATTATAATAAGAACCTTCCCAGCATGCTTTGCACCTGAAAAATTTTCAATGCTAAATAACTTAGTTAACTTGTGGTCGAAGAGGGACTATACCATGTGGTATTTACGCCTGCGTGATCACGGTGACGACGTCATCAGTCACGTGTCTGTGGCAATAAAAGATGTCTTAGCTCACTGGAAGAACAGTCTTCTATCAATTCAAAAGCAGATAACATCCCCTGATGCTTACCAGAAAGATTGTAATCTGATTGTTCCCGGTTAACAAAACACAAACTATTTTTGTTCGACGAAAAAAAACTAGCTAAGCCGATTCCAGAAATAATATAAGAAAATGCGAGAAATTTCAAAACACAGACGTTCTCAGGTATAACTTTTAGGAAATTGGTAGAATGTGACCTGATTTCTTTCTTTCATTCACAACTATGATTTAAGTACTGAGCTACAATTAATCTTAAGAACATTAAAAACCCCTCCCTATCCCTCAAATAAAAATTTACAGTTACCTTCATTCCTTGTACTCTCAAAGTTTGGCAACCCAACGGAAGTGGTACACGGTTCACACTTCCACGGAATGTCGTTCCCACATTGGACAGCGTTCCTGTAGTCTTCGCGAGTCATTCCCGTGTTGCACTTGCGATGCTGCCACTTGTTGCAGCCGTCACACAGCCGTCACAAATGTTAGTCCGCAACTTGTTCGCAACGCTGTTGCTTTGCAGAAAAAAATTGTGTTGGTGCGGAAGTGAAACACATAACTTTGGATTAATTTACTGAGTTGATAAGGTAAGTCAGTAAAGAAACTTTTTATTGTTTACAACGACGCTTAATAGTCTCAATAGATACACGATAATTTCACGCGCATTGTTTTCCGCGTAGGAGGAGTTAAACGCTATTGCGCTTTAACTCTTCCTTCGCGCAAAAAATACCTTTAGGTAATTAGTCTATGCTTTTGTTAAAGTTTATCGAGCGGAGTGGAGTGGAGATTTTATTATGAAAATTTTTTAATCTCTAACTGTTGGCATGGGTACGAACGGTCCAGAGAGTTGGGTACGAAACGGATGGAACTGGGTACGAATCATCTCAACTTGTGTACGAATCGTCTGGGTACGAAGTGTCCATGGGTACGAAACGTCCGGATTCCAGAATATTATCTTGAGTCATTTTAAATCACTCGAGCATAACAAAACATTACTGTGCAGAGATCCCTTGTTCATTTCCTCCGTTGAAGTAGACTGCAAGCAGTCTCTTTCTTCTTTATTACCATTTTTTGTTCGAAAAAAGGCCGCAAGAAGATTGAAGTGCGAGCGATAAGCGGCGAAGCCTCGAGTCGCGAGTAAAGTAGCGAGGGCAGGTTGATTTACATAATTTGTACATTTCCGCTCGCGCATACTAAGGATCTAAGGAAACTGCTCGCACGTTGAAGCGAGAAAACCGATTGGTAGATAATCTCAGTTGAACCGATACTAACAAACTCTCGTGCTTATAATTCTTTTCAATTGCCTTCCTGATTCACTAGTGTTATACATTGTTGTTATTGTTAATGCTGGTTTAAGGTGATTCCCTCGAAATAGAAGGAATATTAAGATCTTCTAAAACTTGGTCTAGTTGGTAATTATGCTTAGAACATTTCAAAAATGCAATAAAAAATAGGGTCACCGTGCTTGTTTTTTCACAAAATGGATAACCATTAAGGGTAACTATACGACCCGCAAGGTTTTCCTGAGAACCCTAGTAATCAGAAATGAGAACTGTGATTGCTTTGAAAAGTCATTGCTTGTATTGAAATATTGGAGCAGTTCAACAAAACAGACATTTATCTTGTATTGTATACTATTTTAGCTGAACAGGAATCAAGATTATGAAATAAATTAAAAAATTTGCGGCGAGCGTATATACCCTGCTGCACCTAAAGTTGTATTCTTTTCGCCATTTAAATAAAAATATCTCAAAGCAGAATTTTTAACTTTTCTCAAAATCGCGATATATTGTACTAGACCGTGTGCCATTTGAATTTATGTATTAAAAAATGGGGGTACCGAGCTCGTTAAGGAGAAAACGACCAGTTATTTCTCTGAACAGCTCAGCTTTCACAGAAAACCTATCCAGGGGGTCAAGTTCCGAACGTGCGCGCGCTCGTGCACGCGCTAATCACGCAAGAAATGATGCGCAGAAAGGATGCGTAATGCAATTGAATGGAATCACCTTAATACAGAAATGGACAAGACGTAAGTAATATCGCAGTTTCCACATCTACTTCTACGTAAAATAAATAAATGAAGAAAGGAATGCTTTATTAAAATCTCCATTTCTATAAGAGATTTCCTCAGCTTCAATATAAATCTCAAATGCGAGAAACGGAGAGCAGGAAAACCAAACGTGAAGACCGAACGTGCGAAAGAAAAAGTAAACACTCACGGGCGAAGCTCATCATTCCGGCTTCTTTGCGGTCCTCCAAGGCCAATCTTGCTTTATTTGCTGTTCCAGTTCTTAGTTTGCCTTTATTTCCTGTTGCATTGAGCGGTTGGTTTGCGGGTTATTAGCAGATATGGCCAGGACGGCACTTTCTTCATCATTTGTCGGTGTACTGTCGACTTCGTGTTCCGCATCTATCTCGTATTCAGAGCTAAAATTCATCTACAAATCAGCAGAATCCGCGTAGCTCGTCTCAGTATCTGCTTTGGATTACAACATTGGAATTTTAGTCATACTATGACTTTGTTCGAATTAACTAGAAGGTCAGAAGGTTTCGATCAACAAATAAAGTCAGAGAAACACAGCTAAAAACTAAGCGGCGTGGAATTCTTGTTTCTTGATCTGACGTCGCAACTACGGCTCGCCCCTGGTTCCTCTTACTCGGACTTGAACCACATTTTTGTTGAATTTAACAGGGCACAGAAAATCGAGAATTTAATCAAATCAAAAACTTTTTGCGAAGAAATGTTCCAGATGATAACAGAATTTATTTAGCCGAAACAAAAATTCATGGGTTAGGTGGAAGACTCCGATGATTATCGTCAAATGCTCGTATCTTCCGACGAAGTTCTCAGACCAGCTTTTATCGCGGGCTTTTTGCGGTTTCCATAATTTCAAAGTCAGGGAAGTGGCATGAATGATCGCATGTTTTCAGTCTCCGTAAACTTTAATCAGTTAAACACGGAGCGATCCTATGAAAGGAAATGCTCCGCCCCCTTGAAACACTCGGTTGGTTCCATTATATTTTGTAATGGTAGACGCCGACGTAACGGTCACGCACTTGATATCAAGTAGAATGTTCCTTTGTTTATCCGAACAACGAATGAATAAACCTAGAATAAAATAAGTTGTAGATACTAAATGTATAGTGTACAAATACAAGTAAGCCGTCAAATCTCATTTAACGCTAAAACGTTGCAATTTATATGCGAGTCTGAGGTTCTCAACTGGAGTTGATAAATTCGAGATAACAGTGGAGATAAACATTGATAAACCCGAGACTAATAACAATATGACGGTTTAATGGTTAAAAAAACAAAATTGTTTGTTTTGCCAAAATTTGGAAGTCTCCGAGGCAGGAGTTCGGGTTCTTTGAAGAATGGCGTAAATTTGGCAAGATTTTGAAACTGGGGGTCGCACTTATTTTACGCTACGTGTTGACATATTTATTACTTACACAAACAAAATTCGCTCTAGCGCGACCAGGGCCAAAAAGTTGATTTCCACTGTTGCGTAAATTTTACGTGCGTACGGGCGTGAATTTAACTGGCTTTAACGCACGTAAAGCCAGTTAGAACGTGGGCACCCCTTGGGATTTGTGATTGACAGGCTGAACACCTCAGCCTCAGTCTTATAGATTTGCTCCGTGTTTTTAACAAATCAGTTTCAGTGTTTGCAGGGTGATCTGCAGTTAAGCCATTTACTGTATTTTAAATGCTTTGTTAACGAGCTCAAAGACTGAAAAACAAAAACGTAACGAATCTATAAGACTGAGGCTGAGGCCGGGGATCAGCCATGAAGCCGGATCGTAATCGCAAGGCTCAAAATGATATCGATGTATTTGATGGCTCAGGGGAACCGGCTGCGAAGAGAGAGGCATTGCCGACGAATGTGAATGTCGACGGATTTGGACAATGTATTGCTGTTCTAACAAGCGGGGGTGATGCACAAGGTAGGACCAAGTAAATTGCGTGTAGAATTTATACAGTGATTTTCGAACTCACGAAATAGCTTTTCGTATAAGGCTTTAGGTACAAAATAGATTAAGATGCAATATTTATAATGTTTACATTATCTGGCTTGCAGTGCACTAGACATCTAATGGATGTTGCTTGTCCAGTATTAATTTCCATTACTCTCTGCAGTCTAGGAGTTAATTGCGTTCGTTATTTTCAACGAAAAGAAAGGCGCCGAGGCATTTTTTTCCCCTTGGCACCAGCTACCTCATGCAGCTGTTCAGGTCTTTTCCGGGAAAGCTGTTTATGTTCCGTTTACCGGAAGAGCTAAGCTTAATTTGAATTCAATTAGGTAATTGGTATGTGTTCACTATTTTTAGAGGTGACATAACGTGTTTTGCGCAGCGCATGCGCGAGTCATGACTTGAGCGCTGTCAAGATAATTGTTTTTAGACCAACTAGAAGCGCGTTCACAACCCTGGCGGGATACGGCGGTAAATTGTCATAACTTGTTGTCGATAGTATATGAAATGACAGGAAAAGCACGACTGCCGCTAGTTGTTGAAGTTATTCCAGCCTTCAAAATAGAGCTTGCCCACATACAATCGTAACAGCTTTGGCCCTTTGATCAAGATGATTTGAAGGCGAGACAGCGAAATTATGCCGGTAAATTGTGTGGTTGACCTATTGATCCGGGAGAAACCTCAAGCTGTGATACTGTTTGGAGTGTTTGATCTTCTTAGAGCCGTTTGAAATCTTTGTGCCTCTGTGTGTGCTAGTTCTTTGGCAACTAGTTAGGTCACAGGTAGCCAAAGCTTGAGTTATGACTGAAAATTAATAAAATTTTATGAAATAAACAGCGTTTCTTTGTTTATATCTTACGTACTTGCTATCTATCGATATCTAGGGCAAAAATTCGCTCTCCGAGCGAGAATAAGCGTCTTTCTAATTTTTGCTCCCAATTTATAGTAATATAATATTATGCAAAGGTTGCACACTGATCTGCCATTTCACCCGCACAAAAGCATACCTCTTTTCACTAAATGAGCTATATTTCTTGAAATGCGCCATTTCCACTCACAATTTCCTCAAACCTGAATGAATCCATAGTCGAAAAACAACCATACGCCGGAAAAGTTCCATCTTTCCCAACATTTTGTCACCATAAACGGCAATATTTTGAGCTTCTTGTATAAGAAAACAAATGTCGGTATTCGACCGCCGACCAGTATAATTTCTATTACTCTCTGCAGTCTAGGAGTTAATTGTGTTCGTTATTTTCAACGAAAACACGGTGGGGCCAAACCACCCCCCAAATGGGTCATGAAATGTCCCGTTTTTTGGTTAATTTTTAATAATTTTGTTACTTTTCATCATTTCTTTACCAAACTTGGTAATTTGATATGGGTCTTTGTGCCAAACAATTTGACATGAATGGTGATGCCAAATGTCAAATTATGACGTCATAATTGGTGACGTCATATTATTCTCTAAAATAAAATTTTAGAATTTCTAAATTTTTTCTGGTGTTTTAAAAAGAACACGTCAAGAGGAGTTGAATGCTGAAAACCGTTTGTCGATGTGATAAATAATGGATGAGATATGGCATTTTAGATTTTGAAAATTTCACAGTCTCAAAATAGGGTCCCCCCCTTGTGTAATACGTTTGAATTTAAGTGTTGTTTTGTTGCGTCAACGACACCATTTAAGTTGCAGATAAGATGTCTTAAATGACGGAAGCTAAATGAAAAAGAAAAACTCGGAAAATTTTTTTCCTGCCAGAGCTAGAGCCCCCAAACCAGTTTTGTGACGTAATTAAGTGTCACGTGATCAATTATGCTCTTGCTAATATTATCGTTTTCAAGCCGAAAACTTAAAATCTAAAATGATACGATTTTTTGGAACAACAAGAAGTCCATTTTACCAGATTATTAGCTTGCATGGAAAAAAACTGTACAAAATAGATCAACAGGGTTGTTTTTAGAAGAAAAGTATGGTTCCGGGGGGGACACTTTAAATGTCTTTAAATTGCCATAACTCAAGATACGTTTGTCTTAGCGAGGTACGGTTTTCAGCATTTTACTCCCCTTGCCAAGTTCTTTCAGATGACATAACTTTTTATTTCAAATTTGAAATTTTCAGTTAACTCGTTTTGTGACGTCAGCCATTATGACGTCACAATTTGGTTTTTTAAGTCATTCTCATACTTAAAATAAATTGGGCGACAACCCAAGGTTTTTTGCCAAGTTTGGAAAAGAAATATGAAAAAGAAGCAAAATTAGTCTAAATGACCCATTTGGGGGGTGGTTTGGCCCCGCCGTGAAAGAAAGGCGCCGAGGCATATTTTTCCCCTTGGCACCAGCTACCTCATGCAGCTGTTCAGGTCTTTTCCGGGAAAGCTGTTTATGTTCCGTTTTCCGGAAGAGCTAAGCTTAATTTGAATTCAATTAGGTAATTGGTATATTGTGTTCACTATTTTTAGAAGTGACATAACGTATTTTGTTGTCAAAACCGCCTCTTAACGGGCTTGTTTGAAACAGCCATTTCTGATCATAAATACATAATTAACAAAAATTACTGAGGCAATGTGTAACCAAAGTATATTTTTAGCCCAAAGATGTAACATAGTAGTTTCATTTCACACTTATCAAAATTGCACTTGGTAGGAAGGCCTAGAGGACACAATAGCCTTGTCAACAAGCTGACCTTGAAGACAGACCCCTAATCATCTTTATTCTACACCTACGGTAGTGTTATGCTGGAGGAGGGTGTGTGTGTGTGTGTGCAGGGGGGGGGGGGGCTCCCTCCTCCAGGAATTTAGCACTGATGCACTTAAGTATTGCTTTGGCATGGCATTGATATGGAAAGCACCTAGGTAATGCTTCGGCGGTCAAATAGAGCTTTTTACGGTATTTTAAATAATATCTGGAGGATTCCAGTCCCACGGTGCAAGTTTTGCTCATCTGCTCACTTCCTCCAAAGTATTATCTTTTGATAGGTGCATCATAGGTTTTTGTAAATTGTACATCTGGTTGATTGTTAGGGATGAATGCAGCTATCAGATCAGTGGTACGAATGGGAATTTATGCAGGAGCAAGAGTTTTCACTGTGTGGGAGGTGAGTGAAATTAACTCTTCTCTGTCCCTACTATTCACCTAAAAAAGTTGCATTCATAATAACAATAATAATAATAATAATAATAATAATAATAATATTTAATGAGGGAACCCAACTCACCAAGACGGTTTTCAATGGGGCCCTCAATAATTAATTAATTTTATCACCTAATTGCATACAAATTAAATAAAATGAAATAAAAAGTAAAGTAAGTTCATAAATTTGAAAAGAGTAAAATTCTTAAAATAGATAAATAAATAAAAAATCCCATTTAAAATTAGTTAAAGTTAGTTAAAATCTTTTTAAAAAGTTTTCAGTTTTGCTTTAAATATGGATAAAAAATTTGTTTCTTTGAAGTCAATTGAAAGAGTGTTCCAGTCTTTCGCAGCTTGGTAGATGAATGTTTGTTTACTCCAGTTTGCTTGAGGAAGAGGCTTTTAACAAAGAATGTCTTGTGTTGTTGGAATGAATAGTTTGATTTCTGATCAAATAAAACTTAAAATCAGTTTCCCCAATTAGACATGTGTGGATTGAAATGCAGCAATGAAAAAAAATGGTCTTGTGGAGACTAGAGGGGCTTGATATCTAAACTCTTAATTATAAGCGCTTTGGTTGAAGAGCTTTAGAGTGGGTGCCCCGACAGAACTTTAGCAACTTTATTTTGTAGGATCTGTAATTCTCTGTAATCGAAAAGAGGGAGGGTAAGGGTGTAAGGTAGCTCTGGCTTGTGATGGTAATAGATTCCTGATTCTCTTAATAAGACCTATTCTCTGATTAATCTTGTTCATGGTACGTGATAGGATCAACATGATCTGCCCAGGACATATTTTGGTTAAGTGTTATGCCTGGGTATCTAAGAACATTTTTGTTTTTATTTTTCAGGGATACCAGGGTCTGGTGGACGGTGGGGATAACATCAAAGAAGTCACCTGGGAGGAAATGTCAGGAATAATTCAGCAGGTATGCCTGAATTTTAAACTTATCTCCGGTTCTTTACATGTGAAAAGTTGTATACTTTAGATGTGAGTTTTTTAGCAGTATGACTTGGTAAATTATAATGTCATGTTTACATGAAGGGATACTTTTTCTTTATCCCACCTCCAATCTGGCTCACATCACGCCAGCTTGGACTGGATGATGAAAATGATGCATGTGCTGTACCCTCTTTAGTCCTCATGGACAAGGCCGTACTCTTAGAAAAATCACAGCCCTGGAGCACAAAGGCTTGCAACTCTGAAATCTGGGGTGCCCAGCACTTCAATGTTATGCAAAAAGTAAGTTTTTCTAGTCGCCCAAACACAAAGTAGGTAGCCGAGGTCCCTGGGCACAGCCCTGGTGGAGACCAATTACATGAATGACATACCGAAATGAGTGGTTGTACTGTGTTACATCTAAAAATCTCAATCCAGTACTAACAGCAACTGGGTGAGTTGTACTGGTATGAGCTGTTATGCTGGTATGATGTAAACAACAACAGAGCCACAAGAAGGAACCGGGATGAAATCGTACGTGTTTGTAAGTCACACTTTTTTATTAGTGTCATGTAAATCCCCCTTACTTTCCAATTTTAGAACTTACAGTACTTTCCAAATGATAGACAGTCAACAAATTATTTGTGGGCTTCCTTAAAACGTTTTATCACAAGGCTCAAGGAAATTTTGATTTTGAATTGCCCTTCCTTGAAATCCGAAATTGAAATTGAAATCTTTGTTAGAGTTGTACTTGCTCTTGGAATGGCATTTCTTGCTTGTTGAGGTACCTAGTTGGCAGATACGATACTAGCTAGATGGCTTGCCACTAGGCAAGTGATCAAATCAACCTCCAGGACAATGGGCAGGACCTTGAGAACTGGAGACTGTATTAATCTTTTACCATCCTACCTCCAAGCATAATAGTTAATTTTTAAATAGTTAAAAATGGTTTTATTGTATTTTCAGGGCGGTACAGTGATTGGCAGTGCATCTTGTCAAGATTTCAGATGCCGTGAAGGGCGCCTTAAAGCTGCCAAAAACATGGTTACTTTGGGAATAACTAACTTGGTAAGCAAATTGTTATAAATTGTACATTGCAATATGCAGCTGAAATTGTGGTCTCTCATGTGCTTTTGAGGAACTGACTAACTGAACATGAGGATAGTGAACTGTTTGAGTTGATTTCCTGGCAGCCAACATCCAATTGTTCATCGTCAAATTGAAATTTCTGTATAACCGTCTGCACAAATCCATGTCAAGGAGCCTCTAATTTTTCCTGTTGTAGGTTGTTATTGGAGGTGATGGCAGCTTGACAGGAGCCAATTTGTTCAGGCAAGAATGGGAGGGGCTACTGAAAGAGCTAGTAGAAACTGGTAAGAGGACTAGATACATTTGTAGACATGTAAAGGTATTTTTTCTTAGAAGCATGTTGATGATCGAAGATAAAGGAAAACAAACAAACAAACAACATCAAAAAACAAGAAAACAAATTCATGAAGTAAAAGTTAACAATCTTTACAGTGCAGCTACTCGAACCGGGCCACTTGGAAGAAAATTGACCAATCGCAACACTAATTGAGAACAAAAGAAGGCAACATTTTTTCATAAAATGACCATGCAATAACGTTGAAGGAGCTAGACAATACATCTCCAAATAAATTAGAAACTGGTCTCATTCTGCGGACCTCTTGGGAAATAGTCGAATTTTTCCATTGGTTAGCTAATCAGTGATGGTTCTCTAACATTTTCATACGGAACAGTGTTGACTCGATGTGATTGAAATCTGGCGGATTGTTTTTACGCGTCACATAAGCTATAAGCTTATTGTAAATATAAATGTTTCCAAAATGGCTTTTGCCCAGAAAAAACAAATAAGACTGAATCGAGAGCCGGCGAGCTATTACGAGATTACGTTTCAGACTTGTACCACGCTCACAGAAGGGATTTCGATTTCCTTGCAGTATTGAGAACACGGCTGCGAAAGGACTGCAGAAGCCAGAATCAATACATTAGCGATAAACACCTGTTGATTCAAAAAGCACTTAGTGAATAATTAAGGAGATTTGGGAACCTCGGTTTATAACTGAACAATCAAAGGGTGCAAATGTCGATATTTATCTTTAGAACTGTGTTTGTTTATACTCGCTGCGCTGAGCGAACGCTTATTAGAATCAAGCAAGTTTGTTTCGTTACCGAATTTCATTTCGAATTACGTGCATAAACTTCGCTATCTTTTGTTTTCAATTAGCGTCGCTGATTGGTCAGTTTTGTTCCAACTGGCCCGGTTGGAGTAGCCGCACTGTAAGTCAAAGTGGCTAGAATATAATGTTGAATATTTTTCTCCAGGTACCATTTCTGAGGAAACTGCAAGGGAAAACAATTCTCTCAACATTGTTGGCATGGTGAGATTTTTGTTTTGCTGTTACCTAAATGATATTATGCAGTTAGCAGTAGGTGGCCTATGGGGCCAGAAGCTTTAAATCAATTCCCCCCCCCCTCTCTTTTAGTGTCCAGAGAAAGAGAGAGAGAGTTACAGTGGGGAGCAAAGCTAAGTTGTGAATGTCTGGAGACATCACACTTTTTTGTAATTTACTGACTCATAACATGTAACATAGGCCCGATTTTGCCCGAGACTAGTTTTTGGTCGAATTTCTAGACCTCAACACCACTACGCCATCTTAAAAGGGTAACTGAGGGAGTTTTTGAATATATTGTCAGTAGCTACTGACAGTTATGTATTGTATAATTTTTATTAACCCTTTAATTAGCTCCAATATCAAAATGCATGTTCTCCTCATGGTACGAGTTGGAAGAACTTGCTTAAACATCGACATTTTGTCTTTGGTGATCATTTCCTTTATTCTCGTGACCTGTGTGTTTGCTCAAGTGTTGATTTTCTATGGATAAATTAGGTGCTTATCACTATTGGGGCTTAAAGGGTGAACTGAAACATTCTTCTGACAGGTTGGCTCAATTGACAATGATTTCTGTGGCACTGACATGACTATTGGTGCAGACACAGCTCTGCACAGAATCTTTGAAGCAGTAGATGCCATTACAACCACTGCATCCAGGTTAGAATAAGTCAGCAAAATTTGCATGCCATGTTTTAATTTACTTGTTGTCAAATAATTGTATTTAAAATAATGTTAATTACAAAAGATAATCAATTATGAGTTGGAGCTTTAATGCACTTATAATACGTAGAATTTAAACTGGGTCATTAGTTCATTTCAATTATATGTAACTGCAAGCAGGCTCTTTTGGTCAAGTTTTCACTCTGCTTGGTGACAGAACCACTGTTTTTACAAGAGCCACTATCTTTTAATTACAACTTAAAGGGAGTGGGCATGGAGAATGTGTTGGGAAAAATGAAAAGTGATCTAGTCAGGAGTTTATGTTTTCATAATTCTTCCCCCTTCAGGTGTCAGTGAGTGAAGGAAAATACCACTCAGCGGCGTAGCCAGGATTTTTGTATAGGGGGGTTGCAAATGGGAATTGTAATTGTGAACGTAAAACCGAGCGGCGGAGGCGCTCGGCCTCTAAGGGGGTCCGGGGGCATGCCCCCCCGGGAAATTTCCAAATTTGTGGTCCCCAGAAATGGCATCTCCTTGATTCTGAGCATAAATTTTTAGCAATTTTAGCGTCAATTGAAGCTAGTATTTCTAAGAAGGGAAGCTCAAAATCCCGCGTACCAGGTAATTTTTATGGCGTACCATTTACTTCCGGCGTACCGTCACTCACTAGTCAGCTAGTATATCAGCCAGAAGTAGGCGCCGTGGATGCTTCCGTGCAAAAATGTCGACTGTTGCACTAATGTCAATTTGTCTGTTGTAATGTATGTTCATAAGAGCAAGTCCTGACTCTCGCTCGCTGGTCATTGTAGCCCGCAGGTATGTCTTTAGTCTGCGCAATGTGCTGAACGATCGCTCACATTCTGCAGAAGTAATTGGCAACGTGCACAAGATGCGCAGCAACTTGTGCACATTTGGATAAAAATCGCTGTCACATTCTGCCAAGGCCTGCACTGCACTGTTTGGTAGATCATGATCCGCACTTAGCCACTTTCGCCGCCAACAGGCAAGCTCCACATCTGCAACTTGGGGTGATGGTAGATCATCTGCATAGTACTGGATGGCAGCTTGCACAGGGTTTCCTTCTTGAGAAACAAGCAAGGCTGGTAGTACGCACAGGAGGGAAGACATCACAGCATCATTGTTTGGGTCGAAGTATGAATCCATCTCAGAGATAAGGTGATCTAGCAGAGGAATTGTAAGCGCTCTTTTGTAGTACTCCTTGGGTGATTCTGCTTCAACATTGCTTCGGTGCTGTTGCCGACCAACAACGCGTGGCATAGAGGGCGCGATGTCTGCTTTTCTCGCTGTGGTGGTAGCCATGTTGTACCAATCCGTGCAATGTTTCTCTATGTCTCCTCTGATGTTCTGCAGGTCTCTCTTAAAATCTCCGATGTGGTTGTATGCCTGATAGACATCGATTTCTCGCTTTTGCAGCTTGACACTGAGTGGCTTCAGTATGGACAGGCATTTCATCGTGGTCACCTGGGTGATGATGAATGCAAAGTTTGATACTGCATTTAATAGGCTATTCGCCTTGTTTCTGCTCTCAGTATCCCAGTTCCAGGCCGTGTCCCCATACTGATTTGCAAACAGTCGCTCATTTGCCATAGCTTCCAGTGCTCGCAGTATAGATGGGAAAAGTGCAAAGAAAACTTCATGTGCTTCATGCCTTTCAACCCACCGTGTTCTACACAGGTTGTGCAATGTTGTTTTGCTGGCCTCTGGGCTTTCTTTCTCAATCACCGCAATCAAGAGCTTGTTACGTTTGGGTGAATACTTGAAAAAATTGGAAACTTCATTGAATGTTCCAAGCATGTTCCTTATGAGGGGTTGATCACAGGAGTGAACGATTGCGAGGTTAAGACAATGAGACCTGCAGTGTGTGTACACAGCTTTTGGACATTTTTCCCGTATGAGAGCTTGTGTGCCGCGCCTAGAGGATGCCATGTTAGACGCGCCGTCGTACCCTTGTCCCCGACAGTTTTTTATGTCCAAGTTCCATTGTGGCAGAGTATGTAGAATCGATTGCGCGATCGCCTCCCCCGTTATCCTCTGCAGGCTGTTGAACCCTAAAAAATCTTCGTGAATATTTCCGTCACTGTCAACAAATCGTATGACGAGTGACAGTTGTTCAGTGTTCGCGACATCGGTTACTTCGTCGGCTAGAAGAGAAAAATATGGAGCCTCTGCTGGAATTTCACTTACTATACTTTCTCGTAGCTGTTCTCCAATTATGCTGATTAGTTCATTTTGTATAGTAGGCGATGTGTACTTCGCTCGATTTGAGGCCTCGTTGAAATGGTTTACGAGAACCTCATCACCTGCATCAGCCCGAAATTTTAATAATGCCAAAAAGTTGCCTGGATTCTTTTCTCCTGCAGTGGACTCTACATGGCCTCTGAGAGCTATATTTTGCCTCCCACAATAAATTATGCACGAAATGATACTGTGCAACAGCTTCCGATTTTTCTCAATCTGGGTTGATCTTTGGGTATCTATGATTGAGCTTATTGCTTTCTGGGGTTCCTGCATGATCCTAATGAAATTCTCCGCCTTTACTGTTGCAGCGATATGGTACTTCTTCTTGTGGTGTTGTTTAAGAATATCTGTCGCTTTGTTGAAGTTTTTCAGAGGTGACTTAACCAATACACCGGCTGCGGTGTTGGTCGCAAATAACATACAGTATTTGCAGAAACCACCATCTTCAGATTCGCTGTAGACAAGCCACGGATATGTACTCTGCCACGATGTCTGAAAGGACCTCATTTTTTTGTGCATCTTTGTTTTTGGGAAAGCATATTGGTCGTCGGGCTTGAAATGATTTGTCAAGAGAGTATACTTCTCTGCGTCAGTTAGGGTTGCAGTGGATTGGTTTCCTTTTAGAATCGTGGAGAAGTCGGCATTTTTAAAAGAATCTGCACTGGCCTCTGTCTTCTGAGCATCTTCACCTAATATATAAAAAGAGTAAATACGTTTAATAAGAACATTTCATTCTATTACATATACAAAACATTAAACATTAAACATTAACCAGAGAATTAAATTAAAGTAACTATTACAAACCTACTGCCTTGCCTCTGGAATAGAAGGATTTGCGGTTCGCTCGATAGTTTCTGCATCTATTAATGGACTAAGAACATAATGCAAAGTGAATAAAAGCCTTTCAAACTGACGTTAAGTCTACTATAGCACGGATGCAGTTTCAGTTTGTGTGACACTTTCGAAATTAAATAAATACCTCGCGCGTTTCGCTGGTGGTTCTCCATCATTCCGTCTGGGGTTTTCGCTGCTGCTTTGACTCTCAGTTCTGTCATAAATAAGTATTTAATTGTTTGTGTATCAGTGATTTTAAATACTCTTAATTCAAAAGACAGAATATGATATAACTTACCTTTTACTAGTGAAAAATCCTGTTATAGAACGCTGCATATTGAATCGAATCTTCGCTTCTTTCGACTTTCCCGCCGTGACCTTTGATCTGACAACAGGGTGGCGTCAGCCGACCATGTGCATGTCGTGTGCAGATTTGAATCCGAGGCCACCAAAGGCGCTGGATCCCACGTACAACGCAGGCTTGTATACACGAAATTTTGTAATTGTAAACACAAGGTGATACTTTATAGATTTCATTTTATTTTCTCAAAAATTTCATTTTTCTAATCTGGCGGAATTAAAGGGGGGTTCTAATAATATTTTTTCTCGTGACTTAGCTATTGCGATATCCCGAAGGGGGGGTTCCGGAACCCCTGGAACCCTCCCCTGGCTACGCCACTGCCACTGATAAGTGCTTGTCTGCTTTTAATTTGCACCGTTTCCAGGGTGGAAATGATAACATTGAATTTAAAGACATTAAATCATGCATGCTTATTTTTCTCCTTGCTGGCTCTTTCACCAGCTCATAAAATAGCAGCTCCACCTCCATGACCCTGGCAAAACCTGCTCACAGGCTACGTGTAAATCTATACGTGTAATCTATATGTCCATGATTGTTTAACTTCTGGCGGAGTACAGTGTAATAAACAGTGTGAATATTGTTCACTTTGTTGTTTTAGTCACCAGAGAACATTTGTCTTGGAAGTTATGGGAAGGCACTGTGGGTAAGTCGCTCTGTAGACTGGTATTCCTGTGTGTCTTGTTCAGGCTTGTAGTTCAAGACATTAAAAATTGGGTTTCCTACAGATGCTCCACTGATAAGATTTTTGTAAAATATTTTACAACCAGTTACGTAATATATATTATATTTGTCAAGTTTCCTTGAATTGAACATGGATGTCCGGGATAGGATGCCTGCCTGAGTAGACAGGTTAAAACTCGATAAATTATTTGTAAGATATCATATTTAATGTTATTATGATATTAAAATAATCATGCAAGTTCTTGAGAAGTAATTGAAAATAATTAGTTCTATTAATTTTGTACTGTACTTCTGTGTGCAGTGACAGCACACTTAGTGTAACAAGGTGTAAAATGCATTGCTTTTATTAATATTTTGAGAATTGACATTAATTAATTAATTAATTGTTAACTATGTGCTTTTCACTTTCTACAGATATCTGGCTCTTGTTACTGGATTGGGAGTGGGAGCAGATTATGTAAATATGCACAGCATGTGATCATGGATACAGCGAAATGATTATTTTTATTTTTATCACAGTTTTGCTTCAATAAACAAAACCAAAACTAAGTCTCTGCAGTATAACAACGGAAGGCCGACTGGCTCTTACCTTAACCTTGATTGTTCCAGATTTAACCCTTAAACCTATATAGTCTCCTACGCAGCCATTTTTAGTGTCGTCTTGCCATGGTCCATGGCCCAATAAAAACGGCTGCGTAGGAGACTACCCTTAAACCCTGATATCAGCTTGCATATTCTCCTCCCTGTTCTCCATACATTTTCTATGGTCTGATGAGGAAAATTTGTTTAACAATCAATACCTTTTCTACTTGGTGATCATTTCCTTTATTCCCGTGACCGTTTATGTTTGGTTAAGCAGTGTTATTTTAAGGAGAATTTAGATGCTGGTCACTCCTAGGATTTAAAGGGTTAAATACAAAAACTACATTTTAAAGACGTTAAATTGCCACATATACATGTACATGTGGTGATATAAATCTGGAATATACAAAGGAAGGCGAAACCTCTAATTTTCATTTCCCTAAATCAATAAATGAAAAAAATTCAATTGGAAAACTGCCTTGCCCTCAGCATGTTGCTATATTACAACAAGTTTCTTTTTTTTGCTCTAAACTGAGGTACATTTGTAATATTTTTTAACCCTTTAAGCTGCAATACTTGTCAGCATCAAATTTCTCCTCATCATATCTATTCAGTGAATTACAAAACATACGGGTCATGAGAATTTGGCAAATTATGATCACCAAACATGAATTGTCTTTATTTTTAACAGGTTCTCCTAATTAGTAATCAATAAATCTATGAAGACCAGGAAGGAGAATTTGTATAATGATGTTGGGGCTTAAAGGAGTCTGGTCTGTGAACCTGCCATAGTCACCCAAGAAGTCATGCACGCAAAGATACATTCGTAATGATAGCTGTATAATTTCTTGCAGGTTTTTATTCCTGAGTGGCCATCACGGGAAGGATGGGAAGACAGGATGTGTAACCACCTGAAGAAAGTAAGTCATCTAAAGTTGTTGTTATCAAGCAGAGTTCTGTTTTTCTTTCATGAAAGAGACAGGTTATAGAATAAAATGTGTATACGTGGCAGTCATTAAGTTTGATAGAATTGTGTATTGTCGGTAGGTGAGGAACAGCGGTCGTCGTTTGTGCATTGTCATTGTAGCTGAAGGAGCTCAAGATGAATTTGGAAATCCTGTCACATCTAATCAAATCAGAAAGGTAAGAGAAGAAGTCCTGTTGAAGAGTGCATACATATCAGCTGTCTGAATTTCAAAACTTGCTCTGTCACCATTTTCATTATGAAGTTGACATGGATGACTCCATCAGAAAAATGTCCAGCAATCATTATTTACTTTCCACCATTACAGTGTTCTCCCTAGTTTTAAGGGTAACAGGTAGGTGAGTTTTTAGACCAATAAAGCAGCTCTGTTGAAAATCCTTTTCTATCCTGGAGTTAAAGTGTCGTCATGAGACCTGAAACGTTGCCCGCACGACACTAGGCTCAAACACGTGTCGAAAACCCTTCAAAACGCTTCATGTTTTCGCTTGCTGTTACTGTATTTTTGCACAGACAAACAGCGTGAACAAAAGGCTTACATAAACCTAAAAAACGTACAGAGAAATGCCTAGAAGATGAAACAAATTCCTTACAAAGGCACAGACGAAGTCCTTTAAGGAGAAGGCAATACTAGCAACATGTTACGAACAAACCTGAACAAACCAGCGTATGGATAAACGTCGAGAAAACAGATAACACCAGTATCTTACAACAATGCTAGCAACATCTTAATTAAGAATATATTAACACACGGACAAATGTCGAGAAGAAAATAATATTTTTCGAATGTTCTAATATACGGAGAAATGTTGACAGTGGGGAAGATGAGGGAAACGTTGGAGAAGATAAAACTATTATCTAACAAACTATTGAAACGTGGAAATAATCAGACTTTGTCTAATATTGTACGAACGCATAGACAATGAGAAATGTTCCACTAAGACATGGTATGTGGTACAACTGACATAAATCCTTTCATAATTCCATCCGATCATAATTCCTTTTACAATCCAAAACTGCTGGATGTTTGTAATCCAGGCCTTAGTATGTCGTTCTAACCGGTAAATTTTACCGGTTACTGCCTGATAAGGAGAACACTGCCATTATCACAATTCCATGGCAGTAGTCTAGTTGATTGCTATTACTCACTCATTTTATTGATGCTGCTGTTTCAATGCTGCATTGGTTGTCTGAATTTACTCTAACAAGGCCTTATGGGGCTTCAGAAGGTAATAAAAATTGACCTGAGAATGTTTGATTGTGGATAACTGATTTATGAACTGTTGAGAGGGAGAACTAATAGCAGATTGATTAACCTTCTGGGCCCGCTTGTTTAAAGCAGGATTTAGCTAACCCAGGATTAATTTTTGATGCAGTCTTTTAGCCAAGTGATGAGGATACTTGTAAATCCTTTTTGCCCTAGTATGTTTTGACTCATGTTTTAAAGCTTTCGATCGACCACAGATTAATGTTCCTTTACATCTCATTTTGTGTTCATTACACATAGTTGATCGAAACAAGGCTTCAGCATGACACACGAGTGACCATTCTTGGACATGTTCAGAGAGGTGGAGCTCCATCAGCATTTGACAGAATCTTGGTGGGTAAATTAATATAATTATTAACATGTAATTATTAACATTTACATTAATTATTAACTTGTTCACTGTCTAGAAAAAGTTTATACAGGTACAAATACAAGCCACAATCCCTTAGGTTTGGATAACTGGTGTTGATGTCATTCTTCACAGGGTGGATCCAGGATTTTCTGAAAGGGGGTTGGGGGAAGGAGATGTAAGTACTAGGGGGTAGGCAGATGTTCCTGGGCCTAGGGAGTCCGGAACTGAACTCTCCCGGTAAATTTTTCCAGTTAGTTTGAAAGAGCAGATTTCAAATTAAAAAAAAAAACTGGCCAAGGGAGGTTGCAACCTCTTCAACCCTACCACTGGATCTGCCTCTGCTTCAGCTGCCACTCTAGAAGGGAAATTTAGTGCCACTTTAAGATGTCACTTAGTGATTGGCCACAAATTTGATTTTATTAACATTCAGCTTCTTTGCAGGGCTGTCACTTATATTGTATTTTTAAATAGCTGGGGAAATGGCCAAAGGAGCCAGGGTGAAGACTGGTTGTTAGTATTATTAGTAGCAATGCTTCAAAGTAGTTGGGGAAATCTTAGGTCCCAGTCCCTTTGGGGTAGTTAGAGGGAGGTTGAGTGTAAGGAGTGGTGTTGTACATACATGTACAACATGTCATGTTGGAAAACATGAAAAAAAATGGGCAGTGAACTGGAAACATAGGAACCTGCAGCACGAAATGGAAAATGTAGCATTGTGGAAAAGGGAAAATAGAATGTGTGGTTCTGGAAAATATCCATACCCCCACCACAGAGGGTCATTGGAAATTCCGAGGGGGAGGGGGGTCTTAAAGGCCAAAATTTTAAAGGAATGTATGAGCCTAAACTGGAATTTCCAGAGGGGTAGGGGGTTGAAACAAAAACCAAAAAAACTTCTGCGGGGGGAGTAGGGATATTATCTGAAACAACACAATGAAAAATTTGCATCATTGCCCAACATTTATTAGACCACACCAGTGGATAGTGATTTTCACATGCTCTGATTAGCTACTCAAACTCAGAATAGTATCTCCTATTCACCTCCTGGCAATTTTCTGGATTTTGCAGGCAAGTTTTCCCCCATTTCTCAGAAAAAAAGAAATAATTTGGTACCTGCTATGTACTGGTTTGGTTCATACGAAAACAATAATTGTTTATTATTATTCACTTCAGTGTCCAATACCCACCACGTAATTATCCTGCACAAGAAAAGGGTGGAAATTGGGAGTGAGGGGTATAGGAAGGGAAGCGTTCAGATCTCCCCCCCCCCGACCCCCTTGCCCACCCTATGTCATTAACAGTTTGAAACTTGTCTCCATTAACAGTCCTGTCGCATGGGTGCTGAAGCAGCTCTTGCTGTTTTAGATGCCAAAGCTGACACTGCTCCTTGTGTCATCTGTCTTGATGGCAACAAAATCACAAAGAGGCCTTTGATGGAATGTGTGGAAAAGGTAACTCACACCTCTTTGACAACTACAATGTAGTTTCTCTTTGTTAAGTCGTTCAAGGTTTGTGATCTTAATTGCTAAATTTGTACTTCCATTGCAAAAATTGAAAAGGCTCAAAATTGGAGCATCAGCAAGTTTCATTTTATAAAAACAATGAAAAGCAAACAACACAATAGAAAAGAATGATTCAAGAACTTTAAATTGAATTGTTGCTGTTTTGTGATTTTATCCATGGACTGAAAAGTTACAACTACAATTACTTACCTCACGGTTGGCTCTGGAATGAAAAGGTTTAGCAGCGGAGAGCTTTTGATTTTTTGGAAATTATTTTATGATTTTTTGCTCTCACTGCTTAAGAGATGCTTAAGAAGAACCTTGTTTAGGGCGTGATATCACTTGGAGCTACTATATTTACCCTCTGTTGTTTACGTTATTGTTAGATTAAAAGATGGTCATGAACGTGCTTCAGTTAGAACTTTGTGGTTAATGTGCATAAAAATTATTTCGACATGGTGTTCCAATATTCGCTGGTTTTCATTTTGTCTTCACGCTTGCAGTGTCAACACCCGAGAAAAAATGTTTATCGAAAAAAACGTGCTCAAATGCTTTTTATTTTTGTGGGTCTTAGACTTTGCAAAGATATAGCCATGTGTAAAATAAGAGGTATTATAATAGGTGCCCCAAGCTTATTGAATAAATTTTATTTGAGACATTGACACTAACTCAGCACGTCTTTCAAATTACAGACCCTTGCAGTAAAGGAAGCCACAAAGGCAAAAAACTTTGAGAAAGTGGTTGAGCTGAGAGGAAGGTAGATTTATAGCTAGCTACTACAATGGATGTTATACACAAATACATGTATCATATTCATTATTTCACTTGTAGTAATTATGTATGGCGATTTATTTACAATAATATTGATAAGTGTAAACTTAAAAGATTGATTTCAATAGAAGCATATACACTTGCACTTTTTCAGAACCTTTGCGCGAAACATCGAGATCTTCAAAGTGCTCAGAAAAGTTGAACCTCCCGCCTCTAGCCAGTGCGATGTGTCTGGCTCGTGCAAAGTATGTATGTGAATATTATTAAATGTAGTTAGTACTTATTTCCTCAAGCAGGCATTTTTGTAGGAGTCTGACATTTGTTTTGTGTGATCTGTTTTCAGTCTGGCTACACCTTAGCAGTGATCAACATTGGTGCCCCAGCTGGAGGTATGAGTACTGCGGCACGCTCGTTTGTGCGCTCCGCATTATATCAGGGCCACTCAGTACTGGGGATAAGGGATGGAATCGATGGTCTCTTGCAGGACAAGGTATTTTCTTGTTTTCCACACAGTGACACGTTTTTTAAGAGCATGTGCTTATGTGTACCGTACATATTGTCTTTTAGAAGTCTCGTATCCAATAAACGCCCCTCTCAAATAGGCATTTTTAGGTAAACGCCCCTCTCTAATAAACGCGTCTCATCTAATCAATGCCCTTATCTAGTAAACACCTTTTGCGAAGAGCAGGTTGAATCAGACGAGCTAATCCGATGAAATCATCCTAATATATATATTCCAACATTGACGAAGACTGTGAAATTAAACATAATAAATGATGATTTGATGCTATGGATATTGAGAACTATGTTGTGATGTAGAGTTCTTTCACTTTCCTTATGTAGCAGCCCTTGAAATTAAGACAAGCAATACTTATTTGGGAAACATGATAAATGCCTCTCCCTATTTAATGCCCCATATCTAAGAAACGCCCCCAGAAAATCCCGAAAATTTAATGAACGCCCTGGGCGTTTATAAGATCATTTAGGGTAAGCCGTTAACACTCTTTATTATCTTTGTCGACAGGTTGAATTGCTAGGGTGGCTGCATGTAGATGGCTGGGTAGGCGTAGGAGGGTCTATGTTAGGAACTACAAGGTACTGTGTACAAAGTGGAAAACACAATGCATCTGAATACAATACAAAAAAACTTGTCTTCTTAAAATAGAGAGTTTTGTTTGCTCTGCTGTGGCATTGTTTAGACATTTACGTGTTTTATATTCCAGGACATTGCCTTCAAAAGACTTAAAGAAAGTTGCAGATCAGTTTACCAAGCACAACATTCAAGGTCTGCTAATTGTTGGAGGCTTTGAGGTGAGAACAGCTGCAGTTGTCATTAAAGGGGTTATGTCACGAGGATTTTGCTATTTTGGGTCAATTCTGTGGTAAAATCATAACCTAGTGCCTTTACTCATACACAAAATGCTCCTGTGAAACTATGAGGAAGATATCAAATGAATTTTATCAGGGAGAGCCAACCATAATAAGTTTTTTGGAGATTTTTGAGAACACAGCATCAAAACTTGAAAAAATTCGCCCAATTTTTTCAAGTTTTAATCCATTTCCATCCTTGCCATCGGTAGCAACAGACGACAAGAAACAGTTTCAGGGACGTCAGATAGTCTTTAATAACAAAACTAGACCATTATTTTTTAAATTCAATTGATGCCAAGACACTTTTTAGCTTTGTAAAAATATACTAAAATAGCATGACATAGCCCCTTTAAAACATGGCAAAATTTGTGTGTTTATTGTTGGAGATCTTTGGCATTAAGATTAGTGCATGGCTATCGTCTCATCGAAGCACCACAGTAGTTTTGAAAGGTAAAGGGTGGTATAAGAAGGGAATGTTGAAGTATCAAGTACATAGTTGGCAGGGTGAGGAATAGTGTCTAGATGACGTAGCACAGATATTTGAAAAATCACAAACTGACACAGTGAAGACTTGCCCAGAAATGATCTCTAGTGATGTTGTCGTGGATGACGATGATGATGACAATAATGATGATGATGATGACGACGACGACGACGACGACGATGATGATGATGATGATGATGATGATGATGATGATGATGATGATGATGATGATGAGGAGGAGGAGGATGAGGAGGAGGACAAACTATTTGAGTTAATTGTTAGAACAATTAACATTAACATTGGCGAATAGTTTTGAAAGTGTAAATATATCGGAGGCAATGAGTGAAGGAAAGTGCCAATTTAGTCGACACAGATATTGGAAATAACACTGAAAGCTCTATTTTGGAAGACTTGCTCAGAAGTGATCTTTGGCGATGTGACGACGATGATGATGATGATGGCAACATCAACGGTGATGACTGTGGCTACTTTATATTTATAACTTAAGTTTATAATTTTTTCTTAAAGGGGTACCACAGTCTATTGCAGCTGGCGGAAGCACGTGACAAGTATGCGGCATTCAGAATTCCAATGGTGATCATTCCTGCCACAATCAGTAACAATGTTCCTGGTACAGACCTCAGTCTGGGGACAGACACTGCTCTAAATGTTATTACCGAGGTACGTTTCCTAGGTGCAGACGTTAATTTTCTGAAGTATGCACACATGTCCAAAAGTCATAGGTATTTTGTAGAACATAACTATACAACACAACATGAAAGTACTGCTTAGTAGATTTCATTTGAATGATCGCATTCTAGGGTCTCATCCACAGACTCAAAAGTTAGAACCACCTTGTACAGTATAATAAACGGCACCAAAGGAAAGTACTGCTCAGTAGCTTTAAATTGAATAGTCATTCACAGAATCAAAAGTTAGAACAACCTTGACCAGGATAATAGTCAGCTCACGTGACTTCTGACAGTCAGTGTTCATTTAAAGGTCTCTCGTTAGGATTTCATGCACAAAGTCAGAACTTTGAACCACCTTGTATATCATAACAGTCAACCACAAAGTGAAAGCACTCCTCGTTATAAGTGTTCATTCAAAGGTTACTCTTAGGGTTGTCACAGCATAGCTCTTATTTGGATGTGTTTTGGCTTTGTACAGATGTGTGACCGCATCAAGCAGTCAGCCAGCAGCGCCACAAGACGAGTGTTTGTTGTAGAGTGCATGGGAGGCTACTGTGGCTACCTAGCAACCATGAGCGCCCTCGCTGGAGGTGCGGACGCTGCCTACGTGTTCGAAGAAACACTGACGCTTGATCATTTGAAGGTGTCCTACGGTTCTATTTTCATGTACTATGAACTAAAGTGTACTCACTGGACTAACCAATTGCCTGCTTATTAATCTGAAACAACCATAGACTTGCCACAAGTCGCCTCACGAGGTTCACAGCAGAAAAGCCGTAAAGCGAGCGGAGCGACCTTTTTAGGCCGCGAAGCGGCCGAGCGAGCGACGAAGTCGCGAGAGGTCATATGAAATAGGATGGACTTTTTCGAAAGTCTACAACAACCACTGCTTTTTACAAATTTAGAAAAAAGTTCATTTTTTTGTTCACCTCTCAAATTTTGCTTAACTGTTGTCACAGAGAAACACAAGAAGAAAGAAAATGATTTTAATTGGCTGATTTTAATGCCTTTTGAAAGAAATTCTTCATTGACAGTGTCGTGAAGACCCTTCTCTGAGCTTGCAGAAAACTGGACATCACAATTATCTCATTTTTTCTCGTTTTCATCTTTTGACTTGACACATTATGGAACATATGGATATAGAAATGATAACTCAGGGCTAAGCTCCCTGAATGGACTACCCTGAGTTACTGTAATACATGTATATTTTTTCTTATATGTATTTTCTCAGTAAAGGCGTCTATCTATTTAAACAATAGAGTGCTTCTGTCGAAGGCACTATCGTGATAGGTTGCCCGAGGATATTTGATGTTCACAACAAATATTAGGCTTATGTGAAGTTTGAACATCAGATTTCCGAGGGAACCTATCACACATTGGGCCTGAGACAGAAGGACTCTATTGTTTTAATTGTATAACGCTAAATTTTGAGCGAAAATTGCCAAAATCGGGCACTATTCGCTGACAGGCGCCCGCTGAGGAGAGACGCTATCGCATCACGTGATCGTTTTCGACCAATGGGAGCACGCCAAAATTTAGCGTTGTACTATAAAGATAATCAAGTCATGTATGTAAAACAGTTCTAACTTTTATCGTGATTCTCTCCTGTTTAAACAGACAAACATCGAGCATTTAATAACCAAAATGAGAGGTTCTGTGCGAAGAGGACTCGTAATACGGTACAAAAACTCATTTATTGCAGACGTTTATAAATGCCGGCTGCAGATCGTACCTATAATACGTGCTAACAACGCCTGAGACAGAAATTTGGACTTATCAACTGAGTTGATAAGGTAAATTGGCCACCGCAGAGGGAGTGGCGTCTCGAGCGTAAGCCCTTCGTCAGAGCGAATCAAGGAATTGTAGATTGTGCTATTTTATATAAAGAACGGTGGAGCTGCGCTATTGGTAGGAACGTAGCAACGTAAAAAAAAACAAGAATAAATTAGTTTCAAGAATTAATAAAAAAAGGTTCGTTGATACCGTTGGGATTTAAAAAATGAACTTTTTTTCTAGATTTTTAAGGCTTTCCTTGTTGCCCTGATGTAGGGAAAGGCCACAGACTCGTCATCTGTTGGTTAGAACGATAAACCCAAATTTCTGTGTTTCACTTTCCCATAGGCGCGCTAACAACGTTTGAGGTTCGAGTGGCTTTGCTTGCGGCTATAACAGATGCTAGAGGCGCAGCTATTCGGCTCTCCAGTAATTGTTATTTATGAAGGAATTATTCGACAAAAGTCTTTACGTTTCCTGATTTGCTTGCATTTTAGTACCAACTGCATTAAACACAATATTAACCCTTTCACTCCCAAGAGTGCCTAAAATCAAAGGTCGAGACGAATCCTAAATTCTATTTTGTAAAATACTTAAATATGAATAGACCATAGGAAAGTACTGCTGAAGAGGTTTCATTTGAATGGTCACGCCATAGGACTTCATCCACAGACTCTGAAGATAGAATCACCTTAATGTCTCCATAACTGACTCTGGGCTAGGCTATGTCTCTTCAGTTGTATACAGTTGCAGCTCTCCTTGTGACCACTCTCATAAGCGACCAGCATTAAGAAACCTCTTTTGAATCATCGCTTTAAACTCCAGTCTGTAATTGAAAGCTCTCGTAAAGCGACCCGCTTCCGTAGGCGACTGCGACCACTTTTGTGAATTACCGACTGGTCTTTTCCTTTGTTTTTAAGTTCTCGTAAGCGACCACTTAGTCAACACTTTAATGAAAGCGTTCACTTCTTCATCAAATTTCGAGTAACACATTACATAATCGCTAATGTTTCGTTGACTTGTACATTCGCGAACCTTTTCTAATAAACTATTTAATATTATCACTACAATACTATTAGTAACTGGTAACATGTCCCTAGCTTTATGCTAAAAGCTGTCGTAGGCGACCACTCTCTACTGTTTCATTACGTGGTCGCTTACGAGAGCCCGTTGTTGTAAGCGACCATCTCTAGTTGCGAACACTTTTCTGAATTCCCGAGGTGGTCGCTTACAAGAGCTTCGACTGTAGTTTATTCTAATGTAATTCCCTCTGTTTTTTACAGAAATGAGAATTGCAGTGATAATTACACCACTGAGTTTATTGCCGCCCTGTATCGTGAAGAAGGAAAGGGACTGTTCACTGTCAGAACTAACGTGTTGGGTCATGTACAGCAGGTAAGATACAAACAATCCCCTCCAAAAAAAGCTGGAAAATTACGTGTTCATATTCATCGGAGTGGAAGCATGCTAGTGTAGTGGTTAGTGCGAGGGGCTGCAACGATACATCGGTGAACCACGATGTTTTTTCCAACGATACGAATATCGATATGTAAATAAGATATCGCGATGTTACGATACAATACAATATGCTGCATCAACAAATTTGGGAAGTCACTGTCTTTAATATTCCTTACCCAAGCTCTACATTTTAGCCCTTGTAAGGCGATTTGATGTTGTGTTATTACTGTGTTTACGACATAGAGGGCAAAATTACTGATTGCTGATTGGTTGAGACAGAGGGCATTTTGTCTTAATTTTCTTTCCAACGAGGGCAAAATTACTGACTCCTGATTGGCCAAGTGCCAAAAATACTCGCATTTGATTGGCTGAGCGCGAGAGCGCGCCATTTGCATTTTGCAAGCGCCTTGAAAAGCTGTCTTGAAACGAAAAGCAGATTTTGAATTGGATTTTGAGTTGCTCAACACAAGAATATTGTTTCAGAGTTTAAATTTAACCGAGTTGGTTGGCAAAAATGGTATGGAAATTGGGTGATAGCTCGAAGAGAATTCCAGAAGGTGAACCTGAATGTTTTACGGGAAACAGCAAATGGCTATTTGTTTTAAAACTACCGAAAACCTTGGTTAATTCAGCGAGCGAGAGGTCGCTTCGCAACTCAGGTAAATAAATTTAAGTCTTACTTAGCTTGAGTTTTGAGTGTGAGTTTGTTAATAAACTAGAACTGTTATTATCTCAAAAGACGAGCATATGCATAAAAGACAGTTTTTTTTCTTCTGGACGCTGAGTAGCAGTTTAATAAACTGCTTGTGTGGAGGATTGTTTATTGTGAGGGCCGGCTGCGGATTGTGTTTTGACGTGCATGAAAAGTTTTCAGAAAATTTTGCCCTGTATGTTATAAACAAGTAATCGCATTGAGTCCTCGTAGAGTTAAGGATAAATTTTCACTTGTATTTTCAAAGTTTTCACAAATTGCCCGAGTCGCGTATACGTGTGAAAATTTATCCTTAATTCTACTCGGCCTCATGCGATTACATATACTAAATTTATTATCATGGAAATAAATTATTTAAAAGTAGTGTAAGTTATTGGTGACTAGTTTTGTCGCACACAGTAAATGTATCGTATCATGTATCGTATTGTGGCCCTTGTATCGAGATGTGTATCGTTTCGTGGGAAAATGTATCGTTGCAGCCCTATAATAGTGCGTTGTACTTTCGGTAGACCCGAGTGCCGATGGTTAACCCACATCAATATGCATATTCTCCTCACAAGCCTTCATATCTTTTTTATGATACATGTTGGGAGAATTACCTTAAACATCGAGACATTTTGTCTTGGGTGATCATTTTCTTCATTCTCGTGACCTGTATGATTAACCTTACAGTGACATTGTAAGGAGAAGTTAGGTGCTCGTCACAGTTGGGGCTTTAAGGGTTAAAGCCTTGATCTCTGCATGGTGTTTTGTTGTTTCCTTGGACAGGAAACTTTACTACACGTTGTTTGTGGTGACATTGACTGGCGTTTCGACAACCTGAGCGGAAGGCATAATCACAGTCAAGTAATTGTGAATCGTCAGTAGATGCAATAATAGACAAGTCGACTAATTGTACTAACAATAGACGAACGGACATTTGACCAACAAAAGACGGATCGAAACGCACCAATCACGTTTTCAGTCTTCACAGCCAATAGCATCACAGCTTAACTGACAGACGATCAATAACATCGCGAGTTCGTCGATCAATCAGGACAACGACCAGAGGCTTGTATCATCTAATGACGATTCACAGTTCACTTGACTCTGATGATGACTTCCGTTCAGCTTATCGAAACGTCAGTCATGTCACCACAAACAGACAGTCTTTCTAAGGACTACACTCACCCGGACGATCATACGTCACCGACTTATGAACGTCTGCGTATTTCCTAGGGAGGATCGCCATCTCCTTTCGACCGAATTCAGGGCACCAGACAAGCCACTCTAGCTGCTAACTGGCTTTTGGAAAAGATCGATCAGAATAAAAATTCTGATGGTAAGTTGGCATTGGCTAAATAAGCCTTTGAAGGGGCGGAGTAAAGAAGATTCTGCCCCACGTGACCTGGAACTCGACTAAATGATTCTAGTGAGCCCGCGATAGTTTGCACCAAGGTGGTTGTGAAAAAATTTGACCCTTTGCAAAATGGCCGCCGGTGAAATGTCTCTTTCGAATGTGAGCGTTTTTTTAGAATAACAAAAATAAGAACGAGGCTAATGTAAATTCACATAAAAGGGTAATTTAAAGGTAGGCATTCCCCCAGGAAAATAAAAAGACAGGTTCAAGATAGCCTGGCTTGGTTGCTTCAAGCGGACGTAATGAGGAAAGGGGGCTGAGGGGTGGATAGATCTTCGCATCTGTAGAAAGAGTAGGATTGCAACCTCGTCTCGTGGCGTTTTCAGCTCGTTAGGCTTGGATTCTTCTTGCACGCGGTGGTGTCACAGGATAAAAACCGCTCCTACCCCAGGCTTCGCGCGGACAACAAGGCAAGAGAGGACGCCTGGGTACTAGGCTAGCATCGTGGCCGTCAGAGTAAAGATAAGCGTACTTTACAAATAATACAAATATTTTTTCCTTTTCCAGGGTCTGTTGAAACCTCCTCTCCCGACACGGCTTGTCTTCTGGGCATCAAGAAGGCTGCTAACCCGTTTACGCCCGTTCAAGAACTCAAACTTGTTACAGACTTCAAGTAAGCCTACAAATAATTATTGTATCTGTTCGGTGAGCAATTTTACATCCGATTCTTACATTCCTCCACGTTGTCAATGTGGCGATCCCTTTGTGTCAAAACATTTAAATTACCACAACTTCCTATTCTGTTATGTTAGAAGCTTGTCTGAGTCGTGCTAAAAACGGACGTCAATGCGTCACGGTGTTTATTTAGCCTACTAATGCTACGTGGTTTTGTTTTCTACAGACACCGCGTCCCCACAGACCAGTGGTGGCTATCGTTGAGCTCTCTTCAAAAAATCCTGGCCAAATATCACCAACACTTCGAATACCACAGAGAGGACGAGTCTCCTTAATTAACACGTGATGCGTGCGTGAATGCTGTGTGTAACACGGATTTCCTGCGTGACGTGTCTAACACGTGATGCATGCATAATTACGGACAGTGCACGTGATTCATCTCAGATGATCACGTGGGTCCGTAGTTAAAGAGTGATCGCGACAAAGATAGCTTTAACTTATAAAATTGCTGTTATCTGTGATGATTCTTGTGTAAAGATCGGAAGCAAGTTTATATTTACTAAGCACAACTTGAGACTTGTGCAAGCCGTGTCTTTGTACCACAAGCGTCGTCCAAAAACAGATCACATTAACGGAATGACGGTCGCCTATTTAGTTTGTACTCGATTACCGTGTTTACCCCTACCCCCTCCCCCGAAAAAAAAGTGTTTTCTTACTTCCAATGTTTTTTTTAGCTTCTCAGAGAGCTCTGCTTCCAGGCAAAATAATGTTCTAATGATCCACTATTTAAACAATCTCGCTCCCAGAGGTCCGCGTTTAAGAGCGACTTTTAGTAAACATCGAGCATTCGGCGGCAGAAGTTGAAAAATCGATTTCTTTCATATTTTGCACATAAATGGGTATTGGTAAAACTAGAAACCTGATGTGGTTCTTTTTTGCCAGAAGCGCTTTGTTTTCGGGAAAAAACGAGGAAATCGATTCTCGGGTTCGGGAGGTCAAAATCACAGGAAATGAATCTTCAAAATCAGTACTTTAAACTTGCATCGCGCTGGTAAACTAAAGTGCGGGAAAAAAAAGATAGACACTTCTTAGGCCAAAGAGTTTGTTATACATAAATCGATTAACGTTTTTGAGACCGGGGTAACACGTGTTGGTTCACTGATTAACTGACTAAGACCAAAAATATCGAAAATATTTGTCAAATAGGAAGAATCATATGTATTTGCTTCAGGTAACAAATTGTAGTTGATATCACCAAGTAAATATAATTCCTTATTTTCCGCGTCAATTTTGGCTATAACTTTTTCAAATTCGCTAAATAAATTTGGTGAAGAACTTGGGGGTCGATACCAAGTACCGACCAGAAATGGTGTACTCCGTGGCTTACTGATTTAGACAAATAGACACTCCAGGTGATCATTATTTAAGTCATTACGTATTCGATAATTCAACTTAGTGCGTAAATATATACATACACCACCTCCATTCCTTCCGTTAACTTTACGATCTTTTCTGACTATTTCAAAGCCAGGTATGTAAACTTCATCATCGTGTACTGTAGAGTCTAATTTAGACTCGTTGATTTGTAAAATATCAACTTTTGAAGAGGACATAAAAACTCTAAGTTCGTCGATATGAGACAACAGACTGTTAATGTTGAGGGACGCAATGACTAAACCTCGACTAAAGATTGTGGGACAGTTGGACTTACCGCGGTCATTACCCTTGTGGACATCAGCCGAGTCGGATTCCCAGACGGCAATATCCTAATCTACGCGTAAATGATTAATAAAATTACGAGCCAGGCGCGAGGCTCCACCTTTGTTTAAATGAAGACCACTCCCGACCGGTTTAAGTGGCTAGTTGCTCAAATGTTTGAGTGGTCAACAAAACCCCGGTTCTTTTGCAAGCAGTGTTCCTTAAGAACTTTGTTTACGTCAGGCACTTTGCAAGCCAGAGCTTCATCATCAGATCTGTTGATGAGACTGGATATAGTAATCATAGCTGAAGATTCGGAGCTGACTGATTCAGCTAGGTCAATCAATTCTACTGCACATTCACGAGGAGTATTGGAGGATCGTAAACTATTAATTCCCACATGGATAATTATCTCGTCAGGGTTTCTGCGTAGAAGTGGCTTGATATGGTCTTTCATGTCTTGCGTTGTGCATCCCGGGAAGGTGGCTATCTTAACTTGTAAATTCTTAGACATCTTGTGACCTTGTAGGTATTTAAGAGTCGAAACCCCTGCTATAACAACTTTCTTCTGACGGTTGGGCTGTAAGTGGATATGCTGATTTGTCGAAATGACAGAGCCAGTGTTTTGCGATCTAATCTCGGAGGACGATGAAGATGTTCTGTGTCCTTGGACTTCGCTATTCCCTTTTCGATTGCTTGCATTTCTTTGGATTTGATCATCATCTCGAAGAGGCTGAAATCTATTTCGAGTCTGGATCCGTTAGCGGGAATTGTTTTCTGCCTGTGTTTTGCATTTGCACTTTTCGGGTGTGGCTTTTCTACGGACCAACAATCACTTGATTTTTGGTGATTGTTGTCAACATCCCCCTTTTCTCGCATAATTATTGCTAATGCTAACTTAAAGGATTGTTTTCTTGCTCAAGGGACAAAGCTCGGCTTTCAAAGAACAAACATTTTTCTTCCAAATCCTTGATTGCATTGTCTTTGTTGGATAAAGTAGATAACTTCTCGCACCTCTTTTTGTAATCGAGGAGCTCGACACCTAAAACCTTTTCATCTTGTTTTTGAATATTTTCCATCGACAGAAGCTTTGTATTTTCTTCAACTTGTTTCTGAAGGATCAATAAATCGAGTTTTAATCCTTCAATGTCAGAAATAATTTCTGAAGTTGATTGCGCTTGAGTACCATTTAGTGGACACTCGCCATCAGTCGACGTTTGTTGATTACGTTGACCACTGTCGGTCTCCTGCAATAATGTCGATGATTGAAATGATTGTTCGGTGGAGCTCAGAGAATTGGCATCTTGCGTATCGGTGGTCTCTCCCGGCTTCTCGTGAACTAATTCTAGCAGCTTATCCTTTAAAGCGGGACCATCACGTCCCTGAAAATTCAGAGTATGTTGCTTCTCGTAGTACCAGTTGATGATAACATTGCCGTTTGAACTTTTAAATTGCTTTGTACTCCCAGCAGGCGTAAGCCACTTTCCTTGCAATTCTAAAGCATTTTCCACGAATTTCTTTTAGTGATTCCAAGTCATTCTTCCATACCAACTTCCCATTAATAAGATGAAGATATTCTAGTTCACTAGACTCCGGATTGAGCGAGAAACGCTCCGTTTCAACAACGTGAGCAGCGTCAGCATCAGAGCTACAGGGTAAACGTCCACCTGCCATGACGCCTCGCTTCAGGTCGAGTGAAAAGTCAAACTCAAAAATCAAAAGTCGATTTACGAACTAAGAAGTCGCTTTAAAAAGTCAATTTTCAACATGAAAAGTCGAAATCGAATGTCGAAACTGAAAGGCAGGTTCTGATGTTCACGTAGAAACAGATTTGGAACCTAACTTCTCTGTAATAATTTAACATGTGCCATAACCCCAACTGAATGGTCTCAATCCTCGTTCAATAGACAGTAGAAACATTGAATTAAACTGTACCTTGAAACTGGCTTGGGTTATCCATGCTGCTGTCTATGGGAAGACTTGGAATAGAGCCGCATACCAAAATACACCAAAATTTCCGTGTTAAGCTACACAAACCCTCTTTTCTTCGTTGTTGCTTGATGCTTGACGATGGTTTCAAACTAAAATGTTCGGTTGATCTCAAAGAAGGTAGAGGAAAAAGAAAGAATTGAACGATACTGGTGTTATGGTTGTGAGCTCTCTGTGCAAACCACGACAAAACGTGACATCTAATATGCTACACCTGTGACATCATATATCCAAATTTGGTTAAACAATTTAGTCACGGTATTTGGTAACGCAACGCAAACAAATGTACAAAGAAAATTTGCACACGAAGGAACAGAAGTTTGGAAATGTGAAAATCGCCCATTTCGGGCTTTTTTCCCCTCTTTTTGGAACGCAAAAGAATGTTAAGGCTGGAAATTAACAAGAATGAAGTAGAGCGAACCCGTTTGGTTAAAGAAGCAAAATTTCCCATGTTTTTGTGTACTGTAAAATTAAACTTCAGTAAGCCCCATTTGTTGAAACTTTGCTGAGTTCGAAGTGGGCGCAAACAAAGTAGCATGGATAACCCAAGCCAGTTTCAAGGTATGCTTTATTTCATTGTTTGTGCTGTCTATTGAATGAGGATTGAGACCATTTAGAATTACGGCACATGTTAAAATTATTTCACAGAAGTTAGGTTCCAAATCTGTTTCTACGTGATTATCAAAACCTGCCTTTTAGTTTGTAATTGTTTGTATTCAGTACATAGAGGGTATTACACGGCGGCGCGAAGATATGAATTTTATTTTCGAGTGGTAAGAACAATATTTTTCGAACGAGCGCAGAGAGTGAGTAAAAAATTGTTTCTTTCCGCGAGAAAATAAAATTCATATCTTCAAGCCACTGTGCAATTTTCTTTTTATTATATAGACAAGAGTATTTTTGCACAAACAACAGTGTAACACGTACAGTGGGAAATGACGTCATCGATATCCTCACTAGTGAGGATATGGAAAATACGCCACTCGAGTCCCGGATGGAGTTTGGTATGAGCTTCACAAGTGGTCTATTTTCCACTAAAACACTGTTGTCTATATAATAAATTTCGCTACTGCTGTTTCACAACTGTTTAGTTGATGAAAAAGACTTGTTCTGTCGATAGAAAGTGCCTATCTTTTTCTCTGCGCTTTAGTTTACCAGCGCGATGCAAGTTTATAGTACTGATTTTCAAGATTAATTTCCTGTGATTTTGACCTCCCGAACCCGAGAATCGATTTCCTCACTTTTTTTTTTCGAAAATAAAGCGCTTCAGGCGAAAACGAACCACATCATGTTTCTAGCTTTACCAATATCTAAATATATGCAAATTACGAAAGAAATCGATTTTTCAAATACTGCCGCGAAATTGAGATATTGCTTGATTTGTACTGAAAGTGGCTCTTAATACTCTTTTCCTCCCATTGCAGCGGAGAGCGAAACGAGTACGCGTTCGGTGGGAAAGGGATAACGCAGGCTATGGGAACGAGACTGCTGTTGAAATAAATGTTTCGAGCTCTGCGATCGGCTATTCCGTTCAGTGACTTAACACGCTGCTGCAGGACATTCTAGTCTGTTTTGGTGTACAAAGATCTATAACGTTAACGGAGATACATAAGTGGAAGCGAGAATATATAATATAGAACAGCTAAATAAAACAGAGTTCAATGAAGTATAATGTGGTCGTTTGTGCCTGCTAGTGTAGTTAGTTTTAATGCCGTTAAAATACCCCATAAACCTCCTGAGATCTGAACTTCAAATAGGAAATCTACAACATTTTTGTGAACAGCCAGGCATCTTATGAAAAATAAAATGTTTGCAAGCCTGGTTTGTATAGATTATCCTATGTAGCGTATGCTATTACACAGGTTAACAGTAAATTTCCGGGATTTTTGCTGGGTCGGCCGATTTTGTTTTACAAGGGAAAAGCGAATGGCGTTGTTCATCTTATTTTACCATGGAAACAACATTATCCCTCGTATCTGCTAACGCCCGTAGAAAACCACTCTTCATTGTGTGTAAAAATTTCTCAATTTCCTGCTTGAGCACAGTTCTTCTGTCGTTACCATGGTTCTCCACATACAATCGCAACGAAAATTTCGTGACCGAAAGAACAATAGGTATAGTCTATATTTGGACCATAAAATGTATTTTCTGTTTATTTTTGGCTTATTTATCACTATTTTTCTCATTCCAGCCAATCACGTAGCCGTATTTTAATTACTTAATTGGAAACAGACACCGGATGACTTCCTGCCGCGTTGCCAAATTTTCTATAGTTCTTACGCGAAGCGTTACTTATATTCTTAGTATAAGTATCGTAGTTAAAGTACTATACCTAATTAACTACACGACCCCACAAGCATTATGCTTTAAATTTTTTATCGTGTTTAAATAAAGGATGTATGATGATGACGATGATGATGATGATGATGATGATGATGGTGAAAAAGTAACGCAGGGTTGGTCGATGTGTTAGCCTGGCTCAATGCATCGCGCGTAGCTCTGACGCGGAAAGTACGGGTTTCGATTCTCTGTATATTAGTTTTATTGAAAACTTTCTCTGCCTACATCGTCACTGAGAGCTGCCGGCCTGTTCCCAAGACTTTCTCTGGCCTCTTCTTGTCCTCGGCCCAGTCCTTTCACGACCAACTTAATATTCAAGATGGCGACAGCTGGAACAAAACAGTCGGTGATTATTTATGCTGAAAACTTTTTTCTATTTGTGGACTGAAGGGAAACAAAGGTCGTCATGGCGGATAATGCAGCAAAAGCTCTCAAAATGGCAAGGCTTCTTGCCTTAGCACATATCATTGTTGGAGTGTTACTGTTTATATTTGGAATAGTAGATCGTGTGCATGGATACTTCTGGAGCGGAGAAGGCTGCTTCGGCATCTGGTGTGGAATATGGGTTAGTAAAAATTAATTTTGCACAGCTTGCTTGAAACATCAACCGTTTCACAAATCTGTTGTGTATTTGCTGACATCGGCGTAATAAAGATCTCAGCACAATCTAGATCTAGAACTACTTCGTTGCAAGCCTGGCGGATCGCGATGGGCCGCTCAATTCTTTCTATAAAAACAGAATATTCGTCGACTGGAACAGTTTATGATCAGTTTAATCGTTCGTCATTTCAGATCATTCAGAATTTTAGGTTGCAATTATGCTAATTAATTTTAAATCTCGTGATTGTGATCGTTAAACACGTACGTTGAATCCGAAATTATTGAAGCTTACTACTGTTTTTGACTTTAAAAAGTCATGTTTGGGGGTCACGGTACGGTATCACAGCGGATTTAGACCCTTCCCCCACTTCCCCTGCATATTTGGACCCCCAGTCCAAGTCTGCTAGCAGATATGGACCCCCTCTCACAGATATGGACCCCCTTATTTAGGCAATAATTTCCTTTTGCAATGGCAAGTTTTTAGACTGAGCCCATTAGTCTCGTGACACGGTACGTTTCTAGAACAAGGAAATAATATACATTTTATTTTTGCTTTCAAACATGGCAGCTTTTTAACAAATCAGTTTCAGTGTTTGCAGGGTGATCTGCAGTTAAGCCACTGTATTTTAAATGCTTTGTTAGCAAGCTCAAAGACTGAAAAACAAAAATGTCATTCCTGTGGTTAATATGCACACAGCGTATTCTGTTTTGAATTTTTTTAGTAGAATAAGTTCTTCCAGGGGAGTAAATCCGTGAAAGGGGTTCCGTATCTGCTAGCAGATTTGAATCGTGATTGGGGTCTTAACTGATAACAGAGTTGAATGGTGTTCACACCAGGTTCCTGGACATGCTGTTTAGACACAGTGCCTGGGAGGTACTAATATGGAAACATGCACTAGTAATCACAGAGCTGCTATCTGTTGCCAAAACACAATGAGGCTGGAGCAGCTGGCTGAAACTGGGAACAGAGTGGGAATTAGCTTAGATATGACCTGACAAAGGTCCTTTTTAAACTGGATTCAAAGACCAGCACCTGTACTTTTATGAAAAGTACTAGTATTCTGATTAAAACGAAGGGCAATCATTACTAACATCACTGTTTACACCATGGATCTGATCATCAAAGTTGAAATTCACTCAATTAACCAGCAAATATGACTAGAAAGAGCATAATTTATATAGAATTTAGTTCTTGTGTCAAGTTTGAAAGCAAATGTTTGCTGGTTTCAAAGATTGTAAGTAAGTTGCGACATTAGCAGACATTTGTATGGTTGGGGGTGGTAACTCTCTCCACATAGCATTAATTCAAAGGTCTTTAAATTTGGCCTTTTTTGAAAGATACTAACTCCTTCAAATTTCAACATTTTCCTCTCTTATTTGCTACATTTACTAATTGACACAGTTTTGTTTGCCTGGCTAAGTTAAATTCTTGATAAATGTTTGCCCATACTGTAAATGAGGAGATCAAAGACTACTGGCACGAAACACTGCCTGTAGACATTTTGATAGCAGTTTTCAGTACTGTTTGGCAATCATACTCAAGATTTCCAGATGTTAAACTTGCAAATATAGGACTTGAAGCATTATGATCGATTTAGTTTGTTTGTTTGTTTATCTATTTTTTGCAGATGTGCATCACAGGAGGCCTAGGAATTCCAGCAAGCAGCAGGGAGAGAAATTCATCTACCAATGCCATGGTAAATTGATGTCAATGATTATGGTTAATAATAATGATAATAACAGAGATTTATTAATAGTACAAAGCACAAGTTTAAGTGACATAGCACAAAGGAAGTGATATAGCACAAAGAGCATGTGTTAGTGATTTATTAGACATAAGTACAATCATGTACTTTTCTTTGCATCAGCCCTTTTGAAATCCACGTTTGGTGACAAAGGCCCTTGGTATAACAATCCCTTATAATTAAACTATGAATTGATTAATTTTGCATAATTTATGTCTTCTTATTAGTTTTGCATAATTATGTCTTTTTGTAGGCGGGTGCTTTCATGGGCTTCTCTATCACGTCATCTGTGTTTGGAGGAGTAACCATCATTTGTTACAGTATCTCCATTTCCAGTTACCATTACTGGCATTATGGCTGGGGGTATCACTATTATTCAGAATACCACTCAGAAATGGCCATCACATCAATCATCTTGATTCTTGGTATTATTGAGTTTGGCATTGGAATCTGGGCCGCTGACGTTTGCTGTACTCTTAATAGCTGCAATTGCTGTACTACTCCATCAGATCAGGTAAAAGTGCTTGTAAGCATTTACTGACTCTGTTCCTTGGAGATGTTCGGGTTTATTCTGGGATGTAGGGGTGTAGAATTGTAATTGCTGTTAAAAATGTATTGGTGCAAAGAGTTTATGCAGCAGCTGTGCTGGGTGCACAAAATTTTGGGAAGGAAGCCTGTTTCTATGTATAAGCATTAATTTTATTATAATGTAATTTCAACTTTTCTTTCCAATCTTGTTCACACTTTCCAATCTTGTTACAATTTGCATTTGATAATGGTCATGAATGGTGACATGGTGCTGTTGAAACGTTATGTTTTATCATCACTTATTCTTATTCTAAAGAATTTACAAAAGAGGTCTGTTATTAGAAGAGTACAGGACTTATAAGTTTCTAAACAAACTGTGGTGCTGCATCGGTAGGGAAGGGAAACACAAAAATTGAAGTTTTGAGTGAAAGGCCTTATATCAAAGCAAACTGTGGAATTGTGGGTAGTGTGAAGTTTATATTATATGTACAACAGTGGAGCTTCACTATTGGTAGACACATAAACCACACACAACCCACAACTCCTTGACTCGATCTGATAAAGTGGTAACAATCAAAACATCACATTTTCAATTTCTTTATGGTGGTCAATTTAGCTTACTGACTCAGTTGATAAATCCAAATTTGCAGAACAGTGAAAATTGAAGTGAAAGTTCTTACTCGGCTTCTATAGAAGGGGAGTCGAATGGTCAATCCAAGACTTAACAAGACGCCAAGACCCTTGGTTTTAAAACCAATACTGAGACTTCATGTTTAAAACAATTTGCTAGCCCGAGACTCAAATGTCAAACACAGGTAGCCCAAGCGTAATATAAGAGTTTGTATGAGAAATGGAACTTAGAATTTCCATCTTTTAAAAGGTAAAGCTGCTTAATAAAGTAGATAAAATGTTACCTGGTGTTGTATTTTGTCCTCCTGTGAAGGTTTAGCAGCTTTGGAGAGGTTTTAGATCTTCTACCCTAATTAACAGTGTATAAGAGAAAGACAAGGTTGGAGAATGGAGTCAGATCGGCCATCGAACAAGCCTCGAGAACGGCTCCAATATTCACGCGAAAAAAGGCATGCACTTACATTTTGTCTCGCCGTACTCACAAAGTAGTGGTTTAAGTTCCCCTTTCTGAAATCCAATGGAGTATACCTTGATTCTTCCCTGTACAAGACGACCGAAAAGTTCCAACACGAAATTGAAAACTGCCGCCATTCATCCGTGACTCGGGAAAGTTGCCCAGTTCGACCCTTAAAACCTCGGCCGGCACTGGGAACGAGGGTCAAATTACAACCCCACCGGGAAAGGACAGTTTATATTTCACCGAGCATTTCTATCTTCAAAAATATCCTGTCCTCTCCTGGTGGGGTTGTCATTTGACGCTCGTTTCCAATGCCGGCCGAGGTTTTGATGGTCGAACTGGGCAACTTTCCCGAGTCACGGATAAATGGCGGTGGTTTTCTAACTCGTGTTCGAACTTTTTGGTCGTCTTATGCGGGGAAGAATCAAGGCATACTCCATTGGATTTCAGAAAGGGGAACTTAAACCACTACTTTGTGGGTACGGCGAGACAAAATGTAAGTGCATGCCTTTTTTCGCGTAAATTTTTAGCTGTTTGTTGAGGCAGGTTCGATCGCCGATAGGGCTCCATTCTCCAACCTTGTCTTTTTCTTATACACTGTTAGGGTAGAAGATTAAAAACCTCTCCAAAGGCGCTAACACTTCACAGGAAGACAGCAAACAACACCAGGTAACATTTTACCGTCTTTATTCAAGAGCGTTACCTTCTAAAGTCCATTTATTTTTGGATAGGAATTCTCAGTTCAATTTTCCATACAAACTCTTACATTACGCTTGGGCTACCTGTGATGTCAAATAGTCCAAACCCTTCAATATGGCAGTCTTCAAAATTTGAGATTCTGAGACTCTTGCAATTATTATGAATTTTGAGATTCTGAGACTCATGTTAATATAGCTGAGATTTTGAGAAACAGCCAAAATTGCCAAGACACAAGCTAATTTTAGGGACCATTCCATACCCATTTTAGAGGATTCTCTAACAGTACTGGCCTCGATTGTTTAAAGAGCAGATAACTCTATCCACTGGATAAATCACTTACCAGTCCGTAGTGTACTTTGTCTTGTAAGCATTTATCCACTGGTTAGCGATTTATCCAGTGGATAGTGTTATCCACCCTTTGAACAACTGGGCCCTGTACCGTAAGAAACTCAAAATAAGGCTTTTTAGTTATTTTTTGTCAAGATTTAATCATGATTGTCATGGTAATTTCAAACATGAATATTTCATTTTGCTGCTTATATCTAGATGACCTCAGTTGTGTATGTGACTGGTCAGGGTGTGGTGTCCGGTGGTTATGTCCTGGGTCAAGGTCCTGGTGGTGTCCCTGCGGCCATTCCTGTGCAGCAGCCTGGAGGAGTGGTCACAGTTCCTGGTGTTCATCCCCAAATGGTGCACATGCCTGCAGCAGGCATGGTCCATGTGGCTGGTCAGCCTCAAATGTACCAAATGTCTCCAGCCTGGGCCTCAGGAGGACAACCACAGATGGTCCCTACATCTGGGGCTAAAGTGGTTACGGCGCCTCCCTCTGGAGCTGTAGGAAGCCATGTGCTTTCTTCTGGTGGGGTTCCAGGGGCTGTGGGAGGTCAGCCTCAATTTGTAAGGGTGACTCCTGAAGGTGTGATGGCAGGACAAGGAAATCAACAGGGGCCACCTCCCTATAACCCAGATGAACAGGTAAGAATGTGTTTTTGTTTTATATATAATTATATTTTTTTTCATGGACTGTGTATTTGGTAGCCTGAGAAAACAGCTGACGTTTCACGAGGTCGCCACTTGAGCCCTCGCAAAACGATGTCTGAGTAATGAGCGCAGAAATTCCATACTGATGACGTGCACTACCCAGATCTTGGTAGTGCTTCTGATTGGTTGTGCCGCGAGGGAATTTTCTTTCAACCAATCAGAAGCACTACCAAGATTTGGGTAGTGCACGTCATCAGTATGGAATTTCTACGCTCGTTACTCAGACATCAGTTTGCGAGGGCTCAAGTGGCAACCTCATGAAACGTCGGCTGTTTTCTCAGGCTATGTATTTGGATAACATGCTAAGTTAATTCTTGAGGTTTCTATTTGACTACCTGTATCATGTTTCATTGTGCCTTTATGTAGCATCTCTTGAAACGATCTCTTGTTCATTTCCCTGCCTTGGTACCTACATGTACCACTGTTACACGCTGTAGATATGATTAGCTCCTTACATTCTCTATTGTTTTTAGCTTCCTTTCAAGACCGGATGACCTGACATTCCATTGATTTGCACAAAGAAGGCCAGGTGTGATAGTATAATCAAGATAATGTTTAGAAACACTCACATCTTTTAGGGAATGGGACAAATTTAGTCTTACAGCTGCTGTAATAGATTCTATGCATAGTAATTATTGCACATATAATTTTCTTTCTTAAGGACAGTGCCTCCTTTTGTTACCACACATCTCATGATGGTATGTCGAAACTCAGGGTTCTTGCACAGTTTGGGCATGCAGGAAAAGCAGATCTCAACCAGGGCTTTTGCAATCAGAAAAGAATATTGGAGGTAGCCATGCATTTTTCACAGATAACTGAGCTTGACTTTGGAAAGAAAATGTCATACATTGCTATGAATTTTAAAGGTTTTTAGAATTATAGTTGCTTTTAAGTGGAGATAATTAAAATTTTCTCTGAAAAATATGTGGGTACCCACAATTTTTTTTTGGGATTCCAGTAGCACTTGTGAAGATCTGCTTTTCCTGCATAGTCATAAACCAGGGGCAGATACAGGAGGATCTGGAGAACAAGGAGGGGTTGTTGGGGTTGTCCGGGGACATGCTACATAAGAAAATTTTGAAAGTGTAGATTGTAAACTAGTGCATTTAGACTACATTTCCGACATTATTAACTTCTTATGGGTGAGGTTACAACCCCCTCAATGCTCCCTCTAGATCTGCCGCTGTAAACTGTGTAAAAATACCTCTGTATTAGGAGGCACTGTCTTTAAACAAATGTTATTCATATGTAATAGTCTTTAAAGGCACTGTGGTGTAGTGGTTAGTGCACATTGGCCTTTCTGTCCAAGGACCAGAGGGCCCATGTTTCAAGATTAGGTTGGTCTCAGCTTTGTTGTGTTCTTTCCTTTACCCTCTGAGCCCCATTTTCTCCTTACAGTATTGCTGCTTGACCAAAGAGACAGGTCATGGGAATAAAGGAACTGATCACCAAAGACAAAAATCTTGATGTTTAATCAAATTGTTCTAACTTGAACAATAATTATTTAAGAAATATCTGAAGAACAGTGAGGAGAGCATGCCTGTTGATATTGGAGCTGAAAGGGTTAGACAATAAGCTTACTTACTCTACTCCTCATTGTCTTTCTCTATTAGACCCAGATGTGGTTGTATAAATGAGAACCAGCCAAAAAATCCTGGGATTAAAGTGGTACTACGATCCAAAAATCACTTTTATTAGCTGTGAACCCCCCCCCCCCACAGGGGGGTACGGTGCACCCTATAATGGCCTATATGGGGAGGCTCCGCCCAAACGGGGTTCCTTTTTCAGGCTTCAGGCATATAAAAGGGTAGGGATTTCACGAGCTGAAGCATATGATGGGTAGGGAAATATGTCATTTAGGTATTTTAAAAGGCCTTTGATTAATTAAAATATTTTGAGTAGATAATAATATAATTGTTTTTTGGTCAACATCTCTTCCGGTAATAATGTTCTCCCCTAATTTCGTTCATTAACTGCATTCCAAGGGTTTAGAAAAGGGATGCAGTGTTCTTCAGAAGGTATTTGAAAGGGGTACCATTTTTCAATGAAAGGTGGACGAAAGGGGTACCCTTTCTGTCAAAAATGGTACATAAAAGGGTAAGGGGTTGGACCTCGAGGCCGAGCCTCCCCATATAAAACTTGGCTGAGTAGGCCCCCCGGGCTATGCAGTGTGTGTGAAAGTGCTTATTTAGTGTGCAACAGGGGAGTTTTGAGCTTTCAGACTCTCAAACCCATGTTTTGCGTAGTTCATAAGCTGTGTTCACACACTGCCTTCTCAAGCTTGTGAGCAAATGACGTCATTGTATCGTTTCTGGCATAATAATGGCGGACCATTAATCAGAAAATTGCTGTTTAAATAAACAGTCTTCTTTTTAAAATTAAGCCTTAAAATTTGGCTTGGGGAGTGTTTTGTAAAAAAGGTTTCAAAATCTGAAGAAAAAATAAAGGTGATTTTGTTTTATCGTAGTACCACTTTAACTCTGTGATGGAAAGTCGTTCCATACAGGAGGGGAGGGGAGGGGAGGGGAGGGGAGGGGAGTAATACTACTCGTCGCTGCTTCATGGTAAGTGCTATACACAAATCACAGTGATGGACAAGCCATGTGGTGCACTTGCGACCTTTTGGGACCCTACCTTTCAGACCTTTTCATGTGTCGTAGATGGCAGCAAACATGTATCTCAGAGTGACGAAATAATGAAGCCATCACTTTTGTGTCAGCATGAAGGTTTTGTTGTACTTTAGATGTTGCATGGATTACATCTGAGAAAATTACTGTTAGACAGTACCAATAGCATCCCCTCATCTAAAAATATCATCAGTCTCTGCACAAGTTAAGTGCCTATGTCAACAAGGTTTTTTTTGCTTGTTTGTTTGTTTGTTTAATTTTTTGAGTCGATCTAAGGGGTCTAGTCAACTTGACGACTGATTCAAATGCCCAATTTTAATATTTCAGTTGCTCTCGCTCACTCACTTTAACTGCAAGTTAATAAACCACTGTTGAAATCCTCATTCTTCTCAGACGACTAAAAACATCGTAAGCTGAAATCGATATTTAGTCTAGTCTCCCCAGCAAGTATAACGTAGATACGCAACCGAGTTCCTTGATCAGTTGCCCTTATAGGCGTTGGTCATGTGATTTTTGAATCTGAGGTCAGCCTAATGCATAAATTGTTTTTTATTTGTAAAAATGTTTCGAGGCATGTTGTCAGGTACATATATATTTAACTTAGTGAACGTGCCAAGGCAAAGTCCGGCGTAGCCATAAAGCACATGTATAAATATTTATTAAACGTGCTGTATTTTTAAGTTACTAGGAGTGAATAAATGAAAACGACCTCACTTCCTGTTTGTAATTCTTGCTCTTTTTTCTCTGTAGATTAGGCCATCACAATCAGGGTGGGAAAAGGTTGATCACAATACTTAGGGCGCGTTCTTTTGGGACTATTCCAGAATAGGAATACTCGGAATAGATGGTATTTGTGTTCTTTTGGGAGCTATTCCGTTTTCGGAATGAACGGAATATCATTCCGTTCATTCTGCTACTGATAGCAGAATGAAGGGAATACGGTTTACTCGGAATAGATAGAATACGCGTTCTTCAGGGAAATTTTTGGCGGGAAATCCTAGCAGTAGTTGTCAGGTCACCTCCGCCATGGGTATTTCGTTTTCAGAAGAAGCGTTCTTTTCGAAATGAAATTCCGTGTATTCTGTAATTCCTAAAACGGAATAAGAATAGCCAGAATAGTCCCAAAAGGATGCACCCTTAGTTGTTCTTTGTTGTTTACTTAGGACTAGCACTGAACAGTTTACATGATGCAATGCAAGGCTCATGACCCAAACGTTTTCAACCAAGCCTTCCATTCTGAACACAATTTTTCGCTCCCCGTTGGTGGGACAATAGTTAACAAGGGGAAGTTCAAACTGGTTATTAATAATTACGGTATGACTCAGTCGCGTGTGGAATTTAACGAACAAGCTTGGTGCTAGTGTTCGGCTCGTTGCTGTATGCATGGAGACACTGATATTCTTAAAATGAAAAACACTCATTCTGATCCATAAAAACAAAGAAAACCGCCGTGATAAACTGATATCGGCAGTCCTTTCCCTAAAACACGTGCGGGCTAGTAACATTTTTATCGCAGAACTGTAACTGGGCTGGACTGTCTTTGGGAAAATTTCCAGCCCAACTACCGGGATCTCGCTCTACAATTTTCAAAAAGTAAGGAGTGAGGTCAGGTCTCATTAGCTGGGCCAGGCCAGCTGACCTAACTCATGTCAACGGGCCCTAAGTTTGCGGGTGCACTTTTTTGGCCATAAAACTCTTAAATTGCCGAAAACCGCTTTACTTCGGTTTTGCTGACATTGCAAATGGGAAATCTTCGCTTAGGTTGAAATGGCGTGCTTTTTGCTTAATCAGAAAACGGAGGACAAAACGGGCTATTGTGTTGCTTGTTTGTCTGCCGTTCCCGGCTGCCGTTCAGGGCCAGAATCATAGTTGCGCTGTTTTAGGACAAGTATTGGCGCCACAAGTACTTAGCGAAAGGATTAGAAGCAAGAAAGACAACAGAGTTCAGGCAACCAACAGAGCGAAATTTTTAATATTTATCGTTACAGCTAGTATCCGCGTTTGTTAATTACCAAGTAAAACGTTTAGCTAATTTCACACTGGACTGAATTTTACATGGTTAAACGTTTGGAGCCTAAACAATACTTCCTTACACCAAAAAATCTAGTTATCCCTCGGTAAAAGAAAACTTAAATATCGAAGAAATGTAAATGCAGCTAATGGCTTCTAACACCCTTTTTTTGTTGTTGTTGTTGTTGTTTTTTGTTTTATCACTTTTTCCTTCCGTTGGTGGGCTTTTCGTCTATCTTTCAAAAACCTCGTTTGTTCCTCTTAGCATTATTTGCTCACTCATCCCCCCCTCCCCCCCCCCCCCGCCACCACTAAAAGCGAATAGATAATTTGAAATATTCCCAAATGAGTGCGAAGTACTACTAAAGGGAGTTCGGCAAAACTTGGTTGGTGTTTCTCCGTCTGTTTTTGCAGTTGCTTTGTCACTTTTGATTGTAAAAGACCTTTCCTTTTAGTAGACCTCAATTTTAACTGGTTAGGTAATTATAAAACAACCAAAAGCACACTAAAATATCCTCCAAACTTTCTAATTTAAAAAACCAAAACCAAACATACGTAACTCGAAAGGAGCGTTTACAGCAAGATCAAAAATGGAAGATCCGCTAGTGCAATCACGCGCTTGTGCTTTTATAGTGAAACAACAGCCAACGGTGCTACATACACTATACCGTCTTTAAACATTCATTTGTTATTGATTTTATAAAATGTGCTTGACAAGGTTGGTCTATTGCGCTGGTGGTGTGTGGCAAAGCAAAACAAACAATTCGTAAAGCACTGCTTTTACTAGATTTTCCGAACAAACGACGACCGTTCCTCCTAATACAAAGGGATTTTGCACAGTTTATGTCTCTGGGTGAAAAGCAGGTCTTAGCGATTGGAATCCAAAATGAAAATTTTGTGTATAAACAACGTATTTTTCAAAAACAATTTAGACTTGCCCACAAGTCGAGCTCAGAATATACTTTTTTTCGGGAGCCCGAACTTTTGACAAAGTCTAGAAACAATTAAGCAACCATACTTAATTAAATCTAAAAGGCTTTAAAGTACGCAACAATGTAAGGCATTTTCCTGTGAAATTAAGTGCCATTGTCTTTGAAAAATCCTTTCCCCGCCCCTTCCCCCGTGGTTAACCTCAATTTTCTTTATGGGTTCCGACTCTGCTTTTCCCACATAGTCATAAACCACACAAAAATACCGTTAGTAGATACCGCCCCTATAAGAAACCCGAGTTTCTTGGACCAGCCCGAGATGTGCAGAACGTGTGCGCAGTAACAAGAGGAGGCACCGTCTAAAAAAGCAGTATTTGCCCACATCTATAAAATGAGTAAAAACTGAAGGGCGCACTAATATTCACTAATATATTTAAAAAACATGGTCACAAGCTCTATGCGTACCTAAGCTAGAAGCAATTTTTCCATGATCATTGCATGACAAATGACCAGATCCAAGAGAGATGAACTAAGAGAGTGAATCCCCGTGCTCCATGATAATTTTTCGAAACTTATTATTAGTTCGCACCCATCTTGTGAAGGTTATTTTTATCTGTTGTTTCCGTGTCAACAACATAAAATAACACGACGTCATGTTGACTGACCAATGAGGTGTCGTCCTTAAAATAATTATGCAGTATGACACAGAACCAAAAATAGATTTCAAATAATTTTCATTGGAAGAGGCCCATGTATGGGGGACTCGCTCTCTTCCTTCATCCTCTCTTGCCAGATCACTATAACTGTTGCACGAGTGCCAAGTTCGTTGTTTTAACAATGGACACGGCTGTCACAACGAAGTGACATAACTGCTCCCAGGAAAAAGTTCCATTATTTCTTATTGCAAAGAAATTACAATTACACTAAGTAGCGGCAACAAGCAACTGACTCGGAAGTGCTATTTGCCTGCATACTCAAACTGGATTGGGTAGAACAAAAGAAATATTTTTCAATTAGAAATGGACAAATTAAAAAAAGAACAACGCCTGTTTCATTGAAAACCAGGGTAAATGACTAAAGAAGCTAGGGACACATCATCGAAACACTCAAATGTCTTTAAACTGAAAACTATTGACTTCGAAACCGAAAAACAATGAGCACTTTTTTCACTCAAACCTGAAACTATTAAAAGCAGTTATACTCCAATCACTTTTATATTCGCGTGGGTCTAACGTTCAAGAAAGCCCTAGCATCATTACACAAATTCTCTTTATTGACCTGCATACATTTTGCTGATTACTACTTGGGAGAACTTGTTTTTAAGCATCAAGGCAATTCATCTTTGGTGATCATTTCCTTAATCGGTAAAGATCTCGGAAACCGGTTTTTTAGGTCATTTTCACTTATTTTCCTAGAAAAGCGGCTATTTTTCACTTGATAAATTTCACTGGATAAGCTCGATTTCTGACACTGATTAAAATAATTTGGTTAAATATATAGTTCTCATGGCTTGTGATCGGCTAATGCTCTGATGAGGATTTTTTTTTTTTTGATGCTGATCACTGTTAGGGCTTAAAAATATTCGTCACTAAGTTTCCCGTGTTATTGTTTCACGAAAATTCGGACACATAGGTCTAGAAGAAATTTCAGTGTATTATATTGCTCAGTTCAGGCTCATGCGTCCATTCTCTTTTGGTGGTTAAACCTGTTCCACCAGCTGTCCACTGTCATTGTTATTGACGTATTATTGATAATAAAACTCTAAAATTTTACTGGCCAATTTTACATGAACCACGCGAAAATAAAGGGCATCGAAGTACCATTTAGTACTCACGATGGATAAGATCCTAAAGTGATTTCCTGCAAACTAGGATCAGCGCATACAAATGTCTTTCGTTTCTTTTTCTAAGCGCAACTAAAATTTTGAAACATTTTGTGCTTGGATCCGATCTTGATCGGTTTATTGCGTATTGCCTGTATCGTCGACTGCCCCGTATCCATTAAAAGAGTCCAACGGCACGATGTCACAGTTTTCCTCGATCTTCACGCTCTTGTAACGGCGCCAGCCAATCACCATGGCAGCAATCAACAATCCAGCCAATGCCGTGACGCCAAACGTAATGCCAGCAGCTGTTCCCGCGCTCATGAAACTCTGGGAAGGCTTTTGTTTGTCATTCGCGTCAGTGCTTTAATCAAAGAAAAAATAACTTTTTAAATCACATTTTAATGAAAGCATTCGTGGTCAGACATAAACCCCGTTCAAGTCAAAACTGAAACATGCATTGAAATTTGTTTTCTCATTTGGGGTCTAAAGGGAGGATTCCTGCATGGAACCCTGGAGCCCCGAAAATTTTGCTGTGCAGCTGGGAGTCCAGAACTTAATTATCTACTTGAAACCTCGACAAAAACGTTGATGGCTGGCTAAATGGGGCCCTGGAGCCCGAGAGCCCGTTTTCCAGTCTTAGTGAATAGAACCCTGCATTTTTTAACCTCAACCCTGGAGCCCTAAGCCCCTTTGGGTCCCTGTTCATCAGGGAATAACGACTTATAAATTTCATCGTGAAAGCTTGTTTGAATCCTTTGTAGGATTCAGGTTTGTCGCTAGCTGTTGTAGGCAGGATGATCGGGAGCTAGAAATTTAAATTTATTTTTGTCCAGTAGCTGGATGACGCGCCACTCATTCTCAAGCAACAAATAAATATTGACATCACATGAACACGATGTACGAGAGGGATATAAGTCTGTTATAACGCAGTGTTTGTATTATTTGCAATACAGGGGTTCGAATAAATACTGTTTTTAGCCGACTAGAGTTCAAGTCTGTTTAAATATAACTTGACTTTCATTATGTTTATTGTAATTATGTGGGAGCAGCTGTCCATAAATCACAAGGTTTCTTCTCGTGATTTTAATTCTGACGAAACACGTGATGTGAATTAGTTTTTCACTAAAAAAAAATGTTCTAATGTTCCAGCCAGCGTTCCTTGGTTTCTAAGGAATCGCTAGCCAGAAATGTCTATAGGTCTCAGTGATTTATGCGAGCAGTCTGTTAAGTCAGTATGGTCAGCCGTGTGGCCTCTACGTAGTATAATTTTTGAGTAGTAGTGTAGGATAGTGAATTCACATACGGTCTACAAATGAAACAAACCAACAAACAAAACAAAACAAAACAAAACAAAACAAAAAAAGATACACGAAACTTTGTTGCAATCTCTAACCGACACTGCACGTTGAATTTTTAAGTGTGCTGGAACCATTGTGTCTTTTCAATACTGCCTTAAGTCTATCTGGGCGAAAATAATCTAGGCGTGTTACCTTTCTCCCGAGGTGACAGGAAGCCATCTAGGATTGTCGCCATCTAGGCTTTTATACCACACCTGACCAGTGTCATGGTTGGTCAATTTCAAACCTCCACCGTTGCTGACTTTCGGTGGCTTCATGTAAGGCGGTCGCTTGATTTTTGGCAGACCGCTGAGTGCACTGGACTTCACACAGTACTTAATTTCGCAATCTTGCTCGATGCCGGCAAGGAACTGAGCGTACCCTACTGGACAGGACTTTGCACTTTTGTTAGCTTGAAAGAAAAATGAAATTTAAGTGAAGGTGTAATTTGGATACTTTAATTCAATCTTATACTTAAGTGTTTCTGGAGGTAATGACAGTTCACCCTGCGAACAGGCTCTATAATAATAATAATTAAAAACAATATTATAATTATAATAAGAACCTTCCCAGAATGCTTTGCACCAGAAAAATTTCAATGCAAAATAACTTAGTTAATTTGTGGTCGAAGAGAATGCTGTACCATGTGTTATTTACAACTTCGTGAAAGTTATCCCTCATATTAACGTTAGGGTGATGACGTCATTATTCACGTGACTATGGCAAAAATATGTTTTAGCTCACTGCAACAACAGGCCTCCATCAATTCAAAAGCAGATAACGTGCCCTGATAGCCATTGGAATGGGCAATATGGAAATTGCCACTTGACATCTGGCAGTTGAAAGTTAAGGTGGCTCTGTACAAGAGCATTTCCCAGGGGACTGGTAAGGAGTCAGTAGCTATGGTAGTTTAAGGCGGAGAGAAACAACGCTTGGCTGGTTAATAGAACTTCGCATGAAAGTAACGACCATGATATGCTCACTGTTGTGACGTCATTGGTCACGTGACCAGAGCGCACAGAAAATTCAAATCACTTTAAAACTGTCTTAAGCTCAATAAATTCGTAATTTCTCACAGTAATATTGCAGAAAAAATTGCAAGTTATTCAAAAGCGTCCATTATTATTTTTCCTTTTGAAAAAAGCACAATGAAAAATGAACCTTAAACTTTTGATAATCCCCTGTTTTGTGAGGTTTTAATATAAATGTAAAAACGAATCAGCATATTTGGTTTCAAACTATGCTCTTTCTAACTACGTTAACAGTTTTTTTAAAAAAGTTCGTTTTCATATAGCTTAGGGATGTGAATTTGCAGGCACGCGGGGTACTGGGCACCAATGTCAAGGATTGCTCAGGAAGACTGGTGCACTTTTTAGGCGCGGCGCCATAGCTAGCGACAAAAGCTGAAAAATGGGGTGAAAGGTCGGCATTAGATTCCATCCACCAAAACCACCTCGGCCGCGAGAGGCTGAGATCGAATTTCCAATAAATTACAACTCGTAACCGACGATTCTCGTAAATAAGACGGATCACCGAGCCATACTTCCGAAGATATAATCCCGTGATTCACAAACAAACAGAAACAACATGGCGGGAATTTTAAGTTACGAACCCGCGTTCGAGCATAAGATAGCAGATAATTTTGGATACGTGCTTTCCGTGAATGATGCGTATCGATTAATAGCGGAGTTCGAAACCAAAACAACAATTAAATTTTCTTGTTTTAAAGTCAACAAAGGTTTTGGAAATATCGGTACGTATAAAAGTCATTATTGTAAATAACGGCACTGTGTGGTCAGCTTGCTAAGGGTTCCCTGGCCTCTTGTTTTGTTCTTATGTATTATTCGACAGATTACTCAAACAAATCTCACAGAATACTTTGGGAGGACCCCGAAAATTAGTTTCACCGGTGTCTTTGTAATACTTGGAAGAAAGGTATATGATTGCCAGCACGGCGTAGATAAGAAAATAGGGGAGAAGAGAAAAAGAAAAGAGGTGCAAGAGGCAAGGAATCATTTTTTCGCGGATTTATATATTGCATTTATTCGATTAGCGTAGCTTAATATTTCGTTGTCATGACTTAAGCGAAAAGCCGTAAGCCTTCAAAAAAATTTTTTATAGTCTCAAGTCAGTCTCAAGGTCAAAAGCACATGTCAACATGTCATGGCATGACAGACAATACAGATTTATGGCTACGAGAGAAGACCCGAATTTATAGCTTAATGGAGACGTCTAATTAAGTAGGTAACGCGGCTCGTACTTCATATGGCGAGAAAGTTAAAGAAAACTAGGGAAGAAGGCCATCATGGAGGAAAAGCTCAAGGATCGTGACATGAAATGAATTCGGCCAGATTGTCACTCACCGGAATCGGCTGGTGACCGCTAATCGTTCCGGGTGACCTTTCTAATGGCTCGTCATTGCATCACAGGTTTAATATCTGGAATAATTTTAACAAATGTTGATCTCACCCATCCCTTCCACTCCAGCCCATCTCCAATCCCAACCAACCGAAGTTATGATCAGCAAATGATGCGGCAGCACTACATTAACTGTCTTGAGGGTGGAATTATGTCCCCCTTCCCTATACCCTGCAAGCAGAGGTTTCTTGGTCGCCCTATGTTCCGGCGGGCGAATAAGTAACCTCTGCGCAAAACCGTCTGATTCTTTGATCTGCCGCCGTCCACGATTTTGGACGAATTAATTAAAAATACTTGATTCTAACCGGCTCTCAACCGGTTTTGAAGCTGACGCATGCTGTTAATGTTGTCAAAAAGTGCGCGTGCTGCGATACGCTTGCAAGGTTGTTGTACGCGACAGATTTGCTTTTTTCTGTTACAAAATTCTTTTGTCATTTCTCCTAGCTCAGAAAATACGCAGAAAGATAAGGCAGCAATTGTCATTCTCGTCCCCAGAGCCCACGATCCTTTTGGTCTGCGCCAAGGATCAAGACCTCTGGCAGGGGCCAGGTAACGCGCAAGCGCAATAGCTGCCCATTTTTGTAACTGATAGTAACCGTTATTGTTTCAAATTTCTGAGGCTGCGCACAAAAGGCGGATCCGTGATTCGCGGACTTCCTGCTTCGGTCCCTGCCAGAGGTCTCGATCCCTGGCGCAGACCAAAAGGATCGTGGGCTCTGGGGATGAGAATGAGCAATTGTTAAACCTTTGCTTTAATGATATTTATCCGGAGTTGAAAGTAACGCTCAAATCTAGTAAAGCGGGTGCAAGTAACGTTTTTATGGAGTTCACAAGTTTTGTTTATCTCACGAATGAACGCGCGTGCAAAAGGTAAGTGACGACGCGTATGACGAATTTTGCGCATGCAGGACAGGAAATCAGAGGGTTTTGTGCAGAGGTTACTTATTCGCCCGCCGGAACATAGGGCGACCAAGAAACCTCTGCTTGCAGGGTACCTTCCCTACTACCACCAGGAGAGTCCCCTATCATCTAGACACAGAGAAGACCATAATACCAATTTTCTGTGAGTGCCAACTTCCCAATGACAAGAAAGAATATGTTGAGTGTTCCAGATGTTCTGGCTGGTATCATCCAGATTGTGTTCAAGTACCAGACTGGGCAATCAACTCAAAAAGGAAATGGCAATATCAAAAATGCAAAGATCATAGAACTCTGAGACTAAGCAATAGTTTGGTTTAAATAATGCCAGGAAATCCAGGTTATAAGCTCTAGGTTTTAACAAAATTACAAGGATTTTTTTTTGAATGTCAACTGCTGTTTTAATTAATTTAGTGTGAGTATCTACAATGTGCTTAAAAATAGCTGGAGCTATAACCAAATGACGTTTTGTTTCCAAATTGGCAGTCCTATATAAGAAGGTGGACCTATAAGCAGGAGCACTTATAACTGGGATTTTATGGTATACCATTACATGGATGAAACCAATACCTGTACACACAGCCATAGCCAGACAGATTAGTATTTTACCTATGATTGATGGCAAATAACTTGCACATGCAATAATTAATTTGTAAATGCCCATTGTAAAATGATTTAAATATGGTCATTGAATGCCTCGAAAGGAAAGAAATTCAATAGTTTCAGTAGAAGCTGCAATATTTAGTGGTTGTTTTAATAAAACAACAAAATTTCGCTTGTGCTTGCTGGATATGAGTTGAATATAACCAACTCAGTGATACCAGTACATGCCTCTCTATCTATCATCTCATATCCACTGACAGTCGTGGAATAACTGTCCCTTAGTTTGCTTTTGAATGGCTGTGATATTTGCTTTTAAATGGCTGTTATTAAATTTAAATTGAGATTGTCTGGTCTTATTACCAGGGTGTATCTATTCAAGTAGTCAGGGTTTATTAAACTTTCAACTGTTCCAGGCTCCAAGATAGTAGGGAAAGTTGACGCTCTATTCGCTGGATCCAGCATTTGATTGTGTCCTATTTTGCCTTCCCTTTCTATTTTCCTCCTATCCCCCTACTATCTTAGAGCCTGGAATGGGCTAACTTTGAACTTGAATACAATAAACTACTGTGAGCTGCAAAAGCAATAAACAGCTGTGTTAGTATTAAACAAAAGAAATTAGTAAGTAACCACAACTGAAATCAAAACGTGCTTGGCTTTTCTTTAAACGAGAAATGCCATCTCCGTGTATTTTATGCAGGTGAAACATAACGACTAGAAGATAAATATTATGAAAAGAAGACATTCATTTGTGACAAGTGCCTTGTTTACTTTTTTGTAGCCTCATAAGCTTATGCTGTATTTTAGTAGCTACACACAACTGGAATGTAGAAAATTAAATTAAAACTACTAAGTAAATGGAAATAGAATGAAAATATACATGTGGAAAAGGTGGAAGGCAAGTCAGTTTTGAAAAATTAAAAGACCTAATAAAGGTGGTTTTGGTGGATGTTGGGTGTCCATCCATCAAAACCACTAATTTTTGAGGCTTCATGATTTAGTAACAGAAATTATTTTAGTAAAATAAGAAGGTAGCAGCTAGGATTAATTCAATTCAATTCAACACTGTTTACAGCATCTAAACGTAATAACATCTCTCGACCCGTTGGAAAAAAGAAACATGTGTACTGAGGCTTAAGTGCCTGCGTAATGAAAGCAGATAAATAGGGAACAATAGGTGGTTTTGGTGGATGTCCATTACGCCATCCACCAGAACCACCAAAATCCGAATTGACTACAAATAACAAAAGCGCATCTCATTTTACAGTGCTTTAATACTTACTTACCACAATACCAGTACAATAAATGACATTTTTGGGCGACATTTGGGCAATTTATCCAAAGAAGCATAACGAAAGCAAGCAATTACAGCTCGTACTGTTCCATATTCGAACGTTTCTCGGCTTTTGCATTTCTATGGCATGTAAGTTGACACTGAATGGTCCATCATTCTATCTTAGTCCCTCTCGGTTAAGGTGGTTTTGGTGGATGGAATCTAATGCCGACCGGGGTGAAAAGGTGTTTTAGCTTTCTGTGGTCCATTTCTGCTAAAGAATTGTTAATGGTTTCTCGGAAAGAGGACAGCACTTCATTTTTCGCTGCATTGCTCATGTCAGGTACGTGTAATTATAGCTTTTTATTGTCTTCGGTAAACAGCTTAATATATTAGCAGGGCTTTACCGATCGATCATTATAGTATAATGTTTCATATTTATCGTTAGTCCAGTGCTTAAATAATTTGCCATTTTCGTTCCGGTAGCAAAAAGCCGAAAGATAGACACTTAGGTTGGTAACTAAAGTTTATTAAGTTTCGTAAGTCTTTAAATAAACGTGATATGAAGTGATGTAGTTTTTGTACGCTCGTCTGTGAATCGTATGTTATTTGTTGGCCACGTAAAAGTGTAGCATCGCATCCTTTATGTTTTCAGTAACTTTAATTACAGCGTTGCTGTTAAAAATAATGTTTCAAACAGCTATTGCTTAAAGCAAGAAGGTCAGGCTATTCTGCTAATGTTGATACTGGCAGATAAGCTTAAATTCTTTTGTGTAGCATCATTTAAGCTTACGTGTTGTAAACATCTCATAACAACATAACATAACACATAACATACTTTATTTTATCTGGAACTCCATTTGTTTATTAGCTGGGCTTTTCTTCACTGCTAGCAAATTATTTATATACATCTAATGACTCACGAATGTTTCTTAGATCAAGTAAGGTTCAAAGCTATACATGTAGTTGGTATCATTTGATGACAAACAACAAATTTAAATTTCGAATTAGGTATGATCACTTTTGGGAAAATATGCTTAAGATAATCGAGTTCAAAGCAGGTGGATGTAATTTTTTGTACATCTCATTCTCTACTTTTACTGATTAAGTTATTCCATAATTTGCAGGGTAAAAAATTAACTTCTATCAGTGCTTGAATCATTGAATTGCAACTGGGGCTAGTATCCTTGAATTCCAACCTCGTCCCCAGGGTCTTTTCACTTGCTCACTTAGTATAGTGGACCAGGCCATTTAGATAAAGTGGCTTTCAAAATCCTCTAGTCTAAATCGAAAAATTTAAAACCATATTTACTTGAATAGACCCCTCCCACCCCGGATGAGAAGTCTTTTATCCAGGGATTTCGCCAATAATCATGTGGAAAAATTACCACATACTGTAGAACTCTAAGTAAGACTGGAGTCACAGGTCAATAAAAACAAACCTCAACTTTTAGTGGCCCTGGTCAGTTTTAAATTGCTACTGGTAACCAGGAGACTGTCAATTTTTAGCCCTGAAGTTGTTGTTTTCACTGATCCTTTTTTATCTATACTAGGCATGTATATGTCAGCAGTGATCAGTGATGCAGCTTTTCGTACAGTGAAGGTATGCCAGGGAAGATATCAATCATATAATTGTCCCAGCTTACATACTATCTTACTGTTCAGTAAAATGAACTGGGTCAGATGCAATGATCGGTTTAATTTGGGTTTGGTAGTTGAACACAATTAAACCAATAATATGCATACAGCAGTGTTCGATTCCAATTTCTGAACCCAGTCAAACATAATTAAGCACAGTTAAACAATTTTAAAATCATTCAAATATACCAGATATTTAAACCATCTGCCTTTAAGTGTGTGAGAACAAGCACAAATTTCTGTAGTGTGGAATTTGAGCATGATCTGTTTTATATTGTCGTGTAAACACATAGAAGACTGGGTGGCTAAAACAGCCTTTTCGGAAAAAGAGAATTTGGCAATCCTAATACTCACAAAGGAAAATAAAAGTTGAACCAAGGATAAAATTAAATCACAACATTTACATGAGTGTTCCATCAAGACTTCCATTGGGGTAGGTGATGAAAACCTTATACCCACTTAAGTTACAAAATCCATTTTCACAGTGATGTAAGATTTATTCTTGGTGGTTAAAGGGTTAAAACTTAATGCAGAATGAATCAAATAGTTATACCATGTATGGGTTTCCATACCACAGTGATTATTGTGACCCAGTACCACTACCGGGGCAAGCTCACACAGGTATGACTTGTACAGTTATGAGATTTTGTGCTGTAATCATGAAACAAATACAGAGAAACAAGAGGAAATCGGGAGGAACTTGTACCAGAATGAAAATCATGCTGGTATTATGTAAACACCCCCTTAGCCTAAAGTCAAGCAGCTCTTAAGAATGTTTCACAACATCCTCAGAGACCCAGGGGCAGTAACGCCCTGATTTCATGAGACCAGTGCAAACTCAGACTGGTATGATTTTGTTTACATGAGACCGGTCTGAAAGTCAGACTGGCATGAAGTCTTTACCTGAGACCAATCTAAACTCTGTTTGTGTTAATATGGTCCGCAACCATCCCATCCTTAAAAATCCAGTTTATCTATTATCCAACAGCTTGGAATGCTCCAACGCCACTTGTTAAACGTGCATACCCAAAACAAATATCTCAGACCAATTGGGACCCTGTTCATGCTTAAGTGGCTCCCCAGTCTGATTTCAAACCGTTCTGAGTCATTCATATTGGTTCAGCAGCAGTGATGAGTTAAACCAGCCTAAGGCCCTGTTTACATGAGTGACTTTATCCCCGGATGTCACTTTTATCCCATCCCGGGGTGACTTTCATTGCGGTGTCTGGTCATTTACCTGTAAATGTTTACATGATTTGGAGCTGAAATGTGTTCACCCCAGGACGATTTCATCCTGGTCTTCAGCACCAGGATGAAATCGTCCCGGGGTAAACACCATTTCAGCTCCAAACCATGTAAAAACGTACAGGTAAATGACCAGACACCGATATGAAAGTCATCTCGGGATGAAATCACTCGTGTAAACACAGCCTAAGATGATAATTATTTTATACTAGCTTCATGTTTCGTACATTTCGTGTAAACAGAGGTAAGCATTTGGAGTCGATCTGAAGTCATACCGGCCCAAGTTGGTACCATTCTCATAGACTACGAGCAGTCTCTCATTTTTCTCTGGCGTGTGCACACTGACTGTCCTACTATTGGTAATTGCGATAATTATAATCTACTTTGTTTTTCTTACAGGTTTTTATTCCATCAACCTGATGTCAGGAAAATATGGCAGTTTATTATAAGGGTTTGGTTAAGAAATTTGTACTTTTAGCTATATTCCCAGACACACTTTATCAATTCAAATAAAAAATTTGAAGAGCAGTTTTGAAATAAGGTTATATATTTTTTTGTCTTTTTCTGCTTAACATTTTGATGTCATTGATTAGTTTGACTGTCCCCTCAGTACTACTAAGTGGACGATGTATGAAAATGGAATGAATCCTGGAGTACACCTTTTAGGGCTCTACTTCAAAATATCTGATGAGCACACCCTGCCCCATATCTTTTTTGGGGGGAGTATCCCCCCCCCCCCCAGCTACTATCCCAGGAATGAAGAGTCAGACCTATTTGATTGAATTCTCTTTATGGGGAAAACTATATTGATTGACTGATTCACCACAGTCTGATCCCTTTTTGTCAGTTCATTGCCTGTTAGGTTTCAGACTATTCTGAAATGATTTAGGAAGAGGCTATTCCTTTTGTTTTTCTTTGGTACCAGATTATAGCAATCAGTAACAATGCTTATTGGTGGCAAATTATCAAACCAAAAAGAACTAAAGTCTCGAGATCTACTGCCATCACGGTCTGGGGTAGTAAGAGAGTGAGTCATAATCTGTGCATCAAATAAAGTCACTTGTCATTACTGGACCATTTGTTATTCGCATTGGCAACACTGAAGTGACAGATTGATTGATTTATTGATTTGTTGATTGACTGATTCATTGATTGATTGATTGATTGATTGATTGAATGATTTATTTTTTAATTGGCTGATTGACTGATTTATCAGCCAGTTGGTTGAGTGGTTGATTGATTGACTGATTGGTACTTAAAATAGTTGAATGGATTTATTCACCTGAATTACATGTTAGTAACTACATGCATAATGCTGCACTTCTTCGCATCTTCCTCTGGCAGTAAAATAATAGGGCAATGTCGCAGCTCTTACAAGGTCTTCTCTGATTTGCTGAGAAAACAATACACCAAACAACAAAACAATGGACCCTAGCCCCGAAAACAATAGAGCTGCGTGATACCAAGGTCCAATGAAATTAGAGGTTGTTAAGAGCTGCGGGGCTACTCAAATAATACCCGGCATCAGTTGAGACATAAAATAATTTTCAAGCCCCAATGTCATGACATAATTATAAGCAAATAATTTATTTGTAATTAGCAAGTAGTAGGTAAGAATGCGTATTAGAGAGCAGGACTATTAGAGCTTTTACAGTAATTTAAATTATATTTCATATTAACTCCAGTAAGGTACTCCTTCTGAGTAACTACCACTATTGGACAGTCAAGAAAGAAAGCAATGCCCTGGGATGTTTTAGGGTTCACTACTTTCTACTATTAAGTTAACATCCCGGGGAATTAATACAAGTAAATAACGTACATCATCATCATCAACATTATTATTCAACTATAGCGTCATTTTACCATATAAGGAGAAAAATATGAGTATAAGAGCGTCTTACAGTATAGAAAACGTATTGCACTATAGTATCCCGGTTTCAAATCACTTATTGAATAAAGCATTTTTAAAAATTGCTTAGATATTTAAGTTTATATTACCTACAGCAGAGGCTTATTTAAAATTTATGAAACACTGGTTCTAATTTGATGAGAGGTGTATTACTAATGATTAACTAATAATTATAATATTGTTTTCCGGTCTCACTTGTAATAATAATAATAATAATAATAATAATAATAATAATAATAATAATAACATAATAATAATAGTAATTACTATTATTTTTAATATTATTATTATTATTATTATTATTATCATTATTATTATTATTTGCAGTATTAAAATGTCTAGATGCTATAGCGCATAAAAGTGTAACCTATGCAAAGTCTCCTTAAAATGCCTGAATTACAATAAGGTATGACTACACTTATTATTATCATTATTAAGTTCTTAAAAGAAAAGATTTCACCCAGAAAAAGAAATAGTATCGTAAAAGAAGAAGAAGAAGAAGAAGAAAGTTAAACCGTACGGTGAATCTTGTTGGTGCGTTTCGTCTGTTATTAAAACATCCATGCACGATTTGATCCTGCACATTGTACTTTAATTAAACAACATGCATTTTAAGATTTAAACGATATATTTCCGTAATTAAGGAACTTAAGTAATGCGATGCAATTTGTGTTTTGATTCCACCAGTCAAATTTCAACTTCAAACGTGAACTCTAGCTTTCATAATTCAACATCAGAGCTTAAGAAGAATTCTGCCAACAAAAAGTCTAGAAGTCTGAAAAAACTCATGATTGCAAAAATTGACTACATCGCATTTAATTAGTTAATAGTTCTTCGATATATATATAACTAATTGAAAAACCGCGTTCGTGTAAAAAGTATATACTATGAACGGTACGACCCAATAGTTTTCTGGGAAGCGGGAAAACTTGCTTCTATTCTCAGGCACCGTTTAATATTAACACAGGATACTCAAATCGACTGCAAAACCTTCTTACGAATGAAAATGTCTCGAATATCAATATATGGAACTGAGTAGCAAACTTGTCAGTGCTGTCTTCCCAGAATTCCATTGTGCCGCATCGTTCATGGTCGGTTTATACTTTGCACCCGACAAGGTTTTATCAATCAGGTGTATACAACGAGAAAGTGTTTTGTCATAATCATGTGCTAACCCCCCAATCCTATGGCTAGTGAATCTTTTACAATGGAATCGAGTGACCAGTGAACCTTGATCAATGTTTTATCAGAATGCGCATTTCAATATGACTATCTATATTGTGAGTAAAAGGGTGTGCTTTCTCTTAAACCGATAAATTAAAATTTTTCTTCGCCATTGGTCAACCATTTGCCGTAAGACTTAAGAAACAACTTAACCACTGAGAACGTTCACTTATCAGATTGTGTTTGAAAGCACCAGTGAAGAGAACGTGGACACGGATAAATTTATCCTTTGAAATGCACCTAATTTCACGAAATTAACGGATCCGTGTTTCGCGATGCCTTATTTTTGCTACTTGAGAGAAAATAGAGCCCTAAAGCCTGAAAAGTTTTCAAGTTGGGTCTTTAATCTTCACAGTTTTTTTCCATCGCGAAAATCGCAAAGATTAGAACCGAGAGATAAATTACGATAAGGAACCCGTATCCTAACCCTAAATTATGGAGGTTACTTACCAAGGGCGTTTCCTTCACTGCAACTGTAGAAGCCACCGAAGGGTAAAGAGCCGTTGCCATAGTTTTGATCACTGACACACACGTGCATTGTGGCTCCAAAACGCAGTGGGTTAAAATTATCTGGACAACTTTTACCGTGAGTTACGGGATTCGGTAAAAAGTGGCTGTAAACTCCCCCGAAGGAATAACCTCGCATGGGTTTGGGCTGGGTGCTAGGAGCGCACCAGTAGGTGGCGTAATGTGCCTTATAGTCAGGGCTATAACCCTTGCGAATCAAAATAGCTCGAAACCCCCTACTGCAGGAATAGCCCGATGTGAAGGGGTTCTTTTGGGACAGAAGGCCACACAAAGAACTAAGCGAACACGTTTGATATATACCACCGAAGGTGTAGTTGAAGAGCTTTTTCTGACAAGATCCATCGTCAAAGTTGGCTTGGAAGCTAAAGTTTGGTGAGTCATAATCTGTGCATCCTCTGATGGTGTTATGTTCGTAGTACTGTTTTATGGATTTATAAACAACCTCAGCTGCCTGAGACACCAAATCCTTCGATAGCTCTGGAAAGTTTCTGGGTGTGATGGCGATATGTATAGGGTGACCTGCGCGGTCAATGGGCACAAGATGGTCTTCCACTTTCCCAGCCCAGTCCTCCGCCCCAAGAGCTGGTCCACCGTGCGCATTTGCCACAGAATGAGTCATTTGCTTCATATATTCATGATAAAATGTTTTGTCCGAGTTGTGAGACCATGTAATGCTAAATGTGAAAATGTCAAAAAAACTCAAACTCGCTGTCACCTCGATTTTACTCTTTTGTTCCTTAAAACTTGAAACAAATGACTTCTTTAAGTGATCCAATTTAACTAAAGCCGCACCAGCGTCCACGTGTGTGATGTAGTGTGTTCCGAAGTCGCGGACAATCAATTGCGCGATAAAGTTCGCATTTTCGGTGTTTTTATGCTGCAAATGGGAAGCGATGTCAAGTACACGCGTTTTGAAATCGGAGTGAAGGGCGTGATCGGGTTGGAGTTTCACCTTGTAGCGTAAATTTCGCATTTGGACTCGAGTAGTGGAAGATTTGTCTTCTATTTGATGTTTCTTCACCAGCGTGTTTTCCCACGAAAACGATGCAGTTATGCTAAAAACGCCCGGAAAGCTCAGTCCAATTTCAACGTTAATAGTTTCTGACGTACTCGAGGTATACTTATCCCAGTGATCGTAAATTTTACCGAAGGTTTCGAGTTTGCTTGTCTTCACAGGATCAAGGATCACATCATCCGGAATCAGGAACTTGCCGGAGGCTTTGCACTTTGAATAGTTTCTCGCGGAAACCAGACCCATGTTTAAGTTTTGTAAGTTATCCCAGCCAACTCCTGGTAGGGCCTCGAACTCATAACGATTTGAGGAAGAATCGAGACAATTCTGTGCGCTGTTAACAGGATATCGAAGCGGTGGTGAATCATCGTCAAGGGCCAACACTAACCGAGAATCAAGAACAAAATAGAGCAGAAATGAAGCCTGGAGGAACGTTGTTTTGAGCTCCATTGCAAAAAAGGCAATGAACATCTCAGCGCTTCATGTGTTAAATATAGTCTATGCTCATGTGATTTTAGCGCAAGGTACAATGAATAATCTGCGCAAGATTAAGAAATGAATCATGCCTCTGTGACTTCTGAATGATCATCGGTCCCTCATGCGCTTACAGTTTCGTGGTTTCCGCCAGGGAACTTAAGCACAGACGTTCTTGAACAACGGACGGCAAGCGTAAGATGAATGTTTTCCTCATCCTCTCAGCTGACGCCATCATGTCCATAATGGCAGGCCACTAGACACTGAAACAAGAGTTTTCCAACCTTTGTTGACAAGCTAGAACGGAAGCCAACACGGGGAACATTTAACTTCCGGTTGACGTCCGTGCTCAAGAACGTATCTTATTGTATAATTGATTGTCAAAATGACTACTGCAGGGCCTGATCAAACAATGTGAAAAGACTTGAGTTGCGACATTTCGACTGGCCAATACCAGTCTTCATCAGCTTTATTAAGGCAAATCACGAATTTGCAGAAACATATTTTTGTGGTAAAATTACATATATGACGTTTACACCGGCGGTGTAAAAATATTAGTGGCGTTCTTGTTAGAGCCCAGTTAACAAAAACCCCCGATTCAAGTAACTCCCGGGTTACTCCCGGTTCCTTTCGGTGCAATAGCAGGAATTGTACCATTTGCCGCAATCATTGTGCATAGCTGCAATCAATATACTTTTCATTCCGATCAACTGGTGAAACCTAGCATATCAAATCTCATATAACTTGTACTACTTTCAATGTTTTCTACATGCTTCAATGTCGTCTATGTAATTTACAATATATTGGGGAAACTAAACGTCGCCTTATAGTCAACCCTACTTCTAATTATATCTATACAGCGGTTTCAGAACACTTTCTTAGCAATAACCAGTCCGACATGTACACCCATATGCTACGTATTCCTATTGAAAAACTTAAAAATGAACGCGATTCTTTCAGGAAGGCACGTGAGGCTCACATTAGCTAAGACTGTTGAGTCTAGGCATTAATAAACGTGATGAACTGTAATTTGTAACTATATATCGATATATATAATTATTGTACAAAATTTTTTTATTTGTTTTCTTTCATTTCTAAGTAGTGACACCATACTACGTATATGTTGTAACTTCCGCTCATTGTTTTACTACATAATTACATATTTCTGTAAATTCGTGATTTGCCTTGATAAACCTGATGAAGACTGGTATTGGCCAGTCGAAATATTGTAACTCACGTCTTTTCACGTTGTTTAATCAGTCCCTGCAGTAATCATTTTGACAATCATTTATATTTAATTTTTATCAATTTTGACTGATCACGATCTTCCTGATCCGACGTTGAGCAAGGTTGATCATACAAGGTTGTTGCAGTGGTTTTATACCTTAACTTAGCATTAGGAGCCCTAATTATTTATCGCCTTGATGAGGTGGAGGGGGGGGGGGAGGAAGAATTTTTTGGGGAGGGGGCTCACTCGATTTCACGTTTAACGAAAGGGAGGATCACTGAGTTAAAGCAACACAGAAAGGGGGTGTAGTTAAATTTGAATCCTTTTGTTTTTATCCTGTAGTATGATGACGTGTTTCATGCCAGAGATTTATGCCTTTCGCATCATAAATATGTCTTATACTTTATTCGAAGAACCGTAAAAATCAGGCCCAAAAATGGTGCAGCCAGTTTTTGTTCATTTCAGTATCAAACATTTTGCCAGATATGAATTGTGTATTGTATTTGTGAGTTTAAACTCGATACGACTGAGGAAATGATTGGTACATGAGCGGCAAAGTAGTTAGGGGAGGGGAGGGGGGGTTGTACAAGGAATCTGGGAGTCCATTTGGGAGGTGCATGAAAATATGACCATTGCTTGAGGGGGGATCAGCTATTTTAAACTGGTTTCATCCCAAAATGTTCCTCTGCCTTAAAGGTCAAAAAATAAAGTTATAAAATTTCTTTTTGTAGCGATGATACAGATTCTCTGCTATTGGCGTCTAACTGAAGAATTAGAATTTTGTGTAGACCGTTCACTCATTTTTCTGAAAACTATCTTCAGCCGTGTCTTAAAATGTGAATGATCCATAGCTTACAAAGCACAACGTCGAACTAGAAGGAATCAGTGCTGTGGACTTTGTTCATTACCATTCAACCTTGTGATCTGCTACTGAAAATTAAAACTGCAGATCGCGAAAAAAAAGTGAAACTGGCTGATGTTGCGTTTTATCACTTCTTTGAAACTGGCAGCTGATCATTACGAAACATACAGACAAAATTCTTTTTGTTTTGATATTTATGTTTTGATATTTATGTTGAATGCTAAGTACACAATAACGGTGATTTGATTCCTCGGTAAGTATTATTATTGTTGAGAAAACTAAGTCTATTCTCGAGTTAGGCCGGAAAGGCACGTGAGGATCATGCCGGGACATGTCCTTGGCACATGATGTTATGAAAAAAAAAACAAAGTAGACCAAAGCAAAACTTTACAGTTGTGTGCTTAGTGACCTGGCCTTCGAGTGGAAGTGAGGCTGGAGTTGACCTTGTTCAAGAGAAGCCTTGTTACCCCGCCGTCAGGACGGGGTCTAGCAATACTCCATTGCCGATTTGTGGAAGAACATTGAGACGACAAGTGTTTGTTCAATCGATTTCAATCAAAAATCCAATGTAGTTGTATTTTTTATTTGGGGGAGGGGAGGGGGGTTTTTTGGGAGGGGGCAGTTTTAAGGGGGAGACATAAAGGTTTTTTCGGGGAGGTGGGTGGGGGGGAATAACGTTGTTTGTTTGAAAACTCGCACACTATATTTGAAGGAAGAAATGTTTATGGGGGGAGGGGGAGTTTCATGGGGGAGATACAGAGGTTTTTTGGGGGGATATATAGAGGTTTTCTTCGGGGGGGGGGAGATATAGAGGTTTTTTTCGGGGGGGGGAATAAAGTTTTGAGAGGAAAAAACCCCAGAGTCCAGAGTCCAGAGTCCAGGGTCCAGGGTCCAGGGTCCAGTCCAGCTTTTAGGATATGCCTCTCAAAATTACACGAGCCTATAGGCGAGTGTAATTTGAGATCGTTCAAAACATTACGAGTTCCCATTAATCACTAATTGTACGAAAAGGTCGTGCGATTTTTTATTTATAGTACACTCAACAAAATATTGAAGAAATGGATTCGTAAAAGTCGAAGATCTCGTCGCGCGCGAGTCTTGCTGGTTTCGTTATACACTGGTGAGCATGTTTCACAGTAAACAACTCTATTTGGTAAAAAGAAAACCATTTACATTCCAAAGTATATTTTACGCAACTCAGACAAATGACAGGGTTTGACAACTAAAGAGCGAAAAGAAAACTGCATTTTGAAAGAAACATAATAGGTACTCCAACAGAGTACAATTTGGGATTAATTGTACTCCTCTCGTCCAATCAGAAACGAGTAATTTTGATGAGTGTACTAAGGTACATAATTACTGAGCGGACCTACACCTTCCTAGAACAAAATGAACTACCTTAAGAGCAAAAGGGATGTTAAGGAGAATGTATAGGCGTTAAGATCAGTTATTAAGCCTTTAAGCCTCAACATCATTATACAAATTCTCCTTACTGGTCTCCATAGATTTTATTGATTACTTGTTGGGAAAACGTTTTCAAACATCAACGTGAGACAGCTCATCTTTGGTGATCATTTGCTAAATTCTCATGACCTGCATGTGTTATAATACAATGATACGATGAGGGGAAATTTGATGCTGATTACTCCCGGGGCTCAAAGGGTTAATTAATCAACAGGATGGTTCTTGAGGACAAACAAAAAACGAAACCTAAACGCGGCCAGGATTAACTGCACAACAACAGCAAGGTGTTTGAGAGTAACATGACTACACGAAACACGACAATGATTCTTTGACACACAATCGGCAAAATAACTTCAGTACCATCCCGTTAGTTAAGAGAGAGCTCAACTGAAAAAACCGTAACAGTGCCTGTCGGTAGTGGTACGCTAGGATTGGTCAAAAAAAGGATGAAAGAAAATGTGGAAAAATGCTGGAAACGTTAACGTCTTACAGCTTCAGAAAATAACCCACTGTTGGCTTGTTACGTATATTGCGCAAAGCGCTCTCAGTAGCTTTTAAAATGACTGAGAATTTAGCCTCAGGCTTTTGGATTATATCCGACCACGGGTGACGAACAAAGGAAAGCGAAAGAAACACTTGATCAGTTGATGCGCATTTGAAAACAAAAACGCGCTCACAAGATTACTTTAAGTCCTGCTTTACAGTACGTTCACGTTTACCAAGGCCACCCTAACCTAATGCTAGGAAGTTGAAAGTTGAATATTTACTTTGTGGTGTCGCTATATAAATTTTGCTAATCTCGGTTCGTGACGCTTAGTTTCTAATCGTGCCATGACCTAATTGATAACTTTAAAAAAAGGTCATCTCACACGAAGGATTTCTGTTGTCGTCTAGTGTTATTTCCTACTTGTCTGCAAGTCTTAGATTTGGCGATAATTTTAGCTGTGTTCACGTTTGGGAAATTTCCCTGACCTTGGCCAAAGACCACCATAAATGGTTATTTGTGTGCTTTTGGATCAACATGTTTGCCATGCCTGCTTGCTACGCTTCGCTGGTGCCGGAGGTATCGTGAAAATTCTGTTCTTAGTACAATGGGAATTAACATAAAGCTTTCATTCTCATTGTATTAAAAACAGAATTTTCACAATCCCTCCGGCACCAGCGAAGCGTAGCAAGCAGGCATGGCAAACTTGTTGATTCCAAAGCACACAAATATGTAGAATACACACAAAAGAGAAACTCCTGAAATAAACCGGCTGTCAACAAATGATGCGGCAATGAAAATTTTGGAGGCGAGTGCAAAAGTCTCTCAATTTCATTTGTATTTTGCGCCCTTAAAATGGTTCAATGCGCGTGACATTTACAGGGATAGTTCAATACATGTTAGACTTGAGATCACAAGATTTAAAAGAAAATTCATCGACTAGTTTTTGAATAAAAGCTTCCGTAACAAAGATGTTGCTTCTCTGTGTAAAATGAGCATATTTGAAACATTACTTCTGATTACATCATTTGAAATCTAGGGAAGCAAACCGGATAAAACCTTCAGGAAAAGTAGCTGTATGCTACAGCTATGACACAGGGTGAAAAAATTGTTTCAATCTGTCAGGATGACACTGGTACGATGAAACAATAGAAAATAACGTAAATCTGTAATTTTTTACTGAAAAAAATTCGACCCGATTTTTTTCGAAAACGCTCTCATAGAATTTTTTCAAACTTTGCAGTCTTGAAGATCTACATCTAGACTATAAGAGACAATAGGTCGTTTTAGAAGTTTAGGACGAGATGTCGAGAAAATTGCTGATATACTAAAATCATGACGTCATCGTTTCGTTGCTATGGTAACACCGATGTCAATCAAACCTACTTTTTTGACAAGTTCATTCAGTTTCTAGTAAATATATGAGGCAGTTTGACCCACCGAGCTCAGACAGTTAAGTATTAGCCGTTCAAAGTTGGGATGGTGTGCCTCTGAAAAATCCAGATGAGCCAACTTAACTGGCAGTTATAGATATTCCTTAGATCCTGTGTAGCAAGCATTTCTGTAAGTTTTTCCGGGTGCTCGAAGCATTTTTCGTTTTTTTTTTTCGTCCCCACCCCAATTTTTCCAAAGGCGCGGGAAATCCACGGAAATGCTTGCTACGCACTCCGCAAGGAGTTTGGGAATGTGTCCTCACCTGTCGACCTAACTGGGCAGTGGTTACCGTCCTGCGTACCGTAATGCGTAAGCTTTGGGTTCGTGTCTAAATGTAACGCCGAAATCAAGGAATTGGTCTCAGTTATTTCAATAACAGTGTCGTCGAAAGACAAACTCTGAATTTTGGGTGTTTGATGAAACCCACAGGATCAGAACAAGATAACCTCAACATAGTGACCAACATCACACTGAATGTCTGGCCCACATAATAGTATGCCTCCACTGAATTTCAGTAAATTTCAGTCACAATATTATATCAGTAAAATTTCCCCTGTTTGAAGTGCGTGAATTTTTGAACGATTCTTGTCACTGGGCGTAGCCGCTACTTACATACGACGCGACGAGTTGGGCGATTTTTCTGCGTTTACTTGAAACTATAATTAGCTTAATAGGTAAGGTATCGAGAACATTACCAAGAGGTTTGAAAATGTACAAAAACCTGACCATGAATTGGACATCATACGAAATAGCATCTTAGACAACCAACAGCACTGCCGCCATAAACTACAATAGAAAGACAGTCGGTAGCCCTAGGCAGCTTTACACACGCTAGATAATCGCCTGAATCAAACAACCAAAACAACAACAACAACAACAACAACAACAACAACCAACCAACCAAACAAACAAACAAACAAACAAACAAACAAATAAACAAACAAAAGCACCCTATTAAGAGTCCACGCGAGGGCGGAAGGCGGAAACGAGAAGTCGCGCGAGAACTGCTAAGCGCGCCAAAAGCATCATGTGGTCAGCGGCTCGGCAACAAATACTTAGTACTTCATATATTAATTCTGCGTACGACACCTCCCAAAAATATTTGGCGAACTTACTGGTAAGCAAAAATGGTACTAACTGCCAAAATTAAGCTGCTTCGTGTTCTCTCCGTGCTCCAGTGTTGGATGGCTATGTGGTTAGTGGTGCTTGGAATCGTTGAACGTGTGCGAGTAAACTGGATGCATTCCGGACTCGGCCTGTCGATCTGGACTGGTGTGTGGGTGAGTTTGTAGGCCGAAAGCCTTCTCTATGTCTATTGAAATTTTGAAGCGAAAAGACGTTGTGATGTTGCTGTAGCAAACATCATTTTTCAAGTCTCAAGTGTCCAAAGGGTGTGGAAGATAAAGCACAACTCAAACTCACTTTAAGCGTTTTTTTTTTTTTATACCACGAGTGGTACGTGTACACTGCATGGGCACACTATCTCTTGTTGAGTTATACTTAATTATGATGATACTGATACTATAGACGTGATATTCACAGTCAAACTTGAATTTACATGTAAATAAGCTTAAGCTTCAGTAAGCTTATTTGTTTCTAGACTAGAGCTTATAATTTGAGGCCGTACACTTCATTAATAGGCCTTTTCCTAATTTAATAGACCTAATCAAGAACTTTGACTATTAATATTAATACAGGTCTACATGTAACTTAGGCTTAATCTAATTTTAGGGATTAGTTTCCACAGAAACTGTGATGCTGCATCAGTGAGTGAAACACGTCAATTTGATGTCAACTGAGATGTTATAAGGTAAAATGGCTGCCATAAGCTTCAAAGCTGACATATTTTCAGGTGCAAGCTCATAAAAGCATTACCCTGGGAAGCAGAGGTTTTTCCTTCCGTGCACCTATAGGAACCGGAAACCACACGAGAAAAGCCTTCGTCAACGAGGGTACTATTGATCCCAGATGTCCTTTCAAATGGCTTGAATGAATTTTGCGTCGCTTCATGGACTGTTGGTTTCACTCTGTGGCTTGAAGAAATGATTGTGTGATCATAAGTTTGTTGATCGCAAGGTGAACTAAGTTTGTTGACTCAAGCTCAGCAATGCTCAACTTTTGCTGAAGGAATTTTACTAGCCATTGCATTTCGTGTCCTCAGAGAACACTTTTCCCGAATTTTAAGACAATATTTTAATTCAGGAGATGGCATTATTTTAGGATATGTGATGATTACAGGTTGAAATTCATTTGTCCCATGTTCAACATTACAGATTTTGTGGTCTGAGCTTGCGGTTAACAAACTTATGGTCATATGATTAGTATTTTTGAAACCACAGAGCAAAACCAACAGTTTATGAAGTGATGCAAAATTCAAGCCATTTGAAAGGACGTCTTAGAGCATAAGCCCTTCGAGTGTAAGTCTGTGTGGCAAGCACTACAAAGGGGAAGGAATGGGGCAATTGGCAAGCCTGTGACATGAGTGTGGAATGGAAAGGGAAAGGAAAAGGCACCCTCCTCCTTCCTCTTGCGCTGCGCACTCGTGTCACACACTTCATGCTTAGTTTGTGCTTTCAAATAACTACCCCATTTCCCTCTCCTTTTGGCACCTGCAAGGCAGGCTATTTGAGTGTTAGCCCTTATGGTGGCCAATTTACTTTGTAAATTAAAACTTAATCACTATCAAATTGAAGTGTTCAAATTCGACATCTAACTCTCTAAGCCCCAACGTCATTATACAAATTCTCCTTACTGGTCTCCATAGATTTTATTGATTACTAATTGGAAAAATTTTAACTTCAAACGTCAAGACAATTCATCTTTGGTGATCATTTGCTAAATTCTCATGAACTGTATGTAATAATACACTGATATGATGCTCAAGGAGAAATTTGATGCTAATCACCCTTGGGGCTTATAAAGAGCTAACTTGCATTAATGTACATTTTCCCTACTGTCTGCATTTTACTCCCAGACTGCAGTCATTAGTTTGAAGTCTTTTTATTATGTTAGGTGTGTCTGGATTACACGTGGTTTTAACAGGTAACTTTTATGTACAACATAGCTGCCCGGAGTTGATCAGAGTATAATAAACAAAGGTTTCCACTGAATCCTGTTTTGTTTTGCAGGTTGGCATCACTGGTGCTTTTGGTGTTTTCATAAGTTTTAAACGGGTACAGAACTTGTCACATGGCTCAGCTATTCCTCCACATTTGGTATGTGTTTAGAATTGAAATCATAATAATAATAATAATGATAATAATATTTAATACTTGCGTATATAACACAAATAAACATGTAAATATGATCAAATGCACTTTACAAGATATTAAAATGAAAACGATAAAAAATAAAATTAAAAAGTACAATAAAAAAGTACAATAGAAAAGATAAATATCTTGATAAGAACTACTAAATCTTATCCTACATTAAAAGCAATTCTAAATAGATGAGTTTTCAGGCTAGATTTAAAATTAATTATTTTGTAAAATTGTCCATGTTCCGTAAAATTAATGTGCAGCAAGCTTGTTCCAAAGGATAGGGGCAAATCATTCATGAAGGCAAAATAAATAGTGAACAGGCTGCAGTGTATCATAAATTAATAATAATTATTATTATGACCAATATGACCTTCTCTGTGTGTTGTACTCAGTGGTTAGGGTGTACAAATCATGCACATCCAATATCTTGAAACCTAAACCCATTTTCGACAGTTTCAACTTTTATTTTCAGAGATAACTCTAAAATCCCCATCAGCTAACCACAAGACTTTCATGCTATTTAAAGCTGCAGAATCACTAAATCACCATGCACTTTTTATTAGCCTTAGATAAATAAAATTGAGTGAAAAGAACATTACCCATTTTCAGTTCAAAAATATGTTTGACGTTGGTCCTACAAAAACTGAATGCCCCATTTACTTGTGTTGTGTTGTTCCAGAAAACATCCACACTCTGGAAATTCCAATAAAGACTCATAAAAATTTTGGCCTTTAAGACCACCTACCCCTCGGAATTTTCAATGACCCTCCGTTGTGAGGGTATGGATATTTTCTGGAACCTGATCCACACATTGTGACATTATTCTCAACTGAAACTATCCCCACATTTCAATAAATTCGCATACTTGACTTGGATGATTTGTTGCGCAGCTTTTGCATGACACAAGCTTCTGTTTGTAAAACTTATTGACTTATAACTTTACAAATATATTTGACCTACAGGTCATGACACTGATGGGATTTTCCTTGACGTGTGGTATACTGTCAACCCTATTTCTCTTCACTTACTCTCAAGATGTTGCCATTGCTGGATCGAAATCAATGAGATGGTACATTTCTTCTTATAGTGGAAATGAAAGAAGTGGACGTGTCGAAAGGTTTCCTATTAGTTTTGATGCAAGAGATAAAGAACAGCATGCCTTGGTGGGATCCATCTATGGATTTGTCGTGGTGGAGCTTATACTTGCAATGTGGGCGGTGGGGATCTGCCTCGTGAATGACCAGCAGCAGTTCCTTACTGAAGAGGAACAGGTGAACATTCTTGTTGAAATTAGATTCTTCCATCTTCCATCCTCGTGTGCTGTGTGTTTAACTGCAAAACTGAATTCCTCTCGCTTACCTTTTTAGTCATTTATTAAACAACAACTACTAACTAACTGGTCATCCTGGAAAAGTCAATAATCATTACAGACCGCTTCAATTTGAAGAATAATTCTTCTAAGTGTATTACTTTTGCTTAAAACTGACGTGTACAAAGAAAACAACAGGACTGCAGATTCTAAGTTGAATTCCAGACCTTTGTTTTAGTTAGGCAGAGAACGAAAGAGATCATTCACGCTTCACTTGAGCGAGTTCAGTTCAACAAAACTTTTTAAGCAAAAGTAATACATGTAATTATGCTTATTCTTCAAGTTTTAGATCTCAGGTCAAGAAATAGATGTACAACAGTGTTCCTTACATGAAAACCAGCCTGTGTGCCAATGTTCAGCTGAATAGCACCAATTTCCATTTTAACCTGAAATCATCACTTATGCCCTTTTTCCACCGAGCCCCTCAATTGCTCCTGAGGAAAGTCTGACTCAGTAGAATAATGATGATGAACACAGCTTTTGGCATTTAAGCTTATCATATTTAAGCTAAGTTACAGTGTGCATTTGTGTCTGGTGCCTAAAATTGTGCAAGGGTGCCATTTTCAATTTAAAGGGCTACCAAAACAGCAATTTCAATTGCTAAGATGATGTGGCATGCACCTCTGAGTCTTCCCTCCCCCCCCCCCCCCCCCCCCACTTCCCTTTGAGGTTCTTTGCTGGACTGGATCCATTCCATTCCCATTCTTTTCTTTTTTCTTTTTTTTTAGTGTGATGTTCCGTTGATGTCACCTGCTAGCCAAGGACAGCGTGGAAATAATGTGGCATGAAAGCAGTACATGCATTGTAGTGGTATATATTTCTGACATAGAATAGGGTTCTAGAATCATCTGTGCTTTGTATGCTGTAAGTCACGGAAACGTTATTGCTTTTATCATAGTCAACTGTCTCCTTGTAACAAGGATAATAGATTTTTGTGCTTCACGTTTGACATGCTAGTGAAAATTTTGTGCCAAATATATTTTTTATTGTGGTTTTCCTGCAAAGGCACACTTCAGAATCCTGCCTGTTAAAATCAACCTTCACGGAAGCATATGAGGGACGGAGGGTGGGGGAAGATGGGGAGTTATCCTTATTGTGTGGTATCCAGTGTACAGCTCCCAGTGTACAGCTCCCAGTATACCAATGCATGGTTATCAATGGTTACTCAGGGAAATTGTTATTTTAGTCACCAGGGATAGAAACGGTGGATTGAAAGAATATTTAGTAGAATTTACATGCCTTTATGTGACTGAAAGTCTTCGAGAAATGTGTCTTCCATTCTTTCTTTCAACCAATTACACAATAGTATGAAGTGGTAAGCTGATAAAGGATTTGTGATAAGCGATAGGTGATGATCCATGAATCATTTATAGGTAACATGGATTAGGAGTACCATTTTGATGAAAGTTAACCATAGTAAATGAAAGGCCTTGGCAGAGGGCCCCCTCTGTGAAACTTTGTTGAGTACTCTCCCCAAGAAGGGTTGGGGGAGAGACAAGCCTTTCTTTCAGTTTTTAACAATTTCACCATGCAGTTCCATTCAAACTCCATTATTCTTCTTTGCTAAAAGAGTACAAAGAGTGCTCTAGTTCATTTTTCCTTGTAAGTTCCACTAATTTTGGTCATTTATTTTTAATTAAAGACAAAGGATTAAAGTAGATAGGAAATACATGTATGTAGCTTTACTTCAACTGAGATTGTTTAACTGGTCGGGCCTCTGACAGTACATCAGTGCTTATATTTTGCTGAGAAAAATAGTACATCGAAGCAACCACATACAAAGTTCATATATAAATAGAGCGGTTTTTAATTGAGTGTCGAAAGTAATTCACGTTTTGCTTTGGTTTTGCTTTACTTTGCTCTGTGATTGGTTAAAAAATCCCGCGCCACTTTCTCGACCAATCAGAAGTAAAACTCAAACCAATTGCGACTTGCTTGCTCGCGTTTTCCCGCGCTTGGTGCCGTTTGGATGTATTTGCTTTAAGTTCTGATTGGTTCATTGGGTAATTTGTGTTTGTTGTGATTGGCTGGGGTAATTACTTTGGTTTTGGTTTTACAGCACTCATTTGAAAAGTGCTCTATAGTCAGGAATGTGGTTGTATTAATGGCATGGTTGAGTTAACCCTTAAAGCCCCAATATTGATCAGTATCAATTTTCTCCTCATCATATCAGTGTATTGTAACACACACAGTTCACGAGAATTTAGCAAATAACCACCAAAGATGAATTGTCTTGATGTTTAAAAAAGTTCTCCCAATTAGTTATCAATAAAATCTATGGAGACCACTAAGGAGAATTTGTAGAATGATGTTGGGGCTTAAAGGGAATAACAGGGTCTTCAGGTAAGAAAATGACAGTATGAGCATTATTTTGTTTGGACCATGAAAAGTGGCCATCTGCATTTGAAATTGGTAATATTAAGCCCCAATATCAACATGCATGTTCTCTTCAGTTTTCTCCATATACTCCTTATGGTACTATTTGGGAGAATTTGATTCCACATCAAGGTATTTTATCGTTGCTGATCACTTCCTGTATTCTCATGACTTGTGTGTTAGATCAAGTTGTGTTATTGTGAGGAGAAATGAGATCCTTGTCACAACTGGGGCTTAAAGGCCGGGTATCGAGGCAGTCATAAGACAGGATTTCATTTGAGATAAAGTTACACATTACGCAGTTTAGAATGCTTTATTGTATATATGCATTTTAATTATAAGCATACAAATCCAAAAAATACTATAGTACAGTAGTAACCTCTATATAACGAAGCCCCTGTATAATGAACGATATTCTTCAGCCCAGTAATAATAAAATGTATGCAAAAGTACTCAACATGGTGAACCCCAGTTATAATGAACACATTTTCCCAGGTCTCTTGGTGCTTTTATCCCTTTAATCACTGGCATCATTACTCAGATTCTCCTTACTGGTCTCCATACATTTCATTGAGTACTAATTGAGAGAACTTGTTAAGACATCATTCATCTTTGCTGATCATTTCCCCAATTCTCATGACCTTTCTGTGTCAAAATTAATGCACTGATATTATGAGAAATTTGATGCTGATCAGTGTTGAGCCTTAAAGGGTTAATTTGTTATACTGGGGTTTCACTGTAACACCTGTGTTAAGTTGTGTACAATAAAGTGTTGTAAGTTGTCGGTAAAGTATGATCATCTCTGCCGGTGAGTTTAGTCCTGAGAAGGACTGTGAGTGATGACATTGACATTTCGACAACCCTGAGCAGACAAGGTCGAGTGTACTGACATTTCGACGGCCGCTCAGGCTGTCGAAATGTCAAAGTCATCACAAACAGACCTTCTCAAGACTAACAAGGGGGTTAGTTTCTAAAGAAACTGTGGTGCTGCGTCGGTGGGGACGTGAAACACAAAATTTTGGATTTATCAACTGAGTTGATAAGGTAGATTGGCCACCGTAAAGAGATTGAAAGCTGTCGTTTCGAGCATTAGCCCTTCGTCAGAGCGAAGGGATTCGCTCTGACGAAGGGCTAATGCTCGAAACGTCAGCTTTCATTCTCTTTACGGTGGCCAATCTACCTTATCAACTCAGTTGATAAATCCAAAATTTTTTGCTTCTCAGGACTACACTCACCCGGACAATCATACTTTACCGACTAATGACATGTCTCCTGGGTTCAAACCATTTACAGGGGAGAGGAACAGGCAGTTAAATAACTTATCTCCCTATTTTTCCCTCATTTTTCTCCCACCTCCCTAATTTTTTCGGCTATTTCTCCCTCCTCCCTAATTTTTCGTTTCCTCCCTGATCAAAGCGTTTAAAGCGTTTAAATTCCCTACAACTACAGCAAGGTTACCGTTACTGAAAAGCTTTCGAGCCCTCAAAAGCTCTGATTACGGTTAACGTAGAGACATATTTCTTATTTAGTATAGTTCACTTACAGTCTTAGCATAAAACAGCAATGCTTTCTTTATAAAAAGTCATGGTACCTGGGAGGTGCTCTGACCTGCCTGCTGGAACGCATAAGTGCGAATATATTTCTGCGGCCAATTGTTTTTTCTGCCAATTGGTCGTCACTGACACTATCTCCATTACTCAAAGCTTCTTGAAATTCAATTTCCTGAGGAACAAGTCCACTAATGTACTGTCGGAAAGTTTGCAGCTCCTCAAACTCGTCTTTACTCAGTGCAATGCCTCCACCCGACCACAGCTTCTATGGGACAGTGAAGTTCAACGCCAGTGGCCATAACCTGATGTGTCCAGGCTTACTGCAGGCGTGTTTGTATATTTAGCTGAAATGCAGATTGTTGTCTCTGCCTGGAGTAAACATTTCTGCACTTATAGCTGATTTGGCATCTGAAATATCTTCCACCTTGCAACTATAAGGGTTTCGTTTTCTTTGGTGTCTGTGGAAGACGGACCAACGGTGCCTTACAGAAAAGAACTTTCCTTTGTGGAGCAGTAGAAACATGCTCACCACTAAGAAAGCAAGAAAAGTCGAAATCCATACTTTTAGGTGGCTTCACTTCACACAAAGCAATGAGTAACGTAGAAAAAAATTGTGCTTTGTAGTTTTGCTGAGCACCTTGGCAACTCTAACTGCCTCAAACCACTTCTTCCTGTAGTCGTGAAAGCTTGGATGTTACTAAAACGGGGAATGGGGAATCGGGAATCGGGAATCGGGAATGGGGAATGGGGAATGAGAAATAGTGGTCAGCGGTAACACCTAAAAAGAAGTAAGTTGAGTCTGCGCAGTACAGCAAAGAGACGAGGACTGCACGTGGTAAGCGAAAGAGGGAAGGTAAGAATGTTTATCTGTCAGTTTTTCCTGAGTTTTTGGAATTATCGAGTTTCTGTTTATTAAAATTAACCAAAACTATTGATTTGCAGATAATGAGAGTGACAATAATGTTAAGGATCACAAAGGTATCGTTATCGACGGGTTGGTGTAAAATGATTCGTATCACTTTGAGTACAGTCGCTTCGAGTGTAACTTAAATGTTCTCTGTATTTTGATGTTTTAGCGACGAACCAGTGACAGAGGATGATTCTATGTTTGCAACTGGCGAAAATATATCTTTGTTTAAGGTACGATAACGTAGCACACGGCTTGAAAATTTAAACCGAACGCTGCTTAACTGTTAGCACTTGCCATCGAATTTTGAATTGACTTGAATGGCGTTCACATTTGAGTTGCAATATAGATTAATTTATGGTTTGTAGAAAGAACTGAGTGAAGTGACTGCAATATTAAGCTGTTCTTCATTTAAAAAGAAAATACCCCAGAGAAGAAGCATGGAGAATAGCTCAATATTCTAGTCACTTCACTCAGTTCTTTCTGCAAACCACTGATAAATGAATCTAGATTGTAACTCAAATATGAACGCCATTAAATTAAAATCAATTCAAAATTCGATGGCAAGTGCTAAAAATAATTCAGCGCGGTCAGTTTAAATTTTCAAGGCGTGTTCTACGTTTTCCTACCTTACACAACGATTCATTCTCGCCATTTGCAAACATAGAATCATTTTCTGTCGCTGGTTCGCCGCTAAAGCGTTAAAATACACAGAACATTTACTCTTAATTTTGATAATAACACTCGAAGCGACTATACTCAAAGTGATACGAATCTTTTTACACCAACCTGTCGATAAACGATACAAACCTCATGATCCATAACATCGTCACTCACATTACCTGCAAATCAACAGTTTTGGTTAATTTTGATAAACAGAAACTCAATAATTCCAAAAACTCGGGAAAAACTGACAGATAAATATTCTTACCTTCCGTCTTTCGCTTACCACATCCAGTCCTCGTCTCTTTGCGGTACGGCAAACTCCAACTATTTCCCATTCCCCATTCCCCATTCCCCATTCCCCGTTCTCCATTCCCCATTCCCCATTCCCTATTCCCCATTCCTCGTTTTAGTAACATCCGTGAAGCTTGGCAATGTCACGAGAGGGTTATTAAAACGGCACATGTCTAATGACTTGCGAACGTCAAGCTTTCGCACTGAGATGAATCTCAGGAATGTAACCATTCGAAATCTTTTTGGGAATTTTGGTTTCTTTTCTCTAGTACTTTACGTTTGCAATTTAATAATGTTTTGTTTGTGATTGAACCGGAAATATTTGTTTGCTTGCAGGGACGTAATTTTGTTTTTAGACACGCAGTTTGGCAGGTCAACTGAAATTTTTCAATTTTGACGCTTTTGTCAATCGCTACGCCAAGGTAGTGTAGCATGTGCTCAGCTGGCTGCAGAAAGATGTCGAAATAAGCACCTTTATTTTAAGGGTTCCTAAATTTTAAACATTGTTGCTTTTAGTTCAGTTGCTTCTGTAGAAGAAGTTTTTCTTTTTTTCCTTGGGTTTTAAATGTTGCGCGTGTTGTGGGTCCGTTACTAAAGCGCGGGAAAAAATACCGTATTTTGTTGATTAAACGCCGGGCGTCGAATAAACGCTGGGTTCAAATAAACACCGGGTCAACACGGTCAAATTTAAAATAAACGCCCCCCGGCGTTTATTCGAGTCACCGGCGTGTATTTGAGGTCCGGCGTTTATTTGAAATTGAACCTTTATTTCACTGACTCTCATCGAAAGTTAGTTATAGCAATTTTAAAAGGGATTAAGAACCACTACAGTACTACAGCACAATTCATTGCACTCATTCCAACTAAGGGAAGTTGACGTAATGTACTCTTCACGCTATTGAGCACTCGATTCCCCCCGCCTTGTTTTGAATTTTATCGACTACAGAAAAAAATCGGTGAGATGTCATTCCCGTTTTACTTATGTTGTGCTATATTTCGCTGTATGTTTTGTGAACTTAAAGTATTTAAGACCAAAAACAAAGGCTATAACGAATGATGACTGAATACCTTAGTTTAATAAACGCCGGGCCTCAAATAAACGCTGGGTTCAAATAAACGCCGGGTCTACGAGGTCTAGTTTTAAATAAACACCGCCGGCGTTTAATTGAGAAAATACGGTACTGCCATCACGAGACCTTACAGGCTCGAAATAGGGTATCGAGCTGACCTCTCTCGACATAATGTACCGGTCAAATTGAAGCTTCAACATTCCCCCCCCCCCCGGGCATACCCCGGGCATTTGACTGTGCGTTGTGCCCAGGAAGGGGGGAATTTGAACGTTGCCTTGGAAGGGTGGGGAATTTGAACCAGATTTATCACTCGTTCTGGCGTAATACTCCCGTGAGTTTTTTCGGTTTTTGCAAGGTTTGACGAACTTACAAGATAGAATTTCGCCTTTGTTAGTGAATAACTCTTTCAAAAGGGTCTTCAAAAGAAGTTTGAAGGTGTCATCACGGCATATCTCTCTCTGAAAAGTGTGAACAGTGTTTGATTGAAGACGAAATTTGTCTTTGAGGAGAGATATATCAGAACTAATTGGTGGGCATTTGAACGGCTGTTTTGCCCCGAGGGGAGGGAATTTGAACAAGCCAATCTTCAAAAGTTCATATGCCCGCGGGGTTGCCCCCCGGGGGGTGTTGAAGCTTCAATTTGAATGGTACATAACTGTCCAGCTTTTCTCGACCAGATCCGACCACTCAACCCCAAATCACCTTTCTGGGCACAAACTGTGTTTGTTTTTGCTGCGACTTAAATACTTCAAACAAAGGGAAATGTCTAAAAAAATTATAACTAACTTTAAAAAGATGATATTCTCCCTTCTCCCTTTCCATGCTGGCTCTCCCTTCTCCCTATTTTTCAAAGTCGTTTCTCCCGTCTCCCTAATTTTTTCAGGCCGTTTCTCCCTCCTCCCTAAACCGTTCCTCTCCCCTCCATTTACAGTAATAAAGTGTTGATTTATAGTTTTCATTTTGTTTTTCAGTCTTCGTTTTCTTCAGGACTGTTTTTATTTTCTAGGTTTACATTACCTTCTCATGAGCACGTCTAAACATTCTCACTGTGCTCATTAGTACTTGCCTGTCGAGAGGGGCATTGGGGCCTATCAGAAACCGAAAAACCGGCCAAAATTTTCACCAAAACCGAAAAACGGAAAGAAAAATCCCTCAAAACCGAAAAAACGCCAAGAGTAATGATCAAAATCGCAAATTAGTGAATCTTCAATCCCTCAACCCTTGATACAACAGCGAAATATTGGCCTTAGGGACCATTCAATGCCCCTGTTATACTGCTTGCAGCGCGAATTTGATGCGCTTTATCCCGAAGGAAATTTTGGCAGTGTTCAACCCGGTCATGTTAAAACGCAGACTGCAGACTGCAGACTGTGCAGACTGCAGACCATGCAGACTGTGCAGACCACGCAGACTGTGCAGACTGGGAATTTTTTTTAATTAACTTATTATTTTTCAGTTTCTTTTACCTTGGTTTTCTGAAGGTGTGTTTACATATACTTTTTACTTTTTGCTATGCCTATAGATTCCTGGAAGCCAGGTATGGTTCTGGAAAAATGTATAATCAATGTCCTAGCAGTCAGAAATTTGCTAGAAGAATTTCTAGGGTCTGCTAGCTTGGAGAATTCAAAACAACGTGACAAAGACGCACAATTTTTTGCAACGGTTTCCTCAAATTTACATGTAGATGTACATTTCCACTGTTCTAGCCGTGGCTTTTCCTCCATTCTCACTGACTGAAGTGATATGGATTTGTAATTTTGTACAAAAATAACGCTATCTCTCGTTTGTTTTGCCGTACGGTGTCGCTAAACCACAAAATTATTAGACAAATATAATCATGTTGATGTCAACATTGTGTAAACATTTCACTTGCATCGGTCTAAATTCATTTGGGATAGCTCAGTCGCTATCTCCCATGTAAAGCTTGCATTCACATTACTGATAAAATCTTTCGAATCGATTTTTGTTAGCGAATGTAAAAGCGAATAGATTTTTCCCGATATAAATGCCAAGGAGCAACAATGGCGAAATACGCTAGCGAATGGATTTATTGGCGAACGCGAGTTTCATGACAACATCCAATACTGGAAATTAAAAAATTCATAACGTTCGCAAAGGCAGTGAATGGTTCATCTTCCTTTCCAAGGCTCCTTTATTCTTCTCTAACGCCAAATAATAAGCAAAGTGGGGATCTGTAAATTTTGCGGCTCCACCAAAGTGTGAAAATGTAACTATAGGGTTTGCGTGACAAGGAAACCTTTACAAGGAGCCGTACACATCATGCAAATTTTGCTCTCCCTGATTGGCAAATCGACACGCCACACAGTAACATAGCGAGTTCATGGTACGCTCAAGCTCGGAAACCTCGTAAATTGCAAAACCAAAATGTCTTTTTGAATCGTCTGGCAAATGAATATGAAATACTCCCAGAAGGTGCGAATCTTTCCGTCGAAATTGTTCGAGAATTTCTTACCGCGGGGCATTTTTTGGAGAACTCGGTGCCAAGCAGCTGGCCATGTCATCTTAACACGACAAAAAGTGAAGAGTCCTAAAAAGTACAACAAATCAAAGTTTACTTAAGAAAAAAAATACTAGTCTGCATAGTCTGCGTAGTCTGCACAGTCTGCAGTCTGCAGTCTGCGTTTTAACATGACCGTGTTCAACCAAAGCAATCGCTTCTTCCATTGTCTCCGACTCATATGAAGGTGACACTGTGGTAATGAAATCAAAAAGCTTCGTACAATGCGCCAGTTGCTCGCAAGAACCGAATAACCGTTTTTTTGTTCATAAAAACCGAAACCCGAATGTCATAAAGGGAAAAACCGAAAACCGCAGTGGATACCAAAACCGAAAAACCGGGGATTTTGAGTGCAAAAACCGAAAAACCGATCTCAAAAGTGACCAAAACCGCAAAACCACAAAACCCATTGCCCCCCTTCATGTCAGTATTTTAATGCCAGTTATTGATCTGTAGATACAAAAATTAGAGATGCTTCGATGTTGTAATTTTCAAGACTAAATGATACAAGAGTTGAACTGCAATGCCAATATACGGGGTTCCAAAGGGGGGTTCTGTGGAGCCCTGGAGCCCCGAAATTTTTGTCAAGGACCCTGGAGCCCAGAGCCTGTCTCTACTTGGAGCCCGGACAAAAATGCTGATTCTGGCCTTATGGGGACCTGGAGAGAAGAGATGGAACCCTAGAGCCCTGAATTTGCCGTCTTAGAGCCCTGGAGCCCTGGAGCCCTGCAATTTTTGGGCCGGAGCCCTGGAGCCCTAAAGCCCTTTGGGACCCTGAATATAATTGAATAAAATAATGTCATAATTATGCAAATGCCAAGAAAAGAAACAGCTTAAATGAGTGATAAACAGATGTAGAAAATGCGAAAATGGTGTGGTGCTTACGTGTAGTTAGGTGACGCAAACATTACGAGAGAGTTTGGGAGACTGAAAGATAATACATTAGTACACACAACACTGATACAAGTATAAATGATTGTCAAAATGACTACTGCAACATGATCAGTCCCTGCAGTAGTCATTTTGACAATCATTTATATTTTTATTATTCTTGACTGATCACGATCTTTCTGATCCAACGTTCAGCCAGGTTGATCGTACACGGTTTTTTGCAGTGGTTTTATACCTTAACTTCGTACTGATACAAGTGCTTAGGCTTTGTAAAATATAATTGTGTACAATGTTGTTCTTTTACACCTCAGTCATAAAATTAACATAAGGCATTGCCGAAAGCTTATAATTAAACACTTAACCAACCCATAAATTGGCGCATTACGTGGTCAAATTGTTATTAACTCAGATAAGAACTGATCAGATATATGATATCACATTCAGGATATCTGAATGTTTCGTGAGAATATAATGTTGGAACTCAAAAGGCAAATGACTACATTTCCTGTAAAAGCTAGTACTGAAAACTAAAATGACCTTATTTGCATTTTATTAAATGTACCGTCACTGGCTAATTTTCCTTTTATTAGCCCACTTCAAGATGGCGGACATTTGCGTTTTGTATTATCTTAAACAACCTATTACGTTTTCAGGTTCATAAAGCGTTAAACATTTAAAATTAAGAACTGTTTTACTGTCTTTTGCTTCAGCAATAGGTCGCAATTCACGGACAGACAAATAACTGGTTGATTATTACTAGAAAACTTCCAGAGGTCGCATAATGCATGCAAGTTGTCACGATATAAATGTTAAAAAAAGGCTAATTCGAGAAACTAACATTTAGGTAATGTAAATTTAGAGAAGTTGCCGCAGAGACCAACCAAGCTTTGAATTGTTTAAACAGCTGTTTTCTTTTTCCTGCTAAAAACCTTATTCGGCCGCCATCTTGAAGTGGGCGTAAAAAGAAAATTAGCCCGCCACTGTGCGTTCAGTGACGTGTATTACTGTTTAATAAGAGAGAGTGGTTTACACAGGATCCCCATACAGCCCTCTCCTGCTACTGTCCATATCCATATGAGGGAGGCATCTCAGCCTGCTTAACAGATGGGTCGCCTGTGGTCATTGCTTCAGGTGGAGAAGTTGGTGTCATCATCGTCACTTCTGGCTGGATTCCCTGTGGTGCAACCATACCACCACCTGCTTGCACTGGAACGGCCACAGCTCCCTGGGTCATGACGTAACCAGTCGTGTTTGGAGCGAACACGTGGACCTGTTGTCCATTGTATTTAAAGTAAGAAAACAAAAGTGCAGGTCAAGATGGAGACAAAAATCACGCTATAATGGCATTGGCAAATCACTTGAAATTACTTCAAATATCACCTTTATAAACACCTGCCATTTACGCAAGTATTAACGTAAAATTTTCTTTGATGCTTCAGCTTGCATAAAAAGGTGCAATTTAGTCTTTGACTATTTTTCTCTACTTGGTTTATACTACTTGGTTTCTCTACTTGGTTTATACAGGGGAGCAGGGATGGCGCAGTGGTGAGAGCGCTCGCCTCCCACCAATGTGGCCCGGGTTCGATTCCCGGACTCGGCGTCATATGTGGGTTGAGTTTGTTGTTGGTTCTCGTCCTTGCTCCGAGAGGTTTTTCTCCGGGTACTCCGGTTTTCCCCTCTCCTCAAAAAACCAACATTTCCAAATTCCAATTCGATCTGAACACAGTGGAAGAAGAGCCACCCAGTGGATCCACTGCTAATCCCTATTTATTTATTTATTTATTTTAGAAAAATCGTTTAGTGGACCAAAAGGATCGTACACCAGTGATGGAATCCTAAAGTGTTATCACACAAATGAAAGCTACTGAGCTGTATAAGGTGGTTCCAACTTTTGAATTAGTGGGTAAAATCCGTAAGTGTGACCGTTTAAAATACCAGCTACCGAGCCATGATAACTTTTCCTGTGATACTGTTTGTTATGCCGTACAATATGATTCTTAAGCTTTTGAGTCCGTTGAGTAAGAATGAAATCCTAAGTGTGACCAGTCAAATGAAAGCTACTGAGCAGTACTTTCTTGTGGTACAGTTTGTTCTGTAAAAGGTGGTTCTAACCTTTCAGTCTGCGGATGAGATTTCAAAGTGTGATCATTCAAGTGAAAGCTACTGAGCACTGAGTACTCTCCTGTGGTGCTATTTATTATGCTGTATAGGGGGGTTCTAACTTTTTAGTTAGTGGTTTAAATCCATAGTTACGATCACTTAAATGAAAGCTGTTTGTTTGCTGATTTCTTATAAACTGATCTTTGGAAATAATTTCCCCCGTTTTGACCTCTCACACTCTTGGAGGTAAAAAGATTGCACATTTTTCAAGTGACATTTTAAAAAACCTAAATTAAGACACTGGTGTCGAAGTAAAACCAAGAATAATGGTTCTCTTTTGTCTAAAATTACCCTACTAGTTTTCTGCAGCTTAGAATATGCCTAATAGTCTGCGGATGCCTTAGGATGGAAATGGATTAACTTTAAAAATTATTGGGCTACTTTTTTTTCTAGTTCCCTTGTGTCTTGAAAAATCAGTAAAACTGACTATGGGTCGTTCCCTCTTTGACAGAATCCCTCAATATTCTTGTTATTGTACTAGGATAATTTCGTGTACGACAAAAGGTACTGTAAGTTTAAACTCGGCACAGCTAGTACGTAAAAGTCGCTACGGCGTGGCCTCTTTTCGAGTTAGCGTTTTGAGTGCTAGTCGAGAGAGAAGAACACGCGAGAATCGCCTGCTGTGTGGAAACGTGACGCGCGTGTGATGAGCCCTGTCGCGTGTAATTGCACGCGGTAGGCGATTGTTGCGCTCGCTCGCGCGTTGTTTCTGCTCGACTGATTCTGAGTAAGAATAGACTGCTCGTAGTAAAGTTTTGAGAAGGAAGACTTACCTGTCCTGGTTGATCGTTGCCACAGCAGTTCTGACAACAAGATATTGCTCCCCAGAGTCCGACAATAAACTGAGCGATGCCGAGCAAGAATATGATTACCAGGATAGCTGAGAACGTTGGAAAAAACGAAAAAAAGGGCCACCAAAGAGAAAGGACATAGCCATAACTGCCTACTATTCCCAAAGCAATGAAAATTGATATGATACAGAAAAACATGAAGATGCCAGTCTGAAATGTAAAGCAAAAAAAAAATAAAAAGAGAGAGAGTTCTAACAACTTGCAAATTTATTGAATTACTTATAACAAATTTTGTTACGTACAATCGAACCTTGCTGAATGTGAAACCTTTCATAGTGATGAGTTGTTCATGACACCGATTTTTTTCCCTCGGTGAGGTCACTAAAATCTCTATGAATTATGGTATTTGAGCAAAAGCTGACGGGTGAAGGTGGCATGAGAGTATATCCGTCATCTATACTTTATTCAAATCCACAATAGGTTTAAGTAAAGTAAACTGATGTAAGTGGTTTGATAATTTCAACTTCATGGCCATAAAGCAGCACACGTTTGCCAGGGACACCCAACGACAAAATGTAACTGGCAAAGTACTTGAAAAATCATTTTCTACTTCCTTTGATAAAGGCATATTTGTGTGAGCTAATACAGGTTGATCTGTTCGGCGTTTATTGCTGAAAATTTAGGCCGCAGAAAATTTTAGGAAACCGAATCCTATCCGCTGAATTTCCGAGCTGCTGATGGCTCTCCGAAAATGCTAGTTGGCCTTATTTTATATTGTAAACGACATATTTGTTAATCCAAAAACAATAGAATTTATTAACTCCTCTTGTTACGAAAGTCCGAGATGATGTTTCGCCAAAGAAATCTCTAGTTTTTACTGTAATTAAACCCGAGGACTCTCAGGCAATCTAGGCCTTCCAAACATTCCCCGAAACGAGCCGTTGTGTGCCCCTGGTTTGCCAATAAAAAGTTTAGTTAAAAAACTGGGGACACCTTCATTCCGTATTTTCATGTATACTCCATCTCTTTGTACTCTATACAACATTACAAGCTTGAATTTAAAGTGCCTTTTTCAGGTAGCGAATTTTGACTTGAGAACTACCGCTTCAATTTATTTGGTAACTTACAAAAGCAGTGCTGACACCATTTATTTCTCGGACACTGGCAATAATACCCACGATTCCTGTGACGACCATCTAAAATAGACGATAAGAAGAAATAAAGAACTTTAGTCAAGCATTGTGGTGTTGCCCACAAAAAAATATTTGTGAGGATTTTAGAAAGTTCCTTACATACTAGTGGAGCCCTGGTTTGCGAACGCCCTGTTCGTTAGGAGAAACTTCCTACTTGGACTACGGCCAATTCTTTTGGCCCTCACGCGACAGGCTAGAAAACAATACACTGTGCCATACACCTGCGAACAACACCGAATCAAAACTCGCCACGAATTGCGCCCAAATTACACACAAGGCACAAAAACAAACCCATGTCGAGTTAAGTGAAGTTCAGTTCCACGTGCATAACTTTATTTACGCATTTTGATAACGAAAGTGAATTTCCCATATCAAGTCCATAAATCGAGTAGACTACTAGCAGTCCCTTTCTGGATAGTCGGGAAGGGGGGCGAAATAGTCGAGAGCGCGAGCTGTCAACAGTGCTGCGAGGCTAGAGCGAGGAGAAAAACACGAGAAGAGACTGGTGTAGAGGGTTTCGGCTTTTTCGCAAGGCTATCGCGCCCTCTCGACTATTCAGCAAGGGACTGTTAGCAGTCTATAAATCGAGAGCCTGGTAACACAACACGCATGATAGCAAAAGCCTTGTTTCGCAGCTCGATCGTCTTCTCTCATCTTGAGCTTGGGTGCCCTGTGCATCTCCCAACCCACGTCTCCGGCCGCACTTCCTAACCATTGGTTACTACTACAATGTAGTTTATTCATTTTGTGCGCACAACTCTTATTTATAAATTAATTGAGTGGGCGTATGGTAGGATCTGCCTTAACACAATACTAATATCTTACATGTTTTAAGAACAGCTCAGGTAAACTGAATATCAACAAAACCAGTATTGTCAGAAGATGTACAATTGAAAGTTAGGGAGTGTTTACTACCCGTGCAACTTTATTTTCCGGAAAGATAGAAAACTTTATTATGCCGCAATTACGTGTACGTATAAGCTGTTTTTATAGTGATTTTTATTCTAAAACGAAAACCGCGATAAATATATGTATCTGTATGAGAGTCGTACACGTGACATGTGGAAAACACTTCCCCTCAAATTACGCGACATGGAGTTATTTCCCAGGTCTTTTGTTTTGTTCTGTCTTTTACGTATGTGTTAAGTAAAATTACTTAGCTAATAACTAAAGCGGAACTCGCACACGTAACCAATATCACAATATATTGTTTTTGGTCGCACATCAGCAGACTGCGATGATGCAATGTGTCTGTACTGACAGCATATTTGTGTGGATAGCTACAGAAACCTCTAATAGCTGCTCTTAAAAAGACGCAAACAGGTGAAAAAACAAGATCGCCTCAAAAATTTGTACAAGTTGGGGTATTTGGTGCTCGCATAGAAAAGAAATGGTGTTTTTTTATTTTTTTCAAACCTTCGTGAGGCGTACACGATACGCGATTTCGACTTGGTCATTTTTGTTATTGGTTTTAACTTCCGTTCAATCGATTGGCCTTGTTCCGGGAGAGTAAGAATTTTTCTGTAGTTTTTAGAGACCACTTTTTACGGATATTTTAACAGTCTCTTGCCACCGGACACAGTGGCATTGGTGAAGGTATATTCGTGGTTAGTCAGCGTTGGTGGCCCAAGCCCCTATATAGGGTATTTGTTGTGATCTTTCTGTGGGTTCTTGTTCGAAATATAGCAACCTTGTCTGTTTGTAAAATTAATGTTATTGATACATTGTTTCAGGAGTAACCTTTCCCAAAGACACTTTCACGTAGTTAAACTAATATGTGACAAACTGTAATTGTCTTTTAAGACGTACATAGTGTATACTTACCCACACACCGCTCCAAACGCCGAAATACACGTTTCTTGTGAACAGAACGAGATTGAGAATTAGGCTGACCCCAACCTGGTGATCTGCGACGCCAAAACCTAACAGAATACAACCAATAACAATGTGCGCGATGGCGAGGCCTCTCATGGCTGTTGGGTTTCTCGCCATGGTGAAAAATGAAAAGGAAAGAAGAACTCAGCAATATTTTGATCAACCGGCGACTTCCGTACGCACTAAACAACTGAAGAGTTCGTTCCACTTCAAGACTCTTTCATCTCAAGTGAATTGCATGCCATGGGTGTACGTGCATGTCAAACCGCTGTCATAGTTACGTATTTTTCCTTAAACTGTTACTAGTTACACAAAACACCCACTTGACCGGCAGACGCGGTCCCAATTAGTTTGTAGGAAAAAATGCAACATTCTTGATTATCCTATACACTAGTCTAACACAGAGCAGTATCAATATTCGACTATACTTTGAGTTACCTTCCGGTCCAACCGTATATTCACAAAGGCATAGCAAGACACCTATAATAAGCTGATAAATACTAAGTTAGGAATTTGGAAAGAAGACCATTGCCAGAGTAAAAATGGTCAGGTGAAGCTGACTTCACCCTTCAAGCCCTCGTAGTGCCAAGAACCTAATTTCTCCTTTCAATGTCACTGCCTGAACAAACAGGCAGGTCACGAGAATAAAGGAAACGGTCACCAAAGATAAAATGTCTTGATGTTTGAGCAAATTCTCCCAACTAATAACATAAGAAATAATGATTCGAGGAGCCGCTGAAGGAAAATGGTTAAATGCCATACTATGTATTACTTTCGAGCTACTAGTAATCTGGTACTTTCGAGCTTTCAAGCTACTAAGTATAGTTTCGAACTTTACTTCCCGTACTTTTTGTAGTTAAACTTAAATGTCAGGAAAATGTGACTGCATGAGGAGATTATTTACTAGTTTCGGAAAACGTAATAGGGCCAGCCTCTATTCTTCCTTTTTAGGATGTACTATCGACTATGATATGTACAGTATGCACCATATGATTTATTAGTCGGTGTGCAAAATTTAACATTTATAAACATGTTTATTAAAATCATAAACAAATATTTTTGTGTGTTCTCCAAATTCAACATGTGCCAATTGAACCAAAAAATATCACTTTTTTATTATGTTATCAAACGAAGGCCTCGATAACATTTTGCTTCAGTCACGTGACGGGTAGAATGTATTACCACAGAACTTCGGCCCATGACCAAGAAAGCATTGTTCCCAAAACATGCGTCATTCGGAAAGATACAGTGAAATACATACATAACTGTTTTACTACCCATTAAAACAATTGTTAAGAAGTGACATGTTTGAAGCTAAATATTTGTGGCATTTGTTGGTGGATGCAAACTAAAATGCAGTATCGTGCGTCCTGGACTACGCATCAGAGCTTCATAAGGACTCTATACGTAGTTTTTGACCTTTAACCAAACTATGACACCTTATGAGCGGCCCTGGGGTGGTTCATTTACCGCGTCATTAACTCCAAACATTGCTTTGCATATGATTTCATCGAAATTCCAAGACGCAAACTGCTATTAATTCTAACTGTAGAATACATTTGCTTTGTTATAAAATGTAAGTGACATATTTATATTCAAAGAAAATGTTGTTACACTTTGTGGAATTAAATGTGCCCGATTGTCTCTGAAACAAGTGCAATTCTGTAAGATTAAGCACAATATGTAACTGCTTTATTTTGCAACAAAATAACAATAAGTGACATTCCGCGGCTAAAAATAAATAATTGATGTATTATAGGTGCTTAGTCACCCAAACAGTATGAAGACAGGAAGAGACAAGGGTTTGAAGTTCCTGCTTCATGTGCTTATCACAAGCGATACTCTTGGTACTACCGATACTCTCGATATTCTCAATGTTCTCGATACTCGCAATATTCGCGATACTCCCGATACTCTCGATATTCCCGATACTCCGACTTCCGCTTCCTTTCTCGGCTGCTCTCCTGTCATTTTGTCATTTGCCAATTGTGCCATTTTGCAATTATTCCTTTGATTCTACTTCAATCCCCGGCTTCCTTTTGTCTTACAAATTCTGCCTGCCTATCAGATCCTCCCTCTTCTACCAGGAAACCCCATTCCTATCCCCCGTCCTCTTTCAGCGGTAGTTCTAAAGTACGGTAATGCAGTTTTTCAAGCGCATGTTTTCATGTGGATATTTAAAGCAAGAGCTATTGAACGTCAGTGTGAAAAGAAGATAAGAAGTTAAAGACAGCGGTGGATTGCTTTTGATTGCTTCGGAGTTTCTTTTTCCTTTCAGTATTTGTGACAAGTATTTCACTATTCAAGATGATATTCAGGCATACGCTAAGGGATGGCGTGAAGGCGTGAAATATATTTTCAGGCACCAACTGCAGTTCTGCAGTGGCTTAATGTGGTGATCTCTTTGTCTTCAGTTCGTTTTCCTGTACGTAGCTCATATAAATTTCCCATACATACACAACACAGAAGACAAGCAAATAATTTTGCATTTGAACGTTTATTAACTTTATTTGATGGCTATACGACAGCTATCGATCAGATTCATCTTACATCCAAACAAAATACATACAAAATACATTCAAATTAAAAGACTCTGAGTAAAATGCAAACAGGTTATAATTTTTTACTTAGGTCCAAATATCATGCTCTAATTTCTTCTGAGTAGTTCATTAGCTTTCACACAGTCAGCTTGGGCTGCCTGTGCTGTCACACTACCTGAAATCTCCTCTGGAGTTCCAGATTTTGTATTGCCAAACAATTTAGTCTCGTTTGGCTTGTTTAAAAAAATCTACTACCTGCGATTTGTAAAACTAACCTCGTTTTTGTTAAAGTAAGTTAAGTAATGGCATACTATATCTTATCAGGTCTCGAAGCTCGAGTTTTTTGCTTAATCACGTCTTACACATTGATACAGGCCAGTGTAAAGGGTGTATGTCTGACCCAAGCCCTCTTCGTTTTGTTTTTGTTTCATGCCTAAATTTGCTGAGGTGGGTAGCCTGTGAATGTGGCTCCAGATTGTCCAGCCTGCACAAACTGAGGCTGAAATGGCTGAGGTGGGTATCCTGAGACCATCGCTCCAGACTGACCAGCCTGCACAAACTGAGGCTGAAATGGCTGAGGTGGGTATCCTGAGACCATCGCTCCAGACTGACCAGCCTGCACAAACTGAGGCTGAAATGGCTGAGGTGGGTTTCCTGAGACCATCACTCCAGCCTGACCAGCCTGCGAAAACTGAACCTGCTGAGGAGTGTAGTCTGTGACTGCCGTCAACTGCTGGGGTGGGTAACATGCGGGCTGCATTACCCCTTGGGCCCTTGGTGGTGACGTGTGGATTGTAATGACACTGCTGTCTTCTTGTACAGGCACACCAGCAGTTCCCTGCTGAACAACGTACCCGGCTTTTGGACCCTAATGTTGACATTAAAAGCACAAGAAACTAACAGTCATTAATAATGAAACGTGTTCTTTCGTTCCCATCTATTTTCTTTTAGTCAGTTGACTGTTAGGACTTTAAGGGTTAAGAAGCCAAAAGACATGTTTATATTGATAGAAACGCAAAATAATGGTCCCGATTTATTTATATATATTCTACTAGTGCACTGAAACTGTAACTACGTGCTGTCAGCCACGGATGGTCAGGATGGAACGGATTGCAACTAGAATATATGTGGCCGCTCTTTTTGAAGTTGTCCATCGTTTTTGGCAAAAACTATAATAAACAGGTTATGTTTTGTTCTCCTTTCAGGAATTTACCCCTATATTTTCCCCTTAGAGGTCTAAGAAGATATTCTCAGTTTTGATTTAACCAGCATTTTAATGTTAAGACATGATAAAAATTTCCAGGGTATATTTGTTACTAGTCTCCCACGCAGCCGTTATTTGAGCCGTCACGCAACCACAGAGGAGCGTTGCGTTGCATTACATGTCAAGCATAACGAAAGAAAAGCTTACCTCTGTAGTGTGGTCAACACAACATGGGGCGACAGGTGGAATCAAGCAAGTCATTATTGATGCCCAGACTCCTATGCCAAACGTAACAAGACCGAGAATCAACATGAACACAGCAATGGCAGTCTCACCCCCGCTACTCTTATTGAGCAGTCTGCCGTAACAACCCATGAGGGTAACTCCAAACAAGGTAGATATGATGGTGAAGATTCCGAAGACAGTTGCCTGGGTATTAAAAGGAAAAGAAACGAGAAATATGCCATGAGCAAAGTAAAGCCCTGAATTATTATTTTGTTTATTTGTTTGTTCGTTCGCTCGTTCGTTTGTTTGCTTGTTTGTTTGCAGTAACTATGTATTTGAGCTTTTCTAGAAAGCAAATTACAAAGGTGCAAAACCTGCCAACTTACAAAAGCATTGCGGTAAGCAATATTTTCTTTGTTACTGCTAGGAATTCCCAGACCTCCTGTAAAGATCATCTGCAAACACATCAAGATCGTTCATGACGCTTCAGAATTACAACCACGGGAAAGTACTATTTAGACTATATAGTACTATTCAGGCTATACAGTTTTTTACCAGAGCCAAACAAATTAGTTTTAATCTGAGAAATAGTCGAAGATATTACGTTCCTATTTGCAAAACGAACAGACTAAACAGTAGCTTTTTCTACAGCAATTGTATATAGACGATTTTATTAGGTGATTTTCATGTTTTATATTTTAGCATCATGATAGTTTTATTAGACTTTATCTATCTATCCTTATCCTCAGTAGGTCTGATATGAATAGCCAATTTTTTTAATTAAAGGACTGTTCATCCAACAAACTCAAAAGATAGAAGACTTGTGCACCATAGTGAATTGTATTGTGTTGATATTTTGTCGTATGTGCAAGCAAATGTGTGAATGCTTGCCCCGTATTTACCCTGATGATCAGCGTAAATACGCAATTCTTGTTTATTATCTCTTCTGATAACCATTGCTGAATCAGGAACGTATCCGCGAGAAATGAACCAGTGGCAAGACCGGTCAAGACCTGAATACTGCTCATCTAATTTACAGTTCACTAATGAACAGGAACCCGTGCGTAAATTTAAACTTCCTGTTTTTCAGGTTCTCATGTGCCATCAAAACACTTCAATTGATTAGATGTAAATTACTGAATGGAGCTAGCTAAAGCATCAATTACTTGTTTACGCTAAAAGTCAAGTAAAATGCTGTTTTAGCTATTTCCTAACATATTTCTTAAGGTACATTAAGCCTCTTCAGGACTGATAAAGTCAGATAATTAAGCTACTCTGATATTCTTGCTAACTGCGGCGTAATAGACCTGAAAATTTAACTGACAGACCAACTTCATTTAAGAATGAATGAATGAATGAATAATGAATGAATGAATAACTTTATTTATACTGATGTTTTAATGTCCACACAAGAACTCACTCAATAAAGAGGCGGAAGCAGGACGTATTTAAGTTTAGTGGTTAGCTTTTGTTTCCTCAGAGTAGCCCCATGATTTATTTGTAGCATAGCCAGTGCAATTACAGGTTAGACGTTCCCATCGTCGTCAGCATAAGTGGTTAAATTTCAGTATAGTACCAATCTACAGCTTGGCTTTCACTTGCAAGGCAAGCACAAGAATCAAAATATCTTTCCTCGATCATTGCGGTTCCTTTTGCGCTTGGGCTGCAATTTTTGCATTCAAACGTACAGGAAAAAACGAAGGCTCTTAACGAGTGCGTACGTCTCTGATGATTGCGCTTGTGTCAAGCGCGCTTTTACGATGGAAGGTCTCTTGTAATTATGCCACTAGTAAAAGCCCGACTTTTACTTCTTCTTCTAATGAGTCACTCATTTCACTGAACTCTGGAAGCCTTGGTTACGTAGACAAAATTAACACCGTTAAGTTAGTTGAGCGAGGAGTCGCATTTCAGTTCGTGCGTTGCTTTTAAGTTAACATCATAGAAAGTTTGAAAATTGTTTTTATGTTTTATTTTCCAAGTTTATCGGTCGATCAATTGTCCACAAATATTGATACCTGTAAATAGATTAGAAAAAATTGCCTCTAAATGGACCGAGATTCGTAGTAGAGAGATCTGCTAGCTCTGCCAATCTCGGCGTGGACGCTTTTACGTTAATTTAGCTAAATAATATAAGCTTTTAATTCTTTAAAAAAACTTCTGTCACACTTAGTATGCTATGTTAACAATGCGAAACGAGCATGAAATTAAATTTGCGTGCATGTGGATGAAGGTTGAAGATTGTAGTTCAATAAATCGGATTAACTTTAAAAGTTAATTTTAAAGTACCATGAGAAGTTTATTGCTTTAGGCCTAAAATGAAACTGCTGAAAACATTTGAGAAAAACAACTGGTTTGTTTGCAGCTTATATATTCAACAAGCATTCATCTTTAACGTACCAGAAACAGAGACTGTGGACGAGAAAACAACTGACTGTCGTAACAAAATGTTTGTAGCAAATTTGGGGTGAATCATCGTTTTTTATACGAGGAAGCCGGCACAATCTCTCTCGGGACTGAACGTGAGGGAATAATTGAGTGGTGCGTACGTGTCTGTCTCGATGACTTGTGGAAGATGACTTGTGGTTCTTGACGTATTAAAAATTACCATTCGGCCTAAACCCTATTGACAAGATGAAAGAGTACCTCCAAACGGTAACTTGCTATTCTGACAACCTTTGCTGAATCCTCTGCCATATTCGCAAATCATACTTTACCGACTAATGACATGTCTCCTGGGTTCAAACCATTTACAGTAATAAAGTGTTGATTTATAGTTTTCATTTTGTTTTTCAGTCTTCGTTTTCTTCAGGATTGTTTTTATTTTCTAGGTTTACATTACCTTCTCATGAGCACTTCTAAACATTCTCACTGTACTCATTGCCTGTCGAGAGGGGCATTGGGGCCTATCAGAAACCGAAAAACCGGCCAAAATTTTCACCAAAACCGAAAAACCGGAAGAAAAATCCCTCAAAACCGAAAAACGCCAAGAGTAATGATCAAAATCGCAAATTAGTAAATTTTCAATCCCTCAACCCTTGATACAACAGCGAAATGTTGGCCTTAGGGACCATTCAATGCCCCATTTATATTGCTTGCAGCGCGAATTTGATGCGCTTTATCCCGAAGGAAATTTTGGCAGTGTTCAACCAAAGCAATCGCTTCTTCCATTGTCTCCGACTCATATGAAGGTGACACTGTGGTAATGAAATCAAAAAGCTTCGTACAATGCGCCAATTGCTCGCAAGAACCGAATAGCCACTTTTTTGTTCATAAAAACCGAAACCCGAATGTCATAAAGGGAAACACCGAAAACCGCAGTGGATACCAAAACTGAAAAACCGGGGATTTTGAGTGCAAAACCGAAAAACCGATCTCAAAAGTGACCAAAACCGCAAAACCACAAAACCCATTGCCCCCCTTCATGTCAGTATTTTAATGCCAGTTATTGATCTATAGATACAAAAATTAGAGATGCTTCGATGTTGTAATTTTCAAGACTAAATGATACAAGAGTTGAACTGCAATGCTAATATACGGGGTCCCAAAGGGGGGTTCTGTGGAGCCCTAGAGCCCCGAAATTTTTGTCAAGGACCCTGGAGCCCAGAGCCTGTCTCTACTTGGAGCCCGGACAAAAATGCTGATTCTGGCCTTATGGGGACCTGGAGAGAAGAGATGGAACCCTAGAGCCCTGAATTTGCCGTCTTAGAGCCCTGGAGCCCTGGAGCCCTGCAATTTTTGGGCCGGAACCCTGGAGCCCTAAAGTCCTTTGGGACCCTGAATATAATGGCATAAAATAATGTCATAATTATGCAAATGCCAAGATGTAGAAAATGCGAAAATGGTGTGGTGCTTACGTGTAGTTAGGTGACGCAAACATTACGAGAGAGTTTGGGAGACTGAAAGATAATACATTAGTACACACAACACTGATACAAGTGCTTAGGCTTTGTAAAATATAATTGTGTACAATGTTGTTATTTTACACCTCAGTCATAAAATTAACATAAGGCATTGCCGAAAGCTTATAATTAAACACTTAACCAACCCATAAATTGGCGCATTACGTGGTCAAATTGTTATTAACTCAGATAAGAACTGATCAGATATATGATATCACATTCAGGATATCTGAATGTTTCGTGAGAATATAATGTTGGAACTCAAAAGGCAAATGACTACATTTCCTGTAAAAGCTAGTACTGAAAACTAAAATGACCTTATTTGCATTTTATTAAATGTACCGTCACTGGCTAATTTTCCTTTTATTAGCCCACTTCAAGATGGCGGACATTTACGTTTTGTATTATCTTAAACAACCTATTACGTTTTCAGGTTCATAAAGCGTTAAACATTTAAAATTAAGAACTGTTTTACTGTCTTTTGCTTCAGCAATAGGTCGCAATTCATGGACAGACAAATAATTGGTTGATTATTACTTGAAAACTTCCAGAGGTCGCATAATGCATGCAAGTTGTTACGATATAAATGTTAAAAAAAGGCTAATTCGAGAAACTAACATTTAGGTAATGTAAATTTAGAGAAGCTGCCGCAGAGACCAACCAAGCTTTGAATTGTTAAAACAGTTGTTTTCTTTTTCCTGCTAAAAACCTTATTCGGCCGCCATCTTGAAGTGGGCGTAAAAAGAAAATTAGCCCGCCACTGTGCGTTCAGTGACGTATATTACTGTTTAATAAGAGAAGTGGTTTACACAGGATCTCCATACAGCCCTCTCCTGCTACTGTCCATATCCATATGAGGGAGGCATCTCAGCCTGCTTAACAGATGGGTCGCCTGTGGTCATTGCTTCAGGTGGAGAAGTTGGTGTCATCATCGTCACTTCTGGCTGGATTCCCTGTGGTGCAACCATACCACCGCCTGCTTGCACTGGAACGGCCACAGCTCCCTGGGTCATGACGTAACCAGTCGTGTTTGGAGCGAACACATGAACCTGTTGTCCATTGTATTTAAAGTAAGAAAACAAAAGTGCAGGTCAAGATGGAGACAAATATCACGCTGTAATGGCATTGGCAAACTACTTGAAAATACTTGAAATATCACCTTTATAAACTCCTGCCATTTACGCAAGTATTAAGCTGAGATTTTCTTTGATGCTTCAGCTTGAATCAACAGGTGCAATTTAGTCTTTGACTATTTTTCTCTGCTTGGTTTATAAGAAAAATCGTTTAGTGGACCAAAAGGATCGTACACCAGTGATGGAATCCTAAAGTGTTATCACACAAATAAAAGCTACTGAGCTGTATAAGGTGGTTCCAACTTTTGAATTAGTGGGTAAAATCCGTAAGTGTGACCGTTCAAATCACAGCTACCGAGCCATGATAACTTATCCTGTGATACTGTTTGGTATGCCGTACAATATGATTCTTAAGCTTTTGAGTCCGTTGAGTAAGAATGAAATCCTATGTGTGACCAGTCAAATGAAAGCTACTGAGCAGTACTTTCTTGTGGTACAGTTTGTTCTGTAAAAGGTGGTTCTAACTTTTCACTCTGCGGATGAAATTTCAAAGTGTGATAATTCAGGTGAAAGCTACTGAGCACTGAGTACTCTCCTGTGGTGCTATTTATTATGCTGTATAGGGGGGTTCTAAACTTTTTAGTTAGTGGTTTAAATCCATAGTTACGATCACTCAAATGAAAGCTGTTTGTTTGCTGATTTCTTATAAACTGATCTTTAGAAATAATTTCCCCCGTTTTGACCTGTCACACTCTTGGAGGTAAAAAGGTTGCACATTTTTCAAGTGACATTTTAAAAATCCTACAAGACACTGGTGTCGAAGTAAAACAAAGAATAATGGTTCTCTTTTGTCTAAAATTACTCTACTAGTTTTCCGCAGCTTCAAATATGCCTACTAGTCTGCGGATGCCTTAGGGTGGAAATGGATTAACTTTAAAAATTATTGGGCCACTTTTTTTCTTGTTCCCTTGTGTCTTGAAAAATCAGTAAAACTGACTATGGGTTGTTCCCTCTGAGAAAATCCCTCAATATTCTTGTTATTGTACTAGGATAATTTCGTGTACGACAAAAGGTACTATAAGTTTAAACTCGACACAGCTAGTACGTAAAAGTCGCTACGGCGTGGCCTCTTTTCGAGTTGACGTTTTGAGTGCTCGTCGAGAGAGAAGAACACGCGAGAATCGCCTGCGGTGTGGAAACGTGACGCGCGTGTGATGAGCCCTGTCGCGTGTAATTGCACGCGGCAGGCGATTGTTGTGCTCGCTCGCGCGTTGTTTCTGCTCGACTGTCCCTGAGTAAGAATAGAATGCTCGTAGTAAAGTTTTGAGAAGGAAGACTTACCTGTCCTGGCTGATCGTTGCCACAGCAGCTCTGACAACAAGATATTGCTCCCCAGAGTCCGACAATAAACTGAGCGATGCCAAGCAAGAATATGATTATCAGGATAGCCGAGAATGCTGGAAGAAACAAAAGACTGGGCCCCAAAAGAGAAAGGACATAGCCATAACTGCCTACTATTCCCAAAGCAATGAAAATAGATATGATACAGAAAAACATGAAGATGCCAGTCTGAAAAGTAAAGCAACAAAAGAGGTCTAATGACTTGCAAATTTATTGAATTACTTAACAAATTTTCTTACGTACAATCGAACCTCACTGAATGTGGAACCCCTGACAGTGATCAGTTGTTCATGACACCGATTTTTTTTTCCTCGGTGAGATCACTAAAATCTCTATTAATTATGGTTTTTGAGCGAAAGCTGGAGGATGAAGGTGAACGAGTATATCCGTCATATATGCTTTATTCAAATCCACCACAAGTTCAAGTAAAGTAACCCAATGCAAGTGTTTTGTACTGGTTTGATAATTTCAACTACATGCCCATAAAGTAGTACACCCAACGACAAAATTTAACTGGCAAAGTACTTGAAATATCATTTTCTACTTCCTTAGAAAAAAAACGTATCTGTGTGAGCTAATACAACACTGAATACAAGTTGACCTGTTCGGAGTTTTTGGCTGAAAATTTAGGCCGCCGAAAATTTTAGGAAACAGAATCCTATCCGGCGAGCTGCTGATAACCCTCCGAAAATGCTAGCTGACCTTATTTTATTCTCTAAAGGACATATTAGTTAATCCGAAAACAATAGGATTTTAAAATAATTCCTCTTGTTACGAAAGTCCAAGCCGGGTGATGTTGCGCCAGAGATCTCTAGTTTTTACTGTAATTAAACCCAAAGACTCTCAAGCGATCTAGGCCTCTCAAACAGACATTCCCCGAAACGGACCGCCGTGTGCCCCTGGTTTGCCAATAAAAAGTTTAGTTAAAAAATCAGGGACACCTTTATTCCGTATTTTCATGTATACTCCATCTCTTTGTACTCTATACAACTTTTCAAGCTTGAATTTAAACTGACTGTTTCAGGTAGGGAATTTTGACTTGAGAGCTACCGCTTCAATTTATTTGGTAACTTACAAAAGCAGTGCTGACACCATTTATTTCTCGGACACTGGCAATAATACCCACGATTCCTGTGACGACCATCTAAAATAGAAGACAAGAAGAAATAAAGAACTTCAGTCAAGCATCGTACATGTGGTGTTGCCTACAAAAAAACATTTGTAAGGAGTTTTAGAAAGTTCCTTACATACTAGTGGTGCCCTGGTTTGCGAACGCCCTGTTCGTTAGCTGGAGGACTTCCTTGGCCTACGGCCAATTCTTTTGGCCCTCACGCAACAGGTTAGAAAACAATTCACTGTGCCATACACTGCGAACAACACCGAATCAAAAACTCGCCTAAAACGGCCACGAATTGTGCCCAAATTACACACAAGACACACACTGTAAATTCAAAAGAGCTGTTTCAGCCCCAAATGCCGATTCAGCCCTTTGACACTGTAGTTGTTTTGGCCCCTTGTGGGGCTATTTCGGGAAAATTGGTCTGAATCGGCCCCATTAAAAACCATTTCAGCCCCACCAAAAACTGAATCAGCCCACTTGTAGAAATCAATTTAGCCCTTAGGTACAGTTCGGCCCCGACATAAAGTTGTTTTGACCCAAACTGTTAGGACCATTTCGGGTAAACCCGATTAGGGTCATTTTGGGTGATCCCAAAATGGCCTTCAATTTGGGAGCCATTTTGGTACTTGACCGAACTGAATCACCTGGAAAACCACCGAAAGGTTTACTCTTGGCTGCTGTAACGTTTATTTATTTTGTCAATTTAAACTTTCCTTTCAAACTCGTGCATTTTATTATTCACTGTTGATATGAGAAATGCACGAAATTGAGAGACTGACGCTGGACTGAGAATGAGTTGTCAGTGAGATTACCGGTATTCTATGAAATCAGTTTTCGAATTATTCTTTTTCTCTTTTGGTATTCATCACAAAAAAAAAATGAAGGACAGAAAAATGAATAAACAGAATGCATACGTGAAAAGAATGGTACGTGTGGAGAGGCGGGGGGTGGAGAGAGAACTCAGAAAAAAAAATATGAGTTCCAGATGGGATTCCAACCCACGACCTCTCCGTATTATAGGACCTCGAAATATTTATATTTTTAAATATTCTATTTCAATTTTGTTATTATTAGAAATGTTGGTAGAACAATAAAGTTTTCTTTGGTCGATTTTCCCTGCTTTGACATCCCGCCAAAACTGGAACCAGACTGGCCGAGGAGGCTTGGGTACTAATTGAGCATGAGCACACGAGTTCATTCCCAACAGCCTGTTCGATTTTTGGCGCCCGCTTTCAACGGTTTCTGTGCTGTTCTTCGAGTGGTATTTGACTCGTTTTGAAAAGATGGTGAATGAACTGTATCTTCTTGTCGTTTTACACTCTCTGAACAACTGTATGCAACCCTTTCACAACGTACATTATATCTACGGCTGCCACGTAGTGTTCTCCCGAGCATGTTTTGGCCGCCACATTTCTCGCCGTTTCAATGATTGCAGTGATTGCTATCTGCTCAGCCTGCTGTAATTTCGTAGATTACGGAGGTAAGTTTAGAATGAAATGTACTGGTACGTTAAATAATTCCTGTCGCTGGTCACAGGAAGGGTTGATTGGCGTGTTTACTTACAACATTGGACGAAAAGCCTAGGCCATAGGCTTAAATATTACATAAGCTTAAGTGAATTAAAAGCTAACCACAGCATGAGCATTCAGGTTACAACATTTGTATTGTGTCATATTATCCTTCCTAATTTGTTTGTTGTTACATGTATGTCGCACTATGGAGAATGCCAGTTAGGTGGGAAGTTTTATGCTGAGATTTGCTGTCTGAAGCATTGCTTGATTGTGTTTCAAAATATCCATTTCTGTTTTGTTTGTTACGTTGTTGTACTTTGGTCGAGGCATATGCGAGTTAGGTGCAGAGGGTTATGCTGGAGTTTCCTACATGTATCTGTTGCATTGATTGATCATGATACAGCATGTGCAGTATTTCAAATTATCCATTTCTGTTTGTTCATTACAATGTACTGTGGTCAAGGCATGCCAGGTAGTTACAAAGTGCTACACTGAAGTATACTGTAGTAGTTATATACTTGTCAATCACTCAATGATATAATACAGGATTTAATCAACAGTTGACTTGAGTCGTAATAGATCATCTAAGCATTGAAGTCATTAGAACACATGTACTTCATGTAGTGTATCAACATAATTCTACATCGGCGACGAGGTAAAGTGAAGGATGTCCTACACTCCTCAGCCCTCTCCAAGCACAGAGAATGCAGCAACATCTAATGTACCTACCTATTTAACGCCACTTGATGATTCAACTGTTTGTGAAGCAAGTCAACCATAGTGACTATGCTGGCAAAGATACAAGCAGGATATTTAGCAACAATTCCATTTTTTTTTTTCAGAATCACAGATCCAACAACAAAGAAATATAGCTTGCTGATCTATGGAGGAGAAGACATTGCTGATGTCAAGGAGGCACTTCCGGATGCATTTCGGATTCGAAAAATCAATAAACACTTCATGCCTAAGCAGAACAAGGGTTTCAGTTCCAGCTTAGCAGCTGTAACAGAACAGTTCAGAACGACTCATAATCTTGTTTCAACAGACCTGGTGCAATATTCTAGAATATTTTCCATTTCTATTTTCATGTTTTATTCGTTTTTTTTTTTTTCCTTTTTGCCACTGTCCTGTGATTGGGTGCCAAGCTTTATGCTGAGGTATGTCTCCCCTCTGTAGGGCATTGCTTAGTCATATTGCAACATATGTAATAGAGCAGTTTTCAATTGAGTGTCGGAAGTAATGTTGTGTTTGCTTTGGTTTTTCTTACTTCGGTCTCTGATTGGTTAAAAAAGCTCGCGCCACTTTCTCAACCAATCAGAAGTAAAACCAAAACCAATCATGACTTGCTCGCACACGTTTTCCCGCGCTTGATGCTAATTACTTGTATTTGCTTCGAATTCTGATTGGTCCATTTTGTGTTTTGTTCCTGTTGTGATTGGTTAGAGTAATTACTTTGGTTTTGGTTTTACGACGACACTCATTTGAAAACTGCTCTATTCTAAAGTATTTTTTGAATAATATTATAACTGGTAATTACATATAATTTTTTTACATGTACATGTATTTCCTGCTTTGGCTATTTTGCTATGTTGTGCTGTGATTGAGGTATATACCAGTTGGGTGTGAAACTTTGTGCTGAGGTATCCCTAATTCTTTAAGGCATTACTTAGTCATACTTTAACAGATGCAATGTTCCAAAGTATTTATTTATCATTCCTGATTTCATGATCATTATTTTCTGTTTTGGCTTTTTGCTATGTTGTACTGTGATTGAGGCATGTGCCAGTTGGGTGTGAAGCTTTATGCTGAGGTATCCCTTCTTTAAGGCATTGCTTAGTCATATTACAACAGATGCAATGTTCCAAAGTATTTATAATTCCTAATTTCATAAACATTATTTTCTGTTTTGGCTTTTTGCTTTGGTGTACTGTGATTGAGGCATGTGCCAGTTGGGTGTGAAGCTTTATGCCGAGGAATCCCTTCTTTAAGGCATTGCTTTGTCACATTGCAACAGATGCAATGTTCCAAAGTATTTTTCGTTCCTATTTTCATAATTGTTATTTTCTGTTACTGGCCTTTAGCTGTGTTGTACTGTGATTGTGGCATGTGCCAGTTGGGTGCGAAGCTTTATGCTGAGATATCCCTTCTTTATAAGGCATTGCTTAGTCATATTACAGCAGATGCAATGTTCCAAAGTATTTTTCATTCCTAATTTCATAATTGTTATTTTCTGTTACTGGCTTTTAGCTGTGTTGTACTGTGATTGAGGTATGTGCCAGTTGGGTGTGAAGCTTTATGCTGAGGAATCCCTTCCTTAAGACATTGCTTAGTCATATTACAACAGATGCAATGTTCCAAAGTACTTTTCATTCCTAATTTCATAAACATTATTTTCTGTTTTGGCTTTTTGCTGTGTGGTACTGTGATTGAGGTATGTGCCAGTTGGGTGTGAAGCTTTATGCTGAGGAATCCCTTCTTTAAGGCATTGCCTAGTCATATTACAACAGATGCAATGTTCCAAAGTATTTATAATTCCTAATTTCATAAACATTACTTTCTGTTTTGGCTTTTTGCTTTGGTGTACTGTGATTGAGGCATGTGCCAGTTGGGTGTGAAGCTTTATGCCGAGGAATCCCTTCTTTAAGGCATTGCTTTGTCACATTACAACAGATGCAATGTTCCAAAGTATTTTTCGTTCCTATTTTCATAATTGTTATTTTCTCTTACTGGCCTTTAGCTGTGTTGTACTGTGATTGTGGCATGTGCCAGTTGGGTGCGAAGCTTTATGCTGAGATATCCCTTCTTTATAAGGCATTGCTTAGTCATATTACAGCAGATGCAATGTTCCAAAGTATTTTTCATTCCTAATTTCATAATTGTTATTTTCTGTTACTGGCTTTTAGCTGTGTTGTACTGTGATTGAGGTATGTGCCAGTTGGGTGTGAAGCTTTATGCTGAGGAATCCCTTCTTTAAGACATTGCTTAGTCATATTACAACAGATGCAATGTTCCAAAGTACTTTTCATTCCTAATTTCATAAACATTATTTTCTGTTTTGGCTTTTTGCTGTGTGGTACTGTGATTGAGGTATGTGCCAGTTGGGTGTGAAGCTTTATGCTGAGGAATCCCTTCTTTAAGGCATTGCTTAGTCATATTACAACAGATGCAATGTTCCAAAGTACTTTTCATTCCTAATTTCATAATTGTTATTTTCTGTTACTGGCTTTTTGCTGTGTTGTACTGTGATTGAGGTATATGCCAGTTGGGTATGAGAGTGGAAAATATGTTACATTAAGTGGAAATACATTGTTATAAAAGTTTACAGATTTTACAGTTTATCATGTATGGTATACCACAAGAGTCTTCAAAACTGTAATTCACTTGATTGTTGTACAGTTTGAAAAGGTATGTACAAGAACCAAATAAATGAGTGTTTGAAAGCTGCAAGTTGAGTTTAGTTTCATTACATGTCTTTGCCAATAAGGGAAGAAAACTGCACGCAGGGAAGAGACCATTCAACTTCTGAAATGGCCCAACATGGAGCTGAATTGGCTCTATTTTGAGGGGTCATTTGCAAGAGGGCTAAAATTTTAGGGGGCTGTTTTGGCCATTTAAAATTCCAAAACAGCACTGGTGTTTTCCATATTGACCCTTCACATGGTCTAATTTGGCCCCAATAGAAGGGTCGATTTAGCCCCAAAAATTGATACCGAAACAGCCCCATTTCAATGAGGCTGAATTGGCCCTAGAGCAGTACCAATCTGGACTCGCCCGTTTCGGCCCCATTTTTGGGGCCAAATTAGCTCTTTTCATTTTACAGTGCATATACAACCCCATGTCGAGTCAAGTGAAGTTAATTTTCACATTCATAAGTTTATTTTAGCATTTTGATAACGAAAGTGAATTTCCCATGTTAAGTCCATAAATCGAAAGGACTATTAGCAGTCCCTTTCTGGATAGTCGAGAAGAGGGGCGAAATAGCCGAGAGTGCGAGCTGCGTCATCAGTGCTGCGAGACTAGAGCGAGGAGAAAAACACGAGAAGAGACTGGGTGAGAGGCTTTCGGCTTTTTCGCACGGCTATTTCGCGCACCCTCTCAACTATTCAGCTAAGGACTACTAGCAGTCTATAAATACAACACGCATGATAGCAAAGGCCTTGTTTCGCAACTCGATCGTCTTCTCTCATCTTGAGCTTGGGTGTCCCAACCCACGTCTCCGGCCGCACTTCCTAACCATTGGTTACTACTACAATGTAGTTTATTCATTTTGTGTGCACAACTCTTATTTATAAATTAGTTGACTGGAGTACACGTACGGTAGGATCTGCCGTAACACAATACTAATATCTTACATGTTTTAAGAAAAGCTCATGATCACTTTAAACTGAATATCAACAAAACCAGTATTGTATGTAAGTGTACAATTGAAAGTTAGGGAGTGTTTATTACCCGTGCACTTTAGTTCCCGGAAAGATAGAAAACTTTGTTATACTGCAATTACGTGTACGTAAGCTGTTTTAATGGTGGTTTTTATTCTAAAACGAAAACCGCGATAAATATATGTATCGGTATGAGAGTCGTACTCGTGACATGTGGAAAACACTTCCTCTCAAATTACGCGACATGGAGTTATTTTCCAGGTCTTTTGTTTTGTTCTGTCTTTTACGTATGTGTTAAGTAGAATTACTTAGCTAATAACTAAAGCGTAACTCGCACACGTAACCAATATAACAATTATCCTGCGAAATCGCGCGGAATATCACCTGATACTTAGCCGACGAGGCCGCAGGCCGAGTTGGCTAAATCAGGGGATATTCCGCAAGATTGAGCAGGATAATTGTTTTATTATTCAACAAATTCCCATTGACTACCATTTTCAGAACGAGAAAAACTACGGCTCTATGATAAAAACGCTAAAAGCTAGCAACACATAAAGCTTAATAAAAATCAAAACAGAACTTCAGGAAATCGAAGTTTACTACCGTTCACTTAAAAAGACTTATTTACAAACTCATGTTTGCATTGGGAATGACAAGACAAAGGAAAAAAAATATTGCTACCTTACCGAGAATAAGTCCTCTTCCTGTGAGGAAGAGGACTTTTTCAACTTTAGTCTTTACACAGGCAGCCCAGACGCGTTGTAAGTGGAGTTCATTTAAAAATAGAAAAGGGTGAAAATATATGTAATAGCACGGAATAAATCTTTAATTCACGAAATAAATCTTGTTTACTTCTGCTTATTTTGTCCTGTTTAATTAATTTCCGGTTAATCTTGCAGCGCTCTCTTAAATTACGCAATCGCTTGTTAGCGTCGCTGCTTATATAACCCGGTACTAAAGAAGAATTAATTCTTCTTTAGTGGAAGCTACCTCCGATTGAAAAAAGCCACAAAATGTCATTTAAACCAGCCAGGACGAACAGGGGAACATTGAGCTGAAGGTAGGCGCGATTTATTTCAAGATATCTCGATTCTTTTATCACCGGTTAGTCTGTAATAAATCTCTGCAAACCTTAGGCTTAACGGGTTAAATAAGCAGCGACGCTAACAAGCGATTGCGTAATTTAGGAGAGCGCTGCAAGATTAACCGGAAATTAATTAAATAGGACAAAATAAGCAGAAGTAAACAAGATTTATTTCGTGAAGATTTATTTCGTGCTATTACATATATTTTCACCCTTTTCTATTTTTAAATGAACTCCACTTACAACGCGTCTGGGCTGCCTGTGGTCTTTACAACTTTCCGTGAGCAAGTGTGCTGCTTCGTTCGCAATAGCATTTTCTTGGTTAAGTTCTCACTATGAAAATTCCAAGTCAACCTCTGGATATCTTTGTGAGCTGAAGCAAATACTTGTTGACATTTTGAGAGCATTTAATCGTGGAAAGTTTCTTCCAGAGAGTTAAAATTTACGGAGAACACTGCTAAAACTGCCTCGCTTTTCAAAATGGCTGCCAAACAAGCAATGAAAGAAATCTGCAGTACACTTCCAAATATGGTCATTTACGTATATCGCAGGATATCTGTCGTGTGGGATGTCAGATATTAAGTATACTAAAAAGAACAAGTTGTGTATCGCCATACAGCTACGATTTTAATAAACTACATAGGCCTTTCGACCTTAACGGTCCTCTTCAGTGTAGAACATTTGAAATGGCAACGACCAGTAACATGATATTACAGTACAGGTAGGGTGTGTCGAGATATTTATAAACTTAAGTAACGCCAGTGCGTAATGCACACGGATCAACCCTATTAAGGCCATCAGGTTCACTAGTGCGCAACTTACTTATCCAAATGGACTCTAACTCATTTAACTTCTCAGGAGAAGAATGGCTTAATACTACAAACTTAAATGTTTGGTTAAAAGTGGAATTACGGGAATCTAAATGAATTTTAAGGGCAGACTCCTTGCTGTTTCTATGCCCAGTTATGCGGTCACGCAACTTTTGGATTGTGTTACCTACATATTGTTTTTTACAAAATATACATTCTGCCATATAAACTAAACATCTAGAAGTACATGAAGATTTGCAATTAATACGAAAAGCATTCCCTGTAGTGGTACTATTTACGGTGTTGATGGGATTAATTAAATAACAGGATAAACATCGTTTTACCCCACATGGAATTGTCCCTTTGCTCTCACCCAGAATAGACAAAGAAATAGCCTTACGTTTGTACAAAAGGTCTCTTAAATTGGATGCCCTGCGTGTACAAATCATAACACGAGCTCCTAAATCCCTCCAAATGGGTGATTTGTCCAAGATCTTGGAGCCCTGTAGGACAAATTCCCTGGTTTGCTTAGCACCCGGACCATACGTAATAACCCAAGGTACTATGTTTTTGTTCTCTTGATTTCTCTTGTTATACGACAGAACCCGGGGTTTGGAGGCTATCTTGTTCAAAATACGTTTAACCGACCCTCTGTTGTAACCACTGATAATAAAAGCATCAGCAAGCTCGTCTAATCTGAGCAAAAGCTTTTCATTGTTGGAGATGATACGTCTAAGGCGTATGCCTTGGGAATAAACCACACTGTTAAAAGTATGACCTGGATGGCACGACTCAGGTGACAAATATCTTCGCGCATCAGTGGGCTTGACAAACAAATCGGTAATGGGATTACCTAGTGGATCAAAACTTATGAGAATGTCTAGAAACTCTACTTCATTCCCAATTCTACTGGTAAATTCTATCCCATACTTTGGTTTAGTACAACCATTGAGCCATTGTACCCATTTGTGGAAGGGCTCAGTAGGACCAACCCATCTACCACCCAAATCATCAATAAAACGCATGATACCTTGGAAACCCCGGGGATTGGCGTTGACATCATCCTCCTTGTTAAACAATACGTTATTAAGAACGTATGTCATTGTAATGTTAGCAAGCAGCGGTGACAGTACCCCTCCCGTGGGAATGCCCTTCGTTGCCAAATACCAGTTACCCTTACATATTAAGGGCTTCCTTACCATATATGGGCATAGTGACAATTTGTTGAATAATAAATATTGTTTGTTGTCGCACGTCAGCAGACTGTGATGATGCAATGTGTCTGTACTGACAGCATATTTGTGCGGATAGCTACAGAAACCTCTAATAGCTGCTCTTAAAAAGACGCAAACAGGTGGAAAAACAAGATCGCCTCAAAAATTTGTAAAAGTAAAAGTTGGGTATTTGTTTCTCGAATAGAAAAAGAAATGGTGTTTTTTTATTTTTTTCAAACCTTCGTGAGGCGTACATGATACGCGATTTCGACTTGGTCATTTTTGTTATTGGTTTTAACTTCCGTTCAATCGATTGGCCTTGTTCCGGGAGAGTAAGAATTTTTCTGTAGTTTTTAGAGACCACTTTTTACGGATATTTTAACAGTCTCTTGCCACCGGACACAGTGGCATTGGTGAAGGTATATTCGTGGTTAGTCAGTGTTGGTGGCCCAAGCCCCTATATAGGGTATTTGTTGTGATCTTTCTGTGGGTTCTTGTTCGAAATATAGCCTTGTCTGTTTGTAAAATTAATGTGATTGATACATTGTTTCAGGAGTAACCTTTCCCAAAGACACTTTCACGTAGTTAAACTAATATGTGACAAACTGAAATTGTCTTTTAAGACGTACATAGTGTATACTTACCCACACACCGCTCCAAACGCCGAAATACACGTTTCTTGTGAACAGAAAGAGATTGAGAACGCCAACCTGGTGATCTGCGACACCAAAACCTAACAGAATACAACCAATAACAATGTGCGCGATGGAGAGGCCTCTCATGGCTGTTGGGTTTCTCGCCATGGTGAAAAATGAAAAGGAAAGAAGAACTCAGCAATATTTTGATCAACCGGCGACTTCCGTACGCACTAAACAACTGAAGAGTTCGTTCCACTTCAAGACTCTTTCATCTCAAGTGAATTGCATGCCATGGGTGCACATGCATGACAAACCGCTGTCATAGTTACGTATTTTTCCTTAAACTGTTACTAGTTACACAAAACACCCACTTGACCGGCAGACGCGGTCCCCATTAGTTTGTAGGAAAAAATGCAACATTCTTGATTATCCTATACACTAGTCTAACACAGAGCAGTATCAATATTCGACTATACTTTGAGTTACCTTCCGGTCCAACCGTATATTCACAAAGGCATAGCAAGACACCTATAATAAGCTGATAAATACTAAGTTAGGAATTTGGAAAGAAGACCATTGCCAGAGTAAAAATGGTCAGGTGAAGCTGACTTCACCCTTCAAGCCCTCGTAGTGACAAGAACCTAATTTCTCCTTTCAATGTCACTGCCTGAACAAACAGGCAGGTCACGAGAATAAAGGAAACGGTCACCAAAGATAAAATGTCTTGATGTTTAAGCAAATTCTCCCAACTAATACCATAAGAAATAATGATTCGAGGAGCCGCTGAAGGAAAATGGTTAAATGCCATACTATGTATTACTTTCGAGCTACTAGTAATCTGGTACTTTCGAGCTTTCAAGCTACTAAGTATAGTTTCGAACTTTACTTCCCGTACTTTTTGTAGTTAAACTTAAATGTCAGGAAAATGTGACTGCATGAGGAGATTATTTACTAGTTTCGGAAAACGTAATAGGGCCAGCCTCTATTCTTCCTTTTTAGGATGTACTATCGACTATGATATGTACAGTATGCACCATATGATTTATTAGTCGGTGTGCAAAATTTAACATTTATAAACATGTTTATTAAAATCATAAACAAATATTTTTGTGTGTTCTCCAAATTCAACATGTGCCAATTGAACCAAAAAATATCACTTTTTTATTATGTTATCAATCGAAGGCCTCGATAACATTTTGCTTCAGTCACGTGACGGGTAGAATGTATTACCACAGAACTTCGGCCCATGACCAAGAAAGCATTGTTCCCAAAACATGCGTCATTCGGAAAGATACAGTGAAATACATACATAACTGTTTTACTACCCATTAAAACAATTGTTAAGAAGTGACATGTTTGAAGCTAAATATTTGTGGCATTTGTTGGTGGATGCAAACTAAAATGCAGTATCGTGCGTCCTGGACTACGCATCAGAGCTTCATAAGGACTCTATACGTAGTTTTTGACCTTTAACCAAACTATGACACCTTATGAGCGGCCCTGAGGTGGTTCATTTACCGCGTCATTAACTCCAAACATTGCTTTGCATATGATTTCATCGAAATTCCAAGACGCAAACTGCTATTAATTCTAACTGTAGAATACATTTGCTTTGTTATAAAATGTAAGTGACATATTTATATTCAAAGAAAATGTTGTTACACTTTGTGGAATTAAATGTGCCCGATTGTCTCTGAAACAAGTGCAATTCTGTAAGATTAAGCACAATATGTAACTGCTTTATTTTGCAACAAAATAACAATAAGTGACATTCCGCGGCTAAAAATAAATAATTGATGTATTATAGGTGCTTAGTCACCCAAACAGTATGAAGACAGGAAGAGACAAGGGTTTGAAGTTCCTGCTTCATGTGCTTATCACAAGCGATACTCTTGGTACTACCGATACTCTCGATATTCTCAATGTTCTCGATACTCGCAATATTCGCGATACTCCCGATACTCCCAATACTCTCGATATTCCCGATACTCCGACTTCCGCTTCCTTTCTCGGCTGCTCTCCTGTCATTTTGTCATTTGCCAATTGTGCCATTTTGCAATTATTCCTTTGATTCTACTTCAATCTCCGGCTTCCTTTTGTCTTACAAATTCTGCCTGCCTATCAGATCCTCCCTCTTCTACCAGGAAACCCCATTCCTATCCCCCGTCCTCTTTCAGCGGTAGTTCTAAAGTACGGTAATGCAGTTTTTCAAGCGCATGTTTTCATGTGGATATTTAAAGCAAGAGCTATTGAACGTCAGTGTGAAAAGAAGATAAGAAGTTAAAGACAGCGGTGGATTGCTTTTGATTGCTTCGGAGTTTCTTTTTCCTTTCAGTATTTGTGACAAGTATTTCACTATTCAAGATGATATTCAGGCATACGCTAAGGGATGGCGTGAAGGCGTGAAAAATATTTTCAGGCACCAACTGCAGTTCTGCAGTGGCTTAATGTGGTGATCTCTTTGTCTTCAGTTCGTTTTCCTGTACGTAGCTCATATAAATTTCCCATACATACACAACACAGAAGACAAGCAAATAATTTTGCATTTGAACGTTTATTAACTTTATTTGATGGCTATATGACAGCTATCGATCAGATTCATCTTACATCCAAACAAAATACATACAAAATACATTCAAATTAAAAGACTCTGAGTAAAATGCAAACAGGTTATAATTTTTTACTTAGGTCCAAATATCATGCTCTAATTTCTTCTGAGTAGTTCATTAGCTTTCACACAGTCAGCTTGGGCTGCCTGTGCTGTCACACTACCTGAAAACTCCTCTGGAGTTCCAGATTTTGTATTGCCAAACAATTTAGTCTCGTTTGGCTTGTTTAAAAAAATCTACTACCTGCGATTTGTAAAACTAACCTCGTTTTTGTTAAAGTAAGTTAAGTAATGGCATACTATATCTTATCAGGTCTCGAAGCTCGAGTTTTTTGCTTAATCACGTCTTACACATTGATACAGGCCAGTGTAAAGGGTGTATGTCTGACCCAAGCCCTCTTCGTTTTGTTTTTGTTTCATGCCTAAATTTGCTGAGGTGGGTAGCCTGTGAATGTGGCTCCAGATTGTCCAGCCTGCACAAACTGAGGCTGAAATGGCTGAGGTGGGTATCCTGAGACCATCGCTCCAGACTGACCAGCCTGCACAAACAGAGGCTGAAATGGCTGAGGTGGGTATCCTGAGACCATCGCTCCAGACTGACCAGCCTGCACAAACTGAGGCTGAAATGGCTAAGGTGGGTATCCTGAGACCATCACTCCAGCTTGACCAGCCTGCGAAAACTGAACCTGCTGAGGAGTGTAGTCTGTGACTGCCGTCAACTGCTGGGGTGGGTAACATGCGGGCTGCATTACCCCTTGGGCCCTTGGTGGTGACGTGTGGATTGTAATGACACTGCTGTCTTCTTGTACAGGCACACCAGCAGTTCCCTGCTGAACAACGTACCCGGCTTTTGGACCCTAATGTTGACATTAAAAGCACAAGAAACTAACAGTTATTAATAATGAAACGTGTTCTTTCGTTCCCATCTATTTTCTTTTAGTCAGTTGACTGTTAGGACTTTAAGGGTTAAGAAGCCAAAAGACATGTTTATATTGATAGAAACGCAAAATAATGGTCCCGATTTGTTTATATATATTCTACTAGTGCACTAAAACTGTAACTACGTGCTGTCAGCCACGGATGGTCAGGATGGAACGGATTGCAACTAGAATATATGTGGCCGCTCTTTTTGAAGTTGTCCATCGTTTTTGGCAAAAACTATAATAAACAGGTTATGTTTTGTTCTCCTTTCAGGAATTTACCCCTATATTTTCCCCTTAGAGGTCTAAGAAGATATTCTCAGGTTTGATTTAACCAGCATTTTAATGTTAAGACATGATAAAAATTTCCAGGGTATATTTGTTACTAGTCTCCCACGCAGCCGTTATTTGAGCCGTCACGCAACCACAGAGGAGCGTTGCGTTGCATTACATGTCAAGCATAACGAAAGAAAAGCTTACCTCTGTAGTGTGGTCAACACAACATGGGGCGACAGGTGGAATCAAGCAAGTCATTATTGATGCCCAGACTCCTATGCCAAACGTAACAAGACCGAGAATCAACATGAACACAGCAATGGCAGTCTCACCCCCGCTACTCTTATTGAGCAGTCTGCCGTAACAACCCATGAGGGTAACTCCAAACAAGGTAGATATGATGGTGAAGATTCCGAAGACAGTTGCCTGGGTATTAAAAGGAAAAGAAACGAGAAATATGCCATGAGCAAAGTAAAGCCCTGAATTATTATTTTGTTTATTTGTTTGTTCGTTCACTCGTTCGTTTGTTTGTTTGTTTGTTTGTTTGTTTGCAGTAACTATGTATTTGAGCTTTTCTAGAAAGCAAATTACAAAGGTGCAAAACCTGCCAACTTACAAAAGCATTGCGGTAAGCAGTATTTTCTTTGTTACTGCTAGGAATTCCCAGACCTCCTGTAAAGATCATCTGCAAACACATCAAGATCGTTCATGACGCTTCAGAATTACAACCACGGAAAAGTACTATTTAGACTACATAGTACTATTCAGGCTATACAGATTTTTACCAGAGCCAAACAAATTAGTTTTAATCTGAGAAATAGTCGAAGATATCACGTTCCTATTTGCAAAACGAACAGACTAAACAGTAGCTTTTTCTACAGCAATTGTATATAGACGATTTTATTAGGTGATTTTCATGTTTTATATTTTAGCATCATGATAGTTTTATTATTTAAATTCACTTGTAAAGTTTTATCTAATGCAGCTTTAGAGATGTAACTTTAAAGCTTCAATAAACTATCTATCTATCTATCTATCTATCTATCTATCTATCTATCTATCTATCTATCTATCTATCTATCTATCTATCTATCTATCTATCTATCTATCCTTATCCTCAGTAGGTCTGATATGAATAGCCAAATTTTTAATTAAAGGACTGTTCATCCAACAAACTCAAAAGATAGAAGACTTGTGCACCATAGTGAATTGTATTGTGTTGATATTTTGTCGTATGTGCAGGCAAATGTGTGAATGCTTGCCCCGTATTTACCCTGATGATCATCGTAAATACGTAATTCTTGTTTATTATCTCTTCTGATAACCATTGCTGAATCAGGAACGTATCCGCGAGAAATGAACCAGTGGCAAGACCGGTCAAGACCTGACTACTGCTCATCTAATTTACAGTTCACTAATGAACAGGAACCCGTGCGTAAATTTAAACTTCCTGTTTTTCAGGTTCTCCTGTGCCATCAAAACACTTCAATTGATTAGATGTAAATTACTGAATGGAGCTAGCTGAAGCATCAATTACTTGTTTACGTTAAAAGTCAGATAAAATGCTGTTTTAGCTATTTCCTAACATATTTCTTAAGGTACATTAAGCCTTTTCAGGACTGATAAAGTCAGATAATTAAGCTACTCTGATATTCTTGCTAACTGCGGGCGTAATAGACCTGAAAATTTAACTGACAGACCAACTTCATTTAAGAATGAATGAATGAATAATGAATGAATGAACAACTTTATTTATACTGATGTTTTAATGCCCAAACAAGAACTCACTCAATAAAGAGGCGGAAGCAGGTGGTTAGCTTCTGTTTCCTCAGAGTAGCCCCATGATTTATTTTTAGCATAGCCGGTGCAATTACAGATTAGAAGTTCCCATCGTCATCAGCATAAGTGATTAAATTTCAGTATAGTACCAATCTACAGCTTGGCTTTCACTTGCAAGGCAAGCACAAGAATCAAAATATCTTTCCTCGATCATTGCGGTTCCTTTTGCGCTTGGGCTGCAATTTTTGCATTCAAACGTACAGGAAAAAACGAAGGCTCTTAACGAGTGCGTACGTCTCTGATGATTGCGCTTGTGTCAAGCGCGCTTTTACGATGGAAGGTCTCTTGTAATTATGCCACTAGTAAAAGCCCGACTTTTACTTCTTCTTCTAATGAGTCACTCATTTCACTGAACTCTGGAAGCCTTGGTTACGCAGACAAAATTAACACCGTTAAGTTAGTTGAGCGAGGAGTCACATTTCAGTTCGTGCGTTGCTTTTAAGTTAACATCATAGAAAGTTTAAAAATTGTTTTTATGTTTTATTTTCCAAGTTTATTGGTCTATCAATTGTCCACAAATATTGATACCTGTAAATAGATTAAAAAACATTGCCTCTAAATGGACCGAGATCCGTAGTAGAGAGATCTGCTAGCTCTGCCAATCTCGGCATGGACGTTTTTACGTTAATTTAGCTAAATAATATAAGCTTTTAATTCTTTAAAAAAACTTCTGTCACACTTAGTATGCTATGTTAACAATGCGAAACGACCATGAAATTAAATTTGCGTGCATGTTGAAGATTGTAGTTCAATCAATCGGATGAACTTTAAAAGTTAAGTTTAAAGTACCATGAGAAGTTTATTGCTTTAGGCCTTAAATGAAACTGCTGAAAACGTTTGAGAAAAACAACTGGTTTGTTTGCAGCTTATATCTTCAACAAGCATTCATCTTTAACGTACCAGAAACAGAGACTGTGGACGAGAAAACAATTGAAAGTCGTAACAAAATGTTTGTAGCAAATTTAGGATGAATCATCGTTTTTTATACGAGGAAGTGCACAATCTCTCTCGGGACTGAACATGAGGGAATAATTGAGTGGTGCGTACGTGTCTGTCTCGATGACTTGTGGAAGATGACTTGTGGTTCTTGACGTATTAAAAATTACCATTCGGCCTAAACGCTATTGACAAGATGAAAGAGTACCTCCAAACGGTAACTTACGCACCCAAAGGCCTATCCAAATTCCAAAATAAACTTTGCCAGTCCAAGTTTTTTGGAAACGATCCGCGATGCCAAAAGCAAACAGTGCAATCCCGATTATAATATGAGCAATAGCGAGACGCCTTGCTATTCTGACAACCTTTGCTGAATCCTCTGCCATATTCGCTAAAGAAATAACTGTGGGAGCAGCTCGGTGTTTTCATTAACCTGCAACTTTCGCACCCGCTAAACTACTGAATCAGAAGTGTGAGTCACAGTTCAGGGTGTTTTCACAAGTGTCTTGCATACCGGGATAATGGGTCAACGACCGCAAAAAAAACCGCAACCTAGTTACATACTAGTTATATAAAAGGTTATGAAACAAAGGGTTGTGGCACTCCTAGCTACGCAAAAGCACTTGAAATGGCGAAATAAAAAAAAAATGTGACCCTGAAAAAAGCGACAGAAGGCAGTACAGTGATACAACACTTCTCTGCACATGCAATAAAGACGAGAATCAGTAAATTCTCCTTACTAGTCTCTATACATTTTGTTGAGGACTAGTTGGGAGATCTTGTTTAAACATCAAGACAATCAATCTTTGGTGATGATTTCCTTAACTCTTATGACCCCGTATATGTCATACTGCACTGATATCATGGGGAGAAATTTGATGCTGATCACTATTGGGGCTTAAAAGGTTAAGCCTGCTTGCATCAGAGTTGTTCAGCTCTTTTTATGGTGATGAAAATAAGAGACGAAAAATAAAAAAAACATGAAGTCCTGTCACGGGCTTACTGTTGTTTTATTCCATGTTTTACTCCAAGTCGAATTCAAGTCGATTTCGTAGAAATCTCAGCTAGTCAGGTCAGTGATCTTTGTTGTCTTCATTTCAGAAAAGAACATGCAATCTAAAAGTGTCTTCAATAATGACAACTAACAAGTATTAAACATATCGTGGCGTCTTCATGTCTACAAAGCAAAGTTATTAAGAAAACGAATCATCAGCGTATTTGACCCAAAAGAAAATCGTTGACCCCTTGCAAGCGACCCTAAGGCGTAGAATGCATCGCATCATTAACTCCAACATTTGTGCAATAATATTAAAAACTTACATTCACAAATAATAATAATAATAATAATAATAATAATAATAATAATAATAATAATAATAATAAGAAGAAGAAGAAGAAGAACAACAACAACAACAACAGCAACAACAACAACAACAACAGCAGCAGCAACAACAACAACAACAACAACAACAACAAGATGTAGATGACCTGGTGAAAGGAAAGTCGGAAATACGTCTGCGTTCGCAGGCTAGGTAGATGTAGTGGCATTGCGGATTTGGCGTGACAGTAATTGATTCTCTTGGCCAAGGAGCTTTGTACTGGTCCAGTCAGTGGAGTGCAATGCACTGTTAACGCTCTCCGAAATTGCCGACTTAAAATCGGATGCGAGAGGTCATCTACATCTACCAGCACCAGCACGGCCATGGGTTACCAGGCCACCTCCCCTCGATCTCGTCACCAAAAAGAGGGCGCACATCAGTAATCATATCATTGACAAAAGGACTTGGATGAGTTTCGAAAGCTCTAACGAACTTTCCATTTAATTGTTGGTTTTTCAAGAATAATTTATTCTTCGGCATGTTTTCCCAACAAAGGAATTTTCATAGTGTTATTAATTTATTCTGATCTTTTAAGTTGCGGCATGTTTCCACCAGTAGCGTAGCTCCACCGTTCTGTATATAGACCACGCACAAACCACACTCGAAACATGAGCTTTTTAATTTCTTTACTGGGCCAATTTACCCTATCAACTCAGTTGGTAAATCCAAACGTTTTTAGCTGTTGAATATTAAGCTATTTCAGTTCTCACCAGAGTCCAGTTGGCCTGCCTGTTCTGTCACACTGCATCATGAAATCTCCTCTGGAGATCTAGTAGCATCTGTGTATCCATTCTTCGTGTCCCTGATCTTGACGCTAAAAGAATGAATGAATGAATGAATGAATGAATGAATGAATGAATTAATTAATTAATTAAAGAACCATTCAATAAAATAAGCCATTTAAATTAAGTTACAGGGTTACTATTAAAGAAAGATTCAATAAAATAGATTACTAAGCTGATAAACACAATTTTCTGTTATAAATTGTAAAAAAATTAATTGATTGGCCTATTGGAAACGACAATAAAAATTGAAAACAGTAACATATTTTCACATAATTGAGCATTTGAATTAAGTTAGTTAAGATAGTGATAATAATAAGTAAAAGTAGGGGTTGACTGTTATTAAAATGTTAAAAAAGTAAGATGAGTACGACAGCAGCGTTATGCAGTGCATATACAGTGCAAGATAACAACGATCACTGGAACGTGTGCTTTGGTTTTTTAGTTTCTCACTGCAGCTGAGATGGTTTCCGGGGGCACCCGACGAGAAAATTTAGCAAAATACTTCAAATATCATTTTTACTTTCTTAGATTGTTTCGGAGCTATATAAATGAAAGGCATTTTTGTGTAAGCTAATACGGATTGACCTGTTTGGCGTTTTTAGCTGAAAATTTAGGCCGCAGAAAATTTTAGGAAACAGAATCCTATTCGCCGAATCTCCGAGCTGCTGATGGCTCTCCGAAAATGCTAGCTGACTTTATTTGCGCTCTAAACGAGATGTATGTCCCTCCGAAAATAATGGGAACTAATAAGTACTCTTGTTACGAAAATCCGAGGTAATATTTCGCCAAAGAAATCTCTAGCTTTCACTGCAATTAAATCCGAAAATCTCAGGCGATTTTAGGCCTTCCGAACAGATATTCACCTAGACGAACCATTGAGTGCCCCTGCGGTTTTCATTGTGGTAGTGTGTGGGTAGGAATAGAACGTTTGGCTCAACGTTTTTTTTTTTCATTGTTACAGAACCAGTGACTAAGAATTCCTTGGCTTAACCCTTCTAATTTTAGATGGTTTCAAAGAATGTTTCATCAATCCATTAGTTGTAAACACGTAAAGCTGTTACCTGATATACATAATCTCTTCTCTGAGTTGTCCGTATATTAAAATGTCCAGGGTATACTTGTTTATACGTGTCAAAGATAACGAAAAAAGCTTACCTCCGGGGTGTCATCACAACATGGTCCAATTGGAGTAATGCAAGTCATTATCCACGCCCAGAATCCAATGCCAGACGTAACAACACCGAGAATCAACATGAACACATGAATGACAGTCTCACCCGCGTCACTTTTACTGAGAGCTAAACCAGAAATATCAATCAAGCAAAGTCCAATCGCGGCAGATAGGGAGGTGAACATTCCAAAGAAAAAGGCCTCTGCGTTTAAACGAAAAGAGAAGACAAGTACACCATGAGCAAAGTAAATCTTTGGAATATTTTTGTTTGTTTTCTTTTTTCTGTAAATGTGTATTTGAGACGTGTTTTTAGAAAACAAATTACAAAGTTACGGCGGACAGTACCGGTTTAGACGTTCAAAAACAGTCAATTGCAACGGTATAATGACATTTTTCATTAAGAAAATTTGACTCAAGTAGGGCATTTGTATGTCATTTGAGCAAAAAACAAAACAAACTATGTATGAAGCGTGGTGTTGTTCAAATATCGAACCATATCCAACTTACAAGGACTTTGCGACACTCAGTTCTTTCTCCGTTACTGCCAGGAATTCCGAAACTTCCTGCGAAGATCATCTGCAACGGAGAGGGTAAAGCGTAAAACCTTGGATTTAACAACTGAGTTGATAAGGTAAATTGGCCACCGTAAAAAGATTGAAAGATGACGTTTCGAGCGTTAGCCCTTCGTCAGACATGACAACGTGTATTCCCGTTGTTCACGTTGTCATGTTCCCACCGATAGCGTAGCTCCACCGCTCTTCATAAAAACCACGCTCAACCCACAATTCCTTGATTCGCTCTGACGAAGGGCTAATGCTCGAAACGTCAGCTTTCAATTTCTCCACGGTGGCCAATTTACCTTATCAACTCAATTGATAAATCCAAATTTTTATGTTTTACTTCCCCACCGGCGCAGCTCACAGTTTCTTTAGAAACTAACCACCTTGTTTAAATGTGGCGTATTTCGTCGTTATCAAACCGTAATCGATTTTGTTACGGCAGTCAGTTGTTACCTCATCCAAAGTCTCTGTTCCCGTTTTTTTAAGATCATGATCAATACTTGTTGAATGGATAAACTGCCTGCAAGCAGGTGTATTTGAAAAATACTTTTAGTTTTCGTTTATCCTAGGCCTTGGCTCGAGCAGTAGAGTTCTCATGACGCAAGCACAAGAACCCTCATTCAATCGTGAAAAGGGCTTGACGAAGCATAAGCAAAAAAAAAACAACAAAACAAACAAAAAAACCTGTATTTATACACAATAACATTTAAAGCTTAGTAGCTTGAGGGGTCGTGTAGAGGATATACAGCTATTTCAATTAAGGTTGTCGGATCCGACTCAAGCTTACGCGACAAGACCGAAGGGTAGCGTGGGTAGTTGCCACTCAGACTTAGTTTAACGGTTGTCAGAAGTTGGTCGGGAACTTTGAATTTCTTAGTACAAGTAATAAATCGGCACCATCCGATTGTTGTCAGCGGAAATCCTGATTTGGTTTTCCATTATCAGTTGTTAGTTCTTACCTTGAAGTCCAAAAATTTATGTTCCATATTTTTCATGATGCTGTTGATGTTTTTCATACTTCTAATTTACATATCATGCACGTGCTTACGTGTACCGACATATTTAAAATTTGCATCCGTATCAACCCGGTAAACAAAAATATGAGTGGGATTAAAAATTTGTTTAAACGAAAACTGTATCTGAAAATAATTCTTTCACGTTATTTGTTTAATTTCTATGCTTTAAAAACTCTTCTATATACTTTGCTATTGTACGGCAAGGATTTTGGTGAACTTAGGCATAAAAATCCCATATTACCCTGCGGTCTTGTCGCGTAGGCTTAAACTTTCATCTGACAACGTTAATTGAAATAGCTACGATGTTCCATAATGTCTCGCCCTGCTGCATGTCAATACATAAGCACAAGTGCTCTTACTTCATATAGCTATTTCAATTAACGTTGTCGGAGAGCCTACGCGGTATGACCGCAAGGTGATATGAATATTTTACTAATGCATTTACCAAACTTAGCTATGGCTCACCCCTACAGAAATTAAATTATATAGGCAAGTGTTAGTGGTACTTTCACCCGTCCCATGGCATGGCAGTGTCAACTGTGAAATTACAGCCAAGTCACAAAAGACTTATGTAGTACAGCTACCTATACTACCTTTCAGTCTTGTCGCCTATGCCCGAGGCTTTAAAATCCGACAACGTATAATGGAATTAGCTTTAAACATTAGCACAAAAGCAAGAACAAGCACAAGGATATGAGCAACATATTTTGATTCTTTTACCTGCGCTTGTGTTTAAGTCACCAGTGAAAACTAGGTTGCAATTTAATAACTTATGCTGAAAGTCATCGGAGCCTCTGATGTGTTCTTGGCTCCGAACGGAAAATAAAATGTGCGACCGCTCTGACGAAACAAAACCTAACCACTAAACTAGTGCAGTTATGCCAAAGACGTCTGTAAGAGTGAGTTCTTGACATTAGGAATTAAGTCAGTGTAAAACAGTCCTTAGGCTAAATTTGTAGCTCTATTACAAGCTATTACATCACAGTTAGAGTAAATAGTTACTACAGAACTACGTAGAACTACACACTTATTCCATTGTTTCTTTTGTCTACGTCTGACTATTTAGCACTAATTGTCAGATATTGTTTCACAGGTAAATTAGACTGGTTTTACTTTACCAGTGAAACAATAACTAACACTTAGTGTCTCATAGTTGAAACTAAACAACAGAAAGCAATGGAATAAGTGTGTAATAGTGACTAATAATTTAGTATCTATTTCATAGGTTAAGAATTAAAAAATCACTCTAATATCACTCCGACAAGAATGTGCATGAGTGAAACATAGAAAAATGATGAACAAAAGTTCACAGTACTGCGTGGCACTAATTCAGATGAAAATATTTAAAACAAAAGGTAGTGAAGTGCCGAAAAAGTTTTTTCAAAGCCAAACATTTCGGGCTTAGCCCTTCATCAGTGGCATAATGCATGTGTGTTGAATAGCCACTCACGAAGGGCTAAGCCCGAAACGTTCGGTTTTAAAAAGAATGCGAGTGGCCTAATTATCCCTGACTACATCAGTCGGTAAAAGGCTTAAGGTGCTGTCAGAAAAATGTTAGGAAATAGCTGAGACGGCATTTCATTTGATTTTTGAACTGACTTTTAATGTAAACAAGTGAATGATGTTTCAACAAGCTGGATTCATTAATTTACATTTAATCATTGAAGTGTTTTGATAGTTTTGATAGTGCAGGGGAACAAAAACAGGAAGTTTAAATTTACGCACAGGTTCCTGTATGACTAAAAACGACTATAAATAAGATGAGCAGTATTTAAGTTTTGGCACTAGTTCATTTGTCGAGACGTTCCTCAGGGGATATTTACCACCATGTTTCTGCTCTCTGATCCAGCAGTGGTTAACAGAAGAGACAATAAACAAGATTTGCGTGTGCGTGATACTTAACACGTATCACAAAATATCAACACACAGAAATTTACTATCGGATGTGTAAGGTCCGTTGTCTTTTGAGTTTGATAATCAATCCTGAAAGAACATGACGGAACATTTGTAGTGTGTTTTGTTTAATTGGTGCTCGTAGTTAGTCTACTATAAAGGCAGGCACAACATTAATTATGCTTCTATTCGAACATCCTTCGCACAATTACTATACCCAACTTTCGTCCTTGGCAGATTGTGCGTCTCTTTAAAAAAAGAGACTAATCCCCCCAAGATCCTGCTGACAAGAACCAAAACAAAATGCCTGCAAACAGTCACTTGCGTACCCAAACGCCCATAAAAATTACAGGATAAGCTTTTGGCCAAGTTTCTTGAAAACCGCTCGCGATGCCAAAAGCGAGGAGTACAATCCCAACGATGATGTGACAAAGGGAAAGACACCTAAGCATTCTGACAACCTTTGCTGAAACGTCGCCCTCCATGTTAGCAAAAGAAAGAATGAAAACGCAGCGATATTTGATCAAAGACCTGCAACTTTCGTACCCAGTGAACGACTTAGTGAAGAGTGAGGTTACAGTTCAGGGTGTGTTCATAAGTGATTTGCATACCGGGATAACCAGGGTCTATGACCGCAAAAAACCGCATCCTAGCTACACACTAGTTATGTAAAAAGCTACCCTGAAATGATAGGCTGAGGCACTCGTTAAAAATGGAAAGAAATATATATAAAATGTGATTCTCTAAAAAAGCGATTGAAGACTTTATAACGATGCAACACTCATAGGAGTCATTGCACATCGTTATATCGGGTTCCACTGCATTAATTCGTTTTCTCTTGTCATTTTGTGGCGTCCTTATATCTACAAAACTAAGTTTAAAAAAAAGAAGAAAAAAAGAAAAAAGAAACCCGAACTATCAGCGTATTTGACCCGAAAGAAAATGTTGACCCCCTGTAAGCGACCCTAAGGCATAGAATGCACCGCATCATTAACTTCAACATTATTTGTTCGGTATGTGGGTCGTTTTCCAAATTCAGTGAATTTATGCCTAGATGCAACAACCCAGTACCCAGGCTTTCTCTGCCCGCTCACTCGACTTGGCGCTAAATGTCATAGTAGCGGAGCTCGCGGAGCACCATGGGTAAGCAAATTTGGTAACCCGTTGATCCGAAAAATTTTGGTTCTGACGCCAGCGTACGTCCGTCCGTCCGTCCGTCCGTCCTTCCGTAAGAATCTGGGGGAGGGTGACGGGAGTCCCAAGACAGCCTGACCGGGGAAGGTGGAATACCATCCTTTCTTGTAGCTGAAGTAAACAATATGGCGGCTGGTTCCTCGTACGCTCAATTTTCAGTACGATAATTGTATACATTCTTGGAATGAAGACTTGTAACAGTTCATCATGAAAAGGAAAAGGATTGCTTCAATCTCGATGGCGCATATAGAAGGTACTGGAGAGCTTGAAGGCAAGAAATCCTCGTTCGAGGACATACTTGTTTTTTTCAAAGCTAAGGAGATCTGGAAAGAACCCATCCTCGGAGACCCAGGGGCAGCTAGTCGGGAGGACAGAGTTTTCATGGGCGAAAGTTTACAGCAAGAGCGGGAGAGCCCCTGGGCACTTACTCTTACCGAACGAGTTCCAGAAGCGTTTGAAATCCCGCCTTCTGATTGGCCAGAAAAAATTTTTTCTGGCCAATCAGCGAAGAGGAACAGCAGGGCGACTCTCATGTCTTCTTACACGAGGTTGTTTTCCTCATCAATCGCCGTAGTAGCGTGGCCTGTTCAACGGGAACATTTTTGAGGAGAGCTTCAGAAAAAAATAATAATAAATAAACGAAGTCGAAGAAATCGCAAACTATAACGTGGCCGCAAGAAAACAAACACTCACAGGGAATTTTTCACGGCGGACTTATCGAAGGTAACGCAAATTTTTAGAGCTAGCGACTTCCCCTTTCTCCAATGTAACTAATTATTTCTCCTTCTTCGTTGATCTTCGTCTGAAACTTTCCATCTCTGATACACGGGCCACGCAACTATTTTGATCGAGCGTGTTATGTCACGTACTAGAGAGAACTGGTTCTCTCTAGTACGTGACATCCACCGTTAAGCAGAAAATCGCCCAGATCGGCCTCCAGAAGCTCGGAAAAGCAATAAAAACACAGCAAACACACAGCAGGTAATGTTTTTCAAACTGTATTTCCATTTTAATGCATTTTCAGCGGAAAACCGCCGATTATTTTCGATCGAATTTCAGCTCCATACAAACACTCATATTACGCTTTGGTTAACTGTGGTTCCCACGCTCGATCGACATAGTTGCGTGGCCCGTGCATCGGAGATTCCCGTGGAAAGTTTCAGACGTAGTTCAACGAACAAGGAGAAATAAGTAGTAGCATCGTTTACTCGAGTAGCTATTAGCCTCATGAGAAAGGGGAGTCGTTAGCTCTAAAAATTTACGATACCTTCGATGAGTCCTTCGTGAAAAATCCCGGTGTGTTTGTTTTCTTCCGGCCACGTTATAGTTTGCGATTTCTTCGACTTCGTTTATTTATTTAGTATCAATTTTTTTTCTGAAGCTCTCCTCAAAAATGTTCCCGTTGAACGGGCCACGCTACTACGGCGATTGATGAGGAAAACAACCTCGTGTAAGAAGACATTTGAGTCGCGCGGCTGTTCCTCTTCGCTAATTGGCCAGAAAAAAATTTTTCTGGCCAATCAGAAGGCGGGATTTCAAACGCTTCTGGAACTCGTTCGGTAAGAGTAAGTGCCCAGGGGCTCTCCCGCTCTTGTTGTAAACTTTCGCCCATGAAAATCCCGTGGTCCCGACTAGCTACCCCTGGGTCTCCGAGGATGGAAAGAACCCGGCGACTTTCGTTTAGATTTTCAGGTCCTTCTTTCAGTTCAGTGGTAAAGTAAATTACAGATTTGATTGTCCATTTACATTGTAAAAATTGTTTAGTTGGGCGACTTAAAATGTTTAGTAAAATACGGTAATTTTCTTGAAATGTTTTGAAAACTTGTTTAAAATAGCTCGTAGTTCCCGTTTGCCGGTTTGCGAGTAACTTCACTCGAGGGGAAAATTGAATGCAGTCTGCTTACGTAGGCAAACAAGTGCTACGTATGTGAATGACATTTCATGTTTTTGAAGGTTTCTAGTCCTTTTTTCTGTGCTTATTCATTAAAGGAATTTTTATTAGTGAGCAATCTGATATTTAGGCTTCTAAACTTTAGTGCGTAATTTTCAATATTTCCTTAGAGCAATTCTACTGTATTTTATTCGAAAAGTGGAAATCGTGACTATTCTAGACTGAGTCTGTGTTGTTTTTTTCAATGTAGGTTGTTTTTCTTCGGCGATGCATATTGGGTTGTTTTGACTAATTCGTAATTTGGTATTCAACACCTGAAGAGTCGCTGTGTCGTCATTTTTAAGTATATAGTCTTAAGCGGACTTCACACGTCAAACTGCTTTTGGCCAACTCGTGTTGACAAACTAAAATTGGTGTGTGTGAACGACACAACAACATGTTGGCAAACTGTTGGCGAAAAGTTGGCGAGAATAGAGACAAGTTCTATTTGTCGCCAACGGTTTGCCAACATGTTGTTGTGTCGTTCATACACACCAATTTGAGTTTGCCAACACGAGTTGGCCAACATCTGTTTGACGTGTGAAGGCCGCTTTAGGGCCCGGACGCACTGGATCGGAATGACAAAATTTGTTTGGCTCTACCAAAAATCTCGACAAAATTTGTCTCCGCCAAATTTTCAATTTGTCAATCGTGGGCGCACTGAGAAACAGCAAATTATTTGTTAACCACTAAGTGTCAATCACACGGAAATCGAACACCATCGGTTGCGCGCATATTATTGCTTGTATTTTTGTTTTTTTTCTTCCTTCAATTCGTTCAACTCCAACAGTCCCGTAGCTTTTACATGTAATCGGCGGGTTTGCATACGGATGTGTATTTGGTCGGTTTACGTAGGGATGTACAAACTGAACAGTACTTGGATCTGAAGATGCAGCTGGAACGTAAACGTGGGAACCATGATACTTGTATTCTGAGTAATGATCGTCATGCAGCATCCCGAGGTACGAATCTTCCATCTTCACCGTTTGATTGCCGCGCAAATATGAAATAATTTTGGCGGGCTTCTGACTGAAAGACTCCGACTTTGATTGACGTTTCCCTTCAAATCATAGTGTGTAAATTGACAAATCTGTCAGATTTCACGCCTGACAAAAATTTGTCCTGCTCCGAGGCAGGACGACGGCGCCTTTGAAGTTTGGTAAGGCCCTAGTTACTACAATTGTAACACGACCAAAACGAGCGTGGCCCTCCCCATAAGGGCATAATTTGATCGGTGTCCAGTGCCGACCGCGGTCAAATGGGACTATCGGGATCCTCACGGATCCATGGCGGCCTATTTTGAGGTGCTATTATGATTTTGTGCAGTGGATAATTCTTTTGGGGCACGAGGTATGAGCAATTGGTTTTGAGAAAATCACTTGTATGTCTTCCTTTTGTCAAGTCGCTAAGTCAGAATGGGAACCTGAAATATATTTGTGGGTAAATTCGAGCGAATTCCGAAACGTATCGAGCGGTAATAGTGGCTAAATCGGAGTGAGGTGCGGGATGCAGAAAATTAATTCAGAGTTTAAAAGAACGAGGCATATATCAAATGTGCTGTTTTGTTATTCTTTTGTTATCCAATGAGATGCAAATGAGTGTGAGGCGTTTTCTGCAATCCCGCACCTTAGAGCTAAATCGGGCCAAATGACTCCTTCCTTGTCAATGTATTATACACGTACTAAAACAGTAAAGGATAGCAAACAGTAAGGATAGCAAACAACACCATGTTTAAATGTCTCATGAACTTTATTCAGTTAGTTCGTTGTTATGTATTGCTCAAAATGTTCGCTTCGAAATCCCATACAAAGTCTTCTATTTTGAAACGTCATTTTTAATAATATTCAAATATTATACTTGGGTTTCCTGTGATATTATGTTTGACGCTCAATCTGTGTATAAATATGTAAAATAATATAGTTTTAGTTAAGGGTAGTAATTTGAGGAAGAAAATTACTATTTGAGAACCTTTCACCGCATTGTATGCTAACATAGTTTCTTGGGTATAGGGCAGTAGTTAAATGACGAGATTACTATAAGTGGTTGTTAACTTTTCACTACTTTGTACGTTAGTTCACCTACTCAATTGTTAGAGTGTGCAATCCTGGTGCCAACTTTTGTATTTCTTTAAAACTCATTTTCAATCACTGCCTCTGCCGTAAATAAATTGTAACTATACAATGCCATGTAAACTGAAAAATACTGTAAAATAAAGAGTTTGCATTAAAAAAAAGTTATTGCACTGGATTCAGCACATGAAAAGTTGTGAAAAGTTGAACGTTTGAACCGGAATAAGTGTTGAGGAGCAACCCGCTTGCAACAGCTGAGAGGGAACGAGACTCTGCATTAATTGTTTCTTCTTACAACTCTTACAACTTCTCCAACTCACAACTCAGATCTCCCATCTAACATCTCTCGCAAACCCCACCATATACAAGAGTTGTAGACATATTTGGGTTTCCCAGGCGCGGGAACCGAAAGACTCTAGCTCGACACAACAAAACAATTAGCCAAGAAAACCAAATTATATCACACGAACAAAAGAAATTCAATTGAAAACAACCAATGGAGAACAGTTTAATAAATCCGCTACCCTACTAAAAACTAGCCTTGACTTTCACTGTGGTGTGGGTTCACACCAAGGTCAACAAAAACTCCCAAGCATGTCTACCGAGGGAAAATTACTCGAAGGCAAACTAAATCATTGAAATATACTGCACAAGCTGTGATTTGCGAAGTACACTTGTGCAGGCTAACCTAGACTTTGAACAATCTTGGGCTACAAGAGTGGCATGATGGTCCAAACATACAACTTAAAACCTAATGAAAATAATAATTATAGAGTAACCCAATTATAATAATAATTATAGAGCCTCACAACATAAGTTGATGGCATGGAATGTATTACATGTTCCCGTAACAGGTGTCTTTCGGGCAAAAAATGAGCACAAAAAAACCTACAGTTATAACTGTTTTTATTATCTAACAAATACTAAGAAGTAACATTTTGGCAACAGTAATTTTCGGATACTTTATATTTAACGTTTTTTTTTTCTCTTTTAAATAGCCAAGGAATTTTTTTATGGTTTATTACAAAAAATAAACTTATTTATTAAGATAATCACGTAAATTTTTATTTATCATATCTGCCGGGAAAACTAAGGATCTTGTGCTTGCGAAACAAACAAACAAACAAACAAACAAGCAATTTAGTATTTAGCAAACAACTTACCAATATCTTTTAAGGACAAAATGGGTGCCGGAATTGTATGCCAACCGCATTGTTAATCCAGCAAATTAAAAGTAATATTAGTTATCAGCCTGCCATTCCAACTTAAAGCTTATATTTAGCTAAATTAATGTAAACCTCCTTGTTTGTGTCCACTAATTATGAAATAAGTTCCACATACTGCTATGATTGTCGTGCACATGCTGTAGTTAAATTTGTCAACTCAGAATCACTAGGCGGAGGCCTCTTTACTAGAAGCCCTTTGGTTTCTTGAAACCTCTCCGCCACTGTAATACCTGTGTACCTGGATTATCGATACATGCAGACTGGTCTAGCCTCTGTAACCTCAGGCAGACAATATGGCAAGTCATTCTAATTATCGCTTTGATCTAGAATGATCTTAGACGACTTTTCAGTTCTAACATCTAGAAAAGATCACATACGGTCGTTTAAGTTACACTTAAACATGTAGGCTGCGTAGCGTTCTCGCTCCCCTACTCTTTCCCCGTTTATGCCTGCTACGCAGGCTATTAAATGTGAGGCCGTGTGTGCCTTTCAGTACTCCAGCGTCCACCTGGTGGTTAAGTGAACCAGGGTGCAACCCATGGCCACCTGACGAGTGGAATCTGTTTGAAAGAAAACGTCATTATATTAAGTACATTACTTTGATCGTCGATTTTTGTATTTATATTAACGGACCACGAAAGGGCTAACAACAGCCAGGGAAATATTAGCAATTATTGTACAACGCTAAATTTTGGCGTGCTCCCATTGGTCGAAATCGATCACGTAACGCGATAGTGCCTCTCCTCGTTGATCGTCGATTTTTGTATTTATAAAGGGACCACGAAAGGGCTAACAATAGCCAGGGAAATATTAGCAATTATTGTACAACGCTAAATTTTGGCGTGCTCCCATTGGTCGAAATCGATCACGTAACGCGATAGTGCCTCTCCTCGTTGGGCGCCTATCAGCGCATAGTGCCCGTTTTTGGCAATTTTCGCTCAAAAGGTAGCGTTGTACAATAAAAACGATAGAGTCCCTCTGTCTCAGGCCCTATGTGTGTTAGGTTCCCTCGGAAATTTGATGTTCAATCTTCACATAAGCCCTACCTCGAACTACGTTCTCGGGCTAATATTTGTTATGAAGTACCCTATACTCCAAAATGTCCCTCCAAATAAAGAAGAACATAATCATATCCAGAAATCGCAGACATTTGAGCCCACGGTCAACAAATCCTGCGGTAAATTGATGATCGAAGGGAACGCAACAACAACAAAGAAATGTATGGAGATTGAAAAATTTCGAGAGATATCTCTTGATCAATTTGTTAAAGTATAAATGTGCAACCGGTTCATGGTAAACTGGTCTATCAAGAAAGATACAGTACAAAAAATAAGGTGGATACTTCGAATTTTATGTTTACTTTTTACGGTTTTCTGTGAGCAGTTTAGCGGCCAAAAAATATAAGGCGTGGAGGGGGATTTCATCGAAAAACCGAAAACTCATAGTTTATAAACAGCGATTACGGGTAAACATAATGGGATCGAAAAAATGTGCAAGTGGATTCACTAAAACTATACATGGAACAAACTAACCTTACGATTTTCAGCTCCATCCGATTGATTTTGATGTTTACTTTTTGCACTTGAAAACCACGAAAAAATAGCATTCGGCCATACATTTGAAAGTCCACGCTAAAGTCCAAAAATCCGCTTTCTTGGAACTGCGATATTTCGGCCGAACCGGCTTCAAATACGCTACAAAAGCCATCCTTCGAAAGCTAAATTTCAGTACATTCGAATGTTAAGTGACTTAGTTTGGTCAGTGGTTTTTATATGGGCCAAAACATCGTTTTGTAAGGCGACTTATTGCATCGTGCACCATCATGAAATATGAGCCCAAACTATACTGCTTCGATCAGCGGTATGCATCATTTAAAAGAGCTGTCTATGTAGGAAGCCCGAAAAGGCGCGGGCTCTAATGTCCGCGATTTCTGGATATGATTCTGTATGCCATCATGTGGGAATATTGTGTACCCATCACATCGCATACTCACCACCCCCAGCCGACCTTGCATGAGTTGTCAGTTAAATGTGGATAGGTTATCGCCAGTAGTAAGTTAGATTTTTGTCTGTTTTGCTTTGGTCAGTTCACTCCAACTCGCCCCTTACTTTTCGCGTTACCTCTCCACAGACTGGCGTGGCTCATAAGTGGTCAATGATGAGTCGTAGTTATGAAGGGCTCAGAAATATAGAGCTTCCATACCTATGCAGAGTTTAAGCATGAAGCGGAGGATTCTTCTGCTCCTGACGCAAGAATTCAGCGGCAGGCATTGTAGCAGATGAAGCACATTGACCCATCAGAACCTGACCATCAGCTGCCCCAGGTACAGGCACCAGGACCATTTGAGGCTGGCCTCCCTGTGCACCAAACGGTTGCATGTCAACCATACCATCTCTCGCTTGTACTGGAACGGCCACAGGGACACCATCAAGACCCTGAGCCATGACGTTCCCTGCAGCATCAACCGTATACACCACTTGTTGTGCCTGGTTCAGTACAACGAAAAAAGCGAAAGTGAGGTCACCGTTAGATAGCAAATAAATCGTAATCACGGCAGCAAGTGGCTAGTCTGAATGTCCTGGAGCGTCCTGAATTTACAAGACACTAGTCGCTGGAATGTTTTCAGTGTCAAGAAATATAACCTCGCGTCAGTGTTAACAGCTCAAAAATGTTTCAAGTGTAGAAAAAAAATTAATTTAAATTTTCAGACGACGGTGGAACTTCTAGGTTTTTTCTTTTGATTGTGCGGCAGACGTTGCCTCTTTTTAGCCCTTACCAGTCCTCTATCAATATCGGCCGCAAATAGAAACTGAACCGATTAAGTACTTTTCACACCTACCAGTAATTCAAATTCACTTAACTTCTGATTTAATTACCAACGAAAAGTAATAAATTGAATAATAGAAAGATAAGACTGAGAAACTGGGCCACAAACCGTACCGGTAGGAACTAAAGGGAATTCTTAAACTGGGAAAGGAAAGGTTATGAATGGAAAGGTATTATAGGAGGGCTATTACCGGTGGGATCTTCCGTGTAATGTTATAAAAAGTATTTTGCGGGAGTGTTAAAGTTGTGGGGGTAGGGATACCTTTGGTTTCTTTCCTGTGGTATTAATACCTGTTGATCGGGAACTGTACAACAGCAATTACAGCATGCACAAGGTTTCATCAGACAGCAGGATACGATTGCTGCCCAGATTCCAATCACAGATTCAGCAAGGCCGAGAACCAATAACGATGCACTAATAGCCATTTCTGCTTCATAATTATTAATATTCTTAATCCCTGCGTTGTAGGAGGGAGGAAGTCTATAGTAGCGATCGTTTTCAACTCTACATACAGCAAGGTAGATGCTGTAGCATACTATGATTGTACCGCCCAGAAGAGCAGATATGATGGAGAGACCCATGAACACACAAACCTGAAATTTAAACAAAGGGAAGTCTGATAAGAGGGAATAAATTAGACCCCATCATCTTCTTAACAGAAATGATAAGCTCTTATTATTTTGCTTTCTCATGATTTAAGTGCTTTCTTTGCGATAAAACAATTATTTCACTATTGAAAGTCTCGTAATGGCCGGCAACTCGGCGCTCTGCGTTTCCTTGGCTATGACGTCATGTTTCCACTCTACATCGTAGAACAATCTTTAAATATTATTTGAACGTTGACAAGTTTACTTATGAACAATAATTTCACGCTTGAAAGTAAGAACTATACCTATTAGCAACATAGGAACAACCGCGGCATGTGAATTGTTAAAATTAGTTAAGATATCAATGTAATCTTAGGACTATGAACATGACTTCTCTTAACCACCAACAACGGCAAAAAACGTCAACTGACAAATGAATTTCTGGTTCTTGTTCTTTCTTTTCGGCTAGCAGGGATTCCTAGACATCCTGTGGTACACATCTGCAACAGAACAAATAAATCAGTGGCTTGCATCCGGACCAATGGAAAATATGAACCGCTTTCTCTACACTGAAAGCTGTTCTTTTCATGCTTCCAAACTACTTTTCTTTAATGTGGAGTGGGGGGGGGGGGACACGGTTTAATTTTTCGGACACAGGACAAGGGTTAAGAAAAGATAAAAGAGTGATAAATTTTTGTATTCACTTCCCAGACAGCCCACTCCCCCCTGTTGCAGCACTCATCTTAATTCAAACAGGTGGCTTAGGAAAAGCGTCTCGATATAGCTAACACAATTCGAATTCGATTGCTGTAAAACTTGTAATTTTTTGACACGTTATTTCCATTTGCTCCTAAGGTTTTCCTTTTCCAAAGCGTGATTTCAAAAGGAAACTGTCGGCCCGATAAACAGCCCCGGGCCACCTTAATCTGAAACGCACGAGTGATCTAACACTGAGTAGTAATAAATATTCATTGCACGTGAACAAACGTGAATTTAATCATGGACGACTGGAGGTAAACATCTGTTGTCTGGAGAAAGGGAATGGAGGAGAAAAATTTGTCACGTTTCGGTCTCATTCTACGAAGCATGAAAAAATTGTCCGCCCTTCTATTGCACTGGATCCTGCAGGATATAACTATTCTTTGTACTCCTTCACAAAACTGATCTGTTGGAGAATTAAGGAAATATTTCGACTTCTGCATCTTGCGAGCTTTTTAAAAATTGCCAGCATACTATACAGGTGCAGTTTACTCCGGCGAAGTATGTCCTTTCATCAAAGAAAAGATTAGTACTTTTTAAGGTACCAAATTTAAATCAAATTTAAATTCAAATTTGTCTTAATTAAGATACTGAAGTGCAGAAATGCTAGATGTTGAGGTAATGTTGAGATAACTGCTCGAGAATTTTGTTGTCAAACTGATTCACATTCATTTGACCTAGAGGAAAAAATTATTAAGGTTAAATTGAAAGAGCAAGCTACAGGTGGCCAAAGCCCAATTGAAAGAATCCACCCAGATCAAGGAAAGTTTGATGAAGACACTAAAGTAGCACTTACCCACAAGCCAATCCATATTCCAAAATACGCCTCACCGGTCCACGAGAGAAACTCGACGACACGATCGGCGATACCAAAACAGATCAGTAAAAATCCAACGGTGAGGTGTGCGATGGCAAGAAACCTCGCAGTCTTGACGACCTTGACCGAGTTATCCGTCATGATAGCTTAATCAGTATACGTGCTTTTGGTCACTGACAAGAAACTATATACTTGTGACGCGCGTCAACAAGGAAAGCTATTTGAATTGCAAAGTAAATACTTAACTCTGTTCTCCTGGTAACAAAGAATAAAACTCAATCAAAAAAGTATGCTATACTGAAAGAGCAAACAAACAAACAACAACAAACAAACAGATATTTTATATCAATGATCTTAGAGATCTCAGAGAAAGTTTTCCTGATCAGCTACATCTCAACCATAAATATAAAAGTTAGCGATTGATATGCGATTGGTTCGGTCATCGAACATAATCGAACTAGAACTTTCGGTGAGTTCGATTATCGAACTTAATCGAGCCAATCGAACTAAATAGGTAAAACACAAACGGCAAAGATGTCACTAACCACTGCACTATTAACTGGCACAATGTTTCAGTGAGTTCGAATATGTGCCATTACCAAACCAAATCGAACTCAATCGCTCGATTGAGTTCGATTGGGTTCGCTGCGTTCGCATCGGGAGTACGCCGGCAGTAGGCTAGCTATTCATTTGTTTGTAAACTTGTCGACTCGAGTTGTCAGTGTCAACCAAGGGAAGAGGTAGTGGTATACCAAGACACCCCAAATAAATTACCCGATATGCCCAAAATATCCCTCCAAATAAAGAAGAACATAGTATTCTGTATTCCATAGGAATGTGAGAATATCATTGTGTACCCATACTCACCACCCCCGGCCGACCTCGAGATGTCAGTAAAATGTAGTTAGGTTATCGCCAGTAGTAAGTTAGATTTTTTCTGCTTTGCTTTGGTCAGTTCACTCCAACTCGACCTTTTTTGAATTTTTAATAATATTTTACAGCTAACATTGTTCTTAAATTACAAGACGTTATTTACTTACAGAAAGTACTTTTAAGTTACAAGACTAGTATTATTTTTAAACTAACAAATTTAATTCACTACACTATACATCCATTTGCTCACAAACAAGAAAGCCCATTGGGCATTTTAACCGGCCATTCTGACCCTCCCCACCCCTAGGTTTCACAAATGTTAGCGCGATCCCTTTTTTTTTAAGAACCGGCGTGACGAAAAGTGTGATTGTGTGACACAATATTTTGACTATAGAGGTACTGGATGACGTAATGTTTAAACTCTGATGACTCAGCTTATCTTTCTTATCGCTTTATTTGTGCTGAAAAACGCAAAATCACTCAAACGTTGAATGTCGATATGAATTCGTCCACAACTGAGAATGCTCACACAGGGACGACGAAGTATTTACTGTTGTGCCTAGACCTTAAATACAAACAGTGAACATAGCAGTAGAATCAAAATATAACGCTTGATAAACACGAGCTCGAGCAGATCGTCAGAGTATGGGGCACGTCAAGATATCTCATGACGTGATGTTTAAATCCAGTTTGCTAACCCGGTAAACAAGTGAGCGGGGACGAAAGTCGCCCACGTCTTTGAAAGCTAACGCGCCTGTCGAGCCGCAATCGATTTCGCGCTCACTCGCCTGTTTTTCTTTTCCTTCACTATCTATCTCTGAACGGAAAGTGAGACTGCTCGTAGCCTTTAGCGAACACCACACGCAAACCACACAAATCCGTCGATAATATTCAGATATTTTCGTTCTTTCAATGCAAAAAGACTCGTAACACCTGCCTTATTAATTAATCTCCTTATTAATGACGATTCCTTCGTATCAACTTCTCGCCTCAAATAAACACTCATTTCTCTCCGTTCACAAGAACTATCATGTACTGATGTGCAATCAACTAGTATTGCATCATCATACTAGTACCAATTCCTTCTCTTCCTAGCCCACGCCGGCAAAACGCAACTGTCCTTTTTGTCCGCTGCGAAATACAAGTTAGCCAATCAGAAACCTTACAATCCACTTCGCAACCCCCCCCCCCCCATAAAACGCCAAGGGAAACTGCCTCTCACGCAAAACGCAACTTTCAAAGCAAATCACATTCACAGAAGCGTGATATGCTCCTGACATTCACAAATCCTTCTGACTCCCACATTTTTACACCCCTCAAAATGTCAATCCCAATAAAAAAACTCCTGCGCTAAAAAAATTTTCACCATAACCACTAACTAGATCAGACAACACAGTCAATTTCGCATTCAATCCTATTTTCGCATTCAATCCTATCAAAAATAATGTACGCGCAAGAAGTGGCGCAAGAAGTTCTTGCTCCGCAAGAACACGCAAGCCCGCGCAAGAAGTGAAAGTGCTAGGTTTTTGCAGTTTACCCGCAAGAACATTCGAAACGCAAGAAGTTGAAAATCTATCCGCAAGAAGTTACTAATGTTACCGCAAGCCGCAAGAAGGCGCAAGAAGTACTGAGGGTCCAGCCGAAGAAACTTGTAGTGCTCGTGTTAGTGTGAGGTATTGGAAAAGTAATGAGAGCGAATCTCGCGCTCTATTCTCTTTGAAATATCACCGAGCTTTCGAGCGATTTTTCGCCGTGTTGGCGTGTTGGCGTGTTGGCGCGACAATTCGCCAAGTCAAGCGAAAGTTCACAAGGCTAATAAAAAAATCAAGGAAGCAAATGTTCGAACAACCGAAGTATCGAAGAAAATTCACATCACGAAATGGAATATCCGCCAGCTTTCCGACTGCAAGATAAACACCCGGTAAACATGATCTCCGGCACATGACAAAACATGAACAATTTTTTTAAGTTTGTCTCAGATACAGTGATACCGGTTCAACTCAGAAGTGACTCAATTCAGTTTTTTATTCCATCCAAGAAATAGAAACAAAAAGGTCCAAAAGCTATAATTGTGGCAAACTGCACAAACCCCTCTTCTTTGACAGGCAAGACAAGACAAGACTTACACATGCAGGAGGTCATGCCATCGCGTGGGTGAAGTCATCAAGAATCCCTGCGTCTTTACCAGTTTAATTTCCCAGCAAAAAAGGGATACTCGAAGAAATAGCATAGACATATGATTTCAACTACACATTCGCCTTTCGACACAGCTTGCTGCCCGGGGCTTGCTGTCTTGACGGCTTAGAGAACTGCTCATGCATTGCGTTACAAAATGTCATTCAAGCAAATCATACCAAATTTGCATACGGCAGATTTGTGTTTACTCAGGTTAGAATTGACGTGCCGAATTTCTTTCAGATCGCGGAGTTTTAGTTTCCTTCAGACTTTTTTGGTTTACTTCGAAGATTTAAAATGTGATATCGACTTCAGCGTAATGAGTGGAACTATTTTTACAAACATAATGTGTTTTTCCAATTAAGACTTCGGTTATTATTTCTTCTCATCTGAGTGACCATGTTCATTTCTCACACGTGTCAGCGCAACTAATTTAAAGTATTTGTCCGAGTTTAATATGTTGGTGGAAGTACAGCAACACTGAACAGGTGAATGTCGGTTCTTTAATAATGTGTCTGATGGACTGTGCTTTGCCATTGTTCCTCATTTAAGTGAAATAAATCGAGCGAAATCTTTCGCGCCGCTAAGCGTACCGCATGTCTGGGACTCCGGGACACATAAACAATAACATACGCGTGCTTCGTTTGAGTCTCGTTTCTCCCTAGCCGTTAAAAGATAACATAGAAGGCGACCAGTGTCAAATTCAGAACCTAGTGAACTCTTTATTGGATAAAAAATTCAAAACCGAAGAAAAAAACTTACAAGGGGCCAAATAAACAACTGATTGCAAGTTACAAAGGCAGCCAATTTCGAACGTGCCTTGCGCTACAAAGTGGTCTCTTTTTTACCTTCTCCGGGTTCCGGGTTTTTAAGATGTTAGCGCAAAGATGTTCTTGCGCTTACTTGCGGTCCAGATATCTTACCACAAAGAAGTTCTTGCGGTTTTAACTTCTAAACGCAAAGACGTTCTTGCAGCTTGCAGTATTCAAGTGCAGGCATCCTGCAAGTAGCCGCAAGACGTTCTCGGCTTGCGGACGCAAAAAGAAGTTCTTGCGCGTGCATTATTTTTGGGCTGTACTGTACAAAAAACCCCAAACTTAAACAACCCTTCGCCGTTCATATCTTAAATACTGTAAATTAAAAGACAAAAACATAGGAAGGTAACATTCAGAAGACTAACATGCGCATGCGTCTTATATAAGACAGTACCGCTCTTGAGTACCCGTACCACAAGCTTTACAGCACTTTCTTCGTATGTTAAGCCAACTTGCTTTCACCAAAAACCGTGTCCATTTTATAAACCGGCGGTCGCCATCCTGGCGACGGCCGGTTAAAAAGTACTATTAAGCTACAAAACTTTGGAGTTTTGATTTATGTTTTTTCAAATCGAGATGATTTCTTAAAAAGGCACAAAAAGCTTGCCAGATTTCTTCTTCTTCTCTCCTTGATGCAATATAGAAATATAAATATAGTATTTGGCCAAAATTACGCAGCGGTTCAAACCAAGGCGAAGAGGGGGGCAAATAGTAAAGCCGTAAATAATATCTGTGTCGGACAAGGTAATCACTTCTTGATTTTTCTGTTCCACCAATTAGTAGAATGTGCCCAAAAGGACAGAGCGTGAGAACAAGTAACAAAAAGATGTTGTAAGGTTTGTTTCTTGATGCAAATGTGGCATTGTTCACTTGAAATAAGCGAATCTCTGAATAAAGTGGCGTTGGTGGGCAAGATGTGATGTATGATCTTAAATTGAAATATAGCGAGCCTAGTATCTTTTGTGACTTTAAAAGGGATTCTGTAAAATATTAAGACGTATTATTTCTTCGTTGAGGTCAGCGCTTTCCTTTCATTTTTGAGCTGTGGGGATTAATACTACACCCTTACTTTTCGTGTCACCTCTCCACGGACTGACGTGACTTATAAGGGGTCAATGATCAGTCGTAGTTATGAAGGGCTCAGCGGAAATATTAGACTGCAATACCCAACCAGAGTTCATGCATTAAGGCGGAGGATTCTTCTGCTCCTGAGGCAAGAAGTCATGATCAGCGGCAGGCATTGCAGCAGATAAAGCATATTGAACTATCAGACCCTGACCATCGGCTGCTCCAGATACAGGCACCAGGACCATTTGAAACTGGCCTTCCTGTGTACCAAACGGTGGCATGTCAACCATACCATCTCTCGCTTGTGCTGGAACGGCCACAGGGAGACCATCAAGACGCTGAGCCATGACGTTCCCTGCAGGATCAACCGTATACACTACTTGTTGTGCCTGGTTCAGTACAATGAAGAAAGCGAAAGTGAGGTCACCATAGCAAGTAAATCGTAGCGCAACAACTGGCCTGTCTGGATTTCCTGGAGCGTCCTAAATTAAGACAATAGTCGCTGGAATGTTTTCAGTGTCAAGAAATATAACCTCGCTTCAGTGTTAAAAGCTCAAAAATGTCTCTAGTGTTCCTTAAATTTCAGGAAGATGTAGAAGACTTCTTTAGTTTAAATTTTCAGACGACGATGGTACCGCTAGGTTTTTTCTTTTGATCGTGTAGACGTTGCCTATTATTAACCCCTACCTGTTCTCTTTAATATCGGATCTTAAAATAGAAGTTAAGTAGTTTTTACACCTACCACTAATTCAAATTCACTTCTGATTTACTCACCAGACGAAAATACGAAAGAAAAATAATAAATTGAAGAATAGAAAGATAAGACTGAGAGACTGTACAAACCGTACCGGGATTCTTAAAGAGAGCCGTTTTAGATCTTGGATACTCAGCATTTCGGTACTGAAAAAATGCGGAAATAAATTCGACTGCTTAATTCACGAAATGCTGATTATCCAAGATCTAAAACCAACTTTGAACGTGCAAACTGACTCTATCCGCGCTAAGTTATTTACATAATCACAAAGAAACAAAATGCCTACTGTTGTTTTCACTCATTTATATCCAAACCATGCTGAAACAGTCACTTTGCCTTGATAATGATGGTAGAATCATCGAAACGTCGGACAGCATTAGTTTTAATGTCAAAAATAGGTTGCTGGATAATAGCAGACAATGATAAAACCGGTGGTACAGGAAAAAATAGATGTGTTATTCCGATATTCAGACGTGGATATTTCGTGAAGCACTCGCAGCTAACCTCGCGCGCGTCACGTTTCCCTTGGCAGGCGATTCTCGAGTTCCACCGTCGTTCTTTTTCTTCAACTATCCCTAAGCGGAAAGAGAGAATGTTCGTAGTCTATTATAGCAAAGAGAATGCTGGAAAGTATTAAAAATTATATCCAGCAAACTTGATCAGAAAATACCACTACTAAGCCAACTCCGACTGCAGCGAAGTGTGATCACTATGGATTTTGAGTGTCTCGTTGTAGCGAGATGGAGGCAAGAACTAAAGGTAGAGGCGGGATAGAATACACATTACCAGTACCGCAATAAAGTATCACACAATACCTTTGATTATTACGTAGACAGCCCCTGATATGAGCAAGGACACGTTCTGATTGGTCCCCTTCTAAAGAGGGTCCACAATAGGGTTCTCAGATCCCGCTATCCCGCCCTTTTTCTCCAGATAATCCCACCATCCCGCCCTTCTGTACGAGAAAATCCGAGCTTATTAAAGTTCAGTTCGTGAAAAAACCTTAATCCCGTTTCCCGCCACTACCCCCTCGCGATTCTCGCATCCCGACCTCTCAAAACCCCGAAATCCCGCTCCCGCTCGAGACTGAAATTCCCACTTCCCGCTCCTATTTTTAATTCACATCCCGAATATCGTCCCCAAACGTGTCAAATCCCGCATTCCGCCAAACCTATTGTGGACCCTCTCTAAAAGGATGTGAGCTCATTAACTGCGATCCGAGAGAAGTTTCGCGAAAAAACGGGATAAACTTAAAAAGAAAAGGTTGGGTTTCTTTTATGTGAATTCGCAAAATTACTTTAAAGTATTTTTGTAAACGTGGGACTACGGCTTGGAGTTTTTTTAAAACCACTTATACAAAAAGCATGAACTAACAAATTTATTTCTGGATCTTGTTCTTTCTTTTCGGCTGACAGGGATTCCTAGACATCCTGTGATACACATCTGCAACAGAAGAAATAAATCAGTGGCTTCCTGATCTGACACCTGCGAGCAAAAAAAGAAACCAAAAAAAAAAAAAACAAAACAGACAAAAAACAACAACAACTTACAACAACAACAACAACAGCAACAAAAACAAAGTAGATGCAGTGACCCCGAACTCAGTCTGGCGCATGCGTCCTCGACGTCCCTGCTATCTAGAAATTCTTTTAGCTCATCTACTATTGGCCTTCTCCGCTAACCCCCGGAGGGGCACTCAATAAAGTTTTATACGAGGAGTCTCCGCCCAGACGTTCAAACCTTTACCCATTAATGTACTAATTTTTATCAAAATGGCACTCCTTTCTTATACCAAGAGCAAACTTGCACCCCTTTCTTATACCTCAATGATAAGCCAAAACAATAGAATTTTCTAATGATCTCTACATTGCTCAAAGGCTCCAAGCTTTTATGCGTTTTGCGTTGTCATTTCTGCCAAAATATTGGCACCTTCTGTTTCACTTTGCAGCAGATTTTATGACCCTTTCATATTCTCTTTTCAGATCTTCCCTACACATTCGTATACTTTGAGCTTAAAAAGGAACCCCTTTCGCGCCGAGCCCCTCCTCCTGTATAGCTAACTTTAGGGAATATCCCCGCCCAGGGGGGGGGGGGGGGGCTAATTCCATTTATCTCGAACACCTTTTGGTGTCGTTTGCGTGTTTGACAATAGAGGGAGACCGGAAAGTGCGACTTAAGGCTAATTTACACGCTGCGATTTGTCAGCCAGATTTGTCGGCCGTGATAATTCGGGAAGGGAATCGGTTTATGTACAGCACAAGCACTGCACATGCATTTTTTTATGGTCAAAACTTTTTCATAAAACGTTTTGGAAAACAAAATGGTAGGTGATAGATAGTTAGTTTGTTTTCAACTAACACACCGCAGATAACAACAACAACAACAACAACCATTTTATTTTGCCAAAATAAATAGAAATAAAAATAATTACAGCATAAAATAAATTAACTAAAATAGGCAAAAAACTACTCAGAATAGAAATAAACTAAACGAGCTGAGTAGTTACCAAAAAAATTAAATTGCTTTGACTAGGTTGTACATGACTAAAAAGAAGACGGAAGTAAAATAAGGCAAGTAATAAGTAACAGTTAGATATAATTTGTTTTGCGCCAATACTTTAGCAGGTTGCGTTTTCGTTCTTAAAATCGAGCCCGACACGCGAAAATCTGTGAAGCGGTCACGGATTTTTCTGAATCGGCCGACTTGTTGGATTGGAGTCGCGCGCGCATCGGAGCAGTATATTTACCAAAATAATATCTAAATTATACCACACAGAATTTAACTTTGAATTAAAAAAAAAACAATGGTATAGAAGCACAAAACACTGAGGAAGTCGCTCCAGAATTGAGTTCACTAATTAGGAGCAAACGCTGCATCAATCAATGTTCAATGCTCCAGACAAGTACACGTAGTATCTGAAAAGTGCAGATAGGGCAAAGACTAAAACGAAGGGTCATAATCATCATTGATGCCCCTCTCACACAACTGCTTCTAACTTCCTTTAAAAAAGAAGGTTGGCTACAAAATTAATGTAAGATGAGTTGCAAGATGGAAAAAAGGCAGAAAGATGCTGGGTTTTATTTCTCAAATCTTTATATACATGCTTTTTCACTTCACCTTTCATCAGGAGCAATAAACATGTAGTTTGCCTCAAGGCAGACCTCTCATAGAGATCAGACTTCCAAAACATTAGTACACTCCACTGGACTGTTTCAGTATCAAGAATGTTGTACAACCAAAGAGTGTAGGGCAAACTGACATTTGAAAAATCAATAATTTAGAATAATTAATATCTGAATTGAACACTAGTGACTTTTATTGCTGCCATTCTCTGCTTTCTGCCAAGAACTTAACAGGCTGGATAAGAACATATCACTGCAGTCAAAAGCTCTGACAACCTGGAGAAAAAAATGTAAAACATAAATTTTACTTCATGTATATATAATTACCCCGCCGTCAGGACGGGGTCTAGTAATACCCATTTTTATTATTATTACCCCGCCGTCAGGACGGGGTCTAGTAATACCCATTTTTTTTTAACCCCGCCGTCAGGACGGGGTCTAGTAATACCCGTTTTTTTTTTGTCGTCGTGGTCACTTGCCCCAGACCTCCGCTCGGTCAAAACAATACTTGCCGGTAATCTTGGTTTGTTTAGCGTTATTTCGCCAGAATTTTCATGAAAGTTGGTGTAGAAAATTACTGGCGATTTAATGGCATGAAAACCCCTTCGATGAAAGCAAGAACGAAGGTGCTAGCGAGCTTTGAAGCTGGCATGAATTCGCCAAACTTGCCCTGGCACATAAACATTACATCACTGAAACACAAAAGGCGATTCGGGGAAGTCCCTCGCTTTCGCCAAGTTGAATAATTCACCAGTAAAATGCAAGCATTTTTTTGGCAGTTCTGCTTTGCTTCACCAAAATCTTTAGGGAAAGTTGTGTAGAAAAGTACAAGAAATTCAATGGAGTTGACTTCTGTTCGATGAGAGCAAGGAAGAAGGTGCTAGCGAGCTTTGAAGCTGGCATGAATTCACCTAAACTTGCCGTAACACGTAAACATTACGTCATTGAAAGACAGAAGCCGATTCGGGGAATTGTTTTGCTTTTGCTAAAGCATTTATCGAATCATGGCCTAAAAGTAGACCTTTACGTTTCATTTTTCAGTAGATAACCGTTCCCTTTCGATTTAAGGATAATTTTTCTTCATCAATAAATCTATTTAAATTTCCGTGCTCTTGTTTAATATTTCGAATTACGCTGAGATATCATTTCGTTAAAAAATTGACGTAACTAAGTCACGCCATGGTCAAAACTTTTTCGTCACGTCCTTCTTCGCGAGTGCTAGAACAGGTGGATGACCAAGGAATGAGGGAAGGGAAAGGTATTCATACTATAAGGGATCCATGATATCACAAGGAGAAGGGTGCAGAGAAGACGTTGGGGGGGGGGATGGCAGCACACACGTTAAACGTTAGAAAAATCACCAACTTCAAAGCTTTATACCACTTGGGCACATATCTTGATTGACCGTAATGTATTTGCACCCCGAGGGGAGGGGGGGAAACGGCGGGGTCCAATGCCCCTGGGGTTTTTCTTGTTTTTTTTTTGTCGTGGTCACTTGCCCCAGCCCTGCGCTCGGTCAAAACAATACTTGCCGGTAATGTGCGTTCGTTTAGCGTTTATTCGCCAGAATTTTCATGAAAGTTGGTGTAGAAAACTACTGGCGATTTAATGGCATAAAAACCGCTTCGCTGAAAGCAAGAACGAAGGTGCTAGCGAGCTTTGAAGCTGGCATGAATTCTAATAACTTGCCCTGGCACGTAAACATTACATCACTGAAACACAGAAGCCGATTCGGGGAAGTCCCTTGCTTTCGCCAAGTTGAATAATTCAACAGTGAAATGCAAGCAGTTTCTGGGCAGTTTTGCCTTGCTTCGCCAACATCTTTAGGGAAAGTTGTGTAGAAAAGTACGAGAAATTCAATGGAGTTGACTTCTCTTCAATGAGAGCAAGAACGAAAGTGCTAGCGAGCTTTGAAGCTGGCATGAATTCGCCTAACTTGCCCTGGCACGTAAACATTAGATCACTGAAACACAGAAGCCGATTCGGGGAAGTCCCTTACTTTCGCCAAGTTGAATAATTCAACAGTCAAATGAAAAAAATAGACTTTTACGTTTTTTTTCCCCATAGCTACCAGTTTCCTTTAGATTTTAGAATAAGTTTCTTTATCAAGAAATCTATTTAAATTTCCGTGCCCTTGCTATTTAGAATTACGCTGGTATGTCAGTTCGTTTATTTAAAAAACGTGACGTAACTGAGTCACGCTACGGTCAAAATATTTCGTCACGTTCTTCTTCGCGAAAGCTAGGACAAAGGGATGACCAAGGAATGAGAGATGGGGTTCATACTATCAGGGATTCATGTTATCACAGGGAGAAGGGTGCGGAGAAGACGTAAGGGGGAATGGCGGCAAACACGTCAAAGGTACGATAAATCACCAACTTTAAAATTTACACGCCTTGGGCTCGTATGTTGAGTGACCGTAACATATTTTGCCCCCTGGGAGGAGGAGAAAAACGGCGGGGTCCAATGCCCCTGGGGCGTTTCTTGTTTTTTGTTGTCGTGGTCCCTTGCCCCAGACCTCCGCTCGGTCAAAACAATACTTGCCAGTAATCTTGGTTCGTTTAGCGTTATTTCGCCAGAATTTTCATGAAAGTTGGTGTAGAAAATTACTGGCGATTTAATGGCATGAAAACCCCTTCGATGAAAGCAAGAACGAAGGTGCTAGGGAGCTTTGAAGCTGGCATGAATTCGTCAAACTTGCCCTGGCACGTACACATTACATCACTGAAACACAAAAGGCGATTCGGGGAAGTCCCTCGCTTTCGCCAAGTTGAATAATTCACCAGTAAAATGCAAGCATTTTTTTGGCAGTTTTGCTTTGCTTCACCAAAATCTTTAGGGAAAGTTGTGTAGAAAAGTACAAGAAATTCAATGGAGTTGACTTCTCTTCCATGAGAGCAAGGAAGGAGGTGCTAGCGAGTTTTGAAGCTGGCATGAATTCACCTAAACTTGCCGTAACACGTAAACATTACGTCATTGAAAGACAGAAGCTGATTCGGGGAATTGTTTTGCTTTCGCTAAAGCATTTATCGAATCATGGCCTAAAAGTAGACCTTTACGTTTCATTTTTCAGTAGATAACCGTTTCCTTTCGATTTAAGGATAAATCTATTTAAATTTCCGTGCCCTTGTTTAATATTTAGAATTACGCTGAGATGTCATTCCGTTAAAAAATTGACGTAACTAAGTCACGCCATGGTCAAAACTATTTCGTCACGTTCTTCTTCGCGAGTGCTAGAACAGGTGGATGACCAAGAAATGAGGGAAGGGAAAGGTATTCATACTATAAGGGATCCATGATATCACAAGGAGAAGGGTGCAGAGAAGACTTTGCGGGGGGGGGGGGTGGATGGCAGCACACACGTCAAACGTTAGAAAAATCACCAACTTCAAAACTTTTTACCACTTGGGCACTATCTTGAGTGACCGTAATGTATTTGCACCCTGAGGGGGGGGGGGGGCAAACGGCGGGGTCCAATGCCCCTGGGGCTTTTCTTGTTTTCCATTTTTTTGGTGGTCACTTGCCCCAGACCTCCGGTTTTTGCTCGGCCAAACATACTCGTTGCTTCTTTTGCTACACAGGCTATCGTCGCGTCTTTTGCTACACAGGTTATCGTCGCGTCTTTTGCTACACAGGCTAGAGCGTGTATCTTGAGTGACCATAATATCTTTTACACCCCGAGGGGAGGGGGGAACGGCGGGGTAATACCCCTGGGGCTTTTCTTGTTGATTAAAAACTTATTGGCAAAAAATGTATCATAATGCTGGCACTCAACAAATTTAACATAACATTTTAAAAACATTCTGCAAACAGATTGAATCTCTTTCAGCCACATGACCTTGTTTGGTCTTGCAGGTCTTAAACGTACAATGTACAAATAAAACCCTGTCTTACCAACCACTTTGTTACATGCGATCATCTTATGACACTTCTTTTAGCCCAGAAATCCTGGCATACGAAGCTTGCGCCCGCGGTGCTAGCGGCAGTGAAAACCGAGTTTTCCTACGTCATCATCCCTCATCGTAACATTGGGGACATTGGGTACATTGCGATATGGATTACATAATGTCACTTGCTAATTGTCCAGTTTTTCCAACTCGAGCCAGAGGGCAGGAAAGCATGCAGCGCAACGGGAGCGAGTTGCATAAAAGTTAACGTCCGGCGAAACTTATAACGCCAGACGTTCACTCCAGTCAAACTCACTATTTTAACGTCCGTCATTAGCTGTTACGTCCAGTGTTAGGTTTTTGCAATGCGATAGATATAACCAACGAGGTGCATAGCGGCGAGCTGGTTATAATTGTTCGATATCCAGCAAGTCCGAGTAGAACAATTGTTTTGTTAAGACCTCGACCACTATAGCTGTTATAAAATCAAGACAGAGAGAAAAAGACCAGTAAGAGGTAAAAAAGAATTGGTCACATGACCGAACGAAAAAGGCGCCAAAAGCTCGCTAAGTGTGCAGCATTTCTCTCCAAAGCTGAATGAATCAAAATGAAACTGCTTCGGCGATCCGAACGGAACGAAGTGGCACAAGTTTTGGGAAAAAATCTACTAATTTTTGGCTCTGAAGATGCCGTACGTGTTTGATTTTTCTTGAAACATTGTTATAATCATCGTTCGGCAAAGTGGATTGAAGCTCAAGATTGTAATCCGTTCGTACAACGATGTTTATTCGAACTGAAGACAGAATTTTAACTTGAACAGGTTATCTCTATGCAGCTCAGAAACAGGATTACTGCTGTGAGGAACGTCAGAATTCACCATCCTAGTTTGTTAAAGGCAAGACACAAGACGCAGTTGTTCTCAGTTTAGGGTTGCGGACGGAATGGCAAAAACAAAACTCAAACAACTGGGAAGCGATTCAACTTCTTTCAGATAGCATCCGATTTGTATCAGAACATTTGGAGCTTTTGGAACAAATAGCTACAACGAGTGCAGGTAAACCAGAGTCAACTTTGTGTGGTATAGCCAAAAAATGTCGCCCTTCCCTCTTTGTCGGTAGTTTGCTCGGTTCTTGCTTAGATTGCTTCTTGATTTTCGTACTGACTCGCCATGAATGTGTGACAGTTTTTATTAAATGCTTCTCTTTCATTTTACTGTGTTTTATTTTATGTCTTGTCTTGATACTTCGGAGTGGAAAGCCTTCCTGACTGATCGAACCCACCGCTTGTAATATTTTATGATCGACGTGACGATGAAAGAAATTATTAAGCTGAATTGTAAACACAACGCTAACTGCTTAAATTTCTATTTCTACACAGTTTCTTGTCGTATTAAGAAATTAGGCACTCGGGGGCAATTTTGATTTGTGTCTCAGTGACGCTGTTGGAATTTCTGCTTAATTTAAATTCGTTGAAAGGTGATTTTTCTCGTCCATTTTTCTCACCAGGTTGCTTGCTCATATTTAAGTGGCTGTCTCCCTAAGATCCTCATAACCCAAATTGGTCACAAAATAGATCTCCTTCAAATCTTGTATGCGAATTGCACTTTGTCTGGGTACTTTAAAAACACTTTTCGTTTGGGCTCTAAATGCTTTCTTCAACAGTTTACAAGGGGGTCCCCTGGCGAACAAAAATGCACATTTTATTGGTACAAAAATGCCAATTTTCAATAACTTTGGTAACTCCTCACAACACTTAAAATTTGATGCAGGACAAAATTCTACTGTTGGTTGATAAGTACAGCTCTTCCTTATCCTACATTGTTACTGACATTTCCATGTAGTTTTCCAATTTTTTTTTCCAATTTTCCAATTTTTTTTCCAATTTCCAATTTAACAGCTTTTAAAAAAGTAGGAAAATGGGTAAACAAAAATACATGTTAACAAAAAGTGAGACCTCGTCTAGCAAATTCCTCGCAGTCATGGAAAGTTAAAGACTTGGTCTTAATTATAATAAAATAAAATTGTGCGGCCAGACGGTTTAAAGAACGTGGCGCCGCTTTGAAACACCAGTAATTCTTAATCATGCAAATCACGAACCACAACCTATGAGTGGAATTTAAGAGCAACTGTGATGCGAGCAATGCTCCCTTACATCAGGAAAACACGAAAATAGTTTCAAACTACAGCAGGACACAAATGTAAACTGGTAACATTTCGCATATAGCTTTAATTAAAATATACAGCATTCAAATAGCTCATTAACTATGTTCAATTCACAAGATAAACAAGTTATGAAGTACATGCCACTCGATGATTGCTAATTGCGCTTTACAAAACAACCTTGATCTAGAACTATTAATCTGAGAATAAATCAATAAAAGCAAGTCATATTGCCTATATCACAGCCTGTGTTTTGCAAACTTATTTAGCGAACACTTAGTGCCTTGCAAAACAATGAAATCAACGAAGGGCATCTTGTTCTGTTTACATTTGCACCCGTTACCTCAATTTTCTGCCTTCTTCGATCAAATATATAGATCCGTGCGTTTCAGAGATCATCTTAGAAGCGTCAAACAGTCGGTTTTTGAGAAAATTCTTCGTTCAACAACCTTCATTTACAACAAGCTTTCCCTGCATTTAGTTCTCCTCGTGTTATATTATTCTGGCAGCAGCCGCTGACCAGTTACTAATGTCAACAACAACAGCGGGTACTGCTCCATTTTGCACTCGCGTTTTGGCTCTTAGCTATCTAAAATTTGAATTCATGATCCTTCACGAATTAATAGTGAAATTATTTGAAAAAAAGGGTTGGAGCTCATGGGGAGATGAAACAAATTTTTGTTCTTAATTTAATCTGCAAGCACACAACCACAATGAATACCATGGTTTGGCTAAGTAAAATAACTCGTACAGCTGGGTACGTCTTCATAGATTTGAAAATAACCTTCCTGTTTTCGACTTCTTGGGCTTTGAAAGGTTCCTTCAGTTTTGAGAAAGTAATCAGCTGCAGTTAAGAGACAACCTTAACCCTATCTAGACCGAGCCTTCTTTGGTCTTCTGAAGCCGTTGTGGGGCAGGCCTCCAGCAAACTCCGATAGCAATAAAGCAATGAAAATGAAACTTAGAGGGTCAAAAGTATGTCCAAGAATTTTGTCCAAGAATGTCTCCTGTACATTGACCTACCACACTAATTTGTTCCCAACTAATTTTTCAATAGAATTTTGGCGGTGCTTGTTCACACATTAAAAAAATAATAGAAAAGTTTCAAGTCCCCAAAGGCAGAGTCCGTGCACTCCCCCCTCCCCCATTATAGGGTTAATTTAAAATAAAGTAGGGTTTCAAGGAAATCAAAAATTCCTTCGGCAATGACAGTAGTAAATGACTGGAGACAGTATTCAAGAGGAAACGAGTTTCTGTTCTAGGTAACGGGCGTCTACTGTACAGGTAGATTAAGAGTAGTCTAGTAGAGATAGAACTTATAGTAGAGTAATTATTGCGTGAGCTCGAGTATCTCACCCGCTATTCAATCCCTAACAAAAATCTGAGGATACTCGTGACTTCCACTGATTAAGCCTGGTTCTCATACTACCCAGCTGGCTAGTCTGTGATCAACTCCGGAAGGGCATGTACTTAAACCCGGAACGCCGGAACGCCGGAACACTTAAACCTGGAACGCCGGAATACTAAAACCCAGAACGCTAGAATACTTCAACTCTAAATGACGATTTAATATACAAAAGATCGCTGAAAAGACGAACAATTAAGGTTAAGCCACGCTACATTATTAACGTTACCTTCTGACTCCCGCCAAAACCTGCGCGCAGGCTAGTTAAGATTCAGTGTCTCACCTCTTTTTCTCTGGACTTTGGCTGGGACTAAAGGAAGGGAATAGCAGTTTATCACTTTGTAAATGTTACTTTAAACGCTTTAAGTCAAAGAGAAAATTTCAGGTACATACGCTTACCTTGCTGGAGAGTCCTCCATGTCGATGGGATAGTGAGGAGAATGGTTTTGGCGGGAGTCAGAAGGTAACATTAATAATGCAGTAGCGCGGCTTAACCCTAATTGTTTGTCTTTTCAGCGATCTTGTGTATGTTAAATCGTCATTTAGAGTTGAGGTATTCCGGCATTTCGGGTTTAAGTATTCCGGTGTTCAGGGTTTAAGAATTCCGGCTTTCCGGGTTTAAGTATTCCCGCGTTCGGGGTTTTAGTATTCCGGCATTCCGGCGTTCCGGCGTTCCGGCGTTCCGGCGTTCCGGCGTTTGAGTACATGCCCTCCGGAAGTGACATTCACTATGTTTGACGGTATTAACTGCTAATCTAGAGAAAGTGCAGCAAAACCAAGTCGGGGCGAACTTTCAAAAGCAAGACGTTTTTTGGGGTATCGTAGGTTCACATTTGGTAGAGCAGTACCCCATGATCAGGTGGTTCTGGGGGCTACATACTGCAAATTGGATCCTAACCATTAAGTCGTCATGGACCAAGCTCCCACAACTGTTTTACCAAACAGAAAGTATTCAACGGAGGATATTTCTATCAAGTAGTAATATTTTTGCTATACTGACGTTTTGCCAGGGTCGGATTCCAGAATTTAACAGCTTGGATGAAACTAGAAGTTTATTTTCAAACATGTTAAGATGCCCCCCCCAAAGTCCGAGTTACCACGTTATTTCACCTTGCTAAAAATACAAAAAAAAAAGCAACCACTTCACACACTGTGGTTATGTGCTTGCAGCTCTAAATTAAGGGCAAAAATTTGAATTTTTAATTTTCCCTCATGAGCTCCAGCCCTTATTTTCAAATGAATTCACCCTTCATTGGTGAGCGATCATTCATTCAAATAGAAACGCGAGTGCAACAGGTCTTTTTGTTGACATTAGCTACTGGTCAGCGGCTACTTCCGGAAAATTTAACACGAGAAGTAATACATGGAAAGCTTGGTCTAAATGAAGGCCTTTGAACAAAGAATTTTCCCAAAACCAACTGTTTTGACGCTTCTAAGATGATCTCTGAAACGCACGGATCTATATTTGATCGAAGATGACAGAATATTTGAGGTAATGGGTGCAAATGTAAACAGAACAAGATGCCCTTCGTTGATTTCATTGTTTTGCAAGGCATTTGTGTCCTGCTGTAGTTTGAAACTATTTTCGTGTTTTCCTGATGTAAGGGAGCATTGCTCGCATCACAGTTGCTCTTAAATTCCACTCATAGGTTGTGGTTCGTGATTTGCATAATTAAGAATTACTGGTGTTTCAAAGCGGCGCCACGTTCTTTAAACCGTCTGGCCGCACGATTTTATTTTATTATAATTAAGACCAAGTCTTTAACTTTCCATGACTGCAAGGAATTTGCTAGACGAGGTCTCACTTTTTGTTAACATGTATTTTTGTTTACCCATTTTCCCTACTTTTTTAAAAGCTGTTAAATTGGCTTGTTAAAAGGAACTGTTTTAACTACTCAAAACAACTACATGGAAATGTCAGTAACAATGTAGGATAAGGAAGAGCTGTACTTATCAACCAACAGTAGAATTTTGTCCTGCATCAAATTTTAAGTGTTGTGAGGAGTTACCAAAGTTATTGAAAATTGGCATTTTTGTACCAATAAAATGTGCATTTTTGTCCACCAGGGGACCCCCCTTGTAAACTGTTGAAGAAAGCATTTAGAGCCCAAACGAAAAGTGTTTTTAAAGTACCCAGACAAAGTGCAATTCACATACAAGATTTGAAGGAAATCTATTTTGTGACCAATTTGGGTTATGAGGATCTTAGGGAGACAGCCACTTAAAGATGAAAAACAACAAGGGAAAACATAAACGCAAAAACACAATGCGGACCGCTGAGGAAACAGTAAAGTCGACTTATTTTCCTTCAAAAATAAGACTTCAGCAAGACATTCACCGACAGTGCTTTTTGCAGCATTCTTTGGAAAGCTTATTAAGGTCAAGTAGAGTACTCGTGAAAATACAGTTGCTCTGTTAAAAAAACGAATGAACTCACGTCAGTTGCTCCCGGCAGCCGAGGAGCGACTCGACAGACTTTGTAACTACCGGTACGCATTTTTCACTGATTCGCATGCCCACTGGCTGTTTAGTTCTGTCATTCATTAAACAACTTTGCCAACATAAACAATATCACCCAGGCATCAGGCCGTTTACTGGGAAATGTCACCCGAAAAATGTTTTCTGAAGCTTCCAGGCACAATTATGGAGGGAAAATGGCACAACGTTTTCGCCCGCGAAGTATTACTCGAGTGTTTTAAAGAACACACCCTAAACTATTTTTCGGAAGCTTTTAGAGTCTCTTTTTGGACAAAATAGCTTTAGACCGAGAACTGTTTCACCTATAGTTACTTGAATAACTTTTTCATTGTGATCTACAGACACGCTACAAAACCATGCTACACTGAACTCACTCACTGAATCGGCGATTCTAATTTATTTTAGTCTCTAAATTAGGACAGAAATGGCATTCGCTTCAAATGAGGAAGCTGAAAATATAACAATACAGGGAGCTGATAAAATATTCCACAACTGAAAAAACATAGAGCTTTTCACTAAGACTATAAACTTGACGACAGAGCGACTGACTCTTCAGATTGTTGGATAATTAAATTAGCAGTCAATCAAAACAACCCAATGTGCGGTGACGAATACTAAACTGGATTGAGAAAACAACACCGACCCAGTCTAAAATAGTCACACTATCTAATTTTGGGATAAAATGTAAACCAGTTGCGAAATGAAAAGACTACGCAATGAACTGCAATTTTTTAAGCTTACGATCACTTATTTACGAAATTCCTTTAATGACTAAACGTAGAAAATGGGACAATCGACTTTCACAAAACTAAAACTGCATTGAGATAAGCACTTGTTTGCCTGCATTCATACATATAAATGTAAATCTAACTAGAATCACTGGTGTGACATTGCTGGTAAACGAACACAAACACGATGCTCGACTGAACAGGCGACAACCTCGTTCCCGGGGTCCTTTCTCCTTATGACGTAGGAAAACTCAGTTTGCCCCGCGTACTGAGCTCTGATTGGTCAATTTCAATTTCAGTCGCGTGCACCGTATGCCAAGATTAACTGATCCAGTTATTTTTCTGACTGAAATACTTCTTGAATGCAACAATCGTTTTTTTTTTCATTAGTTATTTAATATGGCCCATTGATCAGTGATCATATCAGTGGAGTCAGTTCCCCTGTAAACATCAATCAACGCTCTATTTTGGCTATTTGCAAGAGGTTTTTTTCCCAAAAATTAACTGATGCAGTTGTTTCCTATTACTAGAATACCCCCTAAATGCAAAAACAACTTGTACCATACATATTTTGTCCACCATTAGCAATCATACTAGGGTTTTACTTTAAAAATTGTGGTGTGGCGTACTGGTTCAAGTATACAAATAAATTGCAAAACAAGTAAAATGCTGACCAAGATGTGGTATGGATCTTCATGGGAACAAAGTATATGGGTAAAGCTAACAATACACAAATCAATGAGCACAAGCAAAGCTTAACAAAAAGCAGAAATTGACATCGTGTATTGATCAACAAGTGTGTTAAATATGTTAACCAATGAATAAAGCAAATAAACATGTTCAGTGTTGCTGATCTAAGAAAGACTGAGTAATTGCAATTAACAAAATTCAAAAATAATTATTTGATTTGCTTTCTTCAGAATTCGACACACAACATAAAGCAGCATTTGTCAGTTAAAAAGAAATGCATCATACGAGTCATAGTGTGGACTTAAAGTATCAAAAATACCAACCACAACAGGCTTTTAAGTGATCTCGAAAAAGGGCACTTTTGAAGGCTGTTATAGCATTATTTGAACATCAGGTAACACTCTCTTCCGGCTATTAAAGCACTTGTCAGTTTGTAAAAGAGTAGCAATCCACGTCAACAAACTTGTGTATTAACTGTGCAAAAACATGACCAACAAAGGGCTACATAACAACCATTGAGTGCATGATGATCAGTTATGAAATAGTACATCAATAAATTACTGACCTGCAACCATGAGATCACTCCCCTTCTGCATGGTTTGTCCACGAAAAAATATTGACGGAAGATAAAATTTTAATCAAACAACGAGATCAATCCTAAACGCCATCAGAAGATGCAGCCTGATCCAAGATTGGACTGCCGATATTCAGTTTCTCCAGTGTAGGGCGGCCAAAATGGCTTTTTTGAAAGCCACTGAAGTTAATGATCGATTCAAACAGCATTTCCGATTAAAAAAACTATCTAACGTAGCTTCGATCGTCCGTTGAAAGTGAAATAATATTGCGGTTCCCCACAGGTAACCAAAGCGTAATATGAGAGTTTGTATGGAGCTGAAATTCGATCGAAAATAATCGGCGGTTTTCCGCCGAAAATACATTAAAATCGAAATAAAGTTTAAAAAACCTTACCTATTGTGTGTTTGCTGTGTTTTTATCGCTTTTCCGAACTTCTGGAGGCCGTTTTGGGCGATTTTCTGCTTAACGGTCGACGCGACGGCATGTCACGTACTATATATTTAGTACGTGACATGCCGTCGCGTCGACCGTTAAGCAGAAAAGCGCCCAAAACGGCCTCCGGAAGCTCGGAAAAGCGATAAAAACACAGCAAACACACAATAGGTAAGGTTTTTTAAACTTTATTTTGATTTTAATGTATTGTCGGCGGAAAACCGCCGATTATTTTTGATCGAATCTCAGCTCCATACAAACTCTCATATTACGCTTTGGTTACCTGTGGCGACACAGAAGTCACTCATGCCGTCCCCCGGTGGAGCGAAATTTGGCGCTTTGTCCCAGGCTTGACCGTTAGTTTTGACCCTCTTTTCCTTACAAGCCTGTGATGGCGGCGATTTCGAAAAGTTAGTTCGTTTTTAATGCAGGGCTGTACTTCGAGAGATAAACTAATTGACGATTGAATCACATAGAAAGGTAGGAGATTTATCCTTTTCGAAATGTGTTGTGGTTTTAAAGCGCTGACTTTAGATTGAATCGATTTTTAGCGGGTATTTTGATCGGGACCTCGAGTGTCGGTTGGCAATTTTGAATTTCCATTTTCCTACCTTTATCTCTCTTTAGTACGTGACCTGCCGTCGCGTCGACCGTTAAGCAGAAAATCGCTCAAAACGGCCTCCGGAAGCTCGGAAAAGCGATAAAAACACAGAAAAAACACACAACAGGTAAGGTTTTTCAAACTTTATTTCGATTTTAATGTATTTTCGGCGGAAAACCGCCGATTATTTTCGATCGAATTTCAGCTCCATACAAACTCTCATATTACGCTTTGGTTACCTGTGGGTTCCCGTGCTAAAACAACAGCAGCCCGTCCGCCCATTCTCGTCCCCAGAGCCCACGATCCTTTTGGTCTGCGCCAAGGATCTAGACCTCTGGCAGGGACCGAAGCAGGAAGTCCACGAATCACGAACTTCCGGCTTTTGTGCGCAGCCTCAGAAATTTTTGCGAGGATCTTCTTTACACTTATTTATTCATTCCGCAGTTCAACTATATGAGTTTCATATATTCATAATTTCATCTTCATCTTTCCCGGGTATATTACGAACCAATTTAATGACCAGCTCCAAGTTGGCTTGTTAGCTCAATTGGTTAGAGTGCTGCACCGGTATCGCAGAGGTCAGGGTTCGAGTCCCGGCAAGCCTGATTTTTTTTCAGGCTTTCTTTTCGCAACGGAATTAAGTTGCGTTAATAACTGCGAGGATCTTCTTTACACTTATTTATTCATTCCGCAGTTCAACTATATGAGTTTCATATATTCCTAATTTCATCTTCATCTTTCCCGGGTATATTACGAACCAATTTAATGACCAGCTCCCAGTTGGCTTGTTAGCTCAATTGGTTAGAGTGCTGCACCGGTATCGCAGAGGTCAGGGTTCGAGTCCCGGCAAGCCTAATTTTTTTTTCAGGCTTTCTTTTCGCAACGGAATTAAGTTGCGTTAATAACTGCGAGGATCTTCTTTACACTTATTTATTCATTCCGCAGTTCAACTATATGAGTTTCATATATTCATAATTTCAATAACGGTTACTATCGGTTACAAAAATGGGCAGCTATTGCGCTTGCGCGTTACCTGGCCCCTGCCAGAGGTCTCGATCCTTGGCGCAGACCAAAAGGATCGTGGGCTCTGGGGACGAGAATGCCCGTCCGCCATATTGAACTTTTCAAGGATGAGAAAGCAACACGCATGCTCACTAGCAATTCTGTGACGCTTTTTACGTAATATCTTTTAACCAATCAGCCGTTTTTGAGCCCTGTCACTGACAAGTGCTTTCTTGTTATGTCGTGTGTAGGCTACGCGCGCGCGCGCGGCTAATAAACTCTTTCGAACCTCCTTAAGATGGCTTACTACAGTTTTCAGAAGAAAAGCATAACCTTTTAAAATCTTTAGTTTAAAGCAAACAGGAGTTTTCTTTTGGGTCATTTGTTGCTACAACTCTTGAAAGAAATTATATTACCCTGGAAAAAAGAAATACTAGAAGTTTAGAAAACATCAAATGTAACAGACCGAGCGCTAAGAGGAGCTGGGAAACTAGACTTTTTCAGGGCCTGTTTCTAGCCGTACCACCCTACCTCAAATTTTCTGGATTTCCAAAGTGGCTATAACTAAACACCTGTGGAAAATAAAATGATCATCTGTAAGTGAAAATTTTTGCTTATGGAGAAAAGGTTGAATTTTGGTCTTTTTGTGATTACTAAAAAATTCTCTTAAAGATGCAAAAAGTTTATCATTCTCTTCAGAAAACTGGAGTAAGCCACCTTATATATAACTCTGTTCTTCTGGTAACAAGAAAATACAACTCTTCAGTGAAAAACCATTTAAACTGATAAAGTAAACAAACAAACAAATGAAGAAATAAATCAATGATCTTAGCGAGAATACTTCAGAAGTTACAATCTACAGAAATCTACAGTTCACAGGAGCCCATGACAGTTCACAAAAGGATTAAACCATTTTCTAAATGCCGGGAAAAAAGACAAACAAATCGAGTTTCTCTACCTTTAATGGACATTTCTCTATTTTCAGACAGATAATATGGCAAGTCATTCAATTAGTTTTGATCCAGAAGGAACTTAGGCGATTTTTGGGTTTACCTCGGTGTAAGAACCTGACAAGATTTTCTTTGTTTGCTAGCTTTTGTTTTGCTGTACGGTATTGTTTTAAATGTTTTTGTTTCCTTTGTTTTACGTCATCCGTGAGTTTCACAGGTTCTTACACCAAGGTAAAGCCCAATTTTTAGTTCTAACATCTAGAAAAGATCACAACACAGGTCACAAATAGGGTCATTTAAGTAACACTAAAATTTGAGGCCAGCGTCCATCTTGTGATTAAGATAACCAGGCTGCAATCCATCTAACTTGTGAATTAAACATCACGTCATTCAGTCCAATGCTAGTGACTGGAATCTGTTTAAGAGAAAACGTCATAAATATACATTGCACCGTCCACGAAAATAACAACAGTCGACAGGGAAATATCAGCAATTATTCCACAGTTCTACATGAGCTCATAACTATGGAGTTTAGTCAATGAGTTGCATTTATTATGAGTCCGTGTCACCCTATAATTGAGTTGAATCATATTGTCATTATTGCTGTATTTACAGGCTAGTTAATGCCATTATACCTTAATTAGATACCTGATACACTCAAAAGGGTCCCTCCAAATAAAGAAGATTTTGTATGTCAGAGACTTCCTTACGATTTCTTTGTTCAAACCAAATAATATAGTACTTTACCCAGTTTTAAAACCCCACTGTATTATTCGGTTATTCTCTAAACCTCTGGCCGACCCTGAGTTGTCAGTTAAATGTTAGCTGGTAATCTTTCAGTAGTAAGATTTCTGTCTGTTTTGCTTTGGCCTGACCACTCTCAACTTGACGCCCACTTTTCGAGTCGCCTCTCTACAGGCCGTCGTGAATCACAAGGGTTCAAGATCAGTCGTGTCTATAAAGGATTCAGAAATACGGAGCCCACAGACCTGTGCAGGGTTCATGCATAAGTTGGAGGATTCTTCCGCTCCTGAGGTGTGGAGACTGTGGCAGGCATTGCGGCAGATGAAGCGGATGGAACCATCATATGCTGTCCTCCATATGCTCCACGCATTATGACCAATGTAGGCTGGTCTTCCTGCGCACTAAACGGTTGCATTGCAACCGCATGATCTGCTTGCACAGGAACGGCCACATGGGCACCACCAGGAGGCTGGAGCATGATGTACCCAGCAGAACTAGAAACATTCACCACTTGTTCTGCCTGATTTTGTAAAATGAAAAACAAAAGTGATGCTACCTAGGAACTAAATGGTGACGCGTCAATCAGAAAGTCTGGATTTCAGTGTGTCTGCCCTTCGAATTTTTTCAGTGTCACGCAAGAAATCATAATCGCATGTCAGTGCTCTTATCACAAAATTAAAGTGAGAAGAAAACCTTTGCGATTTTACCTTTGATCGCTTGCATACTAGAAATAGAAACTGAAAAATAAGGTATATTTTACCCCTACCACTAATTCAATATTCCTTCTTATTTGCGTTGCAAAAAAAAATCAAACGAAACAAAACAAATTGGAGAATAGAAAGATAAGAGAAACTATACAAAAAAGATTTTCATTGGAAGAACGCAAAAATTGATTGATATTGCTTCTGCGGAAACACTGTGCAAGTTCAAGTCGTGATTTCAACAGATATCCAAGCCCACGGGATTGTACTTAATATTCTAATTCGCTCCCCGCTCAACCGAATATAAAACATTTATCATGTAATAAGCAACCACTATTGGGGTGTGTCAACACGAGCCGTATAGCGCGTATGCGACCCTCTTTATTATGTCTTACAATCAACTTATATGGTAATAAAGTTTACAAGCATAATTACAAAGAAAGTATCAAGCACTGAAATTACAAACTCAACACAAGCCCGCATAACATAGGGCGCGGATTGAAGAAATTTGTCTACAAGAGCAATAAAATTGGAAATACGTCTGTCCCTAATAGAAATTGAACCAGAAACAAGGTCCCAGTTAAGACCCAACCAAACAAGAGACTGAGTAGGGTCCCATAGCGATTTGGAAGAATTGGCTACAAACCCTGCATTGCTTAAAGATGACTGGACAAAAAAGAACGCCGCTTGGCAATTTGAAAGAATCTCCCTTTCCACACCCATCATCGAGAAACACAACTATTTTAACACCATTAAACCTCCAAAATTTAACAAGCGGTCTGAGGCACTTCGTAAAAACGTATGGGGCCGAACTAAGACCAAATGGGAGAACTGAAAAACAAAAATATTCGAAAAATATCTGACAGAACCAGTGAAAACCCAGGAAAAAACCCAAAAAAGTTTGATGATCTGGGAAAATATTAAAATGGTGAAAACCGGACTTGAGATCAAAACTAAAAAGGTAATCACCCTTGTTAACATATGATGATAACACCCTCCTATCTTCGCACTCAAACTTCTGCTTCCAAATAAACTGATTGACATTGTCAAGAATAAGCCTTTTCTTGCCTGACGATTGTGTAGACGCGGAGAGAGGGTTAACAACGTGAGGAACGAAAGGCACTTCAACAACTGCGTTGATTACTGACTAATTCGGATATAGCGGACTCAACAAAAGACGCGTTATCCAAGGCTGACTTATTATTAGGAAATTGTGCCTTACAAGGAGTACTAATGAACGGAATCCGATAACCACATTTAATAGTATCCATAACAAAGCTATTGGCACCATTAGTGTGCCAATAATCCAACTTAGCCTTCAGTCTGCCTTTAAGTACAGGCAATGCAGAATTTTGTTCAAATTAAAAAAGATTACGATCCTAATCAAAATTGACTAACAAACTTCATCTCTTTCCCTAAAAAATTCCAAATTGGAAAGATACATATCTAATACGTAATAAACACAATTGGATACTTAACTTTAACAAAACGTTCGCGTGGGGGCTCCTATTTACCTCCAATGGCTGAGGGAAAATCAGAAGTGGACTGACCAGAGCTTGAGGATCTGACTTGTGAATTAACTTGGCACTCGGACCTCCAATGTCCTTGTTGACCACAAGCGAAACAAATGTCCCCAGGCTTTGCCTTGCCACCAATTCTAAAGGCACGAGGATTGACCTTGAAACTTGGTTGATGTTGGCCGGCAACAGAGGTGGTGGTGGATGAAGATGGATGCTGGAAAAGGCTCTGCTTGGTGGACTTCGCTTTCTGTTGCTGACGCTGACTACGTTTGCGAAGAGCTCTCTGTTCAGCACGGCGTATGCGCTTCTCGTCCTCTGACCCGCTTGCCAATTCGTCCGATAAATACTCGTTCACTAAATCCCAGCCAGCAGCGGATTTATCTGCCAGTCTGATAAGTTTGTTGCGTTTCTTAATGTCAGAAACTAGTTCTTCCAGGCAACTTTTAACGACGTCAATTTTTCGTTTCTTGAGAGCTTTGGACGCGGAGTTGACTTTCTCTGCAAGACCAGTGTTACTGAATAAAACTGCTTTTTGCTGCCTTCGAATTTGAATGAGATATTCGATTCTTCTTTAAGTTTCTTAGCAACAGAGTCGGTATTGCTCAAGGAATCTTCTAGAATATCGCGTTTCAACGCGCTCAACTTCTTGTCAAAATAATCTTTAAATAAGGAAAACGCCGACTCTGTATCAGCAGACTCGACACTTGACTGTTCCACCGAAACCGAAGAAGGTAGGGCTGAGCTGGAACTATTCCGAGACACCGAAGGCAACAAAACTTCAGGAGGTATACATGCGTTCCGATCTGAGCGGTCTTCGACATAATTTTGAGGGCGAAGGGACGGACGTAATGACTCGAATGAATATAAATGAAGGCAACGCGCTATAAATACCAACGCTCCCGCTAATGAACCAATTGTAACATAATACCCCAGAGGATTACGTAACCATGATAAATACATTGGCGGACAAGAAGGCTTAGTGCTACTATCGAAGGAGTATTATCACAGGGCTATAAGCGGAGAAGTATTAGTGGAAAATAAATTTCCCGTCTGATTTAACAAAACATGTTTTCTGCTAGGCTTAAACCAAAAGGGCTCTTGGAGAGAAGAAAGGTTGTTATCGGAAAGATATTATCAGAAGGGGTATGATCGAAAGGATTTTATCGGCGGGATTTTTCCATCTGGTTTGTTGAAGAGGGAGAAGGAACCTTTGGTTTCTCTCCTATGGTACTCATACCTGTTGATCGGTAGCTGCATCACAGCATGCACAGCATGCACAAGGTTTCATCAAACAGCAACAAATCGGTGCCCAGATTCCAATCACAAACGCAGCAATTCCAAGAACCAATATGATTGCGCTGATAGCCATTTCAGCATCATAAGGTAGTTGGTTCGAATAGTAATCGTTCCTCTCTTGACATACGGCAATGGACACGCTGTAGCAAATAATGATTGTACCACCGAAAACAGCAGATGTGATGGAAAAACCCATGAACATTCCATTCTGAAAGATTAAATGGAAGAAGGTCTTTATTGACCAACTAGAATGGTTGATTCATTCAAGTAGTCTGCCACCAGTCAATGTCAATGTCAATGAATTTTTAAATTCTCGTTATACTAAGAGGAACCAAGAGGTTTAAAAGGCCAACATTAGCGGTATTTTTTAAAAGTTTTATCGGTTATTATTAAAAAATTCAAAAACTTAATGATATTCACGTTTAATGTAGGATACAATGTTTGCATTAATTATCACCTAACATTAACGTTATTACATATTACAATAACATCGCCGTATAATTATTACAGTGGGGGCACAGTGGTGTAGTGGGTAGCGCGTGGCACTTCAGATCTGATGACCAGTGGTTCTAGGTCTAGTCGACCTAGTCCCTGCCATCGTGTTGTTCCCTCAGCCATGTATAAGAAACTTTACTTCACACTGTCTCTGTCCACCCAGGTGTCAAAGTATTAATGGGTCTAGGGTACCAGCGACAACTTGCTGGGGGACTGGCATCCCATCAAAGGGGGAAGTAGCAATACTCTTAGTTGCTTCATCCTATACAAACCGGGTTAAGCTCCGGCCGTGTGGGCCTCCTTGGCTCGTGTGCGCCTTTTCCTTTTACATTCATAATTATTACAATTACATAAAGAGAAAGGCAATATATTAATCGTCAAAACCCAGAGAAAAAATTATTATAAGGCGATAAATTATTTATTAATTTGGTTGATCATTTGCTTATCGCTTGGATTTACTTAACACCTTTTTGAAAATGCTTTAGAAGCTTACATTTCTGATCGTTGAACTGTGAGGAATAACATGTGATTACTTACAGTATTTGAGAGGGTTGGGTTCTCACAAAATGTCAACTTACAAAACAGTTGCGGAAACCAGTTCTGTCCCTTGCACTTCCAGGAATGCCCAAACCTCCTGTGATGCCCATCTGCAACAGAACAAATATGATAGGTCACCCTTTTTATCATATAGAAAAGCCATGGATATGTACGAGTAAGCGCGTGTTCAGCCCAAACCTATAGGTGAAGTAGCGAGAGAAAGATAGCAAAAACATGCTTCAATAGCAAAAAATCTTATAATCCAAAGGTTACCTACACATTAGAACGATTATTCCACTAAAATCTCTTCATACGTAAACACCTAACAAGTAGTTCTTGTTATACCTTTGGTATTCCACTAATATAACCTGCTTAGATCACCCGTTCCCAACACCGCGCGTCCCATAATAGCGGAACTCCTTTGCGGCCGAAGGCCGCAAAAGTGGAGCCCCATACCCATACTAAGAGGTATGCTGGTAATTTTTTATGGTCATGGCAAGCGGAATGGCTCGCGGGCGCGTGCGCCGTACATACATACATACATACATACATACATACATACGTACGTACATCGCATTTCATGACATTCTTACATGAGGCAATTTTTCCTGGAAGAGCAGAGACGAAGGAAAAGAGAAGGAGATAGAGATCAACAACGGAAAAGGATGAGAAACGCCACTGAAGAACAGCGTCAAGCACCCGGTCAAGCAGAGCGGAAACGAAAACGAGAAAGACGAAGGAACAGTACAGCAGAGAGATAAAGGCAACTAGAAATAAGACGGAACGGTACTGAAGAACAACGCCAGAGGAAAACTGAGAGACGCCGACAGAGAACTGTAAGCATGTCGGGTACAGTTTTCTTGATTTTTATCTATTTGTGATTGGAAATAATTTTGTACCACCGAATAATTTACGTCTACGTTTTTGTTTTTTATTCTACAGATCATCAAGGGGAAAGAAGTCGTAATAGAGAGAGAACGGAGAAGAAATTTACGCCAAGGACAGCATGAAGTTACAAGGTGTTCAAAAAGGTAAAATCAATTTCCGTGCTTTAGCAAAGTTTGTTTAACAAAAAAAATGTACTGTTACAAAAGGGAACTTTTCGTCAAAACTTAAACCGCACCTTTTACGGTATGTCATTTAATACTACTCGTAGAAAGTGAAAAAAAGAGGAAAAGAAACAAAACAAAACAAAACGAAAAAAGGGAACACAATTTGAGGGGGTAGTGCAAAGGTGATGGTATCATATTACAAGATTTCACAATATGGCCGCGCGCGTGACTGAGTGAGAACGAGAACACAATACCTTTTCAGCGTTAGAAATGAAAAGATAAGCGAAAGAAACTCGACTGCCGGTCCCGAATGCCTGTTAAGTGGAATATGAATGTCTTTATTGAGGAGAAATATGGATTGCTTTGGCCCGATGCTTTAATTGAACCAGCGTGAAGATCTGATTGCTGAGTTTCCCGGGTGAGTTTCTCGGAATTTTTCAATCATTTCACAGAATATTATGGTATGGGAAATTCGCTTTTATTTAGAAGGATCCCACTATCTCAACTCGTTTATTTCCAATTCCCCGTTATCTCGAACAAAGAGAAATTTGTCTTGGCTTTGGTCATAAATATAATATTTCCAGTTATTTACTTTTACGACGATAACCCGCTTTTCTCAACTTTGAAGAATACCAGTGTGTTTTGTTTTCACGGAGCAAAGTGTAGCCAGGCAAAGGAGGAAACAGCTTATGAAAGCATGCAATGAAGTAAAAGGCGAAAACAAGTACCAACGCGAATCGTCAAGATGTTAACTCATTGACTAACAAAAGAATAACAAAACAGGACATAATTGATATATGCCTCGTTCTTTTAAACTCTGAATCCAGTCATTGTTTACAATATCCTCGGCAAAACCCCTACCAAAATCCATGCAAGTAACGAATCGACGAAAAAGCACATCCTCATTTATGTATCTACTGAAGTAGGTCTTATAAATATTTTTTAACCCTTATTCTGATTTCTGAATTGTTTGCTTGAATTTCAATAATTTTATTTGGCTTCACTTAAGCTCAAGACTAATAAGCTTATGTGTGAATTAATTTTGTTTATCACTTATGAATTGTTTGCTTGAATTTCAATAATTTTATTTGGCTTCACTTAAGCTCAAGTTAAGCTTACATGTGTATGTGTGAATTTTTTTTGTTTATCACTCAATATTATGCATGGTTCAATTCTACCTGTTACCATCCTCCCCCTCCCCGGGCCTACCCCCCGGGATTTGCAATTTTTTTCTCACTTGGCAGTCTATTCCCCACCCCCGGGCACACAGAAAGAGACGATTCCCCACCCCCGGGACTCCTCATCGACCACAATTACGTTGTTTTGTGTACAAAACCTAAATGACCATATTGATTTCCGTACAATAGCAAAATCAGACGTTTTGACAAGAACTTAAATGCTTTTCTAGAGTTTATTGAAAGAAGGACACTACATGCATAATATAATAAAAACATGAACAGAAAACTAAAGAAAAAACTCTACCTGCACTGGCGTACGGCTGGCAAGTAAAGAAATTTTCTTCGCCACATGTTTTATTCTAAATATAGCGCATACGCACAAGAGGCCCATGAACAAATTGATGGCAGCATTTAAAGGAGTTTTTCTTACCTTGTTTCATAAGAACACTGGACTGAAATCTCTGTTTAACATAAAACTGTGCATCCGTTTTGATATAGAGTCTATTTGAGTGGTCTTATTATAAATATAAACACACTGAAGAAATATTTCTTTGTTTGTGACGACCACCATTCATTCGAGTATGCATCAAACGCACATTCTTTCAACAATTTATAATAAACGTACCGTCGAACACAGATTTTAATTTTGAGAGATTACTCTTCTCTAAACAGTCTGCTACAAATACTAGAGATTTTCACTGGAAATAGGCTCCACGCGGTCCGGGGCCATCATATCAACTGAGAAGTGACGTACTTTACAAGAACAACAAGAAGTTATTTTCGATTTGCCCCCCTCCCCGACTCCCCGGGACAAGACCACTTCAAACAATTCCCCACCCCCAGGCTCGAAGGGCTGGACTTGTCCCCGGGGTTGCCTGGTGGGGGGATGGTAACAGGTAAAATTGAACCATGCATTAGTTCAGAAGGTGACTGCAATTTGCCATTTTTTTTTCGATCTCAGTTAACCTACATGTATGAAATAAAAGCACTGCATTGTGGAAAGTGCTTCTTACTATTTGTCACTCATAATGGAATGTTCATGTTTTAGAAAGTTTAAATAATTACTGCATGCATTTTTTGGTTTTCTCAAAAATCATTGTATTCCCAAGGGGGGGGAATCCAGATGTAAGCAAAGGATTTTTTTTATGCAATTGACATATTTGTACTGATGTGTTTTTGCTTCCTAAAGGCAATCTGGCTCGTTTAACCGACAATTGTCTGCTGGGATTAGTTAGAACATGTTTGATTAATTGCAATTGGCTCTTTACTGAGTTAAGCAAAGGAGACTGGAGATGATTGAACATCCAGTAAACTTAAATGAGGTCCTGCCATTTTGTTGCTCATTCGATCGATTGATATTCAAGTGCTTTACCTTACCTGTATTACCCAATGAACCGTGCAAAGGGCGGAAGACAATTACATGTAACCACTTTTTAGACAAATGGCTAAAAGAGTTTGGATAGCTGCAAATGAGGGGTTCAGGCGATGATTTATTAATTATTTGTTAGGATTCCACAAAGGCTGGAAAGAAGAACACTTTCACGGGTGGATGCAAAAATTTCCAACAGTGGGTCTTGTACGTCTCATGAATCAGGTGGATCACAAAAGTAAAGCAAAGTATAGCTTCGGCAACAACATTTCAAAGCGGGAAGTGACAATGCTAGCAAAGTGAATGACGACTCCCTTAATAATTGACATTGAGTATAATTACTATTCTGTTCACCCATTCTTTCTGTTCATTAATGTCACATTGGTCAAAAATTGCGTTGTGAATGCTTTAATAATGTATGTTACATACAATATTAGTTATTTGATGTTGTCAAAAGAAAAACAATGAAGTTAATATTATTTTATGGATGAAAGTAATTTGACAGGCGCTCGATCGTTCTCATGAATTTTGCAATCCAAGAACTGAAAATTTTCTTCAATTGATGAACTTAGAGTTGAGGAGGGGAAAGAAAACAATTAAAGATGCTCCAATAAAAGTCTAATTTATTTGAATTGTAACTACAGTGTACCTTTTATTTGCAGTCCTCTATCAGGCATTTAAGCCTCGACTTTTAGTGGCCCTGGTCAGTTTTAAATCGCCACTGGCGACTGGGCGACTGCCATTTTTTAGCACTGAATGTGTTTTTTTTTTTCACTGATCCTTTTTTTCTGTTCTAGGCATATATGCCAGCAGTGATCAGTGATGCAGCATTTTCTTACAGTGAAGTTAAGGTACGTGGAAGATATCAGTTCATATATAATTAGCCCAGCTTATGTATCTAACTGTTCAGTAAATTGAACTGGATTGAATGCAGTGATTGGGTTAATTTGGGTTCGGTAGTTGAACACAATTGATGACCAAAAATATGCCTATATATACAGCTGTGTTTGATTCCATTCAATTTCTGAACCCAGTCAAACATAATTAAACAGTTTTAAAATCATTCAAGTATATAGATTTAGCCAAGCCTAAAAGTGGAGCTCCAATTTTTATTTGGCAATCCTATTATTCACAATGGAAAATAAAAATTGAACCAAGGATAAAATTGAACCACAACATTTACATGAGTGTGCCATCAAGACTTCCATTTGGGTGGCAATGAGAGCCTTTACATCTGGACTTAAGGGAGGAGACTCTTAATCACCATATTGTTGCTGTGGGAAGTTCCTCAGAACCATCATATCTTGGAAACCCTATTACTTCCACAGATAAGCTGCTTGGCCACGTTTGTTTTATGGGAAAGGTTTTCAAGATTTTCAAGTCACAACCATATTCAGCATGTCATTTGACCTGAACAGAAAAAATGCTAAAACTCAAACAGCATACAGTTCTCGCTATTGTAAACATTGCGAACATTTAAAGATTATCAGGATGCAAAATTTTAAGCAACAGTTTCTAGAAATTTGCTTTATTATGAATATAAAAGTTGTGATGGCACAAGCACATATCTTTATACATTTTTGTGCTGTAGTTCTTCTATTCTTTGTAAAAACAGTAATTGCCTGCTTCAGATTGTAAAGAAGGGTGGGGCGATTCGCAAAAAAGTCGGAACTTTACTAGTTTCCTCTTAGTTTTACTGATTTTCTTTTTAATGTGCAGTTGGGACTGGCAGTAGCTATGCGTGCACAATGTTCAGTTGTGGAATTCAGATGTTCTTCTTCATTACTTCACCAATATCGTGGCAGGAAATGCTGAAAACAGCGTATGACAGAATACCATCCACAAAAATCCCTTAGCAACAATGCGAGATTTGTAGTTAAGAATCTCCCTTCCTCAAGTTACAAAATCCTTTTTTCACGGTGATGTGAGATTTATCTGGATGGCAATATGGTTAATTACAGGGGGGTAACTTAATGCAGAATGAATCAAATAGTTACACCATGTTTACGTGATACCGGTATGAATTCACCCAGGTATGGCTTGCACTGTTACGAGATTTTGTGTTGTAATCATATAACAAATACAGAGAAGCAAGAGGGAACTGGGGTGAACTTGTAGCAGAATGAAAAGCATACAATGAACTGGTGTCATGCAAACACCCCCTCAGACTAAAGTTGAGCAGCTCTCGAGGATGTTGTTATAACCAGGGGCAGTAAAACCCTGATTTCATTAAAACAGTGTAAACTCAGACTGGTGCAATTTTGTTTACATGAGACCAGTCTGAAATTCAGACTGGCATAAGTATTTACATGAGACCAACCATCTTGAAAAATACAGTTTACCTTACATCCCCTTGGATTGCTTCAATGCCACTTATTTAAATGCACATGCTCAAAACTGAAAACAAATACCGTAAACTGCCGCTTATAAGCCCACCTGCTTACAACCCCCCCCCCGGCTATAGGCCCATCCACCTGTAAACAAAAAATACATCCAGTAATATGCCACCCCCCCCCCCCCCAGATATAAGCCCTCCTCTAGTTTTCCCTGTTTCCTTAATATTAAGCACTCTCACAGAAAACTGCAAAGATTAACTCTGAGCTTCTGTTTTGTTATGTTCCGGTTACGTTCACGTTGTTGCAGTTTTGATTTTGTTGTTAAAATTGAAGTGAATTCGATTTATTGTGACATTTCAAGGGTTAATTACAAACTGGTACATTAAAAACGTATTTCGATGAAGAGGCTTTTCTTTTTGTTTCTCTTTGCTACCAGATTATGACAATCAGTAACATTGCTCATTGGTGACATGAGATGCAGTGTAAAGGCTAATGATCAAACCAAAAACAAATTCAACCACAAGATTTACTACCATCACAGTCAGGGGTAGTAACATAGTGAGTCATAATCTGTGCATCAAATAAAGTCACTAGTGGTTACTGGACCATTTGTTATTCGCGTTGGCAACACTGTTAGTCACAAATTTTTAATTGACTGATTGACCGATTTATCAACTAAGTGGTTGAGTGGTTGATTCATGACTGATGGGTACTTATAGAGATTGATTTTAATATAATAGTCCCTGGACATCAATAAGAGTAAACAAGGTACATTGTTATTCCACTATAGCATCAGTTTATCATATAAGGGGGAAACACATACATGAGGGTATGAGTGTATTGCACTGTAGTGTCCCGGTTTCAAATCACTCATTGAATAAATCATTTAAAATGATAGGCAAATATTGTAGTGGAATAATAAATATCATTCAGTGGTTTTACAGATAATGGTCAAGGACATTTTACCGGTACTCATTGCTCGCATTTTTCCTCGCTCTATACCACACAACTTATCTGTCAAACCACTGAATAAGGTGGAGGTATTTTTCAATTAGTACCTTGTCTATGCAATTTGACAACTCTGCAAAAATGTAAATAAATTAAACCGTAGACTTGTGGCAGAGAAAAGGCCGAGGTAAGGTGAACAAAAATAATTATTGTGCCCAATATTTAAGTTTACAACCTAAAACTGGGGCTTATTTAGAATTTTGTAAAACAGGTTCATACCTTCCATCCGTCCCCATTTAATGGGAATTGTCCCAATTTTGGAGTTTCAAAACCTAAAAAAATCGGGACATTCCGATTTTCCAGGAAAAAAAGACAATTTGGAACTGGATTATTAAAGATTGGTCTTCAATTGGTCTTTTTTTGACTTTTCGTTTGTTTTGTGCAATACATGTGGTGCTTGAGACCATTAAACAACACCTGAGAATTCTAATGCTAAGACAGTACAGTACAGGCAATATTTTTAAAAATTAATGCAAAAACCCTAGAGCATCCTAGACCCTGCTCAGTGTTGGGGGGCAGTGGGGGGGGGGGGGCAGGGCACTACCCCAGGACTGGGGTGAGCATGGGGGGGGGTGGTCCCTATTTCTGATTTTATAAGGTTGCCAGGTATGCAGATTCTAATTTGATGAGAGGTGTATTTACTAATAATTACCTAAACTATAATATTGCTGTCAGGTACCACTTGAGATAATAATAATAATAATAATAATAATGATAATAATAATAATAATAATAATAATAATAATAATAATAAATAAAATAATAATAAATAAAATAAATAATAAAAAATAAATAAATAAAAATTGGAGTTCCGCTTTTAGGCTTGGCTAAATCTATATATTACTCAAGCGCCTGCTAGGCAGGCTAGTATTCCACTTTATTAGAGAAACCAACAGCCAAATCACGTTTGACTGGGTAACGTCAGTCCATGAATAAAATAATACGACCAAGATTTATCAACTTGGCTTTACAAGCTTAGGACAGGATTTAGAATTTGGGACCAAGATGATAGAACCTAATATTGCGGAAATTAAAGTTCCCAGAAATTCACGCGAATTAAAATTAAATTTGCCTTAATTTCATGGAGCGTTACTTTCCTACACTGATACAAGATATATGAAGCCTGTGATTCGATAACAGAACTGAACTGAAACCTAAGGCCCCTTTCAAATGTTAACCTTTTAAGCCCCAACATCATTATACAAATTTTCCTTACTCTGGTCCCCATAGATTTGATTAGTTACTAATTGGGAGACCTTGTTTAACATCAAGACAATTCATCTCTGGTGATCATTTGCTAAATTTTCATGACTTGTTTGTGTTATAATACACTGACATGATGAGGAAAAATTTGATGCTGATCACTATGATTCAGCCCATGAAACGGTGGACGTTTGCATTTCTCTATTTCAGGTAACTGTATTGTTCATTAGTCTCTTAGGCAGACAGGTAGTGAAATTCACCCATGCGTGTAAAGAATTTAGCGCCAAATCCAACTAACTGAAACGGTCAGGACTAACTGTATATATCTTTGTTTTCCTGAACAAGCTAAATGTTCTAATTTCTTCGATAGATTTTGTCAAATTATTCCATACTAAAATTCCTTTGTATTTCACTGAGTGTTTTTGGTAGTAAGTGCGTGCTCGAATTTTGTGAATGTTGAGGATGATCTTGTGTTGTATTCGTGAATTTCCTTATTCAAACAAAAGAAATTTTTGAAAGGTGATGATAGCATATTATTAAAGTAACGAAACATAAACAAAGCAATGGCTTCATTGTTTATGTCACCTAGAGGTAAAATTGGGGTTTACCTCGGTGTAATCTTCTTATTGGTTGTTATAATAAAGTTTCGATATAACGCGCGCTCTGATTGGTTGAAACAGCGTGCTTTATCAGAGTACAGATGCACGGAGTAGCCCGTGACGCCATTCTGCGCGCGCTGGCAAACTGAAAACCTTTCTTGTGCGTGCTTGCAAGCTATGAAAAAAAAAACTTGATTTCTTGCAATTAAAAGCCAGTTTCTTTACAAATATGAGCAAAGTTATATTATAAAACAAATAAAAAAGCCAAAACCGTGCTTTGTTCTGTGATAAAGCACGCAAGGAAGTGACGAGAGCACTCAAGAAGTAGGGAGAAGCACTCGCCTGCGGCTCGTGTACACCCTACACTTCTTTCGCGCTCTCGTCACTTCCTTGCGTGCTTTATCACAGAACAAAGCACGGTTTTGGCTTTTTTATTTGTTAATTAAATCTTGTTGTGTACGTATTTCCTCACGCGATGTTACCATAACTTAGATACGGATAAATCAGTGCATAATATAGACCTATAATTAAGGGATCAGTTATTTCTTTATCATTTTGGTAGAATGTATTTGGCAAACATCCTCGTCTATTAAACGGGGTGTCCATTTCACCACTTTTTGTCTTAAACGGGGTAAAGGTATACGTAATGACTGCAAACAGCTCAACCACTCTATAAAGCTGTAAATAGATTTCTAATTATCAATGTATTTTAAAAATAAGAAACAGTTTATCCTTACCTCATTCTAGTCGAGTCTTAGAGAGCCCTGAAAAAATCTAAGTTCTGTCTTAAACAGGGTAGCAAAGCTAAATCAGCGATCTGTGTCTTTGACTACCCCGGCCTCACCTCCCTACCCGCGAGCATCTGTAGCTCTTAGTTCTTCCGTTTTGCTAACTCCATTTTTCTCGTTCGTATGAACCAACCACTGTTATTACAAAAAATTTAAACGAACAGCTGCTCCTTGTTATTCAGCTTACAGAGGCAAACGCTTCGGTGCTGAAAATGAAAGAGCAAACTGCGGCTACTGAACCGAAGCGTTCAGTCGAGGGAAGCCCGAATGAAAGGGGAACTAACCGCTTAAGCCCCGAGTTGACAGTACACCGCGGAAATCACAATGAAAAGCAAACGTGCGAAATGTTCGCTTAAACATTTGCATGAAAAGCAAACTTGCTAAATATTCGAACGTGTGAGCTTCGTCGAAAAAAAGGAGCCTTTGAATTCTTCATATGAGTTGCCGCTTGCATATTAATTGATCAACTACCTACCCACAGTCCGATCCAAATTCCAAAATACCCTTCACTGGTCCAAAAACAGGAGGGGTAATAATAGTACTCAACAACACGCTCGGCGATGCCAAAGACGACCAGTAAAATCCCAACAAGGATGTGCACCAAGGCAAGAAGCCTTGCCATTTTGGCGGCCATGACGTTGACTGAGTAATCCGCCATTTTAGCTTGATGTGTATACCGTGCTTTGCATCTCAGACGGAACTTGAACTGATATTAACGTCAGTAGGTCATACGGGGTGTTACTAAAGCCAGTAACGCAGTAACGAGTAACGGGAAAAAATTTTCAAGGTAAAAAAATGGAAAACGAGTAACGGTAAAAAATGAAAAGGGTGGAAATTTTACTGAATAATGATTACTTAAAGACCCATTGGCACCGTACCGTGATGCACTGCGCATTGTTTATTTTGATTCGACCGGACATGGGCCGCAATCTCTCGAGAGGAAAAATTACAGCCTCTCATCTCGAGGAAGAAATGAACACTGAGTTTGAAATGTCGGTCGTAAGTTATTTTTTAGTCTCAACAAGCAGCCCTGTCACATATCAAAAGCCCGTCAAACACTTTTGGGGACTTGGTTTTGGGCCGCTCAACCCGCCTTCGCCTGTCACTCGTCGAGGCCGAGGACATTTTCTTCGCCTCCAAAAATCCCATTTAAAAGAAAAATAATAAAAGTAATGGCCGTTTTTATGCTAGAGACGTTAATATCGTCTAAGACGTTATTATCGTCTCGAGACGATATTAACGTCTAGTATAAAAACGGAATATAAGTCAGACGACTTTAACGCCTGACGATATTAACGTCTTCTGTTAAGTGCGACTGAACGTCGAACTTAACAGACGACTTTAACGTCTGAGACGTTAAAGTCGTCTAGTATAAAAACGAGACGACCTTATCTGGGACGAATTTAGCCCTAGAGCGCTTTATCGTTCCAATTTAGTTAGCCGTTTCTCCACCACGAAGAATCCCTCCGTTCATCTCTACTTCTTTCCTTCCTTTCTCTCTTGTTGGCCACGACGTACAAGCCAAGTGCTTCTTCCAAAAACCGCTTTCTTGACTGATTTAGCCTTTTTAAAAAACATCTGCGTTTCCATGTCTTTTATTTTTCGACGACGTCGAGAAACAAGCCTTCAGAAGCTGCGAAGCTGTTAAGCAAAGTCTCCGCCATGTTTACATGCAGATGGCTTTGTTGTTTTGCCGAGTTTAGTCGCGTCTAGTGTCTTCCAAGAATAGAACCCAGTCCTTTTCTTAGAAAATCTTGGTTTTTTTCTACTTGTTCGTCTACTTTAATACGTCCCGTTTTTATACCAGACGACATTAACGTCTGAGACGTTAAATACGTCTAGACGACTTTAACGTCTCTAGCATAAAAACGGCCAATAACGCCGAAGAGGCAGGAAAATTGTTCCTACTTTTACCGAAAGTTTGAGATCGATGAAAACGAAATTGAAACCTCCAGCGAGCCGTGAAGTTTTCTGTATAAAACACATACTTCCAGTCGGCTCTTTTCTGTCAGTTGCATCTAATTTGCATCGGGCATAATTTCAAATGAGCACCGCCGGCGGACGCTGATTTTAGCCACTTTCGAAACTCGCATCGAAAAAATTCCGACGGCCAGAGACGCGGAAAAGCTCCATCAACTTTCGCCGAAAGTTTTATTTCAATGCAGAACAAAACGAAGCCGCCAGCGAGCCGAGAAGTTTTGTACTTCATCTATATTTTGCGGTGAAGACAATACTTTGTCCTGGTCGATTGGTCACGTATCTATGTTGAAAAACTCACCTCACAGTAAACGAGTAGACTAAAAAGAGACTGTTGACCTGCACCGTTCCAAAGCGGCTCTGTGATTGGTCCGCTTAGCTCCGCTTTGAGCATTTCCGTACCGAGTGTACCGAGCCAATCACATCACGTACATCACAGATTTTCTCGAGAGAGAAGTGAGAGGACCCTGGGAACGAGATTTGTCCACGTTGTATCGTATCTTGGAATCTTGGTCGTCTTGGCTGTTAACAAACATCACTTCTGATAATCTGAGATTTTGCTTCACAGCAGCAACTTGTGTAAATTACGGCTTTTCTAAATTACATCTTTCATTTGGTCGTTTGCTTTCGTTTGGTTGGATCAAAACGCTTGTTAAACAAGCATACAACAGCAGCTGACTACTAAAGTAACACATGTATGGTTAGGTAAGTTTGAACCTTTTTATTCTTCTAGTTCTTCCAGTGTTGTTAAGTTTTTTTTTCTGTCAATTTTTGACTATGATGTGCGCAATTTAGTTTTAAATCGGAGAAATATATTTTGCTAGAATTTCCAGAAAAGTTGCACCTTTCTCTCATTAAGCGAACACCGCGCTATGTTGTGTGACTAATTTCAACGGCTGAAGCTTACATTTAGGGGACTCCACCTCAAGTCCACCTCTTTGATTGAGATTTTGCCCTGTGTTTTGCAAGTAAAGCGAGCAAAGCGAGCTTCAATGGAAGCGACCGAGCAAGCGACGAAGTTGCAAGAGGCCTCCTAACATGAAAAAAATTTTAAGGACTTGGGAAAGTAAATCGTGTTGATGAGTGGTGAATTGTTCACGGGTACCAGCTAGTTTCTATGTTAAAACATGAGCAAGTTTCAGAAATGTAATCTATATTTGTTTATTACTTAATTATTCTTGCGAATTACTCACATGATGCTAAAAAACAAATCTGCTCACACTGAATAATTATGAAATTGTGAATATATGAAACTCATATATTTGAACTGCGGAATGAAGAAATAAGTTTAAAGAAGATCCTCGCAGTTATTAACGCAACTTATGCAGTTGCGAAAAGAAAGCCTGAAAAAAAAAATCAGGCTTGCCGGGATTCGAACCCTGACCTCTGCGATACCGGTGCAGCGCTCTAACCAATTGAGCTAACAAGCCAACTGGGAGCTGGTCATTAAATTGGTTCGTAATATACCCGGGAAAGATGAAGATGAAATTGTGAATATATGAAACTCATATATTTGAACTGCGGAATGAAGAAATAAGTTTAAAGAAGATCCTCGCAGTTATTAACGCAACTTATGCAGTTGCGAAAAGAAAGCCTGAAAAAAAAAAATCAGGCTTGCCGGGATTCGAACCCTGACCTCTGCGATACCGGTGCAGCGCTCTAACCAATTGAGCTAACAAGCCAACTGGGAGCTGGTCATTAAATTGGTTCGTAATATACCCGGGAAAGATGAAGATGAAATTGTGAATATATGAAACTCATATATTTGAACTGCGGAATGAAGAAATAAGTTTAAAGAAGATCCTCGCAGTTATTAACGCAACTTATGCAGTTGCGAAAAGAAAGCCTGAAAAAAAAAAAAATCAGGCTTGCCGGGATTCGAACCCTGACCTCTGCGATACCGGTGCAGCGCTCTAACCAATTGAGCTAACAAGCCAACTGGGAGCTGGTCGTTAAATTGGTTCGTAATATACCTGGGAAAGATGAAGATGAAATTGTGAATATATGAAACTCATATATTTGAACTGCGGAATGAAGAAATAAGTTTAAAGAAGATCCTCGCAGTTATTAACGCAACTTATGCAGTTGCGAAAAGAAAGCCTGAAAAAAATCAGGCTTGCCGGGATTCGAACCCTGACCTCTGCGATACCGGTGCAGCGCTCTAACCAATTGAGCTAACAAGCCAACTGGGAGCTGGTCATTAAATTGGTTCGTAATATACCCGGGAAAGATGAAGATGAAATTGTGAATATATGAAACTCATATATTTGAACTGCGGAATGAAAAATAAGTTTAAAGAAGATCCTCGCAGTTATTAACGCAACTTATGCAGTTGCGAAAAGAAAGCCTGAAAAAAAAAAAAAAAAAAAAAATCAGGCTTGCCGGGATTCGAACCCTGACCTCTGCGATACCGGTGCAGCGCTCTAACCAATTGAGCTAACAAGCCAACTGGGAGCTGGTCATTAAATTGGTTCGTAATATACCCGGGAAAGATGAAGATGAAATTGTGAATATATGAAACTCATATATTTGAACTGCGGAATGAAGAAATAAGTTTAAAGAAGATCCTCGCAGTTATTAACGCAACTTATGCAGTTGCGAAAAGAAAGCCTGAAAAAAAAAAAAATCAGGCTTGCCGGGATTCGAACCCTGACCTCTGCGATACCGGTGCAGCGCTCTAACCAATTGAGCTAACAAGCCAACTGGGAGCTGGTCATTAAATTGGTTCGTAATATACCCGGGAAAGATGAAGATGAAATTGTGAATATATGAAACTCATATATTTGAACTGCGGAATGAAAAATAAGTTTAAAGAAGATCCTCGCAGTTATTAACGCAACTTATGCAGTTGCGAAAAGAAAGCCTGAAAAAAAAAAAATCAGGCTTGCCGGGATTCGAACCCTGACCTCTGCGATACCGGTGCAGCGCTCTAACCAATTGAGCTAACAAGCCAACTGGGAGCTGGTCATTAAATTGGTTCGTAATATACCCGGGAAAGATGAAGATGAAATTGTGAATATATGAAACTCATATATTTGAACTGCGGAATGAAAAATAAGTTTAAAGAAGATCCTCGCAGTTATTAACGCAACTTATGCAGTTGCGAAAAGAAAGCCTGAAAAAAAAAAAAAAAAAAAATCAGGCTTGCCGGGATTCGAACCCTGACCTCTGCGATACCGGTGCAGCGCTCTAACCAATTGAGCTAACAAGCCAACTGGGAGCTGGTCATTAAATTGGTTCGTAATATACCCGGGAAAGATGAAGATGAAATTGTGAATATATGAAACTCATATATTTGAACTGCGGAATGAAGAAATAAGTTTAAAGAAGATCCTCGCAGTTATTAACGCAACTTATGCAGTTGCGAAAAGAAAGCCTGAAAAAAATCAGGCTTGCCGGGAGTCGAACCCTGACCTCTGCGATACCGGTGCAGCGCTCTAACCAATTGAGCTAACAAGCCAACTGGGAGCTGGTCATTAAATTGGTTCGTAATATACCCGGGAAAGATGAAGATGAAATTGTGAATATATGAAACTCATATATTTGAACTGCGGAATGAAGAAATAAGTTTAAAGAAGATCCTCGCAGTTATTAACGCAACTTATGCAGTTGCGAAAAGAAAGCCTGAAAAAAAAAAAATCAGGCTTGCCGGGATTCGAACCCTGACCTCTGCGATACCGGTGCAGCGCTCTAACCAATTGAGCTAACAAGCCAACTGGGAGCTGGTCATTAAATTGGTTCGTAATATACCCGGGAAAGATGAAGATGAAATTGTGAATATATGAAACTCATATATTTGAACTGCGGAATGAAGAAATAAGTTTAAAGAAGATCCTCGCAGTTATTAACGCAACTTATGCAGTTGCGAAAAGAAAGCCTGAAAAAAAAATCAGGCTTGCCGGGATTCGAACCCTGACCTCTGCGATACCGGTGCAGCGCTCTAACCAATTGAGCTAACAAGCCAACTGGGAGCTGGTCATTAAATTGGTTCGTAATATACCCGGGAAAGATGAAGATGAAATTGTGAATATATGAAACTCATATATTTGAACTGCGGAATGAAGAAATAAGTTTAAAGAAGATCCTCGCAGCCAACTGACCAGCTCCCAGTTGGCTTGTTAGCTCAATTGGTTAGAGCGCTGCACCGGTATCGCAGAGGTCAGGGTTCGAATCCCGGCAAGCCTGATTTTTTTCAGGCTTTCTTTTCGCAACTGCATAAGTTGCGTTAATAACTGCGAGGATCTTCTTTAAACTTATTTCTTCATTCCGCAGTTCAAATATATGAGTTTCATATATTCACAATTTCATCTTCATCTTTCCCGGGTATATTACGAACCAATTTAATGACCAGCTCCCAGTTGGCTTGTTAGCTCAATTGGTTAGAGCGCTGCACCGGTATCGCAGAGGTCAGGGTTCGAATCCCGGCAAGCCTGATTTTTTTCAGGCTTTCTTTTCGCAACTGCATAAGTTGCGTTAATAACTGCGAGGATCTTCTTTAAACTTATTACTGAATAATTATGTAAATTACTATCATCATTAGAATCTCCTGCGTCAAGTAACCAGTTGCCACAGTAAAAGCAATTCGCTTGATTTAATTTCAGTTACAACCCCTGTCTTCTTCAACTTTTTAAGGAATCTGGGGTGGCTTTAAACCCGTAATTTCAAGGTTATGTTACGTAAAGCAGAAAACACGTGGAAATACAAACCAAGTCTGTCTGTGTCTGTTCACAGGGATATGTCTGGCAAATGGACTTCAAGGGGCACCAGCCAATGCCCTAGGTGTGCTGAGTCATATTCAAATGCATGGAAACCGAAGAATTGCAAAAATTGCAATTTTGAAATTGGCGGTAATTATGTTCCAAAGGCCAAAAAAAGGAAAGTTGCCTCACCACAATCTGTTCTTGTTGTGGATTCTTCACAGATAAAGATTTTTTCTGTGAAGCTGAATTACAGAGAAAGCTGCACTTTTGTCGTCAAGAGTAGTGAAAATGAATTGTCTGCCATCACAAGAAGTGCAAGGATAGGCGGGCCGTCCACATGGCCAGTAATTTAACATCTTCATTTTCCTGTGGCCATACAGAAGCTGTAAATTCTTCTTTGCAGCCTCCCTCTGCAAAGAATTTAACCCCCGACGACGTGGCAGCATACAAATGTGACGGTCCAACTAGGGAACAATTAACAAAACATTTAAACCCTCTTGAAGACTTCAGGCACGTAGTTCAAGTTTCCGATGATTGCTATGCCGTTTACACTGGTCCGTCAACCTCCAACCCAACTGGGTACTGTCACTTTGAGAGACAACCAGAAGGATATTGGTCATGTTGTGGGGCAACATGCAACAGAAAAACTGGAGCTAGTAAGCAGTTAAAGACAAGGGCTCTGTGTATGCATTTACGCATCCTGTACTGTGTCATAAAGGATAATATTGGCATTGAAACAACACCGCCTAATCCTGATTTGTCATCCCCTAATCCTGATTTGTCATCCCCTAATCCTGATTTGTCATCTCCCCAGTACTGTTCTAATTCACTTGATCCTGAAACTTCTGACCTGTCGATGTCTGTGAGTAGACGGTCGTCCCTTACTTTGGCGCTCAAAAGAAGTATTCCCTACCCTGTTCCAAGTCACATTCTTCAAGCCTGCAGGAGGCAGTCTTCTTTTCCAGGAGTTATCGTTCCATCATGCAGCATCTGTGAGTTGTGTGGGAGCTCGTTGACAACGGGTCAGCAGCACCCTGGTAGAGCACTTAACGATCCCTCATATATCTTAACTCCGTGGTCTCTTACACAAGTGAATGTCCTCGTTAAATTTTGCAGTAGTAAGGACTGCAAGGCCATGCATCAGGCATGGGCCATTGATCAAGGTATGTGCTATAGGATCCTTAGTCTGTGCCCAATGTTTTTTTTCCTGTGTTATTCATAGGCTTGCAAGTACGTGTAGGACCGTTTTTGTGATAAAATACTTGGTTTCTGCCTCTATAAATTTGCCAGTATAGGATTACACACTGTTTTAGAATTAAAAGATTATTATTAATAGTAGTTATGTGGGAGGCTTAAGGCAATGAAAATCGTACTAACTGTCTTCCAGAATAGGCATGTTCAAGTCTTTTCTTATATCTACATGTATGAAGCTGTACACACAGCTGTAGGATGTTATCTCAGCTTACAGAGTATTTTTGCATTTGGCCATATAATTCTTATTGCATCTTCATGTCCTTTACCATAGGGCTTTTTAACATCTGCGACAAGGTGTTTGTGGCATTAGAAATTTTGGTACAGTGGCGGGAATTGTTCAAACGTGGTGTTCCACTCGGTGTTGCCATTGAAAGTAGCATTGCTGCATGGACAAAGTGTGGACAGGTAATTGCATATTCCCAACAAGTAAAATTAATTTTATTGTACATGTACTTGTTCACCTTTAAACAACTGAAAGAGCTTCAAAGTATTATTGATTATTTTGAAAGTTAACTGTTTATTAAGTGTTTTTGATTAATATGGAGCCTAATAATTAGGCTATCAATTATTGATAGATGTTCATGTGTAAGGAGTTTCTGCAAATCTCGTTATAAATGCTCCATCTACAGTTAGATGTAACTTTTCCTTTGATTTACTCAACTAAATAAGCTGTCAGGAATCAACAAGAAAATCATAAACAAGAACTTTTAGGATTACTTACTTTTATGGCATTACACAAAATCTGTTATGCTCACTGGTGTCCATTTATATGTGGCGAGGTTAGTTGGTTTATTGTTTGGGTGCGTGGAAAAGGCACAAAGTGTCTCTTGATGCCGTGTCACAGGAGGAGCTGCCTATGAGAAAACACATGGCGTTTTACAGGCACCCCTTAGCTTTATTCTGAGGGTTTGGGTGCGGAGGTCACTGTTTGTGCTCGGTAGGGTATCCTTCCCTGGGAGGAAGGTGGGTGGCTGAAGAAATTGTTTTTAAGAAAATAGAACAGGGAGGCAACTCCCTTAAGATTTTCGCAGAGTTGCCACCTCTGCTACATTTCATATTATAATTATGCAAGTTTTTAGCAGTCAAGGGATGCAGGGCCTTAACTGGCATCCCAGATTAGGCCTTGTTTTGTGTCTATATCATGCGAGAAATTGTATCATGCGAGAAGTGGTAACTTATTGACACAACCTTTTTTGTAGATGTCAAATGAATGACAGTGAGCAGAAGTACATCACGCTGCTGCTTTATAACGGATTTTATGCCTTCGAATTAATGTCTGAACGGTCCCTAGACAGTGTGATTTGTGGTGTGTGCGGAACTGTTGGCCAGGTGTACTATGGCGATGGAAATGAGAAGAATTGTTGTAATATCGACAAGGTATCTGTACTACATGTATGTTATTATGCAAACCTGTTAGTGCAAGAAAATGTAAAGATAAAATAGTACAGTAATTATTTTAGGGTCTTAAAAGAAGTAATTAATAAAGTTTTATATTAAAAATAATTGATTCTCTTCATATGAGTCAAAATGAATTAAACGTGCTTTTGCTGCAGACATTTTGCCCGTACAATGGGGATCCGCAGCAAGCCGCATAACATCTATAAACCAATTTTTGATTGTGCACACTGGTAACTGATATGGAGTAATTTATGGTAGTTTAAAATGCAACTTTTTTTTATTTCAAAGCCATGTACACATGACTTTTCAAAATAATCATTTGTCTAGAAAATTTGTAATAACAGTAATTAAATTTTACATGTATAATGATAATGATAATCTTTATTTACCCTGCAGAATGGATCAGCTGATACAATAGTAACAACTGGTATAAACCCATGTGCATTGTCAATTTGAAATTACGTTAATTTGTTGACTGGTCATTATTTTGAACCCCTAAAATTGATTTGCTATTCATCTTATACAAGTTACAGTTTAACCCTTACTTGGAGGATGGTAGTGGCCAATACAGAGATCATCCTGTAACAATAAGCACCAGCCAATGCTCTGTTTTCCTATGATATCTGCTTACAGTAGCTAATTTCAAAGGATTGCTACTTCATATTTGCTTACATGTACACCACATGTACCTGACTAGTCAATATTTTAACTATTATTTTCCTCCCTAGGTTGATTATGACAAACCTACAGATTATGGAAAAGAGACGCTCCCCTCTTTGGAGGAGTTTATGACAATGCTTAAATCGCTTCTGGTAGGGAAGACCATATTTACACGATCACTACAAGATGACACCATTAAAGCAGTATTTGTGCCACCAATTATTGCTCCTGCCATGGGAGGTGTTAATGTGTTGAACACAGAAATGGACAAAAAGAGCGTTTATCTGAGTGGTGGCTTTTTCGATAAAGACAAAATTATTGGTAGGTGTGAACCTTCGTATGTCATTTTACACAAACTGTGTGAAAATTAACATTTTTCCCTAGTCAGATGTATGCTGGTGTTGAAACTGGTAAGTATTAATATGGTTATGCCACTAGACTTCTTGGTGAGCACTTCCTGTACCGTGGCTGGAAGGTAAAATGGATGGCCAGGTGCCTGTAATTAGGCTTAAACATCAGTTACCTTCATAATCATTGATTTCTTCCATTTTTTATTTTTATATGTGTACAATCCAATCAATTGGTGATTGTACTCTTTTTTTTTCCTGTAGTATGATATGAATCTACATTTGTAACTGGTCCTTTACCTCCTAAATATTAGGTGATCCAATGATACTGCATCAGACAATCAAAGCTGAACACCTTGACATGGCATCTCTTGGAAATCTAACTCAAGAAGAACTTCGTGTTATTTGCAGACAGTGCAAGATAGACAATGTGGCATCCCTGTCTAAGGTACATGATGCTGCTATTGTACTATCTCCTTTCTTTTCTTATTTTGTATACTCAGTAACTTAGGGTGTGAAATTGAACTATTCACTTGGATTCGAAGTGGTGGCTAATTCCAATACAACAATAATAGAAAATTGTTTTACTCTGACTTAAATAAATAGATTAGGACCCTTGAGAATTATGAGTTTTTTATCCAAACAAGTTGATATGTCTCGAAGTAAACTAATTAAAAGGACACTACAATGGACTATACGGTAATTACACGGTAATTCTGTACGTGGGTCTAATTTTCTGGGTGTAAAGTACATTGCGATTCCAAGTTTTACCTATAGTCTACTGACTGCAGGATCACATAAATTGTTACTTGTGGATATGGAGTGCAATATGATGTGTAGCTAGCTCGTTGCATACATGCAGCAATTACTGCTACTGCCCTGTGTCTGGAGTGAGTATTCTTGACCTGATACTGCAACTATCATTTTCTTTGGATTCACAGGCATTGTTGATCCAATGGTTGCAGTCACTTTACTCTTCATTGCTCACAGGATCTTCACCTTGCCATGGTTTTACTAAAGTGCAAGGTCACTCTGGCGGATTCTATCACATGGTATGTCGTCATGGGGTAAGTATAGCACCAATTTGATTGTCTCCTCACTGCTTTCAGGGACTGGTTTTTTTTTGTTTTTTTTTGTTTTTAAATGTCGATGAAAACAAAATTATTTCAGTCTGGAAAATGTTTCCTTTTTTATTGCATTTGTCTTTGTGTGATGCATTCTTCGTGTAAGTGCTGCAGTTCTTTTTTTTATTATTAATATCAACTGAGTTCATAAGTCAGTCTCTTAACTGTGGCCAATTTACCTTATCAACTACAGTAATTGATAAATCCAAAATTATGTGTGTCATGTCCCCATTGATGCAGCACCACAGTTTCTTTAGAAACTGACCCCCTTGTTTGTTTCATTATTTTTGTTCCTGTCCTTAGTCAGTGGTGATGCTTGTCAATTTTTGTGGCATAATTTTTTTGTTGTAATTGTTTTAACCCATTAAGCCCTGATATAAAAATGCATATTCTCCTTTATCTAAACATCAAGACATCTTATCCCCACATGATCACTTGCTTTATATTCTCATCACTTGAAAGTTTGAACAAGTGTGATCATCTAAAGAGAAATTTAATTTTAATTTGTCACTGTTAGGGCTTAGAGGTTAAGCAATGAAAACGTACATGTGTTGCCCACTAGTGTGGCACTTATACACTTAATCAAATTGTACAACGTACAACATTTACTGTACACTGCTGTACACCGTATAGAATACCCGCAAAGTTAAAAGCCCAACATAAGATTCCAGCCCAGTTTGAGCACGTATACTATGTTAATAGGACAATAGAACAAATCCAGGGTTGGGACAACTCTCCTGCTTGGCTTACATTTAAACCTAGATTAGGGCAAACCATGCTTTGGAAAATTTTCCAGTCTGGCTCAATTTCAAGGGTATAATGAAACTCGGTATAAGGGGGATTTTTGCATTGATGATAGTTTAGACATCATCTTACAAGCTTAATTTAAAAACTTACCATTTTTACATCTAAAGTTTTACCCTATTACTTGTATATTTTTTTCATTACTAGACAATGGTGGCATCTAAATTTCTTCTGCTCCAAGAATCAGTTAGAGATGCAGCTGATCTTTACCTGTCATTTAAGTATCCACCCCCTCTTCTGGTTAATGATACACCCTGTGGATTTTCTCGTCATGTTGATCTGAGGGCCCCAGAAATTGCGTCACTGTTGTGGGGTGATAATGTGGGTTGTTTTGAGAAACCCACTTTGGACACACCACCAAAAAAAGTAGGGTAATCAGTCTGTTTCCCAGACGTGTAGATAGGCAGGTACAGTTAATAAAAAAAAACAAATTGGTGAGCTTTGGGAGTAAGTGTGTTCATGAAATAAGTACTGTTGCCACCATACCAGTTCTATAACAAATGTCCCAAATGTTGATGAAGTAAATTCTGAATTTCAACCTTGCTTGCAGGTTAAAGAATGTCAACAGACGATGAAATAACCGTTTTAGACAGGTCAAATGCAAGTTTTGTTGGCTTCAGTATGTTTTGACTTGAAACTCCGGCAGCAACACTGGCAACCTTTTTGCGATTTCTTTTACCTTTGGGAAACAATAAAATTTAGGCATGTGCACAAAGTTGTGTTAGCTACACTCTTTTTGGTTTATTTATTTCAATTAGCTTCTTTCTTTCTTCTTCTGGAAGGGGGGATAGACTAAAGTATTAATGTGTGTTTTTGTTACTTACAGTGTAATTCTGATTTTATTTAATTTTTCAAAACAGGTCAGTGTACCTGAACTTGTCACTTCAGAATTTAGTGCACGTAGACTGGACGAGGACACAATCACTACAAGTCTTCCACAAAATGCTTTGTGGCACCCTCTGACACAGTCAACTCAGAGATATGTTGTAGGGGATAGATTCCATACTTCTACAAATCCCCACAAGTCAAACCTTTGTGAATTCCATAACATCAACTTATGCCTTCAGAAGGACACCATCAAGACAAGTTACCAAGAATGCCAGAATAACAGCAAAAATCTTAAACGGCTGCACAGTTCAACCATTCAGTCTTTCCCAATTCATTTTGTGTATAATTACTTAATGGATTTCTATCACAATGAGGAGATTGTGGAAAGGCAAAGGAAAAATTTGTCTTCAACCCTGAAAAATGGACAGACTCTAAAAAGAGACTGCTATCTAAGATTTGTTATTGTAGATAACAAGTAACTCATGACTCATGTATTGACACATTTAATTCTTATTCAATGACTACTGTAATGTTTCTTTCAAGCCAGAGTGAAAATGTCGGTTCCCGGGTTGATATACGCGCAGTCGATAATAAACCACCAGACCAATATAGGATCACCAATTCTCTCTTTATTCCTATTCTTTTAGCCTTGGGGCGTCCTTATATCGAAGCGGTCAACTGAAATCATTACATTAAGTAAAATCTAAGTATTGTTGCGTTTATAGCTTGAAAGTAATCAAAATTACACAACTCGCACGTGGTAATTAAGAGACTTACGAACGGTAAAATCTAGCAATAAATCTCACTGTAAAATCACAAACTAACGTATCATCATGACAATAAACCATAAGTAAATTGTTGCTTACCAACGTTCGCGGGTCTTGATTATCTACCAAGAATTTCATTCTAACTTGTTTTCTAAGGTCCTGATCACAAGGGGTCTTAACTTCAACTGAAACACGAGCTATATGTTTGCGTAACTAATGCACTAATCAAGGTAACGTCAATCAAATCAGAAAATATTTCACAGCTTTATCGGAAGCGGTTACAACTACATCTATCCAATGTTTGTACAAATAGTGAGTCTAGTTTGTTTTATTAATACATTCTGTAATTGCATATTTTCATTGTTTACATAAATTTTAAATTCTCAACAATTGAGTCCAAAGTGGCATGTATACAGTAGACCACCTCACACTTTGCGATGGCATATTGGCGGGTATGCAAGAATTTCTGGCCTGGCTACCAAGGCCCCATACATATATCTCTAATTTTTTGCAAACCATTTACCAGCACTTAAATTTCGACTTGAGGGCACAAAAACCATAATGTTCAAAGTATGAAAGATGGGGTGCAAGGTGGTCTATTAATAAAATTTTATTTTATGTTAATAAAATCACCTTGGGGTGCACGAGCATTGTCAAGAAAATAAGCATATTTAGAGAATAAGTATAAGTATCAGTGCAAAAAACTGAAAATAGAATATCCATAAATTGAGTGTAAGCGTTAAGTCAAACATTTTTTTGAACAGAATTTCCTGTTTTGTCTGTGTGTTCATGTTGCACAACATTTTAGCAAATTTTGTTACTGGTTGTGTCACTTAAGAAAAACAAAAGCATAAATTATTATATGTTAAAAATGGCTGTTTTGTTATGTTTAGTCAACTCTCTCTCTCTCTCACTGGGATCAGCACTTTGGGTATCCATGAGGTGTTCACCTCATAGAGAGTTGAAGAAAAGGATTGAAGAGTGAGTCTAAGTGTCCATTTTAAGGAGGTGTCCGTCTTACAGGGGTGTCTGTAAAGAGAGAGTTGACTGTATGCAGTATAATCTCAAGCAGTATTCACATACTATTATGTAAAAAGCACTATGCAAACTTGACAATGGTGGTCCAAATTGACTTCTTCTGCAACATTGTATAAACTGGAACAAAATGTGAACAAAATACTAGCAGGTAAAACAGAACGTAAGGGACAAAAGTTCGCTAAAAGGCAAAGAGTCATTACAGTGGGCATAATAACACAATACTAGCCAAGACTTGTAAGACTTAAACTGCGCCTAACCCAAAAATATTTTTCCCCAATATTAGACTTTGCACCTATTTCAAAATCTTTAAGCCATTATTTGCAGTTTTTGTCTTTTTTATGGGCTTCCAAACTTACGCAAAACGAAGCATCATTTGTTGCACGGCCTAGTCAGAAGGGGCATTGGTCTACTCCCCATGTGATGTCACAAACTGCTTTGCATGCATGTTTATAAAGAGTTAAGGACATCAGTTTGTGATGTCACATAAGGAATAGACCCATGCCCCTCACTAGCTTGGTCGTGTAACATGATGGCTAGATTTTGTAACATGTACAGCCTATAAAAAGTCAAGACTGAGGGGGGATTTCTTAAAATAGGTGCAATGCATTTCGAACAGGTGCAAAGATTTATTTTAGCGAAAAAAATATCTTGGGGTAAGATGTACTTTAAGACTACTAAGTTTGTGATTAAATTTAATAGTTAATTTTTTACATTAATAATTAATTTAATTACATAGAAACAAAATCATTTCGTTTTCTTCTTCTTTCTTGAGCTCTTAGATACATCTTTGTGTTTCTGTGAAGACAAAATATGTTGATTATGTAAATATGATCTACCCCTTTTTCAGTGAAGTCAAAGGCTAATGCTAGAGCCTAAAAGAATGCCGCTACACGGTATATGCAACCTTAAAATGGATTTATTAACAGTCACATGGCAATTTAGAAATGTGAACAAAGAAGCACACAAAAAAGCTAGAAGCTGCTATGTGATGGCTTCAGTCTATAGGAAAAAGATACTGTCACAAGTTTTAATTAGCTTTAACTGAATTCGAATGAAACTTTTGTGAAGACAGGAAATTAAATGAACATTGGACGAAACATTGCTGTTCTGACAGATTATGGTTCCTGTACGAAGAAAGTACAGTGAAGCCGAGAAATATAAAGTAATGCAAGACACTTGTCATGCAAAACATTCCGAATGTCAAAAAACCCTACGGAAAGTTGACTGTGATGGCAACAACTGCAGTAAGGTTGTTAACTTTTCTATGATCTACTAAATTACGTGTATGCATGCAATATTTTTCGAAAGCGAGAACTTTTAAATAAAAATACTTGTTCTAGTTTAAGTTAACTTTGAAGTAAAGAGAACAGAAAGCTTTATTTAGGTTTTGCATACTTTCGACGGCACGTAGACACCAGGGATTTTGTTAAAGCAGGGACCATTACCTGCCTATTTATTGCTAAGTCCTTTTGCATAGGATTCAAAGGATGAGGACAAAACTAGCGTTCTGTTCCATTCTCATTTATGTTTGGTCCCTTTTAGTCCAATACTCTACTTAGCAAAAACCTTGAGACACGTTGCTCGTTACCTGGTTTTATGTTGGATATAGACACAAGTTTTCTTTTCTTTTCTTTTCTTTTTTTTTTTGGGGGGGGGGGGTTAGGGTGGGTGGGACCAAACAAAGGTGTTTACCCATAGGTTGTCATGACAGATTTCACCACATTGCGAAACGAGATGCCATCGGCTCTGTGTGCATTGCATGGCTATGTTCTTATTAGTTTCTGTGTGTGCAGGTACTTCATTTTGCAACAGTTAATATTGAACATTACTTTCCACGATATCTGCGAAGGGCTCTCTCTTTCAATGCTACAAGGGAATTTAGCTACTCTCAAGGATTCTAACTTTGTGTAATAATATCATCGTACCAAGAAAAAAAAAAGGCTAAAATTGGTTGCCATAAATGGGAACCTGAATTTAAAAAAATGGGGAAGGGGGGTTCGTAAAGGTATTTTCCAACTACAATATGATATGCATAATTATTTTGTTTAATTTTCATGCACTTTCTTCCTTTAATAATTCTTTTTTGTACTTAAAATCGCACATGATTAAATTAATTTTATTTAAAAATTTTTTTTTGTCTTTATTAGTGATAATACACTTTTTTTTACCTTTTGATAACAGCACTCCCACTGCTCCTTCTGGGAAGAGCTCTTTCCTTGCTTTGGCAGGCTCCGTTGCAGTTCTTACTGTTTCCACCTGAAGTTCGTATAAAGTGTTAACATTAATCATATAGTATTGAATTGACATTTAATACCAGTTAATATAATTGTTTTAACAGCTGATTTGACCTTTGATGTGGAATAAAAAGAAAGTTTATATAAAACTGCATGCATGGTGTTGACTTACCTTTGACTCCGAACAAAACTGAATGACTTGTCTGTTTCCTAAGAAGGTGAATTGTACACCAATATCAATGTAAAGCTGAGAGAACTAGGATTAATAATTTTAGGTTTGTGTTTTGTTCATTTGGGTTTAGAATTATGTAGTGCAATTATGTAGTACATGTAGTGCAAGCCTCTGGTATTCGGGGAGCACCAGACCTGTACTTACATTTGGTGATGTGGATGTTCCTATTGAGAAACAAGTTTTGGCTTTTTTGGTTGCTGCTCTGAAACCCTGTACAGAAATGAGTTAAAAGTAATACACATTTATAACAGCTATCAGTTTTAATTAACAATAAAAAATTTTGTTATACAGAGACATAATCGGCTAGCTGCAATGAGTTCCAGAAATTCTCAACCAATCATAATCATTCTTTAAAGACAAGAGACTTTATTATGTTATACTGTAGATAGCTGAATGAAACGATACACAAACCATTTCAAATGCATGTTTCCTCCGCGGTGTAAAAGAGCTCCACTCTTGTCTTGATGATGGTGATAAGTTCTAGTAAGACATTATGACCAGAATCTTGCCATTAGTATTTATAATTTTATTATTTCAAAATGAGCAATGGTGGCTAAAATTGCTTACTAAATACAGACAATAGGGTGCTTGAGCACAGACATACATGGGCCATGGATGACAATCAGAAATCAAATGTTTTGTTAGTTGGTTTGTTTTTTCTTCCTTTCAAAGGCATGAAATAACTTTTTTTAGCATCTGGTGGTTTGTCATTATTGCAAGGATGGCCTCAAAATGTGTGTAAAGGGATACATTTGACTTCCGGTTGCTATCCGTGGCTCACGGACATCATTCTGTTCCCTATTAACATTCATTGCAAAATGCATTCACGAATATTCTGTTTTCAGACAATGCAGGTAATACTGAGTGGTTGCACTGCATCTACTGCACTTCCAATTGTCAATACCGTATGACCTCTCCTTATTCTATGGTATCCACTCTGTCTCACCCTTGTAAAAATTTGACCGAGATCTCGGCGAGATCGCGGCAATCTCGCCGAGATCGGCGAGATCTCGGCGAGATAGCCACGATCTTGGCGAGATTTCAAAATATCGCGCCGAGAAAAGTAGCCCGCGGTGAGATCGCGGCAATCTCGCCGAGATCGCGCCAAGATCGGCGAGATCTCGGCGAGATAACCACCATCTCAGCGAGATTGCGAAATATCGCGTCGAGATATCTACCCCGCGGTGAGATCGTAACGCGATCTCGCCGCACCAAACCCGTTCGTGGAGATATCCAGCGAGAAGTGAGCTTGCAACACGATCTCGCCGCGACAAACTAGTTCGCGGCGAGATAGTCACAATCTCGGCGCGGATAGCCGCGATCTCGGCGATTTCATGTCGAGATTTCTACTGTTGCAACGCAGAGACTGTCTCGACCTTTGCGAGATTTATCTCATAGAATCTCGATATCGGTAAGATTTCTCTCAGGTTTTACTGCTGCAACTGCCATTGTATTTGTGCAAATCTCCTGACCCTGTACCCATAGTTTCAAACAAGCGCGACCAGCGATCTATTTCGAGGGTCGGCAAGAATCTGAAATAAATCAGCTCACAAATTAATTTACCGGCTTTTGAGATCAAAATAACAACGAGCAGCAACGAGCAGCAACGAGCAAAATAACAACGATCAGAAACGCTGTTTTACAGGTGAAGTCATTTGATTTCATCAGACCACTGACGTCTATTTGTTGTCACTTACCAATGATGTATGCAGAGGACTTCGTTTGTCATGTCCGTCATCTCTTTGTTGAACTTTCTTTATAAACCACTACGGAAGAGTTAGGCAAGGGTTTTAAAGACAGATACCTGTGACTAATTTGTTGTCCTTCTGAATTTGACTTTTTTCGCTGCTTGCCGGCCATGAGCTTACCTGATACCGTAAAGTCGCGCCAAAAAATCCAGCCTTGACTCCCGCCGTTGTGTTAATGGGGCAATGTGATTGGTTGATTCAATCACACCATCGGCGAGCGGTGCTCGCGTAAGTCCAAAAAAATCGAGAACTTTTCCACAAAACTTACAGAAGTGGGAAATGGCTTCTTTTTGTTGAATGTACAGGGGAAAATTGAAATGTTAAACATGTTATTTTTTACTACGGAAAACAACATGGTTCTTTCAAGTTTAAAGCAAGAGCTAGAGCGTTTTGGAAGATATACAAGAAACTGTTGCACAACTAAACAAGCCACACTAAAGGACCTAAAGTGTACTGGGAATGAACTTATATATTATGGACAAAGCTACAATTGAGGAATGAACACTCAGGTTAAATGCTTTCAAGACTTTCAGAACGTTTGTAGTCTACACAGCTTAATCAGTAATGCCGCGATGGAAGCCACCAAATGGGTTTCTTCTCCACCGGGAATCAGTCCTTCGACGAGTTTTGTAGTTGCCCAAGCATTCAACGTGTGAGACAAAGGTCAGTGAGTTTCACTTTTCTCAGACAACATCATCAGCATGTACAGCTTTTCCTTGCCTTGATTTTTCCCCTTTTATCTCGTCGGCTGACTGTTGACCTTTATTTTAATTGGTGATGTTGATTTCACTCAAGTAAACTGCGGGTCTTTCACCGAAACATGTTCCTTCGTGAGAATATTAATTAAGCTTAAAAAAATCTTCGCTTGACTTTCCTGTAAAAATGTGTGGGGATGAGGTATAAATAACCTAACTTACCGGCAACAAATTTGATATGAGCCAAAACTTCGGCATTCTTTTTGCATGAGTTCAGAAATAAAATTTTCGCCGTCTTCCCCAGATTTGCGTAAACAGTCAGGTGACAAGTCTGACAAATTTAAGAATTTGCGGCAAGTTGCAGAATCTTATACTGAAAATGGTTCCTTCTTAACTAGTTTTAGATGCAAAACAGTAACAACTCAAATTTTGCGATCGAATATTTCACGAGCTTCGCAGTACATGACAAAATAATCTCAAGATTTGCGTGACCACAATTTGGCGAGCAGCCAATTTCTCAGTGCAAGACAAGGAGACGCCACAAAAACACTTTATCCAGTCTAATTAGATGTTGTTGTCATTTAGAAGGCCTTTTGTTTTCAATTGAACTATCCAAAATAAAGTACCAAGATAAGGGAAAATAATAGGATTATTAACTAGATTGATTTATTGGATTGTTAGGTTTATACCCAAACGGAAAATGGTCATCCCTGTTCATAGCTGCATGATCATTCATATTTCAGTGTTTACATTCACAAACGAGTTTGAAGCGCAAGCGGCGCAGACAGATGTTTTCAATAGATTCACCACATTTGCTAATATTTGGCGAAATAGTTTGTCAGTTCCTTGCTTAGATGAACAAACCTGAGTTTCTGCACGGCCATTACTCAATACTTTGTCTTGACTACAAATAAATCGCTCTCCCTGAACCGAGAACACATATCGTTTACAGGTGAGCGTATAAAATGCAGTGCGAACAAACACAAAAATGCTCAAAACACCATCAAACTCTTCCTGTTCGTTGGTTTATTCTCCTGCAGATCGATGCTACGGATTTCACAGCTAACAAGGTGGGCACTTGCCTCCTTCCACCAGCGTGGGGAATGACAACTAATGGTGATCGATCAGCTGAAGTAAAAACACGTCCTCGTTATTGTCACGTGGAAACAGTACCACATAAAGGATAATTTAATTTCAAAACACGTCCAAGGCTGAAAACAATCTTGTTAACAATTCCTGGAACAGCAATATAGGACATAGTTTTGTCAGCGTCTGATAGTTTGATTAATTGTTAACGTAAATGTAAATATCGTTCTCATTGAACCTAATTTGGCTGCCGAGAATTTCGCTTCTCGACGGGATAACAGTAAGATTTTGACCGCCAGGAATTTCGTTTCTCGCCGCAATTCCCGGCAAGACTCCCACCGAGGCCTCGCCGCGAAACTGCCCGCCGAGATATATATGTTATTTACCGGCCGGGAGGTCCGTATAGGGAAAAACTGTGCCCGCGGTCTTGAGTACGGCCCGAGGCCGCAGGCCGAGGGCCGTACTCAAGACCAAGGGCACAGTTTTTCCCTATACGGACCGACCTAGGCCGGTAAATAACATATTTATTTTTTTCCCAACATTTGCGAGTTTGCAGATCAATCTCGAAAGGTTGTCAGAACGCGCGTAAGTTTCACTGAGTCAGATGGCAGGAAACCGTGGAGCGAATGTGATCATAAACACTTCAAGCTTTTTTAAAACTTAAGTGTAATATTTTCGACTAGAAACTATCGTATCAACACGGAAAAGGTTGTTTTTCAAGAACAGACACGCACATGGAAAATCCTGCCCGGCATAGGGATAAACAACCCAATTAAATACTTATAATTAAGCTTAAGCTTACTAAAAACAAAAACAAAGGACTCAATCGTTAGGACAGGTTTAATTGCCCTTGCGTAAAAAATGAAAGAGAATAATACTTCGAAAAACATTTCTGTTTAGCCTAATTACTTTCTTTTTATGTTTTGCTTCGTACCTGTAAACGTATGTGCTGGTTCTTTGGATATAAACAATTTAATTATTTAGCGAAATCGTTCGGTTTGATCTCAGTTTTAACCAAAGCGAACGGTGCGCTGGCTTTTAAGCTTATCTTCATTTACGACAGATGAAAAAGCAGAATTCCTGTTTAAGCCTGCACAATTTCTTGAATGAAAATATACCGAACCTCGTTAATTTAAGAGAAAAAACTGAAAAACGAAGTCATTAAAGTAAATATCGGAGTCAAAAGGCATTGTGGCGATCGCAATTTAAAAACTAAAACTGCTGTGTGAAGTGAATTCAACAACAAACTCACCAACCGCCATGCTAAGCTACACAAAATTAAAACGAGTACTTGCCTTTTGAAGGTATTTCAAGGTCTTTTATTTCCCTCCTTGTTGAACTTTCCATTTACAACACACACAAGAATTGTGACTTGCCAAAAAAGTCGCGTCTTTGAGCCGTAAATAAAAAAATTCTCGAGTTCAACCGAGGTATGTTGTTTTTCAACTTTCATTCAATGGTTTTCGCGCGGTTCGGTTACCAGAACAAAACCGGTCCGGATAGGAAAAAACTGGACCGGCGGAACGCGCGTCAACAGCCAATCAAATTCAAGGATTCCGGATTCCGGACCGGAAAAATGCTTCAGAAAAAAATAAATCCATATCTCGCCGCGATATCATCTCGCGATCACGGCGCGTTTTGGCCGCCGAGATTTCCGTATCTCGCCGCGATCTCGCTGCAACATCTCGCCGCGTATTTGCCTGCCGAGATTTCCATATCTCGCCGCGATCTCGCCGAGATCGCGGCGAGATCTCGGCGAGATCTCGTAAAAATTTTCACAAGGGCAAGCACACAGTGACCTGTCTGGCATTTCCATCTCCATTGAGCTCTCTATTTGAAAATCACTACTGTGCTCCACATGTTATGGTGAAACTCTGTACTGTAGCAAACATTACCTCTGCAAACTCTGAAACTGAATCTGACTGTTTGCTCATGGTATTTGCATCATCATGCTGTTCCTTGTTGAATACTGTAGTTAAACACAAATTAAATTATTGTTGTGGAATTTTACTTCAAGTAAGTCTTATTTATGTTATTCCTTATCCTGACTTTTCTAAAAATAAAGGGTATTTGTATTATTTTACAAGTATTTGTATAAAAAAAGACAGTATGACAGGGATGAACACCAGATGTTAATATACTAAGCAACTGTAATTCAAACATTTCTACAACTGCAGGCCCCTGTAACCACTGTTCTGTGAATTACAAACACAGAGCCAAGACAGGAAATAAGAATTGAGGTTTCTTTACAAGCAATGCCAACTCAAACGTTTTGTCTCGTTTTTTTCAAAACAAAGTGAAAACCTGGATAGGAAAAAGACAATGTCATACTTTTATGTTAAACTAATTTAAGATGTCACATACAAAAAATTCAGGCAATTTTGGCCAAAAAAGTCCAAAATTGGACATAGGTCGGTTACGCACCAAGCCCTTTAACTATTTGACTACCTGATGTTAGGCCCAACACTGTCTCTTCGAGTTGATTGATCTCTCCCACAACTTGACAACATGGCTGTTGATCTGCACCTGCACTCTCAGTTGCTTCCTCCAGTTTTAAATCGAAGTCCTGGATTGGTTGGTTGGTCATCAAGCCCAGGGCTATTCAAAAGTTCAAAAATAAGTCAATTCAATAAGAGCATATAACATACATAATTATATTACATACATTCATTCAAAGCATCAAAAAACAATACAAAGAATGCTTTGAAAAGGGAGATTAAGAGGTTGGCCCTAACAAAAACATGACCATAACAGCCACATAACAAAAGCATGTAAAAGATTTGACCTGTTTTTTGTTGTGCTGGCAAACAGTCCATATATGTACATTCACTAGTTTTTCAATCTATCTGTCAGCCTGGGAAAACAGCCGACGTTTTGCGAGGTTGCCCATTGAGTCCTCGCAAAACGACGTCTTACGAGCACAGAGATTCCATGCTGATGATGCGTCACTACCCAGATCTAGGTAGTGCTAGCTTCTATCTGTCAACTTGTTTGATTTTCGTGACTATGATTCCATCAAGCTTTATTAGTGACTTCTTTTACAACTCCTTGATGCACTCTTATGACTCCAATTCCTTCCCTAGTGAAAACTTAAGCCTTTACACAAAAAACAAATGACATTGTACAAATTAAATGTACCTTACATCAGTATGTAGAGCTGTTATACCGTAGCTAGCTAATTTAATCTCTCACCGTAGTCAACCCAAGCAACAAATAATGGATCAAGATTACACAGAGGGACTTTGTGAGCTCTCTTGGTGGTTATGGACTCATCTCCATCTTTTTTCCTTAGTTTAGGCAATGGAGTGTTTGCATCCACTGCAAATGAAACTGGCTGGGACACTCCATTGCTGACCATCTGATTTAAAGTCTCTGAAATTTCCTTTTTCAAAATAAAAAAGGGCATAAATTAATCTTGATTTCTCATTTTAATCTACAAAATGGTTTCACCTTGTACAGTTTCTGGACTATTTGACTGATTTGCCCTACATTTACATTTAGTTACTTTCGGGTTGCCTGTTTGTTCAAGTTAGATCACTTTGATCAACATCATGTATTCGACAATAAAGCTGAAATTTACACTGTTTACTTCTAGTATTAAAATTTAAAGTAGTTTCACTCTTGTGATGAAACAATTGCTCATAACCAAACTCCAAAATAAACATGAATGTGCATTACAATGGCTGTGTTTTCACGAGCACGATTGTCTCGCTTAACATTCCTGAAGGTGTTTTGTTTACTGACTTCGTTAAGCGACTTAAAAATGATTGGTGTTTTCACGAGTAAGATTGTATTTCATTTAAGTAACTTGAGGAGAGCACGCGCGCGAATAAATTAGTTTGAATAATGGCGGGAGATGCGGACGAAGCTCACATGTGCGTCCTTCTTTTTTTAATTACTGTATTTATGCGCTTGGTTTTCATCTGACGAAGGAACCGATTTCAGCAAAGGCTAAGGTTGCTCACAATCAGAGGCAGGAGAAGAAGAACGGAGGCGTATTTTTTGCATTCGCAAAGGAAGATCTGCCGCAGAAGAAAAGTCGCATGGGTTCTAGAAAGGCCACAATTCTAGTTCGAACATATGCTTCTAAACCAATACGCAGGGTCATTAACAGATCTAGAAGGGTCATTGAACGGAAAATTATTCATCTTCGCAGAAAAAAAAACTACGCCGTCAGGTCACAGAAGTTTAGCGAGACGCATAAAAATAGAACCGGCGTGTTATATTTCCGATTTCAAGTGCGATTTGACAGCTTTGTCAGATGAGCTGACCACAAGTTGCTTCTCATTGGAGGAAATTGATTGCTGACTCGCTTAAGCTACCTGGGTCGGTGGCTTAAATTTAATGAGAATTGCATTGAAGTTTGCCGACTCGCTTAACTTTAAGCAAGTCGGAAAAGCAAGTGTTTTTACGAGATTTCCGGTTGTCACTCGCTAAGCGACCTGAAAAATTGCTCGTGAAAGCACGGCCAATATATACAGAATTCAAACCAGTTTTTATCCATCTCCATTATTAATTTAGGGATTACTCTTGATAACATTCAACTATCTTCGATTCAGTCCTTTGGAAGCTGGTGCATGCACATGTATTTATTTTTGTCCAAAATTCAATCTGTGCTCTGCATTATTGCAATTTACAACATCTAAATACAGCAGCAGCAAAAAGGTCATGGCCAATAATTATATATAGTAATATATATACATGTACGTGACACAAATAACCCCCCCCCCCCATTTCAGAGAACTACATGTACTGTAATCAATCAGATTTTTCAATCAGATTATTATCGTGTTGTACCTTGTTATTGACCTCAGCATTCAACAGGTTTATAGTTGAGATGGCAAAAGCATACGCCTTTTCCGAAGCACCAGAGTTAGCCATCTTAACTGTACAAAATGGGTTTATCCATGTATGTGCCTGTTGACAAAAAATAATGATAATAAAATCCCTATATAAATATTAAATCCATTTACAGTAGATAGACTCAAAAGTTAGAACTACCATAAATGTCTCCATAAGTGATTCTGGGCGTGAAAGGGTTAAGTAAACAGCCAGGTTAAGTCCAAATAATAAACTGTAACAGCTAGTAGTCAAGTCAACTTGTTGCGAATGCACATGGTCAGTCTTGGCCTTTGCCAGCTGTAACAAATCTTTTTTGATGTGCCAAGAAAGAGAGTGATGATATCTCCATAAATTTATTGTTGCATTTTTAAGGAAATTTCACACCATAGTCGTGTGTGTACAGTAATGGCAATAAGACTGAGATATGGGATACCAAAAAAAGTGCTGCACATGCTGGGTCCATTGTTTCACTCATTAAAACCTACTCCTTTCTTTTTCTGAACAAAGAAGGAACAGCTCTAGGCTGTGCTCTAACATTAAAGCTCGATCGTTATTACTGCTTACAATAAATTGTTTTTATCATACATCTGTAGTACCTTTCCAACTTGTTCCTGGACCTTTTCAAACACTGCCCTCTGAAATCGAGACAATGCTGGAAGTATAGGCTTAGACACACCTGGGCTTTTTTCAAGGTCTTCTAGTGTCTTCATTATGTTGCAACGCTGATTTGCAGATGCCAGGAACTGCCAATCAAGGGTAATAAAATAAATTTAGTATTACTGATGACTGGACTTAAATAGTAGAAATTGTACTAAAAATTAAATATTAAACAGGTAATAATAAACTCAAGCAAGGGAAAACTGCAGGATTAAGCTTGGGAATGATATATAATCATGAGGAAGTCTGAAACCGTCCTTAAATTTCCAAATTAATTTTCAGCTTATAGTTCCATTAATACAGGCTGACTGATAAAACAATCTTGGCTGCTTTTAAGCAACCAGGTCAGTCTTGACATACCATGGTCTTTGCCAAAATTGTGTGTGCTATCCCACGTATCCATCTGATCTGCTGAGCTGGGAAATGGAGCCTCACGGCTCTTTGGATCAATGGGATGTATTTGGCCACACAATCATTCCACAGTGGCCAGTACCTCATGCTCTAAGCGATGAAAAGACCCTTTTGAATGCAATGAAGTGTGAGTTGAAAGAGAACTGCATAAAAATGACATTTTTATATAATTATCAAAATCTAAGAGCTACACCTACTATTTGCAAGGATATATCATAATAAAACCAATATTATCTTATAAATGCTAAAGCACCAGCCTTCTTTCCATGATCCAAAGGTACTATCAACATAAATTTAAAAGTTAATAAGAGAAAAAAAAATGAAAGTTCTGCATAAAAAAGGAAGGTTACAAAAATCAAAGTCTTAATTGCATGCCAAAAAAAAGGAGCCTAACCTTGTTATCTTCAACAAATGACATTAATCGTGTTTCCCTTTGTTCATCAAGTTCAAATCCTTCATCCTTAACAAAGGCGAAACGCTGTACTCTTCCTTCAATTCTAATTAAAAATGAGATGTAAAATTTAATACATGACTTCTTCTGGTCCACCTTTAATATGCCTGGGATGTTTCTTTTTTGCTATTGCTACATGGAGTGTAGATGTTGTTGGTTTAAATGAATTTCAGCTCAAAAAGATTTCAACCTAGTTCGCTTTGTATTTCCTTTGTTTTGTAGTCATTATCATCAAACTGAAACATAGGAAAATACCAATCAAACTAGTTTGAAATCATATTCACTATAGATTCATTTTAAACTAAAACAATGGGCTTAGTATGGGCTACTGGGTCACATTAGGAACAACACTGGTTATTGTTAGATTTAATTAAAAACATTTATTGAATTTCTCGAACTAAAGAAATAAATCAGTAAAATGGAACCTATGACACATTTTTATGTGAGCAAGTTTATAAGAATATAAATCAAAGGCTTCTGTAAAGCTATGAAACTTTATACGTTTACGTAAGCCGTTCATACATCGTCTCTAATTGTATTTACACACGTAAAGCTGTAAAACCAATAAAATTCATGCCTGTACATGCGTAAAATTTATGCAACAGTGGAAATCAACCTTAACTCTTAATTTAATGAGGATGTGTGTTTATCAAGGATAAGGCAAGGACCAAAAAAAGTTGCCACTGTTTGCAACAGTGACAAGGTAGTAGTTGTATTCTTAATTATTAGTTTGACAGTTATTCTTCCTCCCAAAAATTACTGTTCTCCCATTTTCAAAAAGGAACATACCTTTTCACCTCCTTGTCATTTGATGTGAGAAGAAGGCTCCCCTTTGGTGCAAAGACCCCAGATGATGTTGAGCCTTGAATTAATCAACCTTGTACCTGGTTCAGGAACTCCCCCAGGTCCACTGAAATAAGGGGGTCATCTAACATGACTGTCATGAGGGTTGTTTTCGACAGTGTTTCAAGGATCTTTTTGCTGCAAAGAATTTATATCCTTCACTTTTTAATTTTAAGAAATATTCCTATAAACAGATATGTAAAATTATATAAATTATGCCAATGCAGGTATAAAAATTATGTTTAGTTAAATTATCAGTGGTTTATCTATTTTTTCCTTGGTTTTAAGTTGATTCTCTTTGTTACAAGGATAAATAAAATACAACCACAACTCCTACACCTCACGTACTTATAGAAAGTACTGACAAGGTAAATGACAATAAACGTTGCATGGAGGCAGGTAGACCTGTGGATAGCTGAATTCATTTTATTGCTTTTCCTTTTTTATTACTGATTTTTGTCATTGTACTTACGCTGATGTTCCTGATGTGCCCTGGTTTCCGCCAGACACAAGCAGTGGGTGCTGTCTAGAACCCAGCCCTTGGAATTTTGCCAAAATATAAAGAACCATACTCTTACCACAATTTTTTGTGGATGAGTAGACAAGACCAATATTACTTTCACCTGTCAAACAGCAGAGTAAAGAATCGATTATGTGTATTTATTTAGAATACTTTTATTAACATTCAAACTTTGTGCACCCTGCAAGATTCTGGAAGCTGAATGGCTGATTTGAGCGTGTTAATGGCATATAACACCACTTTTCATTGGCTATGACTTGACTTTTTGCCCAGTGACCGTTTTATGAATTTTTTTTTTAGTTATATATTTTTGACTTTAAATTAACCTTTTTTTATTATCTTTCCTTTGAGAGCACGTCTTTAACTTTTTGCTGCTGCTGCTGCCGCTGTTGTTCTTTTAGAAATTGTTGCTTTTGTGATGCAGAACATTCAGTTTGAATATATCTGAATTTTGCATTCATTCTGCAGCTATTGCATGTATTTAAAGCACAAGAACTTAATTAACACACATTAGCTACTGCTGTCAGAGAGCAGCCTAAACATTGTCAAACATGTGCTTTACCGAGATCACATTTAAATTAAGGGTTTGGTTTATTTTTCCATTACCAGATGTGAAAACCAGTGATATGAAAGCAGGGCAATGGCAAGTTACCCGGCACCAGCACATGACTTATAATATATACCAACTTTTCCAATACTTAAACTAGGCTTTCATCTTAAGCATTTGAACTAACTTAAACAAAACATTCAAAATGAGTCTAAACAGAAATTCAAATATGTAATGAAAGCAATAATTAAAAACAATGCTGTACTTGGTAAGCAAGTTAAGGAAAACTCACCCCAGGTATCGTCCAATTTTGAAGACCTCAAAAGCCTTGAAAGGCAAAAACCCAGGGCAAGTAAGAAGTTTGGGTAGTTAACTCCCAGATAGGTTGCCATCTCAAGCAGACTACAAAAGAAATTAGTACAGTTAAGTCAATTGGCATTGTCAATAACAAGTATAACTTCTAATGCTCCTTCCTAAACTTTGACAAAGAGAATTTTCAGTTGGCCGTATATAATTACATATGATTCATTATACATGTAGCAGGACTGCACGTGTAATTAAAAAACTTAGCGACATTACCGTTGGGTTGACCTCAGAAGAACATCTTTCTGAAGCAGGTCTGTGTTAAGTTGTGTGCTGTAGGGAAGCAGTTTGCCTGGGTTCATCAGATAGAACGCCCTCTCGTGTTCTTCCACAACTGAATTTTTCCATAAAATGTATCTGTAAAAAAATATATAAAGGCATGTTAAGGCATGTTAAGATTATCCTTTTTAGGAAGGTTAACAATTATATGTTAACTTTCCTACAAACAGATTCAATCCATTTTGATTTTCATCCAGGAGGCAGTGTGGCCGAGTAGCTTTGGGACGCTGGACTAGAAATCCAAAGGTCACCGGTTCAAGTACGGCTCTGACCACAATCTGGAGTTATCTTTCACGGCTGAACTTGGGTTCAACTCCTCGGCCACACTAACTGCAAATAGCCTGCCTTCTGCCAGATGGGATTTTCAACTCAGTCGTATGTTCAGTTTGAAATATTTGTTTCTAAGGTTTAAATGCTTGGCCCCACTGATACCTTATAAACATTTGCCAAGGGTAAAATAAATGATTTACAGGCCAGTAGACAAAATTGTATGTCATTAAATCACTCAAAGGGTCCGAAATCAAAAGAAAATTTTATTTGTCAGCCATTAAACAGAACCTCTATGTAATTATGATTAAGCGGCCATGCAACCTTTATCAAGTGGAGTGCCAATTATCCCTTCTCTGAGGGTGTCAAACAATAAACCATGCAATCCACACTAAATTATATATTCCGAGATAAAAAAATGCCAGGGGGGGACTTTGCCACGATTTAGGTGGGGGTGTGTGGCACCCTTCTGGAAACCCTTATTATACCCTATTTCAGACCAAATTATGTGATTTTCCCTACCCTATTTCAGATCTGACCCAAAATTTGATACCCTATCTCAGACCACACCGTAACCCTATTTCATTTGTGTAAACATTTGGGAAGGGCTTCAAATTCCCAACATTTATCAAACCTCAGCTCTTTGGAGAAGACAATTAATAAAAAGATAGCTTCTTGTAAGAACAATACCAGATCCCATATCAGAGTGCACAAACCTTACCCTATTTCAGAGCAAAATTGTCAAAATTTATACCCTGTTTCAGACCAGAAAGGCCCAAAACCCATACCCTTTGGCGCTGCACATACCTATATAGCTTATATAAGGGAGTGCTCCCCCCCCCGGAAAAAATCTGATATTAAACAATACATAAGCTTATATTAAAGGAGCTTAATCTTACTTCTCCATCCAGAATCCAATAATTATCTTTCACTTGAGCTCCCAAGTGGTCTGTGTTGTATACGTTTACCCCGCTACCAGGCTCATACTGGGAAACAAGCCAATGCCAAAAGGCACTGACTTGTTCATTTTTTATGCCTGGAGCGAAGGTAACGCTTCCTCCGGGAAAACCAGACCGTATCGCTTCCAAGAGTGACCTCTTGGAGTCAAAGTCACTCCCTTTCAGGCAGATCAGTCTACAAAACAACAACCACAGTTGGGCGTTATGCATCAGTCAATTCCAGCTGCGCCCATCCCCCCCCCGGGCAACTGCGGGGCATTTGCGTGCCTTGTCAGTCCCGGGGGTGGGGCATTAGCAAATTTGGTACGGCCCGGGGGTCGGGCATTTGCCTACCCCCGGACTTTTGACATGCACATGTGGTTTCCGACTCGAAATCCAAACATGGAGGATTTTATCGCAAAGGACCAGCAGTTCGTCGCAGATTGGATCGTCTGCCAGGGACTGGACAAACTTGTGGAGGTTTTCTCGATTTTATGCATTTCTTCATTGCTCATCAAGGGACAGCTATCACTTAATATAGCGAGATCGGGAACGATCAACGTGAGTCGACGTACGCATTCTTTTTAAGGATTTAAATAAAATTTAGTCGCGATGAATCTTAAATTCTAAACATGTGTATAGGGATTGTCGTTTTATACTTTTGCATATTATTAAAATATTCACAACAGATGACGTTACACCAGACTTTCATAATGTCAAGAGTTTTGTTTACTAGCGAACTGTTTAAAACAAAACATTAAAGTAACAATCAACTATCATGTAGTATTGTTGTCTGTCAAGTATTAAAATATCATCACTTGGCATCTATACTAACTTTATTAACATTGGATAGTGCCGTGACAAGCCTACAGATGAAAAATCACACATAAAAATGCTGAAAGTGGCATTATTGTGCAATGAATGAAAACTGCTGCAGTGTTGATTGGGGACGTACGATTCCGGGAGCGGGGCATTTGCCCTCTTCCTTCGTCCACACCGCGGGGCATTTGGCAGCTTAAGTGTCCCCACCCCCGGAATTTGCCTCTGAGAAAAAAAAAATGCTAATGCCCGGGGGTTAGCCCGGGGGGGCATGGGCGCAGCTGGCATTGACTGATGCATTATATATCACACAAACAAAGGACTTTGCATCAAAAACTGTCTGGAGAACCTGGAATAAAACTCGAGGTTGGTACTGTACGGTCACCATGGGCGATCGCTGATACGCTTTGTAAGCTTAATAAAATATTACACAATGTCGGTGTAAATTGCTTCAGCGATTTCCGTTTAAAAACGTGTGCAATTTACAAGCTTAAGCTTAATTGTAAAATTCGTTACGAGGGGGTTACGAGGGGGTGGGAGAGGGTTGATATTAACCCGCAAGAAAAGACTTTAAAGCTGAAATTTGCTTGATTGCTCCATAATCTGTGGCTGTCATATGTGTGAAAAATTTTACAATGTGTCTTTATTTTGTTCGCAAAATATAGCGAGTGCAAGAGCGAATAAAAGGTGGAGACTGGGAATCGTTGAACCTAGCGGGCCTCAATGCGCGCCTCTCTGGAGCACGCTACAAGGTAAATTGCCAAACAAAAAAAGCCCATTCATCTTAAAAACAGTCTCTTCCGAAGTGCAAACGTTTTCCAGGTTAGCTGAAGTTCGTTATGAATGACGCGCTCGCTACAAAGGAATCAAAACAGAAACAAACGCGCGCTTCTTTGTACTGGACAATCCCCTTTCGTACTCCCCTCTATCAAGAGCCCTGTGTTTTTGCTTATTTGCGTTTTGCCACAATCGCATTTTTGTGTTGGCATCCTGGAGATCAGGGATCGCCGCATTACAAGGAATATGCTAATCGTGGATGCGAGGCCACCGTGCTTACAAGGACATTTTTGAGCCTGTTATTGGCTCAACACTTACTTTACAGCAAGAACCGGAAAATGCAAAAAACATAAAGTACGATACTAGAAAACCCACCCTGTGTATATAAATTATGATCGTATTCGGTAATAAGTACGGTATTTTCTTAGAAGGATCAAATTAAACAGGAATCGGAACGTTCAGTTTTCATAACGTTGGCATTCCTTGTCCTTACGAAAATACCGTTCTAGCCGGGTTTGCGTAGACCACCTCTGACATGCAATTCCGTTTACTTTGTCGCTGGAATGCTAAATTGATGAGCAACCCTGAAATGCTCTTATTTAATCAAAAACGCGGAAATACATGATATGACACAGCACACGTTACACAATGGTCTGTTCTGGTCACTTTTGTTTCGTTGACTCCTACGCGCTCGGATCCCGGGGCTCGGATAAATAACGCCTGTCACGCAGGTCAGGAATTATAAAATAGGTTTAGTCGGATCTCGGAATTAGACGTCTTAGTCGTTATTACAAACAAAGAGTGTGCCTCATATGCCTATTCAAGTAAATCTAACTTCAGGAAAAAAAGCGGCGTGTACAAACACTGGTAGCCTTGACACAGACCTCCCCAGAACAAAGCCGTAAAAACGTCTGCGTAGGTCGCTATAGTCAAGAAAAGCGGCCTATCCATTTCTAACAGTCTTGTCGTATTCGCGATTTTACCTAAAAGTCCCTCTCTTGTAAAACTTCACGCCCGAATGTCAAAATATATTTCGCTTTGGCTGAAAATCACAAAGCAATTGCGTCCGAAATTGCAAACAAAAGATATCAGCCCTGCGGTGGCCGAAATCTCAGCTCGATCTAAAGAGAACGTTGATGTGATATGATACAGTGCACAATGGCCCTTTATAGGTGTTACCGACATTGTTGGTTCGATTTTCTCGGTTCAGGCTAAAAAATATGAGAAAAAATCTGCTCGATTCAGTTTCGCTTCAGTCTATAGGACTTCAAAAGCCAGGAGTGTCCCGACGTAACTTTATTTCGTTAAGTTTGCTTCTATTTTCAATAACGGTGGCCATTTCCTGTTAAACGAGCGTAAATTCCAAGAAAACAACCCATTTCTAACAGACTATTACAGGCGCTTTTTTTAAAGAAAAGCTTTCCTGCAAAAATTCCGTTTCCTACGTTTTTCTTGAAACATTTCATTGCAGATAAAAGACCAAATGATCTTGGCCAATGAGTGTCTGTTAAACTGAATGGCTGGCACACGTGGTCAAAAGCAGGCAATCAGTCATGCCGACAACTAGGGTTTTTGAGAGAAAATACGCCCGTCATTCATAAGGACCCAGAACATAATCATTGATCGAGAAGTAATTACACTGACCTGGTTATCTTTTGAGAAAAGACAAATCCTGTCAGTGAAGCAAGCCAGTGCCCCTCGTGTTCGCCTTGAGCCTTCCTTACATGTACCTCTCCAACAAACTTCAAAGAAAAGTCCGCGAACAAAGAAACTTCCCCACCTTCATTTGTGATAAGTGTCTTGCCCTCGCTTGGCACAAACTGGACCATGTCACAAGGTCCTGACAGTGGTTGTTCCAAACGAGTTACCAATATACAAGAGCTCAAACAGTGCTTCCTCGCAACGCCTGACAAACTCCAGAAACTCTCCACGTGCAACGCGGCTATCCTTTCAAAGGCTACTGACCATACATCCGCTAGCGTATAAAATTACACTTCATTAGCCAATGAAAACTCTTTTAAAATAATCTTCACAGCCTGCCGGCCAACGAAGGCGGTGCTGTTTACCATTTATAGAGACTTTCCGGAAATTCTACCCGGATAATGCAGCCGGTTAGAAAGAAAATGGAACAATACCATTTTCGGGTCGTTCTAAAGGAAAATTTCTAAAAGAAAAGGATCGTCTGAAAAGATAGTCCTATTCAAAATGTTCCGGCAAACGAGATTCGTGTTTCATTTCTTTATGCCTAGCCTTTGATGGCTTAAAGTGCATGTAACCCTAGAATTTTTCCCACTAAATAAATTCTGTTATATCTGATGCATTCCCTCACAAAACGTTTTTGATCGCATCCTACAGTCGCGACTTGACTGCATACTTGGGAAAAAATGCGCAGAGGCTGGACGCGTTCCCGCAATTCCATTTTCTCTCTCCAGCGCACTGGTGTTTACAAACAGGAGTCTCTGCGGAGGAGAGAGGCTTTAACATCATATTAATTTTCTGTGTGCAGTTGAGGTACCTAAAATTGGGCGCAAATAGAGAGCATTTTGGTTCAGGGTCGAGCAGTGAAGGCATGGGACTAGTCACGTTGTGACGTCAAATCAAGAAGTCGCAGTCTTACGCCATCTCTACCGGAGCTATATTTCTCACTGATTTCTCTTGATCTCGAAGATGTACTTGTATCGCTGGGAGGCGTGGTAACCAAAGAAACGAATCACAAGAAGTATCATTACATGATACATCATTTTTGCCGACGAACGATCTGAGGCGAAGAGACGAAGGGAATCTTGTAAAGCAATAGAGATCCAAGGGCAGCCTTGTAAGCACTCGATACTATGGTCCATGCATAAGCAATGATTTGTTGTCGCAGAAGAAGGTATCCAATCAAATTATAGCTTCTTTGTGCATTTCCAAAGACTCCGAACGGGTTAACCACAGTATACCCTGCCATATGAGCTATTTTCTGTGGTCCCCTCTACGCGAAACACAGAAATCTATCGTCAGTTCAAGTTTCGAACATGACGATATCGCGGCGACAATTCACAGAAAAACCGCACTGAAATCGCCGCTAGTGTACACGCGCGATAAAGAATGAAACAACTTGAGCGCGACAAGAATTACTGAAATTACACTGAAGTGCGACTAAAGTTGCATCAAAAATCGCATATGTAAACTACCCTTAATTGCCTTTATTTTCTTTTAGCATTGAGCGTTTCATGTTTCGTTGGTTGGCGGGTTATCAGCAGCTCGGGTTAGCATCGGGCAGCAGATATGGCCTGGACGGCACTTTTGGTTTCATTCGGTGTCCTGTTGACTTCGTTCCGTTCAGGTCATCTATCTCACATTCAGAGCTAAAATTCATCCCAAATCAGCACAAACCGCATACCGTAGACTGCCCGGCGCTTACAAGCCCCCCTGGTTATAGGCCCATCTACCTGCAAACAAAAAAATAAATCCGGTTATAAGCCCCCCCCCCCCCCAGATATGAGCTCGCCTCTAGTTTTCCTCGTTTCCTTAACTCACAGAATACTGCGAAGATGAACTCTGGGCCTCTGTTTTTTTACGTTCTTGTTGTTACTGTTTTGATTTTGTTATTAAAATTGAAAGGAATTCGATCTATTGTAACGTTTTGAACGTTAATTAAAAACTAGTAAATTAAAAACGTATTTCGATCAACACTGCTGTGGTTCATTTCGAAACGGGTTTTTTATTCCGCTTATAATGCGCCGATCAATTCGAAAGTTTAACATCCCCCCCGGGCAACCCCCCAGGCATTTGAACTTTTCAAGATTGGCTTGTTGAAATTCCCTCCCGTCGGGGCAAAAAAGCCGTTCAAATACCCCACCAATTAGTACTGAACTACCTTTCTTCAAAGACAAAGTTCGTCTTCAATCAAATACTTCACACGCCTTCCAGAGAGAGATAGGCCGTAATAACACCTTCCAACTTCTTTTAAAGACCCTTTTGACACAGTTATTTACTAACAAAGGCGACATTCTATCTTTCAAATCCGTCAGACCCTGCAAAAAAACGAAAAAACTCACAGGTGTATTACGTCAGAAAAAAGGAAAATCCGGTTCAAATTCCCCACCCTTCCAACGCAAAGTTCAAATTCCCCCCTCCACGGGCACGATGCACAGTCAAATGCCCGGGGTATGCACGGTAGTTCGTCCCAGTATTTGCTTTGAATGGCAACATTGGAATCTTAGTCAGACTAAGTCATTGTTCGAATTAGCTCGAAGGTCAGAAGGTTGCGATCAACAAATAAAGTTAGAGAAACTCGCAGAAAAGCGGCTTTGGTCAGTCCTGGTTCTTGACATGACGTCACAGCTACGCCTCGCCCATTGCAGATTCCAAACAAATTTTGGTCGAATCCAACAGGTCGCAGAAATTCGAGAATTTAACCAAATAGGAGATTCTTTCCTGACAAATGTTGCAAATGATAACAATTTATTTCCACAAAAAATTATGGGTTAGAGGGTCAATTTCCCGAACATTCATACATACATACATTAACTTCTTTTCCTCTCGAATAATAATAATAATAATAATAATAATAATAATAATAATAATAATAATAATAATAATAATAATAATGAATAAATCCGAAATTTTGCTTACCTTTCACCCAAACCGTAAACCGGCCGGTTTCTCAATGTAAATGTTGAACAACCAGTGCTTCCACATGTTTCCAGTACTGTTCTGACGCCGTAAATCATGAAACACTGCTACATAAATTAGAACATTAAGGGACAAGGGGAGTTGACCTACCTATCAAGTCGTCAAACACAACCCATGAAAGTCAGACAGTTTTATTAGTAATTACGCTTGGAGTACCACAAAAGTCAGTCTTAGGACGTTTCTCGTTTCTTATCTAAGTAAATAAATTATCAAATTGTTTTCCCTAGTTATCTTTTTTCCTGACACAAAGTTGTTTTTGAGTCTACAAGACGCTGAAACCATAAACAAGGAAGTTAGAAAAATAACAACATGGCTATCAACAAACAAACACGCACTTAATGTAAACGAAACTAACTTCGTAATTTTTAAACCTAAAAATACGAAGCTCAAACAACACATGACAAATAACGATTGACGTGCAACAAATTGAACAAGTGAAGTATACCAAATTTTTAGGTTTGTATATGGGTCGAGGACTTTCTTGCAAATACCAAGTGATTTAAGAATGAAAATATCAAAACTGATGGAAATAATTACTATTACACTACGATTTATCCAAATCTGATATACTGTAACGCCAGTGATATGGACAAACACGTATCCCACTAAACGTAACCTATGTACTTCATTCAAAAGAAAATAGACTTATGACCTTCTCTAAATATATGGAAGAGGCTAGACCAATCTTTGTGTCCCTGGAGCTATTAAATGTATCTGAACTGAACATGTTAGGAATCATACTTCCAAGACAAACTACCAATGTTTTAATGTTTTTTAATGTTTTACCAATGTTGCAGTGAAGCTAGTTCCATCTATTGTAATTCCCCCAAAATTCTACCCACTAATACGCTAGCCTGGAAAGGGGCAACGGTCGCGCTTTATAATGATTTGTCCGCGAGCAAAGAGAACAAAAGATATAATCTTCTCCTCAGAGCCCAAAAATCTCCAAAAGGGTCTCCTGAATGGTCTGCTAAAAAGAAGAAGAGAATTTACTGTACCAAGTCATTGAGATATGCAGAACTATTTCACTGGAAAGGTAAATCCTCCAACGCAAAATCTATAACAAAGAGTTTTGGAATGTTGTCAAATTATTCAAGGGCTCTAACAAATCGTCAGTCATTGGTCCTCTTAAAGATTCAACTAGAACACTTTCAATCGATAAAGGTTTTAAAGACGGAGTGCGTTCAACTCTTATTTTACAAATGTGTGTTCATCTTTGACCAACAAGACACAACCTCAAGATCTATCCACTACATTTGCAAGTTCCATCTATGGACTTACTTCAACCGTTCCATCATTTGCAATTAATTGGGAACCTTTATCATATTGCTTCAAGCATCATGATTGAAGAAGGCAAAGCCAGCAGCCCTTTTAAAATCAGCGAAAAAAAAAAAGCTTCAACCGATAGGTAATGCCTTCATCGATATTTTCCTTATGATTTCAAAGAAGAGTTTTGGCTCAATTCAGAGACGTAAAATCTCCGAAAAGGTCTCCTGAGTGGTTTGCTTACAAGAAACAGAGAAAATGCTGTACCAAGCTACTGAGACATGCAGAACTATTTCACTGAAAAGGTAAATTCTCCAGCGTAATTCCATAACAAAGAGTTTGGAATGTAGTCAAATCATTCCAGGGCTCTAACAAATCGTCAGTCATTGCTCTTATTAGAGATTCATCTCGAACACGTTTAATCGATGATTTTTTAAAGGAGGAAAGCGTTCAACTCTTATTTTACAAATGTGTCTTCATCTTTGTCCAGCAAAGATCTATCTGCTACATTTGCAAGTTACTTCTATAGAATTACTCCAACCCTTCCATCATTAATTGGGAACTTTCATCGTATTGCATCAAGAGAGGGAAAAGCCAGCGGCCCTGTTAAAATCCTGAGCAAAAACCGAGCGGTGATGCCTTCATTGATATTTTCCTTATTATTTCAAGTTTTGCTGATTGCAGTGGAGAAAAGCTCAAGTTCACTAAATTCACAAGGAAGGATGTTAACTGGATCGCGAAAATTGCCATCTTACTTTCCCGCTAAGTATTCCTAGCAAGCTACTGGAAAGTCTGGCCTGCCTACAGCTTGACTCATTCTTAGAACAACATACCCAATTCTACTGAGTTCCTGTTAGTTAGTACGATAGCGAAATGGCAACTTGCTCTAAACTAGAAGAAATCCATTAGCATCATTTTACTGACTTCCAAAAAGCATTTCACTGTGTTTGTCACCAACGTTTATCACTGAAACTTCAGGTCTCTGGTTTGTGCATCGACTCCTTTAACTGGGCGACTGACAATCTCAATAATGGACACCAATTTGTCACTATTTTAATATGCATACGATGATTCGTTCTGTTGTGCCTAGGTCTCCTTATTGGGACCCTGACTCTTTAGTATCTTCGCTGATGGCCTGCCTCCAACTTGGAAATGTGTGCTGACAGTTCTACTGCTTACTTTGTCGGTGACTCAATTGTCTCTATTTCTGTATACTGGTTAAAATCTAACTCTATGTAATAGATAAAATATGAGCGGGAGACCTTTATGGCTGGTCGGTTGGTTTCGCTCTCCAAAGAGTAAAGAAGAAGAGACCGGTCTAGTGTCGGAAGCCATTCCGAAAGCAACACAATAGAACACTAAATGGGGTAGAAAAGTCTTCGAGGAATGGCAGCAGCGACGGCAAAATACATGTGCAATGATAGAAGTTGAACAAAGCTGACAAGAAGCAAGTAAATTCTTACGTGTTTTCAATTGGTAGTGTGGACGGTGTCTCAGTGCAAGAAATTTAAATTGGGTTCTGGATTGCATCATTTTATTATAACAGGTTCGCGACGTTTCATAAGTTTTAGACGCGGAGATGAGGATGCAACGAAGTGTGAATAGCCCAGAAGTGCAAAATAGACACCCGCGAAGAAGTAACTGAAGACGAAGAGGCGACATTGGTTAACAAACTTTGTACCAATTTACAGGACTCGTCTTTATTAAAGTTAGGCATACTAATTAGGGGAGTTAGAGATCTTTGCAAAAATGAATCCTATTAACAATTCTACTAATTCATAATTCATCAACCCCTGCCTTTCCCTGCTACCTTTTCAAACCCTCCCCGTGCTTTCAGACAGTTGATTTATATTGGGGTTTACAGAGGTAAACGTGTCACTCAAATACTGCATATTGATTGGTCATAATTCTTATGAATTATAAATAAATTTTACAAGTTTATTTATCCTGTAGAAATTATGTGTATTTCCAAGTCACCCTTCATTGGCCCTTTTTAGCTTGTTACTTTAGGTAACAAACCGATCAACTGTGTCTCCAACTCAACTTGTCTGGGAGTTCAGTACATTCGATAGTAAATTGAGCTGGACTCCTCATATTAAATCTCTTAATTTAAACTTAAACGTGAAGACCAACAAACTTAAACAGATGAAGAACTTTGATCAATCTACTCTTGAATCTTTTTACTTTAAAGGCATTCTACCTAGTGTAAGGGAGCGGTCATTATTTAGAGCAATAGAGGGGATGGATGATATTAGGGAGGGGTTATGGATTTTTGGCAAGTGCTGGAGGAAGGGTCATGGAATATCCACAGAGAAAAAAGGAGGGGTCATTAGATATCAATGAACATTTCATTCATTCCAAGGAATATGGCTTTATTGTTCTAGATTTGGTCTAGGAATCGACCCAAGAATAACCGGATCATCGTCGTCGTCGCCTTCGTCATCCTTGTCTGATTCATCCACGCATTCTCTTTTTTGTTACTGGCACAAGCGATCGACAGCGTATATTGGTGTGAGTTGCTGAAAAATCGTTTCTAATAACATGACTTATTATGCATTTTACTTTAACGTCCTTTAATGCTTTCTTTCCGGTAAGAAGATTGTATTTGTCCAGATATTTGTAAAGTTCGAATACTTTCAATTTGCTGATCTCTCCAACCATAACTAATTGTCGCCATACATATTCCTCGAATGTCTTATTTTCCTTTCTCTCTGAGCAGCTCTCTTCTGTGATCTTTGTTTAGATCATTTAGATGCTACACCTACTCGTTTACTAATTTTGCTAATTAATTGGTGGCAAAGCGTTCAATGTCTGTCTCTGTCTGCAGATTTCCATCACTAAACTCTTTTTTCTGGGCTGCCCGAAAACCGGAAATCTTCTACTCGTTAGGGTTTCAAAATGCTTCATATAGTGACCAAGGTTATTGGGATCTGGAACTGGCTGAGGTATTATTTCCTGACTTGGTCCCACCCAGGCATGTGGCTGGCAGAAATCGCATAGTTTTCCATACTTATTAATGCAGTCTTTCTTCAGGTATTCTATAAACAGCTCACCTGTATTAAAATGAGCATTGTAGAAATCCCATACGACGGTTACTGTGTTTAATGTGCACCAATTCAAGTACTACTGACCTATTAAATTTTTTTTTTGAAAGGAGAGGTTATTAACTTTTTCAACCACATCAAGGAGGGGTCACAGAAAGTTACTGTCTGCTAAAGGAGGGGTTATAGACTTGTGCCGTTTGGGGTTAAAAAATCATCCACCCCCTCCCCTGCTTTAATAATGACCGCTCCCTAAATACCCATTGCATTTCTCTCTAGACCCCCTGGGTGTCTTGTAACTTATCAAAATATCTTAACGATTCATATATTCGTGTTGCTAGATTGATCCACAACACAAGTCCATCTGTCGCAAAACATGAAGTACTGAACAAGGCAAAATGGAACTCTTTATCTTCGATTTACAAAAGGAGACTTGCTTGCATTGCCTACTAAACAAGGGGCGGATTCGGGGGAATGGGTAGATTGGGATGCTACCCACCCCCCTCTATGGGTCGTTTAAGCATGAAATTATAAAAAGCAACAAAACTATCACTGAGTCTGCAATCTTACCAAAACGTAAACCCAGATAGCATAAAGAGTCTTTTTACAGAAAATATAACCAGCCATAATTTAAAAGAGAATTTGAAATTTGAACACACGCGTTCAATTCATTTACTCACTAGACCAGTATTATTTGGAATAGTCTGCCACTTCAGAAGGGACGTGCCAAATTCATCATCTTTTAACGGAAACCTCCCAACATTCTCTTAGTCTTAATAGTTCTATTTTCCTTTTGATCTTGCTCTACAGTAACAAATAAGAACATTGATGAGTTTTACCTCTGATCTTCCTGAACATGATTATCATTTCCAACACCTCTGTAACTAGCACGTTTGGTTGCGTCCCTTAAGAGTCCGTTACGCATGACATCTGAAGGGGTGCTTTGAAATGAAGAGTTAATAGGTCCAAAACGTTATTGGAAAGGAAAACAAGACCTTGGTCCACGTCATCATTTACAGTAGCCGTAATTCACTACGCTATAGTAGAAAGTTCAAGCAGCACACTCCTCTTTTTTCTCGATCTGAATTCATTCCCATCAAATATCGCATTGACTTCAAAATTTAGGTTACAACATACAAAGCGCTTAATGGTCTCGCACTGGTTTTATTACCGACCTACGGTCTTCTAAGCAGTTATCACTAAAAGTTTCGAGTACAATTGCCGTTGAATGAAAGTCATCCGGCATTTACAAACCTACGAAGAAGAAGTGGAAGAAACTAAGCTTAATAACAGCAAAATTATACCAAAGGGATGATCGGAAAAATACACCGGGCCAACAACACTTTGTAGTGTCCTTCTTCAATCAGCTGTCAATTATCAAATAAAACCTGAAAAAGTAGTTCGGTACTAAAGTGTAATTTTCACATGCTACTGAACAACCTATAATTCTAGGAGTTCTACAGAGATTTGTGGCTTTTAGAAAGCCACGTCATTGGAGTACTGACTGATTTTATTAGCTGACCAAACAGCTAGATTTCTTTGTTCTACGTTCACTGTTTCTCGTAGTTAGAATTGTTCCGTAAAACACCAAGAACCCTCAAGCTTGAAGGACTACAGATGGTAGATAAGGCTGCTGTCGTGTTTTATTCGTGTTAAACAAAATGAAATTCCAGTCTTATTGCTGCTAGAAATAAGGAGAAAAAATGCAAAAAAAACGCTGGCTAGCCTGAAAACTGACGTACGTATGCACAAGTGATTTCGGGAAGTCGCTTATAACCATCGAGGTAAAAACTCAATTACATTTGTGCATGGGGGCTTTGTTAAACATTTGAGGGCTTTATTAATTTGTGGTCAGTCGTCCATACATCTGAAGATTTAATTACATTTGTGACCAATTATTACGTTTGTGGATTTCCAGGGTTTTACTTAGGCAATTCTTTTCCATCGAAATTTTCAAAAGATGGAAAGAAATTCCTCTTTACTGTCCATTAAAAAACCGGTACACTTGGTGCACTCGGTACAGCCGGTACACTCGGTGCGCCCTGTACACTCGGTACACTCGGCACACTCGGTACACTCGGTACAGCTGGTACAGCCGGTACACTCGGTACACTTGGTACACTCGGTACACTCGGTACACTCGGTACACTCGGTACACTCGGTACACTCGGTACACTCGGTACACTCGGTACACTCGGTACACTCGGTACACTCGGTACACTCGGTACACTCGGTACACTCGGTACACTCGGTACACTCGGTACACTCGGTACACTCGGTACACTCGGTACACTCGGTACACTCGGTACACTCGGTACACTCGGTACACTCGGTACACTCGGTACACTCGGTACAGCCGGTACACTCGGTACACTCGGTACAGCCGGTACACTCGGTACAGCCGGTACACTCGGTACACTCGGTACAGCCGGTACACTCGGTACACTCGGTACACTCGGTACACTCGGTACACTCGGTACACTCGGTACACTCGGTACACTCGGTACACTCGGTACACTCGGTACACTCGGTACACTCGGTACACTCGGTACACTCGGTACACTCGGTACACTCGGTACACTCGGTACACTCGGTACACTCGGTACACTCGGTACACTCGGTACAGCCGGTACACTCGGTACACTCGGTACAGCCGGTACACTCGGTACACTCGGTACACTCGGTACACTCGGTACAGCCGGTACACTCGGTACACTCGGTACAGCCGGTACACTCGGTACACTCGGTACAGCCGGTACACTCGGTACACTCGGCACACTCGGTACACTCGGTACAGCTGGTACAGCCGGTACACTCGGTACACTTGGTACACTCGGTACACTCGGTACACTCGGTACACTCGGTACAGCCGGTACTCTCGGTACACTCGGTACACTCGGTACACTCGGTACACTCGGTACACTCGGTACACTCGGTACACTCGGTACATTCGGTACACTCGGTACATTCGGTACACTCGGTACACTCGGTACACTCGGTACACTCGGTACACTCGGTACACTCGGTACACTCGGTACACTCGGTACACTCGGTACACTCGGTACACTCGGTACACTCGGTACACTCGGTACAGCCGGTACACTCGGTACACTCGGTACAGCCGGTACACTCGGTACAGCCGGTACACTCGGTACACTCGGTACAGCCGGTACACTCGGTACACTCGGTACACTCGGTACACTCGGTACACTCGGTACACTCGGTACACTCGGTACACTCGGTACACTCGGTACACTCGGTACACTCGGTACACTCGGTACACTCGGTACACTCGGTACACTCGGTACAGCCGGTACACTCGGTACACTCGGTACACTCGGTACACTCGGTACAGCCGGTACACTCGGTACACTCGGTACACTCGGTACACTCGGTACACTCGGTACAGCCGGTACGCTCGGTACACTCGGTACACTCGGTACACTCGGTACGCTCGATACACTCGGTACAGCCGGTACACTCGGTACACTCGGTACACTCGGTACACTCGGTACAGCCGGTACACTCGGTACACTCGGTACACTCGGTACACTCGGTACACTCGGTACACTCGGTACACTCGGTACACTCGGTACACTCGGTACACTCGGTACACTCGGTACAGCCGGTACACTCGGTACACTCGGTACACTCGGTACACTCGGTACAGCCGGTACACTCGGTACACTCGGTACACTCGGTACACTCGGTACACTCGGTACACTCGGTACACTCGGTACACTCGGTACACTCGGTACACTCGGTACACTCGGTACACTCGGTACAGCCGGTACGCTCGGTACACTCGGTACACTCGGTACACTCGGTACGCTCGATACGCTCGGTACACTCGGTACACTCGGTACGCTCGGTACACTCGGTACGCTCGGTACGCTCGGTACACTCGGTACACTCGGTACACTCGGTACACTCGGTACACTCGGTACACTCGGTACACTCGGTACACTCGGTACACTCGGTACACTCGGTACACTCGGTACACTCGGTACGCTCGGTACACTCGGTACACTCGGTACACTCGGTACACTCGGTACAGCCGGTACACTCGGTACACTCGGTACACTCGGTACACTCGGTACAGCCGGTACACTCGGTACACTCGGTACACTCGGTACACTCGGTACAGCCGGTACGCTCGGTACACTCGGTACACTCGGTACACTCGGTACGCTCGATACACTCGGTACAGCCGGTACACTCGGTACACTCGGTACACTCGGTACACTCGGTACAGCCGGTACACTCGGTACACTCGGTACACTCGGTACACTCGGTACACTCGGTACACTCGGTACACTCGGTACACTCGGTACACTCGGTACACTCGGTACACTCGGTACAGCCGGTACACTCGGTACACTCGGTACACTCGGTACACTCGGTACAGCCGGTACACTCGGTACACTCGGTACACTCGGTACACTCGGTACACTCGGTACACTCGGTACACTCGGTACACTCGGTACACTCGGTACACTCGGTACACTCGGTACACTCGGTACAGCCGGTACGCTCGGTACACTCGGTACACTCGGTACACTCGGTACACTCGGTACACTCGGTACACTCGGTACACTCGGTACACTCGGTACAGCCGGTACGCTCGGTACACTCGGTACACTCGGTACACTCGGTACGCTCGATACGCTCGGTACACTCGGTACACTCGGTACGCTCGGTACACTCGGTACGCTCGGTACACTCGGTACACTCGGTACACTCGGTACACTCGGTACACTCGGTACACTCGGTACACTCGGTACAGCCGGTACACTCGGTACACTCGGTACACTCGGTACAGCCGGTACGCTCGGTACACTCGGTACACTCGGTACACTCGGTACACTCGGTACACTCGGTACACTCGGTACACTCGGTACACTCGGTACAGCCGGTACGCTCGGTACACTCGGTACACTCGGTACACTCGGTACGCTCGATACGCTCGGTACACTCGGTACACTCGGTACGCTCGGTACACTCGGTACACTCGGTACACTCGGTACGCTCGATACGCTCGGTACACTCGGTACACTCGGTACACTCGGTACACTCGGTACACTCGGTACACTCGGTACACTCGGTACACTCGGTACACTCGGTACACTCGGTACACTCGGTACACTCGGTACAGCCGGTACACTCGGTACACTCGGTACACTCGGTACACTCGGTACAGCCGGTACACTCGGTACACTCGGTACACTCGGTACACTCGGTACACTCGGTACACTCGGTACACTCGGTACAGCCGGTACACTCGGTACACTCGGTACACTCGGTACACTCGGTACACTCGGTACACTCGGTACACTCGGTACACTCGGTACACTCGGTACAGCCGGTACGCTCGGTACACTCGGTACACTCGGTACACTCGGTACACTCGGTACACTCGGTACACTCGGTACACTCGGTACACTCGGTACAGCCGGTACGCTCGGTACACTCGGTACACTCGGTACACTCGGTACGCTCGATACGCTCGGTACACTCGGTACAGCCGGTACGCTCGGTACACTCGGTACACTCGGTACACTCGGTACGCTCGATACGCTCGGTACACTCGGTACACTCGGTACACTCGGTACACTCGGTACACTCGGTACACTCGGTACACTCGGTACACTCGGTACACTCGGTACACTCGGTACACTCGGTACACTCGGTACAGCCGGTACACTCGGTACACTCGGTACACTCGGTACACTCGGTACAGCCGGTACACTCGGTACACTCGGTACACTCGGTACACTCGGTACACTCGGTACACTCGGTACACTCGGTACAGCCGGTACACTCGGTACACTCGGTACACTCGGTACACTCGGTACACTCGGTACACTCGGTACACTCGGTACACTCGGTACACTCGGTACACTCGGTACGCTCGGTACAGCCGGTACACTCGGTACACTCGGTACACTCGGTACACTCGGTACAGCCGGTACACTCGGTACACTCGGTACACTCGGTACACTCGGTACACTCGGTACACTCGGTACACTCGGTACACTCGGTACACTCGGTACACTCGGTACACTCGGTACACTCGGTACACTCGGTACACTCGGTACACTCGGTACACTCGGTACACTCGGTACAGCCGGTACACTCGGTACACTCGGTACACTCGGTACACTCGGTACAGCCGGTACACTCGGTACACTCGGTACACTCGGTACACTCGGTACACTCGGTACACTCGGTACACTCGGTACACTCGGTACACTCGGTACACTCGGTACAGCCGGTACGCTCGGTACACTCGGTACACTCGGTACACTCGGTACGCTCGATACGCTCGGTACACTCGGTACACTCGGTACGCTCGGTACACTCGGTACGCTCGGTACGCTCGGTACACTCGGTACACTCGGTACACTCGGTACACTCGGTACACTCGGTACACTCGGTACACTCGGTACACTCGGTACACTCGGTACACTCGGTACACTCGGTACACTCGGTACGCTCGGTACACTCGGTACACTCGGTACACTCGGTACACTCGGTACAGCCGGTACACTCGGTACACTCGGTACACTCGGTACACTCGGTACACTCGGTACACTCGGTACACTCGGTACAGCCGGTACACTCGGTACACTCGGTACACTCGGTACGCTCGATACGCTCGGTACACTCGGTACGCTCGGTACGCTCGGTACGCTCGGTACACTCGGTACACTCGGTACACTCGGTACGCTCGGTACACTCGGTACACTCGGTACGCTCGGTACAGCCGGTAGAACCCATAGGTTCAACTGACACGATCCTTTCTTGTGGTTTGGGGTCTTCTCGTTCTAAAGGGACAGATCTCTCTGCACCGATCGATAAAGGCACTATGACTTGCTTGCTAGCGAGACGAATAGGATATTCTGCACGAAATGATGTGATATATGAAGAAAGGGGACCTAATAGTTGCTTTACTAACAAAACAAAGAAGTCGACTTCAAAGCCAATGTGGAATAATCAATGAGAGACGTACTACATCTTTTCCTGAAAAAATATTCTATTGTTCCGTATAGAAGAGTTCACGGTCCGTAAATTGCATCTCATTAGTGGCACTTAGAGTATTTCATTCTGGTTGTGAGTGGGAGAATATCTTTTTACGGACCGTACAGTTCGCACGGACCGTGAACTTCAGATACGGTCCGTATAGAAGAGTTCACGGTCCGTAAATTGCATCTCATTAGTGGGACTTAGAATATTTCATTCCCGTTGTGAGAGGGAGATATCTTTGTTACGGGCCGTACAGTTTGTACGGACCGTGAACTTCAGATACGGTCCGTATAGAAGAGTTCACGGTCCGTAAATTGCATCTCATTAGAGGCACTTAGAGTATTTCATGCTGGTTGTGAGTGGGAAATTTTCTTATTACGGACCGTACAGTTCGCACGGACCGTGAACTTCAGATACGGTCCGTATAGAAGAGTTCACGGTCCGTAAATTGCATCTCATTAGTGGCACTTAGAGTATTTCATTCTGGTTGTGAGTGGGAGATATCTTTTTACGGACCGTACAGTTCGCACGGACCGTGAACTTCAGATACGGTCCGTATAGAAGAGTTCACGGTCCGTAAATTGCATCTCATTAGTGGGACTTAGAATATTTCATTCCCGTTGTGAGAGGGAGATATCTTTGTTACGGACCGTACAGTTTGTACGGACCGTGAACTTCAGATACGGTCCGTATAGAAGAGTTCACGGTCCATAAATTGCATCGTTTGTGGAACACATATTCGTTGCTAAGCCTGAAAATAACTTGTGTCGCTCGATGGTGCGCACTTTAATGTAGTGTCTCTGGGGATGAATATGAATACGCGTGAAAGCAATATTCTTTATGAATTGTCCCGTGCAGCATTGTAGTCGACATTTCATAAATAGTGCGATTGATAGTTTCCTCTGCAGCTGGTTTATTGTCGCCTCGCAAGGCTCCTGTAGACATAAAAATGGCTGTGTAGGGGACTAGCGGGACTACGCGATTGAAGGCAGAATTCGCATGAAACATTTTGTATTGTTTGTGTGCGGCAGGGCTGTATCGGGTTGAAAGTGTGGAACGAAGGCACAATACTACATTTTATAATCGATCGATCGTTCGTGTTTAAACAGATCGTAATGGAAGGGAGAATACGCATGAAAATAATTCCTTTTCATCGATTGTTTGCGGTCGGTTGGTTGCCTGAATTGATAGTAGGAGTATTTGTTTGATAGATAACTGACGCAAAGCTTATAGAACGAGTAATAGAAATATTATCTTCTTCTATTTCGTGTATCACGCTCGCTTCGTATGGCACTTAAATAACGAGGCATAATTCACAGGGCTTCAATAGACGGAGTAATGGACATAACAGTTCGCTTTTAGAACTCTGTTATCAGTTTACGCGATGCTTATAGAACGAGTAATAGACAGTATTATCTTCTTCTTTCCGTGTGCCTCGCTCACGTCGTACGTATTTCTTTCGTGTATCACGCTCGCTTCGTATGGCGCTTAAATAACGTGGCATAATCATGGTTGCCGTCCCTTGAACAGTTTCACAAGGCTTCAATAGAAGGAGTAATGGACATAACAGTTCGCTTTTACAACTCTGTTATCAGTTTGCGCGACGCTTATCGAACGAGTAATAGACATGTTATGGTCTGCCTTTCCCTGAACAGTTTCACAAGGCTTCAATAGAAGGAATAATCGACATAAAAGTTTGCTTTTAGAACTCTATTATTAGTTTGCGCAACGCTTATAGAACGGTGTATCTCTCTCGCGTCGTACGTACGCTTAAATAACCATTAACGAGGCTCAATCATACTTGTATCGACTATTTTTACCTCTACATACGGATCGTGAATCGTAAATGACGGTCTGTAAGCAAGGAAGACGGTCTGTGGGAAACGTACGGACCGTCAACCGCAAATGACGGTCCGTAAGCAATGATGACGGTCCGTGCGAAATGTACGGACCGTCAACAGTTGGCCCTGGCGCGACAATGAGATGCACGCTCTGTATTCGGACTGTAAGTAAGAATGACGGTCTGTGCGAAACGTACGGACCGTCAACTGCAAATAACGGTCCGTAAGCAAGAATGACCGTCTGTGCGAAACGTACGGACCGTCAACCGCAAATAACGGTCCGTAAGTAAGAATGACGGTCTGTGCGAAACGTACGGACCGTCAACCGCAAATAACGGTCCGTAAGCAATAATGACGGTCCGTGCGAAATGTACGGACCGTCAACAGTTGACCCTGGCGCGATAATGAGATGCACACTCTGTATTCGGACTGTAAGTAATAATGACGGTCTGTGCGAAACGTACGGACAGTCAACCGCAAATAACGGTCCGTAAGCAAGAATGACGGTGCGTGCGAAGCATACGGACTGTCAACCGCAAATCACGGACCGTAAGCAAGAGTGACGGTCCGTGTGAAACTTACGGACCGTCAACTGCAAATAACGGTCCGTATCAGTGCGGCAGTATTGGACATGAGTGTTGGTCGCTAGCGTCTATCAGCTTAGATGCTGCACACAAAAGAAAATTACTGGAAACGAACAACGTACGCAAGTTGATAATTTTAGTTGTATTTCCAGCTTCTTCTTTATTATTCCTTTTCTCAACTATTGTGGACTTTCTTATACAACAAAACAAATAGAAAAATATCAAGTAACAAAAGCATTGCGAAAACCAGTAGCTTCTCTTTGACTGGCAGGGATGCCGCCCAAAACTCCTGCGATGCACATCTACATCATCACCCACTCTTGTGTTGTTATCTAGATTACGCCATCAATCCGATTTAACGTCATGCTATTTAAAATAGATTAAATAGATTAAACTGATAGAGCAAACAGACAAACAATTAAACAAATGATCTCAGAGAAGAATACTTTAGAAGTTACAATCTACAGACGATCTACAGTTCACAGGAGCCCACGACCGTTTCACGAAAGCATTACACCATTTTCTAAATGTCGGGAAAAGAGACAAACAACGCGAGTTTCTCTACCTTTGATGGCAAGTCATTCTAATTAGTTTTGATCCAGAAGGAACTTAGGCGATTTTTAGTTCTAACATATAGAAAAGATCAGAACACAGGCCACACATAGGGTCATTTAAATAACACTAAAATTTGCGGCCGTGGGTCTATTTTATTTCTCCAGCGTCCATCTTGTGATTAAGATAACCAGGCTGCAATTCCATCTAACTTGTGAATTAAACATCACGTCATTCAGTCCAATGCTAGTGATTGGAATCTGTTTAAGAGAAAACGTCATAAATATACATTGTCATTTGATCATCAATTTTCGCACAAAATAATAACTGAAAATAATAACTATCTCCAGGGAAATATCAGCAATTACTCCACAAAACTGAGTTCTACATGAGCTCATAACTATGGAGTTGAATTTCATTTATGAGGTCCGTGAATTTATTATGAGGTAATTGAGTGGAATTAGAATGTCCATATTGTTGTATTTGCAGGCCAGTTAATGCCAATATAACTTAAATAAATACCTGATACGCTCAAAAGGGTCCCTCCAAATAAAGAAGAACATATATTTTGTATGCCGGAAACTTCAGATTTCTTTGTTGAAAACAAATGCTCTAGTACATTCCCATATTTTCCTATTAACTCTTCACCCAATTTAATCCTCCGGCCGACCCTGATTGCCAGTTACATTTTAGCTGGTAATCTTTCGGTAGTAAGATTTCTGTCCGTTTTGCTTTGGTCTCAATCTCGTTCCCAGAGTCCGCGTTACCCTAGACCAGCGGTCGGGAACGAGGGACTCTGGGATAAAGCGTTTCGGATCGCATTTTCATTGGCTGAAATCTGAGCATGAGCAGTTAGACCGGAAGTGAAAGTAGCTGTAATTCGTCCCCAGATTCCCAGATTTGGCCTCCGTTCCTAGAGCCCGTGTTACCTTTTCCAGCGGAGTCTTGAGACCAAAATGGCGGACAAAACACCAATGAAAGAGTGAAAGCTTTGCCTGGAGGTGTAGAACTACAGTACGTTTGAAGATGTTGTAATTCCGGCCCTATAAGACATGCGATAGATTTGTTTGGGGAAAAATCTAAGAACGAGAACCTTTTAAATGTTCTGGAAAAGTTGACCGGATTAGTTGTTGTGTATGGTGACGGACTTCCGAGAAATGAAAGTTGCAGCAGCTGTTGTAGTCGTGCAAAACACTTTTCTGAATCTGGGAACGAGCCCCTTGAGGCTGTAGAGAGGGAAAAAGCCAGTGAGAGTCCGAAGACAGAAGAACAATGACAATCGAAGAGAGGTAAACATCATGCTATCGAACTAATATTATTAACACCTCCCCAGCCATCACAGATTTATCCTTTGAGGCTGGAAGTCCTCAGTGATATAAATAATGCTTTCACAATTTAAAAAAAAATAGCTTGTTCTGTTTGCATAATTTTTATACATTCCAAACTGTCCCTTTTCGTATACTTCAAGCATATAAAATACACTTACAACTTCAAAGTAACATTAATATAAAATTTATAACACTGTTTATTGCTGATTTTACTTTCGAAGTAAAACAGAACATTATTTTTTGCCAACAACTGAACGTTAATTTTCATTATCTTTTTCCATAGGACAGGTTGTATTCCTGGTCCAAAGACAATCTGAAGGACGAAGAGGTTATGATGTACTTGGTGTTGGAAAGGTGTCAGATTCTATCACATCCCATTCACCAGATCCTATTCCTGTTTTTGTTGCTTTAATGTTGAACCTAATAAAGCAGCTGAATTATTCTCTATTGGTCAAGTTAGTCTTGTGGCCAAGAACACTAGTAGCAGTCTATGGGAAGAGAATCACTGAAGCACCACCACCTGTAGAGCCCCCATCCCTGTCTCTGCTATTCCTACTAGTTCAAAAGAAAACCAGCGAATGAACTATGTACTTCAGGACATGTAGCTGAGACTGCTTCTGATGCAGTTGAATGACACAGAGACAGAAGGTGATGGGGAAAAAAGTCTAAGGAACTGGAAACTTCTCATGTTTTATTTTAGGGCACAGCCTAGGGGCATGAAATATGCCTTTGAGGCTATGCATTTTATAACATTTGTCATAGGTCCTTTACAGTGAACACATGGCACATCATATTCTTCATGGTTAGTTTGTGAACCCAAAGGTGGGGAGGGCAACGATTTGTGTGGTGCCAATGACCTTTAAATGGAACATGGTCAAGAATGATAAGGGTGTTCTGAAAGCAATATGTGGGAACAAAACTCTCAAAGCAGTTCAAAGACCCACTTCTTCTAGTTAACTGCTAAACGAAACATCAAAGCAGTATGACAGGGAAAGCAACATTTCCCTAAGTCAGCAAACCATACTTATGCATGTACATCTGATGATATCACAGAAATGATTGAACTTATCAGCAGTCAAAAGCCCTTCGAACATCAGCCAGGAAAGGGTCTTCAAAGCTTCCCGTCCATTTCTAAGAGCCCTTTAGATCAGCTGGACATATTTGCTTTGCACTCCTATTTAACTAAAAACAAGAAATGACTAGAGAGTTAATCCACACAGCTGCGATGGCTCTGCATGTGATGATGCTTATGAAAGTGATGGGGAGGAAGATGAAGAGATCATTTCTCTAGATGAAGGATTTGTTTAATCTCAGAAAACAAACATTAATATACATTCCCTAGGGCATCAGTTTTCTTCACTATGTTACATCAATATTGGTATTACTTTAAATTTGTCAACTGAATAAAATTTATATTTTCAGTCCCACAAAATGAGGAATTTCACTTGCATAGTGGATCACATATTGCTGATACAGTGTACATGAGTACTTTCCACTCTAACTTACAGTGTAATAGGCACTTCACACCAATGAGGCAATTTTTGTGGTGGAGGGGGTGGGGGTGCAATTAAGCCCTACTAAACATTCAAAAGGTCCCAATAACAACATGGAATCCCAAATGACTCAAACTACAGTTATTTGCTTATTAGTTACCCCTGCTCCATAAAATTGTCACTGAAATATTACTGTTATTTTTGTTTCCCCTGATGGTTCACATTATGGAGATTCTACTGCACATGTCTTCTTGGGAAGGTGTTTCTGAATAATACTGAAAAAATCTGCAGCCATATCTTTACTGTACACTTGTAAGATGGATTCCTTCTTTTGTACAGAGATAAGGTCTGGCAAGTGTTCAAGGACCAAAGAAATCATTTCAATCGGAAACCCACTGGACAGGGCCACATAGCGCACAGTGCTTCTCCCAGTATCTTTTTGGAGTTGAAATCTATATTTCTCCATGTCTTGTTTGATTTTAAGTTTGGCCTCAGAAGTAAATAATTGGGAGTTACCCTCATTCTGTTCAGTGAGGGTCATCTCAGACTCATCTTGAACACTGAGTGCCTCAACCTGTTCAGCTGCATGCACAAGCATACAGTTTTCACACTGACAGTGTAGCCTGCGAAAGTCACAGCATGTGTGATCTTGAGGTTGATTGTCTGGAACCTTGTGGTCAAAATGATTTAAAATAATTTTTCTTTTACATTCCTTGGACTGGACATAGGACCGCATGGCTTCTGGTGTGTTTTTTTACAGGCTTTTGGAATGTCATAAGAATAATAATAAGTGTCAGCCCTAGCTGCAAGGCTATTTCTGCCAGCCCTCCCAACTTCGTGTATCTTACCCCAGTGTGAACAATTCTGTGAATGTCATTGCAGTCAATCCCAATTGCAAACGCCACAGTCACGAACAACACACGGTGGCTTGATTTCCCATTTACTAGTTCATCTACTATTGTCCTTCTCTCATGCTTGGAATATTGGGCATGATACATGGTAAAAAGTCTGTTCTTTGCTGAAGGCTCTGCTGAAGGGTGGTATTGGTCTTTGCCCATTTCATTGGAAAATACAGGAAACAGCCTGAAATTGTTTCTAGATTTCCATAAATAAGAGTGAGGGGCGTTTCCAGCCTCTTTGATTTGAGTTCTGCAACAATTGGCTGCAAAATTCTATCCAATTTGTCATCGCCCCTATCAGGACGCACCTGGGAGGCGTAAGTCCTGTTTGGACTACACTCAACTGTTACTGGGGTGGACAGTCCTTAGGCAGTTACAATGCCACTTTTTGTAGCTGCTGTTGATGTGCCTTTAAGTGCCAGTAGTGACACTCAGATGGGAACAAATTTGTTAACAGGCTTATTCTTCCACATGCTGGACGAAATGTGGCCCTTAACAAAAAACAGAAAAGAAGGTATAAATATAAATTTGTGTCCCACATGATGTTAATTTGTAATTATGTAATGACTGAAGTACACCATCCCATAAAATGGTTCATTTCCCATCCATCTTTCTCTTTTCATGGGTTGCTCTTTATTTAATCTCTGAAAACATGAGTTGCATGGATGAAAACCTCTCTCTGGGTATTTACACTTTCTGATTGCTTTCATTTCACAAGCCAGTTATTAACCGGTTTGAATGATAAAAAATGTAGACAGACAGACAGACAGACAGACTTTATTTATGCACGATAAAAGTAAAAGCTGTACAGTCTGTGGGGTCATATGAAAGATTTTAAAAATACAATAAATGCCTGACTAAAAAATCTATTGCAAGTTATTAGCCAGTGAGGTACACTGCAGCAAGTTTGTGGTAACAGTCCTTGGATATAAATTACAATGGTTTGATATTTTCTAGCTAGCAGGGAACCAATTAGATATATTCAAGGATGTCTATTTATCAAACAACATGACTTTTTAACGGTTTTGATTGAAAATAATAACGCATTCAGTAGGAAATTGGTCTATTCTGATCAGATGGTTTTAATATAAGTAATAAAAACTATTAGCATTTGCAGTGACCATAATCTTTTAAAATGTACATTGTACACGTGCACACTCAGTTACTTCAAGTTTGAAAACAAAGCAACACGACTAGAAGAAAAGATAATTATATTATATAAATACCATTCAAGAACCAAATGAGCCTCGTCCACAACAATGGCCTGCACCCTTTCGCTTTAAGCATTTTGGCAACATTCTTGTTGTCCTCGAATCGAATACTTCAGGGTGCCCAAACATCAAACAACATTTCTTGATATTTTCCGGGATGGTGACTTTTCCTTCCCCTTCTTCTTCTCCCACACTTTGTAAGACACACACATTCAACACTCCTTCCAGTTTTTGCACCTGGTCTCTCATAAACGCGCTCAAAGACGAAACTTAACGATAACAACAGAATCTTGCCCCACAGTACAGCAGCTTCGAATGTAATCCACCTGAATGTAATCGAACATCGAGGGTAAAATCGGATAACGATTTTCCGAAACCTGATGGCAATGCCACCAGCACACCTTTTTTCTACACATATAGCTCTTTCAATACTGCTCTTTCATTAACACTTTAATCCCTAATTTTTCCATGGAAAACTCAATTGCCTCGTGGAATAGTGACCCCGTTTGGTAAAACCGGATGTGCGAATACCTGACGCCTGCGCAGTTTGACCGATCACAGGATTCCTGTTTTCCGGTAAACGCTTTATCCCAGAGTCCCTCGTTCCCGACCGCTGGTCTAGGGTAACGCGGACTCTGGGAACGAGATTGCTTTGGTCTGCTCACTCCAACTCGACGCTCATTTTTCGAATCGCCTCTCTACAGACCGTCGTGACTCACAAGGGTTCAAGATCAGTCATATCTATAAGGGATTCAGAAATACGGAGCCCACAGACCTGTGCAAGGTTCATGCATAAGTTGGAGGATTCTTCTGCTCCTGAGGTGCAGTGACTGTGGCAGGCATTGCTGCAGATGAAGCCGATGGAATCATCAGATGCTGACCTCCTTGTGGTCCAGACATCATGACCAATGGAGGCTGGCCTTCCTGCGCACTAAACGGTTGCATAGCAACCGCACCACCTCCTGCTTGCACAGGAATGGCCACAGGGGCACCACCAGGAGGCTGGGGCATGATGTGCCCAGTAGAACTAGAAACATTCACCACTTGTTGTGCCTGGTTTTGTAGAATGAAAAAACAAAAGTGATGCTACCTAGCAACTAAATCGTAACGCGTCAAACAGAAAGACTGGATTTCAGTGCGTCTGTCCTTCGAATTCTTTCAGTGTCACGCGAGAAATCATAATTGCACGTCAGTGTTCTTATCACAAAATTAAAGTGAGAAGATAACCTATGCGATTTTACCTTCTATCGCTTGCATACTGTAAATAGAAACTAAAATTAAAAATAAGGTTTATTTTACCCCTACCACTAATTCGATATTACTTCTTATTTGCGTTGCAAAAACAATTCAACGAAACGTAACAAATTGAAGAATAGAAAGACAAGAGAAACTATACAAAAAAGATTTTCATTGGAAGAACGCAAAAATTGATTGATATTGCTTCTGCAGGAAACACCGTGCAAGTTACAGTCATCATTTCTAACTGTTTTAGCTGGAAATAATTATGTACCAAGGTACAAAACTCTTTTTATATTAGGGCCTGAGTGAAAACCGAAAAGGACATATTTAAACCCGCCAACAACGGTGTTTTTGAAAATCTAATGGGTGGGGGGAGGGGGGGAGAAATAACATTGAATTCTTTGTGTGGAATGCCCATACATGATAACAGATGGTTTGGATAAGTCATCCCACAGTATCTAGTATGTAAACAATTTTAGGAAAATCAGACCCTTAATTTCTTGAATACCACAATAGAACCTGTTCAGAGAGATTTTGGTCAGGTTGCATGACGATTTAACTCATTCACTAGTTGTATTCGTTTTTCATTTATTTTGCAGTAAAGAAATATTTCACTATACCTTGAAAAGTGGTGTCTTCTCTTACAGGTAGTTTGAAGTGTAACAGATATCCGAGCCCAAGGGTTTGTACTTAGGGGACAAGAGGGTTTAAGTGCTGCTATCGAAGGAGTGTTATCAGAGGGGTATAAGCGGAGAAGTGTCAGTGGAGAAATGAAGAGGTCTTAGTTTTCCGTCTGATTGAACAAAACATGTTTTCCGGTAGGCATAAACTAGAAGGGCTCTTGGAGAGAAGAAAGGTTGTTATCGGAGAGATATTATCAGAAGGGGTATGATCGAAAGGATTTTATCGGCGCGATTTTTCCATCTGGTTTGTTAAAGAGTGAGAGGGAACCTTTGGTTTCTTTCCTATGGTACTCATACCTGGTGATCGGTAGCTGCATCACAGCATGCACAAGGTTTCATCAGACAGCAACAAATCGGTGCCCAGATTCCAATCACAAACGCAGCAATCCCAAGAACCAATATTATTGCGCTGATAGCCATTTCAGCATCATAATTTTCGTAGTCGTCGGGGTAGTAAGAGGAATCTTGCCAGTCTCGACGTGTGGCAATGGAAATGCTGTAGAAGAGGATGATTATCCCACCGAAAACAGCAGATGTGATGGAGAAACCCATGAACACGCCATTCTAAAAAATATTAAATCAGTGAAAACATCTTTATTGGCTAACTACACTGGCTGATTCATTCAAGTAGTTGATTGTTTCATTCTTCGGTCAATAAAACGTGATACAACTAATTTTTAAATTCTTGTTAAAAGGAGAGGAACCCAGGGGTTAAAAGGCAAGCATTTAGCGACTGTGCAGTAATTGTCAAGAGGGGTGGGGGGGGGAGGCATAAAGTAAAATCAATGCAAGGATAGGGGGGGCCTTGAATTAAAATAAGTTACTCAAGAGGGGGGGTGGGCTTTAAGCTTTATTTCAAATATAATATGTACATATTTACACTTTGGGAAATTAAACTGAGATGAAACGCGTAAATGCAAGCTTCCCTCCTAAAAACCCGACACAAATTTCTAACATTAACTTAATTTATGAAAGAAAGTTAAGTCTTTTAAACTTTACATGTAAACTAGACGAACGACAAGTATATTAGTACTTACTGAAAGCTTAATGTTCTGTTTGCTGTTTACGTTTTTAACTGACCACCAGTTTCAACAGGTGGTGATATGACTAGCGATTTTTCTGTATGAGCTACGTAACTGCAGAAGTCCCTAACCAGCTCAGCAGCTTCTCCAGAAAAACAGTTGAATGCAGTAAATCATGCAAACAAGCTTTGTCCGTTTTTAAGGTGAGCAAATCAAAGACAAGGTTTCTTCCTCAATCGACTGCAGTTGCAGTATCCCATAAATCTCTGGTTCATAGTCATTTTCAAGAAGTGTTCCTCCCAGGGACCTAAATAAAACACATGCTCTTTTCCTTCTGTTCTGAAGCTGTAATCCTTCCCTTGTTTCTTTTTCTTTTTTTTTTTTATAACAAAAACCTTTATTGATAATCAAAAAACAAAGTACAAGGTACAAGGCAAGCCTACATTAAAACACAAATACATTACAGAAAGCAACAATGCATTACAGAATGCTTATCTACAAACAAATGAAGGTCACAAAAATTGGGTCAAATAATTGATATTAAAATTCCTTAAAAGCTGTCAACAAAGGGAAGCAGTATTTGCCATTTTTTCTTATGAATTTTCGTGTCATCATTATTCTTTGCAATAAGACTTCTGTTTGATATGCAGAGCATATTTTGGCTTTCATCAGTGTTAGAGTGGGTTTTATGTTTAAAGAGTGGCTTTGGTAAATTATATATTTATCGAGAATAATTACATGATTTAATGATAGACCACTGAGAGTTAGAATATCTCCACAATTCTTTGTGCTTTAACAAGGGATTCTACGTGCGGCATTCTTAGCCCGCCATCCTTGTAGTCACCGATTAGAGACAAGCGTTTTATTTTATCTTTGCGGCCTCTCCACACAAACTGGAATAAAACTGTGTTGATTTCTTAAATGATATCTTTTGTTAGCGGTAATTGGGCTGCTCTAAACATAAATTTAGGCATTGCGTACGTCTTGATTATCCGATTCGTCCAAGCAGTGTTAACCAATTCCAAAGATTAATAGATTTTTTAAATAGATTTGATGATACTCTCGAAATTAAGTTCCTGAAACTTTTGCCAGTCGTAGGTGAAGTATATTCCCAAAATTTTCATTGGTTTATTAACTATGGAGATTCCGATGTCCTCTGGGGCCGCATGCAACAACAACAACAAGCTTTTTATTTGCATGACTACATAGAAATTTGGTAGTATTGCAAAAGCTACTTAAATTTAATTACATATTATTTCATTAACTAAGATAATTAGTAAAGTAGAAAATAACATAACATAACATAACATAACATAACATAACATATATGAAACAATTACTAACAATAATTGTTCATTTAACTGTTCGAAGTGGTGATCATTGTAACGAGATTGTCTCTCAATTCAAAGCATGCCGAGATAAATGAGATTAGCTTAATGTTTACAAAGTAGTCAGTGGAATTCATAAGATGTGATAATAGAGTTTCGCGTGGTAGTAGTCGTAATAATGGGAGTTTGGATTCTATCTTAGAAAAGAATATGCCGCGTAACTGAGAATAAGCTGGGCAATCTAACAAAAAATGAGTTTCATCTTCAATTTTGTTGCAATTGCAGAAGTTGCATATTCTTTCATTACGAGGTATATTGTCGTATCTACCTGTTTCGATCCTAAGTTTGTGACAGCTTATTCTCAGTTTTACTAATGTTTTCCTTAAAGGGTTCTTCCTTGTTAAATCTAAGTAGGTAGAAGGGCTATAATTATTTTTAATAGTGCTATAAAAACTAAGTTTTTGCGAGTTTTGTAGGGTCTGATTCCAATGTGAAATATACTTCTGTTTCATGATATTAATATACTGTTTAATTTTACAATCATTTAATGAACTATAGTTAAAGTGATTAAAATTATAGTATTCATTTATTTTCATGACACTAGAGTAGAAACTATTTTTTCCGTTATCATAAAGATCAATCGATATTTTTAAGGCTTGTCTGACTATAGAGTTTTCATCCTTTTGGTGTAAGTAATTTAGATAACTTAGTATCTTCTTATTTATATCAATGATCAGAGGGAATTTACCAAGTTCGGCTCTGCATGCAATATTGGATGCCTTGTTATGTACTTCTAAGTATCGTTTACAAAACTGCAAGTGAGTTTTCTCAATTGGGGAAAGGTCCCACGACTTAAAGTCTGATTTCACAAAGGCACCCCAAACTTCACTGTTGTAGGTTAAGATTGGTAAGATTTTTGAGTCGAAAATTTTGTATGCTATTGAAGGTTTAAGTTTATTGAAATCTGTGTGCCGTCTTAGACTAAAGAAAGCATGAAGAGCTTTTTGTCGTAGATGTTCAAGTGAGAGTGTAAAATTTCCTGAAGAAGAGATGCGAGTCCCTAAATAGGTATAGTCTTGAACAATGTCTATTTTTTCACTGCCCACATGAAAAGCATAATCAGATCGTTTTTCATGCAAACTTCTCAACCAATATGGCTCCGTTTTTTCCTCGTTTATTTTCAACCCTGATATGTTACCAAAGTTCTCCAACAGCGTGACTAACAGGCGAAATGATTTTGTGTTTTTAACGAAAGTGGTTAAATCGTCTGCGAAAACACTGAGCTTGACTTCGTTTTTCCCTAATGTAATTCCTTCAATTTCTTTAGTTTTACGTATAGCCACATTTACGACTTCGAGTGCAATGATAAATAGTGGGTCGCCTTGTCGAACACCACGTTTGATTTCAAAAAGTTCAGAAGCAAAGCCGTTGTTCATCACACAACTTGAAATATCTGAATAAAGTACCTTCACCCAACGAATAAACGATTCTCCAAAATTGAAGGATTGTTACGCTTCTGTGAGAAATTGCCAGTTTATTGAGTCAAAGGCCTTTTCAAAGTCGAAGGTGGTCATGAGCCCGGGAATGTTATTTAGCTTGGTATACTCCATGATATCACCAATTGATCTCACTGCATCAAAAATAGTTCTGCCCTTCACGTATGCGCATTGATTCTCGTGTATAATTTCAGGGAGAACTTTCTCTAATCTTGTAGCTAGGGCTTTGGATCCAATTTTGTAATCTACTTTTAGTAAAGATATAGGTCTCCAATTTTCCACAAATCTTTTATCTTTATCTTTCTTTTCGATAAGTCGAATTATTCTCTTCGCGAATTTGATAGCTTTCTTTCCGGCTTGTTTCCCTTCTTTTTCTGTTTTTGGATTCTGTTGGTTTAGATTTCGAACCAATCTTATAGCCAGTAGCATAGTACTTGGCAGATACCCTGTCCAGATCTTCAATAAAGAGATCAACATCCTTCTCAACGCCAGACTTAATCTCATGGCTTTTATCACTGTTAAAATTGTGGTGGCAGCTTAGTCCAGTTCTAAGTTTATCAGCCCCGATCACGAGCCAGAGAGAACCGGAAGTTTAAAAATTCGCAAGGTCTGGTTGCTAGGGAGTGACGTCATGGGCTTGCAAGTTAGCCGTCACCGTATTGGACTTGCGGTTTCACACCCGCAGGGTTTCTATCGGGCTCTTTTGACTTAAAGTTCTAAAGAGGTTGGATTTCATAAATATTTTGACAAGAGCGGTAAAATTCAATTATTCAATCTTTCACTCCTTTCCTTCTGCGAATGGATGCTTTCGATAATCGGCGGGTTCGAGCTCTCTACAAGCACTTCAGGGAGTGTTTTTAACTAAATTAGAAGATGTGTGAAATGTGGCGTTTCAGTGTAGTCCGTTCACCGGCAAGTTTTATGAACGAAGTGGCCAAGTACCAGCTCGCAGACGTGGCGGGCTTTCTGATCTTTCTGATCGGAGAGTTACCACAGAAGAGCTGTTTCTTATTTGGTGTTGCTTTTGCCATTCCGCGTTACAAATGTAAAGCAAGCAAAGCGTGATATCGGCGAAAATTACCTACAAACAATGCAGTACAGACTACAAATCACTACGGCGAAACGTCTTCAGGTAATGGAAGGAATCCACTGTAACATGTAACTGGTAGTCTAGCGAAATAACCGTACAACGAGGTAAGTTATTCCTTCGATCGTATCTTTAGATAAGGTAAACGCTTGCGTCCGCTCGCTCGCAATCTCTCCTTTCAGGGATAATCGAGCGAAAAAACCACAGCAGCAGCGAGCTCCAAAATCGCCTGCCGCGTGGAAACGTGGGCCGCGCGTGATGAGCTGCCGCTGTAAGCGCACGCCACGTTTATATTTATTTCTAAAGAAAAGTAGCTCTTTCACAAATGCAGTTTTCAAAGAGGTCCTTAACGAAATAAATAAACTAGACATCTATGAACTCTTTCGTAAGAAAATAAACAAGTAAACAAGAAGCCATGTTACACACTCTGTAGTAAAAATAACATAACTGAGTTGACACGCGCATTTGAATACCTTTTCTCGTTTACCCAGGTTGGAGTGCATCACCGTATGCCGTATGCCATGGCATCACCGTATGCCAGAGCGCTTCTGGGATATGCAACATAACAAACATTTTGAGACAAAATTTAAGAGAAATGTTGTTTATCTTTTCCTAGTTCACCCAGGTTGAAGTCCATGGCATCAACGTATGCCTGAGCGCTTCTGGGATATGCAACATAACAAACATTTTAAGACAGAATTTTAGACAAATGTTGATATCTTTTCTGGTTCACCCAGGTTGGAGTCCATGGCATCAACGTATGCCTGAGCGCTTCTGGGATATGCAACATAACAAACATTTTGATACAAAATTTAAGAGAAATGCTGTATACCTTTTTCTGGTTCACCCAGGTTGGAGTCCATGGCATCAACGTATGCCTGAGCGCTTCTGGGATATGCAACATAACAAACATTTTGAGACAGAATTTTAGACAAATGTTGATATCTTTTCCTGGTTCACCCAGGTTGGAGTCCATGGCATCAACGTATGCCTGAGCGCTTCTGGGATATGCAACATAACAAACATTTTGAGACAGAAGTTAAGACAAATGTTGATATCTTTTCCTGGTCCACCCAGGTTGGAGTCCATGGCATCACCGTATACCTGAGCGCTTCTGAGATATGCAACATAACAAACATTTTGAGACAAAATTTTAGACAAATGTTGATATCTTTTCCTGGTTCACCCAGGTTGGAGTCCATGGCATCACCGTATGCCTGAGCGCTTCTGGGATATGCAACATAAACATTTTGAGACAGAATTTTAGACAAATGTCGTACATCCTTTCTGGTTTACCCAAGTTGGAGTCCTGACATCACCGTATGCCTAGAGGCACTTCCGGGATAAAAGTCACACATTCTCCGCACTTTTTCTGAAGAATCGCCCTCCAATTTAATGGGAAAAAAAGTGATTCTTGTCTTATTATCAATAACCCCCCTCCCCCAAAAACAATCCTACCTCAAAGATAAGCCCCTGAAAAAAACGGCTTGGAATTATTGCCTTATTTTATTATCGCACGCAAAGCCTGTGTATTTCGCGCCCGCCTGCTTAATGGTCAGTTTGTTTTCTTTTGACTAAATATTTCCTTTTTCTGATACTTGTGCCTATTCTCAGTGCACAAAAGAAATCCCAAACACTTCAGTTAGTCAGGAGCCCTGCGCTGTCAAATGTTGTCCGTATTTCGCAAGTTGGAACCAGAATAAAATTGGAGGTGCTTATAATTATTCCGGTGCGACTTTCGAACCGGTGTGAGTTTATTTTGGTTCGCTCTGTATTTATTTTACATGATACCGGAAAGTACACAAGAAGACATAGCACAAAGGACACGCGAGAGACACGAGCCAGGGCGAAAATCGCCTGGGGTGTGAAAACGTGATGCGCGCGTTATGAGCATGTTCACGTTCGACATGTCAGAGTGTTCTTTTTGCCTGGGTATTCTTGAGTGAAAAGAGACTGCTCGTAGTCTAGATACTGGTCCAGAATCCTATGTCGGTAAAATTCAGTCTTTGTCTTACTATTTCATGACAGAAGGAGCTCATCGTCGCAAAAATGGAATATGTAAACGCGGTATAAATCTCCTACCGGAAAAGGATAATATGAGCTCGTCTGGAAGAAATTTAAGCGGCTGATAATTTCACGTAGTATTTCAGCGTTGATATCCTTGTTTCAGGCTTTGCCGATCGAGTGAAACGGGATGAAATTTTTAATTATTTTGCAGTATAACTAACGCCAGGACAGTGTGCTTGAGTAGAGTGTAGTTTTTCGATTTGCCGATGGAGATCCGTCGCGTGGTCAACAGCCTAAATTTTTCTTCTTCAAGGCTATACTTTAAGCGATTTCCTGCCACACCGCAATTAAAACCTGTTTATGTATCTCTCAAACGCCATGAATAACATTAGAATCAATTAAAACTAGCAAGAAAGAATTTCACGCTTAAAGATTATAACACATTCGCGCGAAAATTAACGCCTAAGTGGAACAGAAACGATCATCAAAACTGATTTAATTACATTGGAATGCTAGTAAGTTACTGGGCTTCACGCAGAGATACGTGTCTTTAAGACACGTATCTCTGCGGGATCCCAAGGTAATTTTTGGTTGCTAAGAGCGTCTGGCTCGTTTTCAGGAAAGAGGCTCTCTTCATGTTCCGCTATCTTATCTTTAATGGCTTGAAGTTTCAGCGTGATTTCATTTGCCTTGGTTTTCCACCTCATGATATAACTATTATGTGGTTTTGGCTTGTAGTCGTCAGAGAGAAATCGACGCACGGGGGGAGGGGGGGGGGGGGGGTCGTACGTTATTTTTCACAGTTCAGGAGGGTGGGCAACAACTAAACTCAATACTTCAGGAGGGGGTTATACCTAATTTTTCGCTACTTGAAGCCCATTTTTCATTTCCCTCCCCCTGATAATTATTGCGCAGTTCCTGCATCAGCAGTTATTAGTTATTATTTTAAAAAATACAAAACTACAATGATATTCACGTTATAGGATACATTTTTGCATTCGTGTATGACCTAACATTAACGTTATCACATATTACGATAACATCATCATAGAGTTATTACATAAATGTAAAAAGAAAAAACACGCAAAATTGTAAACGTGAGGAAACAGAGAAATAATTGTAATAAAGCGATATTTTGGTTAATCATTCGCTTATTGCTTAAAGTAATTTAATTTTATCATTTTTGAAAATGCTTTAGAAGTTTACGATTCTGACCCTTGAACTGTGAGAGAAAACATGTGATTAATTATAGTGTTTGAGAGGGTTGGGCTCTTGAAAAATATCAACTTACAAAACAGTTGCGGGATGTAGTTCTGTCTCTTGCACTGCCAGGAATGCCCAAACCTCCTGTGATGCACATCTGTAACAGAACAAATATGAGGGTAGGTCACCATTTTTATTATTTAGAGAAGCCCTGGATATACACGAGCGAGCGTGGCTCTGATTGGCTCATATCCTGTGGGTGGAGAAAAAAACATGCTTCTTTAGAATAGCAACAAAGCAAACAAACAAACAACATTTCTTATAATCCAAAGGTTTTCTATATAATAAAACGATTATTTCTCTCAGAATCTCGTCACACGTAAACGCGTACCCACTAGTACTAGATATCATGTAGACCTTTGGTATTCGATTCAGAAAAAAACAACAACAACAACAACCACAGCTAAATCTCGTTTGATTGGGTAACGTCAGCTCACGTATAATATATAAATTTAGCCAAGCCTAAAAGCGGAGCTCCACAATTTTTTCTTTCTTTCTTTCTTTATTTATTTATTTATTATTATTATTATTATTATTATTATTATTATTTTATTTTTGCTGGTACTTAATAATTTGTGAAGATATTCTCATTCCAGTCGTTAAAAAAAAATTATGTTCCCGCTGAGTATTGAGCTCGACTCACCGACAGCGCAGGCCGGAATCTTACTGCAAGGCCACAAATTATGCAACTCACCCCAGACCTTACACATTTTCTTACTTGGGCAGACAGGCAGTGAAATTCACCCAAAGGTGCAAAGAATTCAGCGCCAAATCCGATTCAGAAAAATGGTCAGGACTAACTGTATATATCTACATGTTATTCGCCGCCGGGGGGAGGGGGGGGGAGGGAGTTACTCCCTTATCTGAACTTACCTGTACGTGTGGCCCGATAGGGTATGGTTTTCACAAGGGGTATGGGGTATGGGGTATCGATTTCATCACTTTTTGTCTTAAATGGGGTATGTTCTGTGGCAAAATCCCGGGGGAGATACTCCCTTATTTGGCCTAAGCGGATATGTGCTGCTCAACAGGGTATGGTTCTCAGGATCTCGCGTCTCAAACAGGGTGTACAATTTCACTATTTAGCTAGTGTCTTGAACAGGCTGTTTTTCTGAACTGGAAGCCTTGAACCCTACATGTGGGCACCAGCAATTTTTTAAAATCTAATTCTATAACGTCATTTATAAAAAAAATACTTTCTGTATGGGAAATGAACAACAAGGCGGACAAAAAACGCAAAACACAAGCAGAATGTAAAGGTCTCTTGTCTTAAACAGGGTAGCGGAATGAACGGATTTTGTCTTTAACAGGGTCAGGGTTTGAAGGCCTCGGCGGCACCCCCTACCCAAAGGAGCAAAATCTGCGATTTGTGTCTTAAGGGACGGACCAGTAGAAAAGTTATGGAGGGGGGGGGGGGGGGGAATTTTCGAGCTGCTCGAATTTTGTTTTGTTGACATTTCCCTTGCAGGAACATTTTTTTTTCGTCAAAATGTCGTGCACGAATTTTTCTTTTTTTTGATGATGATGATAAAAATAATCTTATGCACTATAAATCCTTTCAAACTGGATTATGGGGGTGACCATGACTATAACTTATAATTTAAAACATTAAATCGTTAAGCATTAAATCATTTTCAGCTGTATATTGAAAATAAATAAAACCGTAGTCTATTAGACTACAGTTTACACTCTTTTTCTTATCAGAAATCTGACCCAGATCTGATCAGTCAAACTGTTCAAAATCTAATCGGTCAAGCTCTGCACATCAACGGTGCACAACAGGATCTCCAAATACTCTACTCGGCTCTGTCGCTCATGAATTAATCTGACAATACAGGAATTTTAACCTTTATGGGCCGGTTATTTAAACAAGGTCTGATTGAAACTGCGGCTTAAGACTATGACTGTACCTCCCAAATCTGTTCATAAGCAGGTCATTTTAAGGAGGGAAAAGTTGTTCTTCTCTGTGCTACATGCCTTCTTTACCCTGTTTACTGTAAGCAAAGTTGAAATATCAGGATTGGCCACTCTGAAATTGGTTCAGAACAGGGCTGTAGTGGTGCTTAAGTTTAAGTAGTGAAAAATATTAAACAATAGTTTCAATCTACCCTTGGGGGGTAATTTAAATGCTGTCGCCTAGCTGTCTGCCAAAGATAATACAGAGATACCTCCTAGAACTCGGCTTTTCTCTGTGAACACTTTTCTTATTAGGTAATCACTGAGGCATTAAAAAGTTAGAATCCGGGAAAAATACTACTGGAGACATAACTTTGCCCACAAAACGAGATGCTGGCCCCTCTTAAGGATACCTTTTTTAATAGGGGAGCCTTCCTAAGGCAGACACGTTGCATCCGAAAAATATACTTTAATCAGGCAACTCAGTGAATCGAAGCGCTAAACTTTTAATGCTATTTATCTCGAGTGTCAAAATGACAATAGATTGATTGCTATTTTGGTTTCGACAAGGCTAACTGAAAAATACTGATTTCATTCCAGTTCCAAAATTATGAAACATGTCAGCCTTTTGTCTAAGAGAAGCAGCGCGTGCAAACAATGGGCCCGTTTATTTGCTTCAGCTTGTCTTGACTAAAATATATGCATAGAAATGTCGAAAGTAAGTCCACTCTTGCTTCAAGTTTACACGACTAACAGGTGTTTACACCTGACCCCGATCAACGAAAAGAAACATCCTGAAGAATTGTATTCTGTGTTCGGCCTTGTTCTCTCAAAAGATGTGCACAAAGCACATGCCGGAGCTTGAGTCAGGCAGGGGCATCCAACCAGTTATTTCTCTAGAATACCAGTTCGGAAAATAATAACCGCCTCACAAATTCGGGTTCAATCGTGGGAAAATGTTTGCCTGCAGTCATCTCAAACCCTAACCTTTGTAACATGATGGGAAAATTAATTACTTTTGTTTTTGGAGGGACAAATAAAATATGTCGTATGTAATACGAAATTAAGTCAGGTAGCATTTTTGAAGAGCAAACAGCAGCTCGGTAATTTGAACGATAAGATTTGTTTCCTATAACGCTCTGCGACTTTAAGAAACATTTTAGCTACAGAATCCGAACAGATCAACCTGTGTTTTACCGTATTTAAATTATATCCATTTTGAAGGCCCGGAAACAATCGGAGAAAATGACATTTCTTGTATTTTGCTTACATTTTCCTGACTGGTGCCCATGTTGAGCGTGCTAAAGATTTATATTAAACAAGGATCAAATGTGTTTGAATCTCCTTACAGTGGCCAATTTACCTTATTTTAACTGAAGCTGTTATCAATGTGAAAAGATACCTTCCCGGACCCACCCAACCAGCATCACAGCATCTTTAGAAACTAATTCCTGACATTTTAGTTTTCAATGCGGCTATCTGATTAACGATATTTTCTGAAAGCCTATACTTTGCAACAGCATCGTTTAGAACTGCTGGCCGTTGCTAATACAGTCAGTAACTCAATTGGCTGTCCTCTTTTAGCTTCCCACAGTCTATTCTAGTAGGAAAGAGGCCTAAATTTCAGCCGTGTCCTCTGCTAACCTCCAAGAGTAAGCGACCAGGAGAGACATAGGAAATGCAAGCTGCGTGTTAAAAGGCCCGTTTACACATGCGATTTTTGGTGCAATTTTTGTCGCGCTCTCCAATGCAACTTTTGTCGGAAGTGTAAACTAGCAGCGATTTCGCTGCGTTTCCAGTGCAATATTTGCTGCAATTTCCACCAAATTCCCAGCAAGTTGCATCAAGTTTCGAAAATGTTCGAAACCTCTGCGATATCGCGGCGACAGATCGCGCAGAAATCGCCGCTAGTTTACACTAACTTGCAATTTTTATCGCGAGCTCGAGCGCGACAAAAATTGCACAAAAAATCGCAAGTGTAAGCGAGCCCTAAGGAAGCGGACGAAACGATAAACGTTGATAGTGAAGAGAGACGGAGCTCCCTTTTGTCTCCTTCTCTGTCTGTTTTCCCAGCTATAATTTTTGGTATCATTTATTTTTTTTGTAGAGCTTCATAAAAAAATCGGGAGGTTGTTCCAGATTTTCGGGACGACCCTCATTACTGTGTAGTGCTGTTCAAACAGCAAGTGTTAGAGTTGACACCCCTCGTCATATACAATAATATTTACAATCCAAATTCTGAAAGGAAATAAAAATGGACAATGCTGATAATTAGAAAACAACTGTTCACTGTGCTTTACAATGGTCTCAGAAAGGGTACATGCTTTCCCTTGAAAACGTCCCTTTAGAGTGACTACATGCGTCCTTTCTTGTCATGCACAGAGGTCAAGGACAAGATATGTAGCAAAAGATGTGCCCTTAATTGCATATCTACTCCAATCTTTGAGCTGTGTATTTAAAAAAGAGATGAGGTTTAAAATGGTTCATGATAATTTCAACACCCTGTCTGCATGTCCAGAAGCCATCAAATTAGTAGGCGGTTTATTCAAAGAACTGATGTTTTTCACCCAATTTGTTTTCTTGCATCAGGAGCTGTTTGCATGCATTCCTGAGATTTGTGGGAAATAGTTTGGAAGGCTAATGCAGGAATTTTTTTCTGGGCTACTCACTGTGCCTGAATTTTTTGGACTCAATTTCCCCTTACATGAATTTTTTTTGTACTTAATGGTCCGTTCCTGACAGGGTCAGGGTTTGACCACCCGGGCGGAACCTCCCTACCTGAGCATCTGTTGCGTAGCCCCATGGGACATGTTATAATAATAATTAAACACTTTTATAGTGCTCACATCCACTAGTTGTTCGTGGCACTTTACAACAATATTTAAAATAATAATTTTATAATAATAAATATATAAAAATAGAAATAAGAAGATATAAAACATTTAACTCTAATAACAATAGATTAATAATAATAATTAATAATAATTACTTCTATCTTGCAATTGCTATCCTTCTTGTTCGTATGAACTAAGAACTGATCAACAAAAAATTAAGTCGGCAGCCTTTTCTCATTATATTTGACTTACAGAGACAAAACCTTCGATGGTGAAACTGAAGGAGCAAACTGCGACTATTCAACAGGAGCTTGCAGTCGAAGGAAGCCGGAATGAAAGAATGGAATTCATTATCTGACTCCTTCAGCCCTCAATTTTGCAGAACACCGCCAAGATGACGTGAAAAACAAACTTGCCAAATGTTCACTTGAACATTTGAACGAAAAGCAAATTTGCCAAATGTTCAAACGTGTGAGCTTCGTCGAAAAAAGCGCAGCCTTTGAATTCTTCATATGAGTTGCAGCTTGAATGTTTGAAACATTCAAACTTCTATTCCCTTCACATTGTGTCTTTTTAGTTGTGCGATGAATGCGGTATTGATTGATCAAGTACCTACCCACAGTCCGATCCAAATTCCAAAATACGTTTCACCGGTCCAAGAATAATAGTAATCAACGAGGCGATCGGCAATGCCAAAACAGATCAGTAAAAACCCAACAAGGATATGCGCCAAGGCAAGGAGCCTTGCCATTTTGGCGGCCAGGACTGAGTGTTCGGCCATGTTAGCTTGGTGTGCATACGTGCTTTGCATCTCAGACGGAGCGTGAATAAATATCAGTAGGTCCAGAGGGCAGCTACATAATAAATTTCTCTTTCCAAATCTATTGTTCACTGGTTTAATAGTGTAAACTATTAGTGTAAACTATTAAACCAGTGAACAATAGATTTGGAAATAGAAATTTATTATGTAGCTGCCCTCTGGACCTACTGATATTTATTCACACTCCGTCTGAGATGCAAAGCACGTATGCACACCAAGCTAACATGGCCGAATACTCAGACGGAGCGTGAATAAATATCAGTAGGTCCAGAGGGAAGCTACATAATAAATTTCTACTTCCAAATCTATTGTTCACTGGTTTAATAGGGACACTGTCACGGGGATGTTTACGTTTTGGGGTGAAAATGTGCTGAGATTGGAATTAAATGCCTTTTCTCGTACATAGAATACTCCGAGAACTTCAAGAAAAAGAAATCAAATGATTTTCTCAAAGGAATAACAAACCATAGTCAGTTTCTGGCGAGTTTTTCCACGAAACAAAGGAAAAACTTGAAAAACATCAGCCCGATGTGTTTTCAAGTTGCAATCCATTTCCATCCTAGAGATCCGCAGCCAAACACACTTAATTATAGTCAGACTGGTAGAGTAGTTTTAAGCGAAACTCTACCAGTATTTTTGGGTTTCCTCTAAGTAGAATATGTCTTTTAGCTTTTTGAAGCTATCCTTACAATTGGTGACAGTGTCCCTTTAATAACCTACATGTTTCTTTTTGTGTCTTAGAGGAAGCCTATCTTAGAGGTTCCGGCAAGTCTCTCTGTTTGTATGTCCGGTTTTGTAACAGTTCCCGAACCCCTTCCGCCCCTTCTTCTCTCCGCACTGGCATGCAGTGTTTGTTTGTGTTGTTTGTCACGTTTCGGTACGTTGTCATGACTCATTTCTTTGGTTAAGGAGGCTCGAAAGGGTTTTTAGACGCGCACGCGCGCGTAGCCTACACACGACAAGGCGAGAATGCACGCGTCAGCTGTGTGAAACGAAATCTCTAGTAAATGTCGCGCGTGCAAAGTACCGGAAGTGAAAGACGGCGTAAAATCGCCCGAACTGGAAATAAAACGTGCACAAAACATTTGTTTTTATCTCGAAATTTTGCTTGGTGACCCATCCTGATTTTTTGCATGCATGTATCACTAAGTGTGCTAATTCTAATAGAAACATTTGGAGTAAAGTTATTCAGTGGAATTTTTTGTAATAATTCAAAACAACTTTTTGCCATACCACCAGAAAAGTTAAAGAATTTTGGGAGCTTTCCAAAAATGTAATAAAAAGGGTAGGTCACCGAACCAGTTTTTCAGATAATCAGCAAAAACTGAAATTTGGAGGTTCTTTTCATGGACCTTTGACGTTGCTATGGTAACGCCTATGACGTCACAATCAGCCGTAAAGTATTGCCCGACAAAAGGAGTGCTAAGATATTTATAGTTTGCCTACATGGTCAGAAATAATTTTTTGTAACCTTTCATCGTTTCAAAAGGGTTAAAACAATTAAAAACCCTTTCGAGCTACCTTTATAACAAGGTTCCGTATAGTCTGGGTAGGAGTATTCTCGAGAGAGCCGACTGTTGTCTGTCAGGGCCCAAAGGGGCTTAGGGCTCCAAGGCTCCGAGCTCAAAATGCAGGGCTCTAGGGCTGTAAGGCAGAAAACTTGGGGCTGTAGGGCTCCATAGCCGTACTCAAGAGCTCCGTTTAGCCAGAATATTTTTTTTGTCCCCGCTCCAAGTAGAGAAGGCTTTGGTCTCCGGGCTCCACGGCAAAACTTTCGGGGGGCTCCCGGGCTCCAAGGACCCCGTTTGAGACCATGAGTCAGTTACGGTGGCCCACAAGTGCACTCCAAATTCCAAACGACACTCCAAATTTGTAAGCACACTCCCAATCCGAAAACCTCACTTCCAATTCTAAAAACTCACTTCAAATTCTAAAATTCACTCCGAATTCTAAAAACTGACTCCGAATTCCAAAACTTCTCTCCGAATTCTAAACACTCACTCCGAATTTCAAAACTTCACTCCGAATTCTAAAAACTCACTCCCAATTCTAAAACTTTACTCCGAATTCTAAACCTCACTCCGAATTCTAAAACTTTACTCCAAATTCTAAAAACTCACTCCGAATTCTAAAAAATCACGCCGAATTCTAATACTTCACTCCGAATTTTATAATCTTACACTCCGAATAATTCACCTCACCCAAACATTTTCACTCCGTTCAACTAAATAATCTCGCTCGGAAAAAAACACTTCCGGTTTGAAACTAGAGTGTATCATCTGAAAACAAACTTGATATCCGATCTCCAATACAATTCTAATTAATCGGAGTTAGGGCAGGTGTGTCTGACACTGAAATAGTCAACTAGATGCATAGGTATAAAGATTACGGTACAAATCTAAGGCTTCTCGCCAGGTTTGGGGGTTTGAAAGCCCTGCAGCATGAAAGACATACTGAAAATAGTCCTGGTATTCATTGGTGCTCTCTGCAAGGGCAAGGTGATTCTCCGTGATATAGTCACACTGCTGTGCACTGACAGGAGCAAGAAAATACTCAGTATTGTGCAGTTTAGGTAAGTAAAACAACTCACTGGGTCTTCCTTTTACAGTGTCATAGCGCGACCTCCGATGTAGTGGCTGTTCCAGTGTTCTTTTACCCCAGTTATCCAAATCTTGCTGAATCAGTCCGGAAAAACAGAACCACAAGCACTCCATCTGTAGTTCATTACCATTAGTGAAGACTTGTTGTTCCAGGAAGTCCTTGAGAAACGTTGATCCACCAAGTAGTTGTGTGTTGTCTTAGGTACAACCACCACCCTTCTATTCGTCGGTTATGAGGTGAGGTTCCATAAATATGTGCCAGATCGTTGCCGATGAAATAGCATTGTGCTGCTGCTTAACACGGCCGTTCTCAGTACCACAGTCAGTTCTAACCTTCAGAGGGCATCCTCCGTATTCCTTCACAGCATCTATATAATATCTAACTCAGTTTCAATAATCCCGTAGTACGGGATTATTGAATTGTTTGTTCTATCCAATCTTAACCATATTACCTTGCGGCTGTAACCGTCAATACAGCCATGGATCGCGAAACCGTCAGGTTTCATTTTGTCATACCCGTCAATATCCCAACAGTAGTCAACCCTGGATTAGTGTAGACTCTTCTCTTTAGCTTCCGCCTTCGTCTTCTTTCGCACCGCTCAGGATCCGTTTCTTGTAAGTATGTCGCCACTGCTTGCCTCGACACCTGATAACCCTCACGGCGCAAAGTATGCCACATGCTCCTGTAGCCCGATTAACAGCCAGGCCCATCTAACTCTTCCTGTATTATAGTTCTGACATCCTGTTATTTCAATCCAATAGTTTTCGTCGTCGAGTGACTTGACTCTCTCCTTGAGCGTTCGCAAGCTCATTCTATTCCGTGGTATTTCAGCAAAAAGCACAGAATGGCCTCAAACTCGTATCCTTCGTTGAAATAATATTTCAGTGCTAGCGTTTCTTCATCAAGTTCAGCACCACAGGTGGCACAGGGTCAATGTTGCTGTGCAAACTTCACATTTTAGTGACGTTGTCAAGTTTGTCACCGCCATCTTGAAAATGCACAAGATATCCGGAGGTGTGTCTGTGTGTGGAGTGTTGTACTAGCGGATTGTGAGGGTTTAGAAATTTCTTAGTGAAGTTTAAGTTTTACTGTATTTGAAGTGCGGTTTTGGAATTCGGAGTGCAGTTTTAGAACTGGGAGTGAGTGTTTAGAATTCGGAGTGAGTTATTGGACTTCGGACTGAGTTATTGGAATTTGGAGTGAGTTTTTAGAATTCGGAGTGAAGTTTTGGAATTCGGAGTGAGTTTTTAGAATTCGGAGAAAAGCTTTAGAACTGGGAGTGAGTGCTTAGAATTCGGAGTCATTTTTTGTAATTGTGAGTGAGTTATTAGAATTGGGAGTGTGTTTACAAATTTGGAGTGTCGTTTGGAATTCGGAGTGCACTTGTGGGCCACCGTAGTCAGTGGCACGAATGGCATTTGCAAAACTTCAGAGGATGTTATCTCTACAATCAAGGACCGACTTAGTTTTTCGTCAGTTGAACTTATAACCGAACTTACCGGACCCACTGAAGAAACACGTCAGCGACATTTAGTTTTTTAACCAAACGGCATAACCTACAGAGATTGCTTATTTTTCAGATATGCAGGCGTTTGAAAACATTTTTGACTTGATATAACAGAAATTAAAATGCGTGAAGAAAAATCAGTGTATGTTTTCAGGAAAATCGGCAAAATTATATACTAGATGTAAGTTTACAGGCTGAGGATACTTTGGAAATTGTTATTTACAACTATAAATTGACAATACACACCGGCCTCGTTTACACTCTTTTGAAATGTTGGGAAACTAGTCAGTTGGGCCTCTTTGGGCCTCTTTGATTACTTATTTACGTATATACAGCCATCTGGTGAGGTAAAGGTCACGTAATCTCTCTGAGAAAATATTGTATAAGTCAAGCTATATTTAAACAATAGTATAGTTTCGAGCTCGCCACAACCGCTGGATAAAAAGACAAAAGACGCACTTCACGAGGTTAGCCTCAAGCTGAAGTAAAATATTTACAGCTCTATTAACAACTCTGTCAATTTTATTTTACGTTTCAGCACTTTCCTGCTGGTATACCGTATTTTCTTGATTAAACGCCGGGCCACGAATGAACGCCGGGAAATGTAAATAAGCCCCTCAGACGCTTATTTGGTGCATAATAAACTCACGATGGGCAAAATACGCGGCTGCCAAGAAAAACATACAATAACCCTTTCTAAAAAATGGCGGGCCCAAATAAACCGCTGACTCAAACAAACGCCGGGTCCACCATGCCGGGGCGTTTAATTGAGAAAATATGGCATGTGCATACTTCTCTTCACATTGAGGCTAACCCTGTAGAGATGCGTCTTCAGTATTTTCATTCAGCGGTATCGGTGAACCCGAAACTTGACCGTTGACCTTGGACGAATGTTTAGGCCTTAAAGTCAAATTTAAATGTATGGTCATATTGATACGGGTGTGTCTTTCAGTTCTCCTGCGTCCATCTGATGTTCACAGCGTTTACCAGTCTCTACTTCACCGAAATCCACTTCACTGGAAACTATAAAAAGAAAGTACATGTCACTTTAGCTGCATCTGAAATCATTGGATCCTCAGTTTTCGGCTCGAATTAAAACATATGTTTGCTTTGTGTTTGTTCAGGTTGTTCTGGTTACCAGTGCCGGGGTGTTGTCCAATGAACAAGCGAAAAACAGTTATTCACATAGAAGAAAGTTCCGGAGGGTTAGTTTATGTTTAACTTGGTGTTTCTAATATATATGTGGAGGAGAAAAAAGGAAACAAACAACCACCCCCCCTCCAAAAAAAAACAGAGAAAAATAAGTAGAACTTAGGTGTTTAATCCCTCTTAATTCTTTTCTAATATTTAAATATTAGCATATTTAATTAGTAGTTTTAGTTAAATTTTATCTTGTTATATTTTCACAGTGCCCTATTGAAAACCACCTTGCGTGATAAAGGCCATCTGTATAAAGAATTGCATTATTATTATTATTATTATTATTATTATAATTGTTATACAATAAAATAAATAAAACATATATTAAAAAAGGGACTAAACTGGGCAATAACAAACCCCAAAAGCTACTAAACTACGGGACCTATCATAACGTGAAAGCAATTTTCCAGTGATGCGTGGTTACAGGTCGGGGCCCAGTTGTTCAAAGAAAGATTATTAAGCTCTGACCCGATGATTAACGTCATTTTTTAATTCAGCTTTATGGCCAAGCAAAATATTCCTGTAAATCCTTTTGGGCATATGTTTCTACATTAGTTGCTTTTAAAAGGCCAATTTTAATAAGCCGTGCAAGGGAACCTGGTGCCATGGTTACTTTTAATTCCGTTTTATACATGATCCTCTGGCTTGGATATGCGAGGCAACCCTTTCCCACATATTGACGTTAATAAATGGATTGTTGTTGTTGTTGGCGATTGGGATAGCGTTAACAGGCTTTCGCCAACTGGGCTCTGGCCGTTTTTATTTGTCTGCCCATCTCATCTTAAACTTGAACTTCGTATTAGCACATAACGTTATCCTTTCAGACATCCACTACTTATGTTGGCTACTATTAGGGGACTGATCGGGAGCCCGTTACCAACTGTGGACATCTACGGAGTCTTCATACCTACCGAGAGCTTATGCATAAGGCGGAGGTCTCTCCTCCTCCTGAGGAAGGAAGATTGTGGAAGGAATTGCTGCATGTGGAGGAGACTGAACCATCACGGGCTGACCTGTTGCTCCGGAAACAGGCACCAGGACCATTGGAGGCTGGTACACCTGTGCGCCTGATGGTTCAACCGCTCGTATACCTCCTCCTGCTTGCACTGGAATGGGCACAGGGACACCATCAGGACCTTGGGTCACGATGTACCCAGCGGGATTAGCAGTATACACCACTTGTTGTGTCTCATATTTGCAAAAAGAAAAAATATATATTAATATATAAGAAGTCTGCATTTTACTTCATCTGTCGCTCACATTTTAGTGTTGAGCGCTTCTTAGTTTTAGTTCTGCAAAATGTTAACCAATCCTTCCAAAATTCTACAAACAACTGAAAAACATTAAAAGAGTCCCAAATTAACTGCAATAAAAAGAAAACTGCAGCCATTAATATAGCTTGTGAACGGGCTCGGCAGGGGATAGGCCGGGCGCAGAGCGAGGGGAGACTGAGGAGAGATTAAACGAAAACGTCCCACTCCTTATCTCGATGTAGGCCACCTTACAAAGCCCAGCCTTAATGGGGTTAATTATTTTGAGGTGGAGTGTATCCCCTTAAAAGCCAATCGACTTGACGGTGATGCGTTTTTATTCTACCACCTATTTGGGAGGCAGCGTGGCCGAGTGGTTAGGGTGTTGGTCTTCGAGTCCGTAGGTCCCAGGTTCGAATCCCACTCTGAGCACTTCATGGATTTGTTTCACGGCAGTCCCGAGCTATAAATTCTTCGGCTGCGCTTGTAAATAGCCAAATGGTTTGCCTCTCGCCAGGTGGGATTCTTGAAACATGTTTTGCTTCATTTGCATTGTTTTTTTTTTCAGTTGTTTGAGTGGCACGCCTGTGAAATAGCTGGTCTGTCATAAGGATAGCTAAGCGCGCTGACCACTATAATCATCAATTTACAATTTTTTTACAATGTTTACCACCAACTACCCTCCCATACAAAACATTATCCGTTCCAAAATAGGGGAATAGTTGTATTGATTTCTTTTTCTCCCGGGTATTCATACCTGTCGTTGACAGCCTGTGTCACAGCATACACAAGGTTTCATCGAACAGCACCATATTGCTGCCCAGATTCCAATCACAAGCTCAGCAATCCCAAGAACCAATATGATTGCACTGATGGCCATTTCTGCTTCATAGTTTTTTAACTTTCTCGTGATGCGCCCATGATCGTAGTAATAATTATATGTGGGACTACTGTAGCGATCCTTCCAGTAGTGACAATCGGCCATGGACTTGCTGTAGCAGATGATGATCACCCCACCAAGAACAGCAGATATGATGGAGAAAGCCATGAACACACCGGCCTTAAAAAAGCAAGTCTTCTTAATTACCACGTGACGTGGCTTATACAACTAAGTATACACTGAATGGATTTTTTATTTGCCTATTACATATTTTTGGTAACGGAAATAATCAAAAATGCAGTGCAGATGAAATATTTTTTTGCCCACTACTTGCATTAATGCACCTACCAAAACCAAAAAATCAAAGTTGACATGTACTTGAAGTCATGGCCTCGCGATAGCGGTGCAACAGAAAGCTATCAAGAGAACTAGGGAATGGTCGTCAATTGTGAGTTTGTTTTATGCCTGTGGAATGGGAACGACATTAATATGTAAAGTTAAAATGAATATTTGGATTATATGAATAGAGATGGATCGAAGAACGCATGGATGGATGGATGGATGGATGGATGGATGGATGGATGGATGGATGGGTGGATGGATGGATGGATGGATGGATGGATGGATGGATGGGTAGATGGATGGATGGATGGCTGGATGCATGGACGGATGGATGGATGGATGGGTAGATGGATGGATGAATGGGTGGATGGATGGATGGCTGGATGGATGGATGGATGGATAGACTAATGGATGGATGGACACATGAATAGACAGTAGTAGGGTCTTAACCCCTGAGCGCTAGTATCACAGGAAAGCTTTTGGGGCACAAAAAGTAGTCGTAATGACGAAGTGTTTAAATTAAAGAGTTGATCGCTCACGCGGGCTGCCACTGTAACAGAATAAAGAGACTGAAGATATGGCTCGGACCAAAAACTTACAGTATTACATATATACAGGAGTGAGTAATATTTCTTATACAAGAAAACAAATAGAAAAAAATCAACTAACAAAAGCATTGCGAACACCACTTCTTTCTCTTTGAGTGCCAGGAATGCCCAAACCTCCTGTGATGCACATCTGCAACAGAATACGCAAAAAGAGAAGAAGTACATCTGTTTTTTTTTTCTCGACACCCAACCATATTTCGCTATTTCTTGCTGTTGTGTTGTTATCTAAATTACGCCATCAATTCCATTTAACGTTATGCTATATTTACCACTTAAACCCTACAAGGGCAGGAGCCCATACAAACGCCAGTTCTCTGTGACTGAACAATTGGTCAACGAGGCGAGCAGCTAAGTAGGCTATTTGCATTCTTAGAAATCTTCCAAGTGCAGCAGCCTGTGATAGTACAAAACAGGACACAATAAAAATCAGCTAGCAAAAAGGAGCCTAGTGCGGATCTTGGGGAGGGAAGGAAGCGCCATCGCTACTCTCAAACCACGCACGCTTCACTCCGCTTCCCAATTTTTGGCGCCCTGTTCTCTGCTTAGGAGCCTTTTCATGATCATGCGTTAGTATACTGCAATAGCCCTTATCCATGTTTATGTCAGACTAGATAATTTCACTACCAAGCCTCGCTCTCAGAGTAAAACTTGTATATTTTACCCCAAACAAAATCTCAAAGCAGCCAAAATGAAAAGAATATCCACGTGCAATGTGCCAGAGGATGAGAATAATTTAGTGCAAACGAATTTTGGGAAAGTGACGTAATCATGCATAAGGCCCATTAAGATGATCTTGTGCGTGAAGGGGTTTTTTTTTTTTGCGAGGGCTTTGATGGAATAGTTTGAATCTAGGCTTTATAATGATCATCAGAAGAGTTTTACCTAAGAAAAAAAAGCAACAACAAAAAACAGAACAAAACAAACAAACAAACAAGTTATTTCAGTACGAGTTGTTGGCGACTGACGTTTGCATAATTATTTACGAGGTGCAATTCTTCCTTTGTGTACCGCGGAAAACAGACTCAATATCTGGCTTACAGAGAAAAACAAACCATCCATACCTAACAAAAAGTGAAAGGTCATACAAGTCGCAATTGAATCTGCAAGGAGTCTCTGCACTGCAACTTCCTGTCCGATCTAGCGATGTTAAATATACTGATGCTTACATAAGAATTTATATTGGAATTCAAATCGCAAATGTTCCAATCCAAGTTATTAACCGCGCCGTAAGACAAACTTTTGAAACATTTAATCGCCCGCTGTCTGCTACCTTCTTCATATTTAAACGAATGATGCAATAAGAGACGTATTCACTGATCAAGTCGCAAATAGAACTCATGGTCACTTACCCATATACCGATCCATATTCCAAAACACACCTCACCGGTCCAAGAATAACGAAACTCAACGACACGATCGGCGATGCCAAAACAGATCAGTAAAAATCCAACAATGATGTGTGCGATGGCAAGTTGCCTCGCACTTTTGACGCCATGCGCCATGTTTTGCGCCATGTTGGTTTAGTTTGCACTTATACTAAGTTTACGTGCTTTCCATCACCGACAAGGAAGTTGTGACGTACGCCATCAAGTGCAACTACTCAAAATGCAAATCGGGTCCGTGTAAACAAACTAAGATATCGATGATCTGAGCAGTAGTTATCAAGCAAAGATGAGAATAACTTTTTACAACATCGATTTCTTGTAGTATCTTTTAAGTAAAGGATTGTAAATATATAGACTTTATTGTGTTGTTACCCATCTAAAACTCGACACAACACAAGCTCTCAACCACAAACTTATTTCAAAGACGCCAACTAAAGCTCATTGTTTCAGCTTATGACACAAACGTATCAAACTTTATATTTTGCAAGCACCGACTGCAACAAAATTTTCGAAACTTTGGACAATTTATTCCTGGTAAGTTTTTTGCGTATCACAGGTGTTCTTTGATGTATTACTCGGTCAAGTGAACGGAGGGATAAATAAGATTACGAATGTACGGAATTGTAGGTATTTCTAAACAGATCGATCGCTATCTAATGGCTAAATTTTAAGGAAACAAAGTACACTATCCACTGGGTGGGGGTTTATACGGTAAGTGGAGAGAGTTATCCGCTCTTTGAACAGCCGGGGCCAGACGTGCCGTCGGAAATGTTCCTAGAGAATAATTTTGTCAAAGACTCGCCAGAAGAGCTGCCGGCAAACCTGCGACGTTGAACTGAAATCTACTTTGCAGGCAGCGGTTACGACCTCCCATACGTCCACACTGTGTCCCCAGCAATACCGCTGAGTATGTCTGAGGTACGTATGCATATGAGAGCCATGAATCAATCCATGACGTGATGTCGTCCTATAGACAACCGGTTCTCGATCAACGAGCGTAAAATGTTTCTAACAATAAAATATCAGTAAGCCTTACTTTTTCGGTTGAAATCAAAGGTTAAGGTCAGGTCGTCAAGTCGTCGTCAAATAGTTACTACATGTTCAGTGTTTGATGAAGTTTATTTGTGATGCTGACTGTACTAACCAGTGCACAAACTGATCCTAATGGCCCTTCAAAGTAAACAGACAACCAAAAGTTTTCCCGGCAAGCTCCAACCGTAATTTTATCACATACTTAAAGTATGATGAGCAATAGTAATGGTAGATCAGCAGCAATAAATTGCAACAATGATGGGTGCCGAGCGAAGAAGCCTCGCCATTTTGGCAACCTTGGCTGAGCTGTTCGCCATTTTAACTTGGTGCATGTGGTTAATATGACTCATAAAACGTAACACCCTATTGCACGCTTTTGATCATATCTGAATGGAAAAGGTGCATTGTAAGTTTTAATTATTAATTATTAATTAATCAGTAAGAGATCGAGGGCAACTATGTAAATCTCGAGTTTTGGTGGAGCTCTCACTGAATAGTTAGTTCCCTTTTTCGCAGTTTTTAGTTGTCTTGTTACAGAAAAGCAGGGATTACATGGCGAATTTCAGCCCGAGGTGCGCATGCCCAAGTTAATATTTCAGCCCGAGCTGAAATTTGAATGCGATTACACGAGGTTTTTCAGCCCGTTTGACCGGGCTGAAGTTTCCACCCCTTCATGCAATCACAAACGTCTTTTTAAAAAGATTTGTTCTGAAAGCCTTGGCTGAAATTTGCCATGTAATCGGCTCCTAGGTCAAGCTTTATTTGAACAACTGTCTATCACTTCACCATGACCGCTGGATAAAAAGACAGAAGACTTATTTTACAGAGTTAGTCTAAATCTGATCATGAAGTAAAAAATTTACAAACACCTGCGAGAAGATGAACTATTCACAACTCTGTCTATTTTATTTTACGATTCGATTCAGCACTTTCCTGTTGGTATATATTTATGCATATTTTTCTTCAGGCAAACCCTGTAAAAATGCGACTTCAGCCTTATTTTCATTCAGCGGTCTTTGTGAACACGAATCTTCGACGAATGTTTAGGTCTAAACTCACAATGAAATAAATTTACAGCGCCTTTAAGTTAAATTTAAGTTTATGGTCATATTAATATATGTGTGTCTTTCAGTTCTCCTGCCGTCTGGTGTTTATAGTGTTTACCAGTCTTCACTCCACCGAACTCCATTTCACTGTAAGCTATTAAAAGAAAGCACGTGTCATTTTAGCGGCATCTGAAATCATTTGAGCCTCAGTTTTCGGCTCGCCAAATCAAAGGCCTTTACCTTGTCTGTTATAACTTCAGTATTTTTATCTTACTACAGGAAAAGTTACTGAAAACATATGTATACTTTGCCAGGAAATATTTGTTTCTAGAACTCTTTGTGTGTGTTCAGATTGTTCTGGTTCTTGGGTGTTGTCTAACGAACACATCAAAAACAGTTATTCAAATAGAAGAAGGTTCTGGAACGTTAATTTCTGTTTAACTTGAGGCTTCTCATATATAAGTAGAGGAGAAAAAAAACATAACAAAAAAAACCCTCCCACCCACTCCACCCCCCTCCCGCAAAAAAACTTTCTATTATTAATATGTTGGCTCTTTTTAGGGGACATCAGGAGCTCATGACCGCCTGGAAACATAATTACGAAGTCTTCATACCTGCTGACTGCTTGTGCATAAGGCGGAGGTTCCTCCTCCTCCGGAGGTAGAAGGACAGTGGAAGGCATTCCGTCATATGGAGGAGACTGAGCCTTCACGGGCTGACCTGCTGCTGCTCTTGAAACAGGCAACAGGATCACTGGAGGCTGGTTGCCCTGTGCGTCTGAAGGTTCAACCGCTCGTATACCTCCTCCTGCTTGCACTGGAATAGCCACAGGGTCACCATCAGGACCTTGGGTCACGATGTACCCAGCGGGATAAGCCGTATATATCACTTGTCTTGTCTCATATTTGCAAAAAGAAAAAACATATTAATACGTAACGAGTCTGCATTTTACTGCATCTGTCGCTCACATTTTACTGTTGAGCGCTTCTTAGTTTTAGTTCTCCAAAATGGTAGAAATCTTTCCTTCAATATTAATAAGAAAAATAATTAAAATAGTCACAGAAATAACTGCAATGCTGCATTTAAACAAATAAATGCGTACTTTTGTCTTTAAAGAAAATAGAAATGAAAATTTTTCTTGCTGTTATGTCCAAAGACCCATTTTGTCACACTCCTTACCACCAGGCAGACAAACCCTAAAAAGCCCAGGCTCAATAGGGTTAATTACAATGTATTTTGAGGTGGAGTTCGAGTGTAACCCACTTGAAATTCATTCAACTAGATGGTCAGATCCGATAAAATTCTATCCCCACCTTCCCTCTCATACAAACAAAATTACCCATTTTAATACATGGGGGAAGGGTTGTCTTGATTTCATTTCTCCGGTGTTTATACCTGATGTTGAGAAGCTGTGTTACAGCATGCACAAGGTTTCATCAAACAGCACAATATTGGTGCCCAGATTCCAATCACAAACTCAGCAATCCCAAGAACCAATATGATTGCGCTGATAGCCATTTCAGCTTCATAGTTTTTTAACATTCTCTTGATACTCCCTTGGCCATAGTAATAATAATATATGGGAGTAAGATAGCGATCTTTTTTGTAGCGACAATCGGATATGGACTTGCTGTAGCAGATGATGATCACCCCACCAAGAGCAGCAGATGTGATGGAGAAAGCCATGAACATACCAGCCTTTAAAAAAAAAGAAAAGAAATATTAAATGAACGCATGAAGTGGCTTATCCTGTATATTATGATGATGATGATGATGATGTAAACAACGAATGGATATTTGATATAATCAGAAATGAAATACAGATGACTGACACTTGCAGTGATATTGGCAACGGAAGCACTTGTCAAAGAGAAAAAGTCTGTGTCGTGAAGTCATGGTCGGGCGATGGCAGTGCAATGGGAGCTATCAAGAGAACTAACCAGAGCATTGCGAAAACGGGTGGCTTCTCTTTGACTGCCAGGAATGCCGAAAACTCCCGTGATGCACATCTGCAACAAAAAAAGAGAAGAAGTACATCTGTTTTGTTGGCACCTGACCATATTTTTTTTATAATTTTTAATTTTTATTAATTACTTGCAAGCACAAAAAAAGAAAACAACGTATACAGTACAAACACTAAAGCACGTAACTAAATAATACAGCAGAGTAAAAAGTAAGTGATCCTAATTACAATGGTTTAGGTGCATTACCAAAATTACAAAGAGTTAGTCAGTCGAGGGGAGGGGAAGTAACATTTTGAAAGTTATTTGGGTTTGCCATAGTTACATACATATACAAAATAAACTTAAACAATATTTTCTATATATGAGTACAAGGGTGTTTACAGGTTTGCTAAAAAAAAATAACAGTCCTTCAGTCAGGGGGACAGGAGATAAACTATTTATAAACATTCTGCAAAAGGAATCCATTTTTTTGTGTCACCCGCTTTTCCCTCTAATACATATCTTGATTTAACAAGACGTAGAAAAGATGTGAAATTTGGTGAGGTTTCCTCTAATCTGGCTTGCCATATATGATACCGCGCTAGCAACAAGATATAGTTTAATTGAAGTGAATATTTAGAATGAGGATCCGGCCTCAGGCCCAAAGCTGTTGTATTCAATAAAGTGAATTCGCCTGTTATCGAGAGGTTGTCCTGAAGCCAGTCAGTCACTCTTTTCCAAAAGGAGGATGTAACGTGACATGACCAAAAAAGGTGGATTAATGACTCTGAGGCACTGGGACAAAAAGTGCAATTTTCGTTTTCCTTTCTTCCTATTTTAAAAAGGAACTTGTTAGTTGGTATGCATCTATGCAAAAGTTTAAACTGGAACTCGATCAGTTTGGTGCTTTTAGTACAACTTGGAGCCATGAGGTACGCTTGTTCCCAGTTGAAAGTAGTTTTTTCATCTAGAAAATTGCAATCCTGAAACCATTTGTTTTGGCTGTTGCTCGGGGCTAGACCTTTTGTACTGATTAGCTTTTTGTAAATTATCGGGCCTTGTCTTTGACTTTTTATAATCTTATCGCAAAGTGTTTCAGAGTTGCCTCCTCTAATCTCAGCAGCTCCAGTAGCGGTTTTTCGAAGGGACTTTACAGCTGATAATAAGCCATAGAAACTAAGAGGACGTAATTTTATGTCATACTTTGACGCAAGAGCATTAAGGGACAGAAATCCTTTGTTTTCCGTCCTTTGAAGGTGTTTAACTTTTGTTTTACCTTTTTCAAGCCAATCCTTACAAAAATTGGCTTGTTATCAACCCTTATTAAAGAGTTGAACCATAAACTCTGTTCCCGAAAATTGATTTCAGAAGTTACTTGGCGCTCAAAATTGGTTTCGGCCCAGTATTCTAATATTTCCTTAAGGAAGGGATCCGTGACCTTTATCATTTTCTTTGTGTCATTAACGTTAAGGTTACCCCGGAAGAGATTTTCACAGCCATAGTTCTTGAGTTCCATATCGAAGAGGAGTTTCCATTTTCCTTTGTTGGTCGTGTCCAAGTACTTTTTTACCCAAGCTGTTTTGAGAGATTTGTTAAAAGAGCAGAGATCAATCATTTTCAGACCTCCATTTCTGGGATCGTCGATCATAACTTTTCTCTTTATTTTGTCACCTTAGGGTGACCTAACCATATTTTCCTATTTCCCGCTATCGTGTTGTTTTCTAGATTATGGCATCAATCCTATTTGATGTCCTGCTATTTACCGATTAAACCATACTTGTACGGACGAGTTCTCTGTGACTGAATAAGTGGTCAACAAGGAAAACAGCCAAGTAGGTTATTTGCATACTTAGACATCCGAGAATTGCAGAAGCCTGTGACAGAAGAAAAATCAGCTAGCATAAAGGAACCGAGTGTGGATCTTGGGGAGGGAAGGGAACGCCATCACTATTTTCAAACCACATACCCTTCACTCTGCATCCCAATTTTTGGCGCCTTATAGCTATTCCCCGCTAAGGAGCCTTTTCACAATCATGCGTACAATTGGTATATTGCAGTTAAGACGATTTTGTGCGTGGAGCTGTTGTTACTTTATTTATTTTTTTACTTACTTAATTAATTAATTATTTATTTTTTGGGAAGGCTTTGGTAGAATGTTTTGAATCCGGAATTTATCATGATTACCTAAGAAAAAACAAAAACAGAACAGAATAAACAAATAAGTCATTTGAGTATAAGTTGTTGGCGACTGACATTTGCATATTCACGACGTGTACGGTAATAACACTTCCTCTGTGTACGGAGAAAAAACAATTTCTACACGTCCTCGTTGAAAGGGCAACCTAGAGATAGCGAAAGTCGTAATTGAATATACAATGCAAGTAGTGCATCCACTTTAACTTCCGATCGATATGATGTAACGATTCAGTGTGAGATGTTTACATAAGACTTTATATGGAAACACACAAAAATTTACTGATTTTGTCACAAACGTTCCAACGCGAGTTATTTGCCGTGCCGTTAGACCAACCTTTGAAACGTTCGATAGAACGTTTTCTGCTACCTTCATTATGTTTAAACGAGTCGTGTAATAAGAGCAGTATTCACTGGTCAAGTCGCAAATAGTATAACTCACTTACCCATGTACCGATCCATATCCCAAAACACACTTCACCGGTCCAAGAATAACGAAACTCAATGATACGATCGGCGACGCCAAAGCAGATCAGTAAAAATCCAATGATGATGTGTGCGATGGCAAGATGCCTCGCCATTTTGACGACCTTTGCCATGTTTTGCGCCATGTTGGTTTAGTTTGCACTTACGTGCCTTCCATCACCAACAAGGAAGTTGTGACGTACGCCATCAAGCGCAACTACTTAAAATGGAAATGAGGTACTCCTCATCTTCATGTAAACAAATTGATGATCAGTAGTTGTCATTTTCTTTACTAAAATAACGTCTGTAACTGTATTGTTTTTTATTTCTTTTCCCTACAATGATGACTATAATTGTTTTAGATCATCGCTTTCGTATTATTCACAGATCAAATGTTTAAATTTTTGGCGATCTTTGACTTGATGTTCGGTTCCCCTTCAATAGGTTTATAGTAAAAGATTGTGAATACATGGACTTGATTGTGTTGTTACGGTTGTCACCCAGCTAGGACTCGACAGAACCCAAGCTCTCAACGACAAACGTATTATAAAAAGGCCAAATAAAGTTAACTAATTCGGCTTTAATAAGACAGGTATCAGTTTTCCCTTTCTAAAACTAAAGCCTAGTCCCCATATTCTGCAAGCTTGCCTGCGACAACATCTCCGGAAGTTAGGCGAATTTATTTGTAGTGAGATCCTGCGTATCGCAGGTATTCTATGAAGTATCACCGACAAGTAAAAGGGGGGAAAATAAACTTGAAATTACAAATCTAACATATTGTGGGGTAGACAAGTTTGTAACTCAGGTATGTTTAAAATACCAGAAAATTCTTTTTCGCAAACCAGCGAAGTTTGCCACAACATGCAAAAAATGGCTGCGCAGTTGAACTCACCAGTTCTGCTTTGCAGACAAGCCGGCGATAAAGGGATGGAATCGCTTCTGGTACGGGTGGCAAATGTTCCCATTTGTCTGAACATTAATCTCAGGTTATAAACAGGCGGCTACGTTGCAGGCACGTCGGCATATGAGAACCAGCCTTAACTGAGCACTAGCTAGTCGGTGGATGGCGTAATCTGCGACGTGATATCATCCTTTAGACAATAGCTCTCGGCCAGTGAGCGTAAGGCCTTTATAACTGCAAAATATGTTTTTTTTTCGAGTGAAAGCAAAGGTGAACGTAAGGTAGAAAGTCATCAAATAGTTTTTACTTGAACAGTGCTTTATGAAGTTTACAATGACTTGGTCCTGTGTCTTTAATTTCCTCATTTTTTTCCGGTATATATCCCTGTCCGCCTCCCATTCTTGGGTGTTTGAAATACTTGCTTTACAGCGGCCATTTTTAGTACCCTGCCGTTCTACGCTTCCCACTGAAAACCCCTCTAAGAAGGACTGGCGTTTCTTGGGTTTCTCTCGAACACCATGTTTCCCACGGCCAACGACTGAAGTCCCCCAGGCTTTTGGTTTCCTGTTTACTTCTAAGGGCCATTTAGTGCGCTTATATATTTTGATCTATTCGCATTCTTTTGCCGGATTGTTAAGGTGGTAGAAGGGGCAATTTTTTTTAAGTAACTTGAGTAAACATTCCACAGTACTGAAGGTAGATGATTCAGATTTTATTGTAGTGTCAGGATATCTATCGTGCTCAGCTGAACAATTTTTGTCGCGGTACTCGAACTCAATATTTCCCATAGCTCATGCTCCAGCTGTAATTTTGATACAGACTTGAAGATTTGTTTTCAGCTACAATGTGATGATTAGCAAATAAGAAAAGAGATCAATAAACATTTAGCTATGAGGTGTGCCAAGGGAATACCTTGGCCGAGTTATGCGCCATGCTAGCTTGGTGCATGTGTTATGAATCATTCACAGCTTGCCCATATTAGCGTACACCAGTAAGTAATCAAGGGCAACTATTTTTTTTATCCTCGCTAGTTAGTTAAAATAGCAAATAGTTAGTTACCTTTTCAAGTAGGAATACAAGAATCCCTACTGATTGAAGTTTATTCATACCCAATTCACAAAAATACATAAATTATTAAATACAAAAATTATAAAGAACTAAGAATTAATGAAGATTCGGTTCCGCCCGCAAGTAGCATTGGCTATTAGCGCCAGTCCCTTAGAGCAGGAGTATAAATAAGAGCTCTGCATATCATTTCGGCCCAGTTCACGATAGAATCTTCTTGCAACATTACCGTTTTATGCAGTTATGGCTGACGCGCAAGATCCTCTTGAAGCTGCGGTTCCCACCGCCCAGGCCCTTGTTCAAGTGCCTCCAGCTGCTCCAGTTGATGTTGCGAATCCTCAGCAAAATCCAGCGCCTTTGCAGGTAAAAATTACTTTTAATTTGCTCGTCCGACTGCTTTAGTTTTTCCCCGGCTGGTCTTCGCCCTTTGGCGTTTCCCTCTCCTCTTTCATTCCACGTGGCCGCTTTATAGTCTTCCATGTTTATGTTAGTACCATTTTCGGTAGTACCGTCCCCTCGTTTTTCTTAGAGTTTGTACGCTTATGTTTTTGCTTGGGCCAATTGGCTGTCAAGTTATTGTTGTGCGTACTTCGCTTCACAAACACCGGGTTTGTGCAGTGCTTCTGTCCCGGTTCCCCTCCCCTTTTGCGCACGTTTATTTGTTTTGTCAGTGTGCTTCGCCTCGCAAACACCGGGTTTGTGCAGTGCTTCTATCTTCGGTTCCCTTCCCCTTTTGCACACCTTTATTTGTTTTGTCAGTGTGCTTCGCCTGGCAAACTCCGGGTTTGTGCAGTGCTTCTATCTTGGTTCCCTTCTCCTTTTGCATAGTCGTTTATTTGTTTTGTCAGTGTGTTTCGCCTCGCAAACACCGGGTTTGTGTTGCGCTTCCCCTTTGCACACGTTTGTTTATGTCAGTGTGCTTCGCCTCGCAAACTCCGGGTTTGTGCTGTGCTGTTTCCTCCCTCCCTTATAAATTTGTTCGCTTATATGCTTTGTTTGTACCTTACAATCGATTTTGTGTTGGGCATTTCGCCTTGCAAGCTTCGGGTTTGCTTGGGCCAAAGCCAAAGGTTTTATTTGGCTTTGTTGTTTTCTGAAGTTTTTGTTATGCTAACTTTGCCTCGCAAATTTCGCTTTTGTCCAGTGCTATTCCCTCAACGCCCATTTTAAATTTCATCGCGTATGTTTTTCAATGTATTCTTTGTGCGTGTATCGTCTCCCGAACATAGGTTTGGGGAGTTCAGTTCAGTTCCCCGTTTCCAAGTTTTGATTTTGCACGCTTTAGATTTTGTAACTTCCTAATCTAGGTTGGATTTACATGGTTTCCATTGTCTCCCCTGGTTTTATTGCCCTAAATTTTTGCTTTCATACTGTTGTGGTTTTTTTCTGTCGCGTTTTTTTCATTTTGCGTCATTTGCATTTAATTTGGTGTTCAGTTGATTGTTGTGCCTTCGTTTTCCCTCCCCTTTTACAACACCTTTTGTTTTCTGTCTATTGCATAGTTTTGTTGTTTCGGCACTTTTGGTTTTCCTGCGCCATTCCCTTTGCTTTTATTAATGGCGGCGTACTTCACAGTATTTCTTCCCTTTTATTTTTATTCTTTTTCAGTGTAATTGTTAACGGCTGTTGTGATTTTTCTTACCTTTTTTCTGTAGAATTTAAGCCCTACACTATTTCTCCCCACTGTTTTCCATGTGTTTTCTGTTGGTTCTAGTTGGGAGAAATTATTGTAGCTTTTGGAAAATTCCCCTTTTGTCATAATTTGATTTATGCTCAAATTGTTTTCTCTTAATATTAAACTTGTTTTATAGTTTGATGTCGGTATCTCCCTTTCGTTTATGATTTCAATACGCGTCCTCTCGCAAATGATTTTCATATCCTTTCCTATGGTAGCCTGAAAGGGTGTCTTATACCCTAGTCGGATTACTGACGCTCAGGCTGCCATCCCTTGGGTGGGTCCTTGCGCGCTTGTCTTTTTCCTTGTTGCTTATCCCTTGTGTTTTGTTTTACCGTTTTCCCACCTGAGGGCTGGCAGTCTGTAGATGTTTTTATTCTTGCGCTCCTCTCGGTTTTTTTCACGATGACCTCCTTGCGCAACTTATTGCCAGGATTAAATCCCTAGAGGATGCTGGCAGTCTCTCTAATGTCCCAGCTCGCCTGGCTAGTATTACCCAATACGGATCCAGAAGAGAGGAGGATTTTGACAAATATGACGCCCTGGCTATGGCAAAGCAGCTAGCTACAGCCGCCAAACTGTCAGGGCACGAGAAGGCTCCAACCTTTGACGCCATAGGCTGTACGCTTAGAGAGAAGTTACCTGTCTCGAAGAAGCAATTCAAAGCGTATTTTGTAGCCCTTTTGGCGGATTAGGAGTACGCAAAAGTTCTCGAGACCGTGGCCAAAGTGGATAAGTCCTTTAAGTCTTCTGCCCCCGGTCCCGCTTCTGGCTCCAGCGGAACTTCCGCTCAGGCATCTGCTCGTCCAGCCGCCAGACGTCCAAGGATCTTTTGCTACGCATGTGGTTCGCCTGGCCACATGGCTTCCAGATGTTTTGAGCGGTTTAATAACCGAAGTTACCCACAGTTGCGTCCTCGCCCCCTTCTGCCGCCTCCTGGAGGGGAATAAATAATTTCTCCCTTCTGATCTGTTGCGTTTAATTGTACGTTTTTTGCTTGTTATGCTTAATGCGTAATGCTTGTACCACATTCATCACGTTGTGGAATTAATAAAGAGTGATTCCTTTGAATTATTTTGTTCAGATTGTTGTTCTCGCTATTCTTTTAGTACTTCATGTTCCCCTGTTTTTCCTTTGTTTTATTTTACAGTTTGCTGTCTGGGGGGAGGGGGGCAGTTTCGTTTCTTAGGACACTTTTATATCTTTTTCGTTTCGTTTCTTATTTACGTTCTTCTTCGACGTTTTTCGGTTCCGGTTCCAGTTCCAGTTCTTTTTTCCCCTTTTTTCTTTTCCAGCCTCCTTCCAAGCGTTACAAAATCTCCTACTCCGTTCAGGCATGGGAGTTCTCGGATTCTTTTGACCCGCTATCCGTCAAACAACATAGTATTTCATGGGTGCGTCACGATGGCAAGTCCCTACAGCCCGGGCTTCAGTCCCCTCAGCCTTATGATTCTCACTTGGCTTCGGATTGGGTAGATAGTGTTTCCCATGGTGACGTTTCAGCGGACGTCACTATGCTTGCCTCCCTAGACCCTGCTAGTTTTCTTGCCGGTCAGTTGCATCACCATCTGCAGGAGTGGGAAAATATAGCTGCTTCAATCTCCTCTCCTCTATCCCGGAATGTTCTGGATTGGCTGGAGAATAAGGTGTAAGTACAGCGCTATTTCAGGCACTTTAAAGGCAACTTCAATGGCGAACATTTTGACTCGGCCTCCCCACCCCAGCGGATCTTTTACAATCACAAGTCTTGTGCACCTTTTGCCAAGTTCATTGCTGACACGATTTTGCAACGCCTCTCTACTGGTGCCATTTCGGTTTGGGGCAAGGTGGGCGAGGTTGATCCTCCTCACCTCGTCATGCCCCTCACGGTTGAACCCTCAAAGCCTAGACTTTGTAACGACAATAGGTTTTTGAATTTGTGGATGGATGATCGGTCGTTTTCTCTTGACCATCTTCATCAACTTCCCTTATATGTCAGTAAGGAGGCGTACCAAACTATGTGCGATGATAAATCTGGATATGATCACATCCTCCTTGCCACATCCAGCAGGACGTACTTTGGATTTCAGTAGAATGGGTGGTACTTCACCGGTAATACCATCCCTTTTTATTGGAAGTTATCAGCCTTCGTGTATCATTCCACTGGCCTTCTTGTTTCCCACTACTTTCGTTCCATTCGCATCCCTTGTTTCGTGTACATTGATGACCGTCATTCCTCGCAGATTCGTTTTACCTCGTGATTCCAATCTCGTGAAGTCCCTTGATCCGGACAAACTAAGCCTCGTTAGTGCCCATATTCCGTCCTTCTTGGACTGTTATACGTTAATCAAACTGGGTTACTGTATTGGGCTTCAGAAATCCATCCTTCAGCCATCACAATCAGTTCCTTTTCTTGGGTTTGAGTGCGACTCCCGCCTGTAGGCCTTTCGTCTTCTTCCAGATAAGAAGTAGAAGTTCATTTCTCTTGTCGAAGCGATCCTGGATTCCAACCAGGTTTCTATGACTGACTTGCAAGATTAGCAGAAAAGTGTATGTCAATGTCTATGGCAGTGCCGGGCTCCAGGTTATTCACTAACGAGATCAACTTGGCTATTTCGCGTGCCTCTCGCTCTTCTAGGCCACTCCCTTTGTCAGTTCCTCTGCGCCGTGAAATTGAGCACTGGCGTTTTCTCAAGTCTTGATCAGGGTTCCTTCCATTGCGATCGGAGCGACACCACCAATTTGTCATGTACACTGATGCCTCTTCCTACCGCTGGGCTGGCGTGCTAAATCCAAACGCAGTTCCCCTCTATGCTTCTGACTACTGGCCTGTGGAAATTTTATCGTCTGATATTGCAGTTAAGGAAGCTCTGGCTCTTAGCAATGCACTTTCCTCTTTTGATGCAACTATCAAGGACTCAAGAGTTGATGTTTACGTTGACAGTTCCAAGTTATTTAATGCCTGGAACAGCCAATCCGCTAGGTCCCATGCCTTGTCGGACGCGTTGAAGTCTTCAAGGCTCTGATGTCCACTAACTGCATTGTTCGCCTCTTGCACGTTCCTTCTGCCAACAACCTTGCCGACCAGCCTTCTCGCTCTCTCTCCCTAGCGGATTCCCGTCTGTCTGTCAGTTGTTGGAAGCGACTACAAGACGCGTTTGGTGGTCCAAATGGTCATTCAGTTGATCTCATGGCTCTTCCGTCCAATGTCATGCGCTCCTCGACTGGTGTAATGCTGCCCTTCTTTTCTCCACACCCTACGTCTGGTTGCTCTGGTGTTCACGTGTTTAGCCAATCCCCGACATTCACCCTCCTCAACTTTTCTCCAATCCATACGTTTTTCCGCCCATCTGCCTCATCCCCAATGTTCTCCGCTTCCCGTCCTCCTTCCGCGTCTCGTTTACCATAGTGGTTCCGGATGTTCGGCCTCGTCGTTTTTGGTGGGCTCTTCTCCCACATTGTTCTCCATCTAGTCTGCTTCTTGCAAGTGGGGGCAGGGTGGGTGTTTTGCACCCACCCTCCAAGAGTGGCTATCAAGATTTCTGGCCTCTACCTTGGGATTTTTACGTGTTTCGTATCCACCCTGTGTAAAGATGTCTTCAGACGTGTCAGATCGTTGGAACTTTGAGAATCAGATTTTTCCGTCTTCTTTCTTTCATGCTCTGCCTGTTTTCCTAGCTGTTTTTGTTAATAAATTTATTTGACATCTTTGTTTCGTCTGTTGTTTTCTGCCCGTAATTTTCTTTAAACTTTTATTAATTCTTTCCTGCTCTATTTTTCTATAGGGCCTTCCCCCAGTTGCCCGCTTTTTTGTTCCGGCTATCCAATGTCCAGAATGCAATATCCGAATGATCAGGATTTCCGATTTTGCCAGATGTGCGGATTCAAGGGACCTGCCCTCTCCGCTGCCCAACCTCTTTCGGTTGCCCCGGATATTTCTGCAATAGACAATCGTCTCGACCAATTGCAAGGCTTTGTTTTGTCCTCCGCTTACACCAAACAAAAAACTCTCTGAGGAAGGAGTTCTCCGCCTTTTTGGGTTCTCTCTCGGGGAATAAGACCCTGTTTTCCGCTATCCCTAAAGATGTTTGTCGATTTCTTGCTTGAAAAGATTCCCGAGGGAAAACGCAAGTCCATGTTACCGCTTGTCCATACCTAGGAAAGCATCAGCTGCATAGCTGTGGTTGCCCTGTTCGCCTTTCTTATGCTACCGTCGATTCCTACATTGTAAAGCTCAGGGTCATTTTTAAAGAAGCAGGGAGGGAAGGGGATTGGAACTCCGCTCTGGGCTTAGGAAACCCTGCAGCTTCGGTGGAAGTCAAAGCCTACCTTAAGGCCTTCACGTCTGAGCAGTTGCAAGCTGCTGTTACCCCTAAGCAGGCGACGCCACTCTTTCTCGTCAAAATCGTTCAGCTGTCCGGTCTTACCCAGGAAAAAATGTTAGTTCCTGGCATTACTGCTTCTCAGCTATTTGTCTATGCGAGAGACGCTGCTTTGTTTAAAGCGCTCTTTTTCAGCGGGGATCGAGCAAATGATCTTACTCTGGTTAAGACCCAAGAAATAATGCGGTTTCTGCGAAACGATGGTCTCCTGTTCAATCACGTCTGGGGTAAATCCCTCAGGGATGGCTCCGCCAATCTTTTGGGCATTCATCGCCATTCCGATTTGTCCCCTTTGTCCTGTTAAGGCCATAGAGCTTTACGTCGCCATCTCCTCCGCGCTTTCTGTGGATCTATTGGCTGATTACTTGTTTCGCCCTCTCAGCTCTGCAGGGAAGATCCAAAATAAGCAAATTGCTAACTCCACTTTGCAGTCGCGACTCCGTTGCTATCTACAGGAGGCAAAAATTTACAACTTACAATTTACAACTTTGCACAGCCTTAGAGACGGCTTAGCCATCACTCTAGCCCTTTCGGGTAGTCAGCTTGCAGACATTATGGAACATGTTGGTTGGCGCCACGCTCCTACAGCGTCTCACTATTTGAAGTTGCGCAAGTTTTACGTCCTGGAGGACCTTCAGAGTTATTGTCTCGTCACGTTCCTTCTACCCAGACCCTTGCAGATTCTTACACTGACTTGAACAGCCTCGTCCACTTTGCGGTCGCCTTTCCCGCCAGTGCTTCGTCTTAGGTTGAGCTTTGGCTGGTTGGGATTTTCTAGTTTAAGTGTGGAACCTGATGTGTGTGATGTTTAAGTATTGGCAGACTTCTAGGGTCTTTAGGCCGTATTAAACGTTGGACGTCTTAGTGCGGGAGCATATCTCCATCTCTTATTAGCGAGCGTGAAAGGGACTGCCGCGAATAGTATGCTATTCGCGCCAGTCCCTTACAGCGGGAGTATAAATAAGAGCTCTGCATATCATTTCGGCCCAGTTCGCGTTAGAATCCTTCGGATATCAGCAGCCGTGGCATGTCGCTTCCTTTCACGCTCTCCTCCATTAGCCTCCGCGCTTTTCGCTTTCCCTCCCCCCTTACCCCATCCTTTTTTCACGTCCAACTCGCAAAGCGCGGTCGCATATCTCCATCTCTTATTAGCGAGCGTGAAAGGGACTGCCCCGAATAGCATGCTAATCGAACGGGCGGAGCTACAATGGTACATGGTGATTACATAAGGATCTTCAAATAATAAATTAATACAACTACAATACAATTACAATTAAATAAGGACACTTAATGATAAATAACTATATACATTAATCGGCAACTTTTAGGAATTTGTATTCAAGAATTACTCGAAGTACAGAAAACAAAATTAATAATGGAGAGGAAGGAAATATACGAAAAATAGGAAAATTGATCAGTTTTACACACTTTCTTTTTTTACACACAATTTTCTGCAGTAGGATAGGCGCTTCAACATATCATCCTCAGCCTCTAGTATCGAAAGCAACATACTTTGAATATGTTTTTTAAAAGCACTCTTGGCCGGGGAGTTAAAGGAATTTATTGTGGAGGGAGTTCCAAAGTTTAGCTCCAAATCTTACAAAAGACCCTTGAGTTTGACTCAGTCTTGAGGTTGTGATGTAAAAGTTATCACAGGAAAAGAACCTGGTCTTATGTATATGCTTTTCTTCAGCTTTGGCGAAGGGATCACTGATGTTAGGCGGTACAGTCATAGGGGAGACGTCATACATTATAGATGATACTGTTTCGACATATAACATATTTAAGGGAAGAATTTTTGAGGAAATAAAGAAAGGCACGGCATGAGCTCTGGGTTTAGGAAACTACATCAAACGAAGGGTACGTTTCTGTAACACAAGCATTTTTTTGTAAGTGGTTTTTAGCAGCTTGACCCCAAGCAGCCAAACGATAGGACAAGTAGAACAATATCAAAGAGCGATAGATACTTAAAAGAGTAATAAGAGGAATGAAGTGCCAAAAAGAGCATGCGTATATAGCTTATACAAAAGAGCATGCGTACAGAGCTTATACAAATTTGTTTGAAAATCTTATAGAATCGGCCGGTGAATGAAGTATCACCGCACGGCTTCCAAGAGAGATTTGTAAATCACACACTAGATATACCTCCGGCTGTGAATACTTAACTAGTTACAATGTACATAAATAAGTTTACAACGTACGAAAACGCTATCCATTGCAGTTCAAACAGTGTTTATACCCCTCTCTAAATGAGAGTAGGTGGCATGTATACATGAAGATGATCTTACACGACGTCCGGGACCTAAAATACGGAAAAGAACACATAGCGTGAAGTAAAATGTAGGCCATGCAAGTCGTTGAGTTCTCCTGCGTCCATCTACTTACCAATCTTAACTCCACCCAACTTGTAACCACTTCACTGGAATCTATTAAAAGAAAGTATGTGTTAATTTATAAACCTAATTTGCTAATAAATCAAATAGGAATTTATATCTCAAATAGCCCCACTGAAAAAATGCAACGCTGTGGCTTGAAGCAAGTTATACTTTTACTGTATTAACTTCTTACTGAAAGAGTTAATGGAACACAAGTTTCTATTGGTAGGAATATTTCTTTTCTAGAAATAAAAATTGTGTTTGATTTAGATTGCACTTTTAGTGTAACGTACACGTAATGAACCCGCCACAGGTACCATGACTTGCACAGAACAACGTTTAAAGTATGGGGAGGACAAGAAGAAATTTGTGTCAATTTTGCTTCAACCAAAATTCGGGACCTTTCCTAAACTTGGGAGCAATTTTTCAAGTGTCCAAGATACAATAGGTTTGTTTTGTTTAATTTGTCTGCAGTCCCATTTCGAACTTAAAGCTCACAGTTCTTTTCCCAGATATCTACTACTTATGTTGCCCATGATTAGGAAACATAAATATGAAGCCGCCATACCGACTGAGAGCTTATGCATAAGGAGGAGGCTTCTCCTCCTCCTGAGGTAGGGAGCCTGTGGTAGACATTGCTGCATGTGGAGGAGATTGAACCATCAGATGCTGACCTCCAGCTGCCCTAGAACCAGGCACCAGGACCAGTGGAGGCTGGTCTCCCTGTGCAATCATACCATCTCCTGCTTGCACTGGAACAGCAACAGGGACACCATCAGGGCCTTGGGTCATGATGTACCCAGCGGGATAAGCAGTATGTATTACTTGTTGTGTCTGATATTTACAAAAATAAAATTAAAATTATTTAGTAATAGTGAAAAAAAAATCGCTTCCTGTTGGAGACTCGATTTTTCTTTCTTTGTCCCACGCTCGTGACATACAACATTTCATCCTTCTTTTGTTTAACCACTGACAAACAAAAAATCCTGTGTAATCTTCACTGTCTACTACTTTTACAAAAAGGCTACATAAGATGGTGACACCTAATCAGTGACATTAAAGTTATGTCACGATTTCTGAACAGCCAAGATCACGGTTCCACCTTGAAAAGTACTGGATGGACAATTGTATCTGCATTGAACGTTTCCATTTTTGATATAATTATGTCACTCAAGCTAAAATTTGAAGAACCGGTGCAACACAGTTAGGCAAAAATTTCTGTCTGATAATAACTGAACTTTATCAGCAGAAGGTTTTCAGCCAGAGGAATGATGGGAATGGTACTCTTGCTTGTTGTTTTCTCTGGTATTCTTACCTGTCTTCTGGGAACACAGCATGCACAAGAGTTCATCAGGCAACAACATATTGATGCCCAGATTCCAATCACAAACTCAACAATCCCAAGAATTATTATCATTGCGCTGATAGCCACTTTTGGGTCATAATTTTTTAGCTTGCTTCTAGCGTAACTATAGAACTCTTTTTTCTCTGGACATGAGGCAATGACAGCGCTGTAGCAGATGATGACAAACCCTCCTAGAACAGCAGATGTGATGGAGAAACCCATGAACACACCAGCCTGAAATATTAAACAAAAAGATCGAGTCTTTACTGAAAGAACACGTGAAGCAGCTTATTCAATTAAAAACGTGTAAACATTGACATGAATATATGAACTCCAAATGAAAACTTTTTGTCTGATGTTTGCGGTGATGTTAGCAAAACAAAGGGAAAGGCCTTTTGGGCAGGTCCCCTTTACGTTTGCCATGCGAGCCAATAATTTGTATGATCGTGATGACATTATAATGTGGAAATCAATCTACACCAACTACATCTCTTCACGTAACTTTTCCGTCTTTTTTCATGTTGTTTTTGGTTATTCTTATTAGTTGTTTATCACTGCACTGCTGTAGTTGGCTCACAAAGAAGCTGTTTCTTATTTACTTCTCCTTAACCTTATTCAGACCGGGCTTTTTTTGGTCTTGTGGGACCGGGGAATATTAAAGCTATGACAACGAAACTTTAAGGACAGATAGTACGCCCAAACATGTTTGCATTAAGGTCTGCAATAACAGCTGATGAGGTCATATGACGTCACAATAACGTTTTGTTCTCAAACGGCGGCCATCTTGGATCCGCCTTCTTGGCTTTGTTGAATTTTCCAAAACCTTCAAAACCGCTAAAATTGATCAAAAAAATGATCAAAATCAATAGATTAACACGGAAACGATCTAAAAATGTAAAAATTATTTTTAAAAAAGTAATGACTCTCTTATTAAAAAGAGGGAAATTCAAAATTCTGAAAAAACAGCTTGTCAAAAAGTGGTTGCCATGGCAACGTCAAACTTAAAAGACAAGGATTTACTATACCAAATTGTTCCCAGATAAAGTTTTAGCAAAAGTCATGAACGGATGTAGCTTGCTTAGTTAAAAAAAAAAGTTATAAACATCTAAAGTCCGTGCGGGTAGATTCCGCTCCCTGGGTCTGAATGTGGTTAATAAAAGCGAATTTTATTAGGACAAAAATTTAGCTGTGGGGGTGAAACTTTTCCTGCCAGTGCAATGACCGTGTGGATTCAAAAAATAAAAACTAATTATTGTGTAAACTGATTAAGGACTCGGGCTTTGCACTTAAACGGATAAGCGCTTTATAAATACTATTGTATTGTATTATTGTATTAACATTAGCTGTTACGTAAGGTTATTATACTTTTGACATTACACAATTAGAAAACCAAAAACTAACCAAGGCATTGATGGATCGAGTTCTTTCTCTTCGACTGCCAGGAATGCCTAGACCTCCTGTGATGCACATCTGCAACAGAACAAGTCAAAGAGAGAGGAAATCTTCTTTTTTACCGTGTTTCCAGGATTCACCTAACCCAACCCTACCTCATGGGATAAACCCTTTGTGAGGTTTGTTGTACCTTGGATTTTCGACTTTTGTATGCTCATAAAACAGCAATAAAAATCCATCAGTTCCTTCGGGAGACAACATAACTCGATCAAGATCCCTGGGACCCGCAATTAGAAAGATAACCCTCGGACGTACAACGGGGAAGGTTTTTCTTGAAAATTTTAAAAAGGATTTTGTGTCAGCACGTGCCGTTTACAGTAGCTGTATGAATATCTCACATTATGGCAAAAATCAGTTGCTATGGTTACGAGCTATAACGTTATAGCTGGCATGTGGCCCGCCTTTTTTCCGGTGAAAAAGTAAGCATGTCGCAAAAACAGCAAGGTGTTTACTTATTTCATATTTTACATGTCTTGCATGACAAAGTTCCAAGTTCGTCCGTTAGAAGAAACGGGGAAAAAGATTATGTACATTTACAATTGTTGAAAACAGAGGTCCCATAGTTAGTAGATAGGCTGTTATCACAGGCTATCTACCAAAAACGAAATCTTGTCGAAATATTGTAACATCAAATCTCGTTTGCAACCGATTTCGCGGACTAGCTTTGCTTTGGTTTTCCTAAGGCAAAAATTGACGTCACATAATCGGTTAAATTAATAGCTTCCACACAGTAATTTTCAAAGAGTTGTTTTAACTCCTGTAGTGGAGTTAAACTAACTCCTTAAGGTGGAGTTATTTTTTTGGGAGTTATTTTAACTCCAAAAGGAGTTATTTTAACTCCGAAAAGGAGTTACTCTATTCTTTGGGGGAGTTAAGTTAACCCCTAAATTGGAGTTACGGTGGTGGGAGTTATTATAACTCCAATCTGGAGTTAAATTCTACTCCTCTGGAGTTAAATTTAACTCTTTTTTGGAGTTAAATTTCAGTTTAACTCTGCAAGGAGAGTTAAAATAGCCCCTTTTTCGGGGTCATTTTGGAGGAGTTAGTTCAACTCCCCTTAGGGAGTAATTGTGGAGTGATTTTAACTCTCTAACAATGGTTAAAATAACTATCTTTTGGGAGTTATTTTCGTGGACTTATTAACTCCTTTTGGAGAGTAATTCTGGAGTGACTTTGATGGAGTCGTTTTCGAGGAGTTGGAATAACTCCCTATCAGAGTCATTACTTTATTATTGTGTATTTTACTCTGCTACACTGAAGAGCGTGACATCTTATTTTGGGAGGTTAGCGTTGAGGGCAGAGTGCAAGGACTCGCGTATCATTTCTATGATAAACTTCGATCTCAATTTAATTATGAACGCATTTTTTGGAAATAAAGCAAAAGATGTTGTGGTAATTCATCCACTGAAATCAAAAGTTTGGTAAGTTCCTGTCTAAAATGGCGTGAATTATAATATTTCAATTTTTTCAATTCAAGAGCCCGAAATCAATGCGCCTGCATTCAGTGGTCAGCAGTTGTCAATTGAGTCATGTGATCTTTGTAACATTAGAGCAGGCGCCATTTTGAAAGTGACGGTTGCTCGACGGAAGCAAGATTCATTTAGCTAGCATTTGTTCGTAGTTTGAGGACAAAAAAGCATCTCTCAAGTTAAAACAAAGGTGGACAATTGTATCTTTTGCATTGGATTACGTGCCAAGAAATGTTTTGGAGCCTTGCATGTGGATTTTTGGATTGAAATGAACAAATGAAATCGACGTTGTGAGCATATTTTAAAATAACAGTGGATCAACGACCGTTTTGGCGGGTTGTTGAATTCGCAAAAGGCCAAACGTTGGAAATATGGACGTTTTACCGGTAAGCTTAAGCTTGGAACTTCAATTTACTCTCAGCCTAAAAGCTTCCCTTCCAGTTTGTCATTCAAAGGAGAAGTTACTAGCTAGGAAGCTTAAGGTGAATACAAACGGTTAGCTGTAAAGCTATATACCTGCATCTTCGTCTTCAGTTCTTTTGACACTGTTTAGTTGCAATAATTGTTAGCAATATAAAGTCTGGGGATTGCCATTGAAAACTGTAGCACTTAAATGTAAAGAGCTCAGCAATTCTTTAGTGGAAATAATTATTCTTGTTTGAAAGATATTATTGGAAGGTAAACAATCTTAAATGACCTCCATGCTTTAGCCTTTTTCACTCGATGAAAACTAATTTACATTGCAAGAAAACCTGTGAATGATATCATTGTGTTTTTGTAACAATGTTTTGTAGGCTGTTGGAAACTATGTTGTTGTTGACCACATCTAAGGGCCTGCCTGGTTGGTCTGAAGGGGAATACATGTAAACAGTGTATACAACTCAATAGCAACTCAATGATTATCGCTCACAAAATAGCACTTGTCCGGTGACTCCTCCATTACAATTGTAACCTTTGAAAGCCAGGCATACGTATGTACCAATCTTCAATCAAATCTACCTGAACCTACATGGCTAACTAAGAAAACTGTTATTTAATTCAATCATGCAGTGATAGACACAGAGGTAGAAAAAGAAAACAGTTCTGCCAAACCATTCATTTATTACACAGTCGCGAGCCGTTTTGTTTACAGCCTGCTAATAGAATCAAACCGTACGAATCAAACTTACTGCAAAGGTGCCACAACCAGTACAATCAGATCACTACAAGAGATTCATTAAATCTGTTTTTTTTTTCTTTTGCTTCGCAACACAAGCTCCTCTGAGACAATACTGACAATATTTTCCATCGGGATAACCATACAGCATCTTCAACTGCGAAGTATCTTTGGCAGGAAACATATATACGTTTGGCCAGCACAGTCACAAGATAATTCCAGGAAACAACAGCTTGTTAATTGAAGAATAAATTTCTGCATGCTTATGGACGATTTTCAACATGATGACTCTGGAGGAAAAGGATTTTCAAAGAAAACCTGCTCAGAAACAATTTCGTGTTATACAAAATTCCTAAACAGCAACCGCGGTGCGCAAGGCCTTTTGGGTGAAGGTGGGCCTTAAATGAAAATGAAAATTTAAGCCGGTTGTAATTTTGTAAAAGGTTTGGACCCATGAGTCATATCATAAGTTGGTGAAGTATGATCGTCCGGGCGGGTGTAGTCCCGAGTAGGAATGTTTGTGGTGACATTGACTGACGTTTCGACAACCTGAGCGGAGTTCATCATCAGGGTCAAGCCAGCTGGCTCTGATGATGTCAATGTCAGTCAATGTCACCACAAACAGTCCTTCTCAGGAGTACACTCCACCAGACGATCATACTTCACGGACTTATGATTATAATTTTAAAGAAAAGATGGAGTTGGGTTTGAACAAACATGCGCTGAATTTTTCTTTATTCTCATTTCAATTCCAACTTTCTTCAAATTTGAATTCATAAAATTTTGACTTTCTTACCTGGGAAGATTGTTCATCATTTGGCTCCCGACCAGTGTTTTTAAGTCAAAATTTGGTACAATCAATTTTAGTTTTAATTGAATTTGCCAAAATTCACATGGGTGATCATGTGATTAGTAACCACTGTTGTAGCGCCCGCCTTTCGGTGTGAAACGGGGCGCGAGAATGCAGTTGTACGAGTCATCAGTCTAACAATCCAATCCGTTTATTCAGTAGCGATGTTGTGACGACTTAAGGCTTACAATCGTCCGGGTTCAGGACTGTCAAAGACTCTAATGAACCATACTCGTAAGTGGCTTCGAGTGAAGCTAAAACTAAACCAGGTAGCGAAGCTACAAAAACACTGGGTAGCGTTTCAAAACGTTCCTGCTCGCACGAGGAGAAGTCCACTGAAAGTCCCGTATCTAAACTAAGGCATGACGGGATGCGTCACGCAAACAGAACGACTGTGAAGGCGTTACATGGCTCCCCTCATACATTGTAAGAATGTATGAAGTAACAATAAACAAATATCAAGACTTAAATTGTTCTCAGAGTTTGATCAATGTTATTCTTTCTTATATGAAGAATCAGTTCAGGCTCCCCGACGGGGTCGTACCCCGGGTAGTAAAGGTTCCTTTATAATCGGTGTTGAATCAGTTGTCGCTTTTTTCTTCATTTGGGCGGTAAATCAGGATCAACTTGTGAATGGGTCTTTCGAAAAACGTATTTTTCCCAGACTGGGTGACGGAGAGGAGGACTTTCCGAACAAGTCCGTCTTCACTGGGATAAACTTCCGTCACTCTGCCAAGTGGCCACTGGTTCCTAGGGCAGGATTCATCACGAATGAGGACAATATCACCAACTTGACTGTTAGGGCTAACGTTACTCCATTTCTGACGTTTCTGTTGTAGCAGGCAATACTCTTTCTGCCAGCGGCCCCAAAATTGATCTGACAGGTACTAAACCCTGCGCCATCTTCTTCTTGAGTAAAGGTCTGGTCGCGAGAAATTACCCGGAGGGGGTAAAACTACTTTCGCTTTAAGAGTAAGCAGATGATTTGGTGTGATTGGCTCAGGTGCCTCTGGATCTGTTAAGTTGTCGATGGTAAGCGGACGGCTATTTACGATGTTTCCGCTTCGGTGAACAGAGTTCGAAGTGCCTCATCATCAAGCTGCTGGGCGTGGTCTTCCAAAAGACCAGAGAGGACTGAGTGTACGGTACGAATAAGTCGCTCCCATGTGCCACCCATATGGGATGCGGACGGCACGTTCATCTTGAATTCGATCAGGTCACAATCTTGGGTTACGAGGAAGTTCTTAACAGAATCCGTGTTTACTTCTCTCAAAGCAGCGTTGAGCTCATTTTTTCCTCCTGCGAAGTTCGTTCCTTGATCACATCTCAATTCACGGACTTTGCCTCTTCGGTTGATGAATCGCCTGAGCGCATTGATAAATGCATCCGTCTCCATTGAGTTTAAGGTCTCCAAGTGTATAGCGCGGGAACAAAGACAAGTGAAAATTAGACCCCAGCGCCTGAGTTCTTTTCGGCCCTCTTTAATGTAGATGACGCGCAGAGACTGGAAGACAGATGGAATATTACGGCCAATTAACAATCCTATCTCTACATCAGGCTCATGATGGATGCGATGGGCCATCTCTTCTAAATGTTTCCAAGACCTGGCTATTTCTGGTGTTGCAATGTCTTCTTGACTGCCTGGAATTTTCTCTTGTGAATATGCGAATGGCACCTTAATAGACTTGTGTAGATTGTCAATGTCCTGGATGTGCAAACCGTTGACTTCCTGAGTGCGAACACTGTTAACGCCTGTGATCGTATTTATTTCCAGGTTCACTTCATGACCCTCTACTCCTAGTTGTTCGAGCAGGGAATCTGTAACAAAAACATCCGTCGACTGGTCGTCCAGTACTGCATAAGTGGGTACTTTAGCTGAGGGATTGTCTTGGTGGAAAACTTCAAGAAGCACTATTCGTGCACAGGAGCGTGCCGGCTGGCTTCGTCCACAAACTTGAGAACAGGCAGACTTCACTTGGCTAGTGTCTTTCTTTTCGTGTCTGGTCGGGTCATGCAGTATTGTGGCATGTTTCTGCTGGCAGATCATGCACTCTAGCTTGTCTCTGTTGCAGTCTTTGGAGACGTGTTTGTTAGAGCTGACACACTTAAGGCAGATCCTGTTCTTCATCAAGAAAGTCTTTGGAACTGCTCACAGTCATTCATTGCATGGGATTTCATCTTGTGATAAAAGCAGTATGTTTCAGAAGCAGGTGGAGTAGTTGGACTTGGTTGCTGAGCTTGAGTTGCTGCCACTTGTGATGCTTCCACTTGCGACTCTTCGTTGAGAGGCTTTGGTTCAATGTCATTATCTGGAGGTGATGCAGATGTCAAAGCGACATTTGCAATTACGGTGACGTTGAGAATTTCGACCAGCAAACTTGCCTCGATCAGCTGTCGTTGCACCATTTGTTTCTGGACTTTGCAGAATTTGCGGGATGTTTGTCCTTTCTGCATGGTAGCGTACTTCTTCAGCGAGCTCTTCGAAAGACGGGAAGGCATCCTTGCCCTTTTTCCTCTGAAGCTTCAACACTTTATGGGACCACTTTGCTTTGAACCATGCAGGTAGTTTTTCCACTAGAACTTGAATTTGCGAAGGATAATTGAGAACTTTGAGACTTCCAATATGTTTGCTTGCAATTTTCACTTGTTGCAAGAAATCACTGAATTCTTCTAGACCAGTTGCGTCGCTTGGTCCAACTTTTGGCCAAGTTTTCAACTTCTTTTCGAAGCTGGTGCTGATTATTGCAGGATTACCAAAGCGTTCCTTGAGGATTTTGCGTGCTTCCTGGTATGCACTTTCTGGGTCTTGTACTAGGTATTGGAGTTGTTTCACGACCCTTTTGGCTTTGCCGTCCAAATATTGGTACAAGAGATGCAACTTCTGCCTAGCTGTCACAGGTGCGGAATCAATTAGACTTTCAAAGGCATTCTCCCACAAGACGAATTTGGTTTTGTCTAAGTCATTGCCTTCAAAAACATCAGGGGTCGCCTGCGGTAGTCGCTGCAACTGGCTAATCTTCGCGAGTGCATCTGTAAGTTGGGCAGAGTAACTTTGTGGTACTAAAAGGTGGGGGGTTGCAGGTGAGGGAATGAAGGCTGGAACATTCCCACGAAGCCCTTTGGTGTAGGAGGGTGGTACCCTGGCTGTGCAACGGAGGCTGTTGGGATGATTGGAGGATTCTGACCCCCAGTGCTAAAGCTGGTTTTAGTGTAGACTGGTGAAAACGGGTGCACAGTTCTCTGAGGTTCTTGAACTGATGGTCCTGGTGGTGCCTGGGGTGGTGTGCTCTGTGAGGTTGGAAATGCTGATTTGGAGTACGGCCCAAGAAATGGAGTAGGCGGTGAGGATGTGACTATTACATCGTTGGCTACAGATGTTTGTTGGGTAGAAGATGTTAAGATGGGAGCTTCTGGTGTGGAGGTCAATGCAGCTTCTTCTTTGCTGTTAAGAAAAGCATCAATTGAATTGTGAAGTACGGTAGGCAGCAAGGGTTCCTGTTCTTCGTCAAGTTCATTCTCTTCATCCATCGCTCTTTAGTAAACAGCTTCTTGGGCTGTGATTTCTTCGAGTTCCTTTTGTATCTTTAACTGTTCTAGTTTGTTCTCCTGTTCGGCAATGACTGATGAGAACCTAAGCTTTTCTTGAAGGGCTGCTCTTTTGGCACGACAGGTAATTAGTGTCTCTCTACATGAACTTTGCTGGATCCCGATTTAGTAGAGGTTCGTGAACGGTGTGACTTTCGTGAGTACACAGATTTAGTATCTTCTTCGAGTCTTTTAATTTCTTGCACAGCAGTAGTGTGAATTGTTTTCCAGGTGTCATACAAATAGGTCTGTTTGTTTGCGGCACGCTGACGTTCACAAGTGTCAACTGATAGGTCTATCCAATCGTCAAAAGATTGTACGACTTCATCTACTTCCTTAGCCATATCTGCAATTTCCATTCTGATTTTATCTGGATTTTTACAATTAACAATAAACTCTTCAAGACTTCATAGCTTTACACGCAGGTCACGATCATAGGCTAGTGCGGCCTTTTTCTTCAATTTGCATTGATATTCTCTGCCTTTGGACGTGAGGGTCCTGGGTCTAGTTTTAGCAGCATCGTGGTCAAAGGTTGTATCATAACTTGGCAAAATTTCGACTTCTTTTAGATTTAACGAAGGTTCTTCGGGCTAAATAAAATCAAAAGGACTAACCTCTGTTCTTATCGAAGCGGCAGCCTCCTTCGGTGTTAATTCTGAGGTTTCTTAACGGTTGTCTTGATCGGCGATATCGGCGATATATTCATCTTGCTTTGAAGCGAAGGTTGACCCAATTCGGGTGTCTTCGAGTTTATCTTCATGTTGTTTTGCATCCATGGTGAGTTTCTTTCGACTGTTCACAAGTCTTTGACTGTAGCGCCCGCCTTTCAGTGTGAAACGGGGCGCGAGAATGCAGTTGTACGAGTCATCAGTCTAACAATCCAATCCGTTTATTCAGTAGCGATGTTGTGACGACTTAAGGCTTACAATCGTCCGGGTTCAGGACTGTCAAAGACTGTAATGAACCATACTCGTAAGTGGCTTCGAGTGAAGCTAATACTAAACCAGGTAGCAAAGCTACAAAAACACTGGGTAGCGTTTCAAAACGTTCTTGCTCGTACGAGGAGAAGTCCACTGAAAGTCCCGTATCTAAACTAAGGCATGACGGGATGCGTCACGCAAACAAAACGACTGTGAAGGCGTTACATACAGCATCTACTGGTCCAAGCACAGCCCATCCCAGCATGGTGCGAACAGCATACGGTTCTCCTGCTTTCCCTCTGCGACATTATTCATGCACCTGGGCTTCGGGAACATTTGCACCAATCAGCATGGTCACCTGTATCTCATCTACTTCAGGAATTACAATGTCCTTTAAATGGGGCCATCTTGATAAATCCTTTGCCTTTGTTGTGGTGATGTTGAGATTGTCTACAAGCTTAACGTGCGACTCTCACGGTTACCAGCCGCTCGTACTTCAACGTCGACTTGGCCAACCCTTACTGCAGACTCTCCTGACAATGTACATACAGCTAAGGTATCATAGTTGTCAATCTGAATCCCAAGTTTCTCTGATATGGACTTGGAGAAAAACGTTTCCTCACTTCCAGTGTCTAGTAGCGCGACTACGTACTAACAGAGCGTCCCTCCTTACTCAGTATTTCAATCAGCACAACTTGCAATGCAATCTTTGCCTTTGATGTCGTTGAGTATGTGTGACTTAGCATCTCATCACCCGCAGCTGTAGCTACTGCATTTACATTAGCTGGCTCTTTAACCGCTTGGTCTCCACCATCACCCGTGCCTGTATCCGCGTGGTCTTGTAATGATTTGCGCAGTAAAGTGTGATGCGGTTGCTGACAGTGCTTGCATCGAAAGGCCGATTTACATTCACCAGCAAAATGCCCTCTTCGCAAACAGTTCAAACAAAGTCCCTTGTATCTTGCAAAGATCATTCTCTGTCTTACAGGCTTGCTGGTGAAATCAGGACAATGGTCTATTTTATGGGAGGCCTCACAGCTGTAGCATTTTCCAGCCGGAAGGGAACCTGTTGGCGTTGAAACGTTTCTTGGATATGTGATCCAAGCTGCGTTGCAAATGTTGTCACTCTGGATCCACTTCCTGCTGTGGGTTCTGAGGGTTTTCGCCAAATTGGTCATGTTCATTTCAGAGAGAGCGTTCATGGATTGCAAAGTCTCATACAAGGTTCTTGAACGATCAGCAAATTCACGCAGCCTTGTCTATCACTGCTTGAGATATTCGCTCCTTCGACCAAAGCATCAACACACCCCTTTGCTACAACATGTGGTTGTCCAAAACGCTGCCCCAACATTTTGAGGGCCTTTGATAAACCACCAGACACTCCTTCAAATCCAGCCACAGCACGATTAGCTTGGCCATCAAGGAATTGCAATAATCGAGTCATCTTCTGAACTTCAGAAATGTTCTGGGAGTCAACCATTTCATGGAAGCGAGCCTTGAATCTACGGATCACCAGAGAACTTGACTACGTCCAAAGGGGGGAGGCTGGACCGAGTTACTATTGAATCTATGCTAGTTGTTAGCTTCGACACCATACTTTTAGTAGCACTGGTAAGAAAACATGGATCCCCAGAGAGATATTCTTGCTTGGGCACTGAAGTCTGCACATAGGGGACTGCATTTGCATTCACACTAGACTCCTTACGATTTAACACTGGTATCACTGGCTGATTTGGTGTTGATGCAGACAATGGAACCTTTACAACTGATGCATCATTCCTGGCTGATTCCCATAACATGAACTGCTCATCACTAACCCCTTTGGATACAGGCTCAACAACATTCTGTTCTTTCACTTGAGTAGTTGACTCAGTGTTTATCACTTTAGGATCACTCTGTTTAGGGGACTCATCACCCTCAAAATCTTGCAAATTACCAACATCAAGGGCAGGAGCACTCCCTAACTGTTCCCCATAAAAACAACCTTAAATCTTAGCTAATTCGACAGCATCCTCAGCAGCTGCAATTTCATTGTCTAACCTTAGCAATTCTTCCTTTATTTTCCTTGCTTTTGCCCTTCGTAATTGTTCAAGTTTCTTTTCCGACGGAATTCGTTTTAGCTTAGCTGCCTGAGCCGCTGAAGTAGACGTAGACGAGCTAGAGCGGCTAGAGATAGTAGTACGATCATCCTCATCGTCCGTACCCGGTAACAAAGGCACAGTTTCATTCATATCGTTCTCAACACGAGGCAAACCACCGTCCGCAATATCGGATTTCCATGACAATAACAACAGTAATAAAATGTACCTTCAAGCGATGAAACTCCTCGAATCGCTTCTCAATGTTCCTCTGTACAAACAATCATCCAACACAGTCCACAGTTGACCACAATGCAAACCATAAATCCACGAAATTTTAAGGAAATGAGGAGTAAATCGAACGAACAAGTCGAACCAATCCCACCAGTTTCCAGTTGAATCCTTTTAATTGCACCAGCTCATTCAGCACTCGATTCACAAGCGGAATACAGCATAATCTTCATCTCCCGTGCCACCGCAACGGAATACTTCACATAACAAAAGGATACAAGGAACAGGCAAGCCATAAAAACGGCAAAAAACAGCAAACTTAAAATTTCGTGGTTGAACTCACGAAATCCCTCACACAATGCGGGGGGCCAAAACAACGAAAATAAATTATAATAATTTGAAAACGCGGAAAAAGACACGACAGGCATTGTTCACTTGAAATAAGCGAATCTCTGAATAAAGTGGCGTTGGTGGGCAAGATGTGATGTATGATCTTAAATTGAAATATAGCGAGTCTAGTATCTTTTGTGACTTTAAAAGGGATACTGTAAAATATTAAGACGTATTGTTTCTTCGTCGAGGTCAGTGCTTTCCATTCTTTTTTGAGCTGTGGGGATTACTACTGCACCCTTACTCTTCGTGTCACCTCTCCACGGACTGACATGACTTATAAGGGGTCAATGATCAGTCGTAGTTACAAAGGGCTCAGTGGAATACTGCAATACCCATCCAGAGTTCAGACCCTGAGCCATGACGTTCCCTGCAGGATCAACCGTATACCCCACTTGTTGTGCCTGGTTCAGTACAATGAAAAAAGCGAAAGTGAGGTCACCATAGAAAGTAAATCGTAGGGCAACAAGTGGCTAGTCTGGATTTCCTGGAGCATCCTGAATTAAGACAATAGTCGCTGGAATGTTTTCAGTGTCAAAAAATATAACCTATCTTCAGTGTTAAAAGCTCAAAAATGTTTCCAGTGTTCCTTAAATTTCAGGAAGATGCAGAAGACTTCTTTAGTTTAAATTTTCAGACGACGATGGTACCCCTAGGTTTTTTTTTTTGATCGTGTACACGTTGCCTATTATTAACCCCTACCTGTTCTCTTTAATATCGGATGTTAAAATAGAAGTTAAGTAGTTTTTACGCCTACCACTAATTCAAATTCACTTCTGATTTACTCACAAGACGAAAATACGAAAGAAAAATAACAAATTGAAGAATAGAAAGATAACACTGAGAGACTGTGCAAACTGTACCGGGATTCTTAAAGAGAGCCGTCTTAGATCTTGGATAATCAGCATTTCGGTACTGAAAAAATGCCGAAATAAATTCGACTGCTTGATTCACGAAATGCTGATTATCCAAGATCTAAAACCAACTTTGAACGTGCAAACTGACTCTATTCGCGCTAAGTTATTTACATGATCACAAAGAAAGAAAATCTCTACTGTTGTTTTCACTCATTTATATTCAAACCATGATGAAACAGTCACTTTGCCTTGACAATGATGGTAGAACCATCGAAACGTCGGACAGCATTAGTTTTAATGTCAAAAATAGGTTGCTGGATAATAGCAGACAATGATAAAACCGGTGGTACAGGAAAAAATAGATGTGTTATTCCGATATTCAGACGTGGATATTTCTTGAAGCACTCGCGGCTAACCTCGCGCGCGTCACGTTTCCCGTGGCAGGCGATTCTCGCGTTCCACCGTCGTTCTTTTTCTTCAACTATCCCTAAGCGGAAAGAGAGACTGATCGTAGTCTATTATAGCAAAGAGAATGCTGGGAAGTATTAATCTTATATCCAGCAAAATACCAGAAAATACCACGACTAAGCCAACTCCGACTGCAGCGAAGGGTGATCACTGTGGATTTTAAGTGTCTCGTTGTAGCGAGATGGGGCAAGAACTTAAGGTAGAGGCGGGATAGAATACACATCACCAGTACCGCAATAAAGTATCACACAATACCATTGATTATTACATAGACAGCCCCTGATATGAGCAAGGACACGTTCTGATTGGTCCCCTTCAAAAGAGGGTCCACAATAGGGTACTCAGATCCCACTATCCTGCCCTTTTTCTCTAGATAATCCCGCCATCCCGCCCTTCTTTACGAGAAAATCAGAGCTTAATAAAGTTCAGTACGTAAAAAATTCGTAATCGCGTTTCCCGCCACTACCCCCTAGCGATTCTCGCATCCCGACTTCTCAAAACCCCGAAATCCCGCTCCCGCTCGAGACTGAAATTCCCACTTACCACTCCTACTTTTAATGCGCAACCCGAATATCGTCCCCAAAATATGTCAAATCCCGCATCCCGCCAAACCTATTGTGGACCCTCTCTAAAAGGATATGAGCTCATGAACTACGATCCGAGAGAAGTTTCGCGAAAAAAGGGAAAAAACTTAAAACGAAAAGGTTGGGTTTCTTTTAACCGAAAAAAAAAATAGTTTTTTAATTTGGTTTTCTCGTGATTCAGTTGCCGTCTATGCAATAAAATAATGAACGTATTCCACTCAATCCTATCTTACACCAGGGTGGAATAACTGTACATTTATTTATTTAAACGGTGACAAGTTATGAATAATTGTTCCAGATGTTAAAGTAACAACTACACTGGACAACATAAGAACAACTATGTGAATTCGCAAAATTACTTTAAACTATTTTTGCAAACGTGGGACTAAGGCTTGGAGTTTTTTTAAAACCATTTATACAAAAAGCATGAACTAACAAATTTATTTCTGGATCTTGTTCTTTCTTTTCGGCTGACAGGGATTCCTAGACATCCTGTGATACACATCTGCAACAGAACAAATAAATCAGTGGCTTCCTGATCTGACACCTATGAGCAAAAAAAGAAACAAAAAAAAAACAGACAAAAAACAACAACAACTTACAACAACAAAAACGAAGTAGATGCAGTAGACTCCGAACTCAGTCTGGCGCATGCGTCCTCGACGTCCCTGCTATCTAGAAATTCTTTTAGCTCATCTACTATTGGCCTTCTCTGCTAATCTCCCGAAGGGGCACTCAATAAAGTTTTATACGGGGAGTCTCCGCCCGGACGTTCAAACCTTTACCCATTAACGTACTAATTTTTATCAAAATGGCACTCCTTTCATGTACCAAGAGCAAACCTTTCTTATACCTTTCTTATACCCTTTCTTATACCTCAAGGATAAGCCAAAACAATAGAATTTTCTAATGATCTCTACATTACTCAAAGGCTCCAAGCTTTTATGTGTCTGGCGTTGTCATTTCTGCCGAAATATTGGCACCTTCTCTTTCACTTTGCAGCAGATTTTGTGACCCTTTCATAGTCTCTTTTCAGATCTTCCCTACCCATTCGTATACTTTGAGTTTAAAAAAGGAACCCCTTTCGGGTCGAGGCCCCCCCTTCCGTATCGCTAACTCTAGGGAATATCCCCACCCGGGGGGGGGGGAGCTAATTCCATTTATCTCGAACAACTTTTGCGTGTTTGACAATAGAGGGAGACCGATTTGTCTGCCAGATTTGTCGGCCGTGATAATTCGAGAAGCGAATCGGTTTATGTACAGCGCAAGCACCGCACATGCATTTTTTTATGGTCAAAACTTTTTTATAGAACGTTTTGGGAAACAAATGGTAGGTGTTAGATAGTTAGTTTGTTTTCAACTAACACACCGCAGATATAATTTGTTTTGCGCCAATACTTTTGCAGGTTACGTATTCGTTCTTAAAATCGAGCCCGACACGCGAAAATCTGTGAAGCGGTCACAGATTTTTCTGAATCAGCCGACTGGTTGGATTGGAGTCGCGCGCGCATCGGATCGCCATTCACACGCACCGATTCGCACCCCGATTTGTCGTGGCCGACGAATCAGCCCGACAAATGGCAGCGTGTAAATTAGCCTTTACGGATACAGCTGGGAATTTTTATTTACGATTGCCGACTGCAATGACGTTTCTTCAGGTTGTTCAGCTTACCTGAGATTTCAAAATATTTCTTATTTCTTAAAATTCTCTCATAAGATTTCTTTTAAAACCGGTCAGTCATGAAATTGACTCGTGATTATCCTTCATGCTACAGTAAGTCCAGTAAAACGTCTTGAGAAAAAGGTTTTTACTGGGTCATTAAGTGAGACCGAAATATAGCGAAGCTTGGCCGATGTTTTCAATTGCGTTTCCGGAGTCCACGTTTCCCTTGCATTGTCCAGCGGAACGGACGCGGGTACACCTTCCTATGTTCACGTATCGCTAATCGTCATATATTAACATAAAAAAGAACAAAGGAAAATAAAAATTGAACCAGGGATAAAATTGAACTACAACATAGACAATAGGCGAAAACGCAGAAAACGATACACTTTTCACTGACGTTTACAAACGGAAATGCACCTGAGTGGACGAAAATATTTTGCTAGGTTTCTGGACCTCTGAAAACGAAGACTTTTGAAAAGGAATTAACGTGGACAGGACCTCAGGGTCCAATTACGTGGCGAATTTCAGAACGGCTAGCGTAACTGAGGGTGCGTTTCTTTGGGAGAATCCGAAAACGGATTTGTGATCCCAGATCATATGGATTCTTCGACACCAAAGAAACGCAAAATCCGAAAAAGGATTATTTTGTCATGACAAGACAGGCTGGAGGCACGCAATATATATATCAGAACGATATTTCTCTTGTACTGCCCTAGAATTTAACTAGAATGGAATACAAAGAATTTATAAACAAGGACAGTATCTGCAGTAGTTCAAGTGAACCCGCTATTTGCGTTCACAATTAGCAAAATCTGGCCCCTGAATTACAGAAATGGTACACAAATGAAGTTATCCTGACGTGTCAATGCTTCTGTCTGTACTTTTGGAGAAAACTTTTCGAATATACGGAAAGGAATAATCACCTGAATTTTTCTTTATTACGATCGAATGTTTTGTCACGCAAGATCGAGAGAAAATATGGCGAGGCCAGTAAATCTGCATGGAAAACCGCTTGACAGATGTACTATTTTCGGATCCGTCCCCCAAAGAAACGCACGGATCATGAATCCTAAAAATCCGGATTTAGATTTGATCTGATGTATCCACTCGGAGTGTGGATTCTTCAGATCACTAATCCGTGATTAATCCATTTTCGGATTTAGGTAAAGAAACGCAAAATCCGTTTTTGGATACAAGAATCCGGATTTGGATTTTCCCAAAGAAACGCACCCTGAGACTTCATTCTGGCTTCTTGAACTAATCCTTTTGAAGCGACGTTTGCCATGTACATGATTATCAAGACTGTTTAGCCTGGTTAACCCGGCTGGACCTTTCTGTGGGTGAAGTGGATTAAAAAAGTTTATGTTTTGCAGTTGAAGTTTTAATTTTACAAACAAAAATCAATTTGAAACGCAAGCGAGTGGTCTAACACGCATGCCTGCAACAAATAAAATTCACTAGCTGGAAAAGGCCCCAAGCTATCGACTATTCTGTTCATTGATTGGTCAGCTAAGAAAGCGATGGTTTGAAAACTGAAAAGGCCCCAAGCTATCGACTATTCTGTCTGTGTTCATTGATTGGTCAGCTAAGAAAGCGATGGTTTGAAAACTGAAAAGGCCCCAAGCTATCGACTATTCTGTCTGTGTTCATTGATTGGTCAGCTAAGAAAGCGATGGTTTGAAAACTGAACAGGCCCCAAGCTATCGACTATTCTGTTGTCGAAAAAAAAAAAAAAAAAACAAGCAAACAAAACCAGTAGTTTCACTAGCAACCTTTGTGGCATCCCAGGTGTTAATGTATGGAATCCCAAGCTAATGGGTTCCCAAGTCTCCACTAAAAATAGTGGGAATAAGGAGGGGAGAAGTATGCATGTGGAAGGGGAAATGTTGTATGTACATGTCAAATAAAATAATAAATGTACTAGCGTTGAGGGACTAACAAACTGCAGTGCAGCCAACGTCCATCACAAGGCAGTACTAAAAAGTGTGAAATGAAATAAAACTCTGCACTAACGTTGAGGGACCAACAAACTGCAATGCAGCCACGTCTACCACAAGGTAGTGCAGGAAATGGCAAAAGTAACAGAAATAACTGAGTAAAATTAAAACAAAGATAAAATTTGCACTAGCGTTGAGGGACCAACAGACTGCGATGCAGCCACGTCCAACACAAGGCAGCACAAATGAAATGAAATAATAAAATGAATAAAATCAAATAAAATATTAAGTAATTGTTACCAAAATAAAATTTGAAATTTAGCACAGAATAATAAAATAGTAGTAATAACAAAACATTTAATAAGAATATCTTAAAACATCATTAAGGTTTAGCTTGTATGTTAAAACCTACAAACAGTTTTATGTTATGTTATATTACAGGTTTAAGGTTTAAGGTTGGGGAAAGGCTTTAGGTTAGAGGGTAGGGAAAGGATTTCCTTGGTTGGTTTAAGCTGAGAGTAGTGTAAACTATCTCTAAGGGGAAAATTTAAGGTAAGGGGGCAAGGCAAAATTGCTTTTTGGTTTAAATTTGAGTTTAGATTAAGGTTTATGGATTCGCGTTAGACCTGAGGGCAAGTACAAATTTAAATTTGGAGGTAAAAATTATTTCATGTAGTAGAAAAATAGCTTAACTTGTGGGGTTGGTTGAGGTTTTGTAAGGTGGGGAAGGGTTAGGTTAAAATGTTGTAATGTTGCATATACATGTAATGTACATGAGTAGGAGTAATCTTGATATATTACTTATTTTTCGTTCTTCTGTTTTAGATTTTAAAAATACTTTTTATTCCAGAAAAAAATGCAATAAGAATGGTGAAACATTCACGGTAACTTTAATCAATGTTGCACTCTCTTTTTTCTCCGCTTAGGTACAGCCATTCTTCATGGTGAATGTCAAAATAGAACCATCTGTCACTTTTGGAACCAAGATTAGCTTTGACAAAATCTATTTGCCTTGCTCGCTTTTCTCCTTTGGATTGCGGGGCCCAGTTTTGCGAAGTTAAGATCCATTCTGCAATTATACAAGGTGAGCAGCCATTGCCAATGAAAAATAATAAGAGTTTGAAAGTGTCACAGTCTCCTATGGGTTTTTTCCAAAAAAGTGCTTTAATGTCTTTTGGCCAGATGTTTAAAGGATAAAATAAATCGCCATTAAGTAGGTTGAAGAGCTGTAAACGTCGGTTGGAAATTTGTTGTCTGTTGAGAGGTCGGATGTGCGAAGCATAGAATAGTAAAGTTGATTCTTCTGTAGTCTCTGCAGTAGCCATAGTTAGGAAAGAGTTGTTGTGTCTAGTATAGGAATAAGATTAAAATAAGCATAATGAATTTGGGTTATGCGTGGGTGATAATCTGATTCGTTGTGTAAAAACATAAAATCTATTTGGGTAAAAATGAAAGAAAAGGAATTAAAATGAATTTGGTATGGTGTAAATGGTAGTAAAAATTATATCGTTCTGTAGTCGAGATAAATTGGCTTGTGTCAGGGTTGAAGGAGGAACTTGTCAATGGAAATATAAAACCTTTTCGTTCTCAAATTGACATAAATGGGGTTGGGGGGTTCATCCTGTTTTAAGGTGGGATGAGAGAAAACTTGTTGATGGAGGGGAGAGAGAAAAATTAAATCTTTTTTCGTTCTTTTAATGGTTAAAATGGGGTTAAGCGAGATGTAAAAGGGGAGGGGGTTTGAGGGCTGGGTTATATCCTGTCTTGGGGCCATGAGGTGGTTTACAGGGTAAGGTATTAGGGGGCGAATCTAAAGGTAATAATATGCGTTTAAAATATAATGCAAACTAATGTTATTATTTTTTATTATTTTTATAGGAGTGGGATGGATGGTGTGATAATACAAAAGAAAGTGCATATGATTGGTCAAGGAGAAAAGGTGTAATTCCGAGAAAGGAAATGTATATAGGAAAGAAGACGGGGAATTCGCATGGCCGGCCAAACAGTAGAAGGATGCATCGACACCAGGGCTCCTAATGGTTGTGAGTCATCAGGGGCAAAGCACAACCGAGCGAGGATGTTTCTAACCCGGTACCTGGTCATTGCCCGACATCCTCGTGCCGAGTCCTTATAGAAATGAGATGAAGAGATTAATAGAGAACATCAAGGAGAGATTATAGAGACCAAAAAGGAGGACAGAAACGCAGTGTAAAAAGAGAGAGACGGACAGAAAAAAAAAAAAAAATTTTTATATTAACAATATTACATGTACGAGGATACTTTTAAACGGAACCTTGAAAATTGTTGTGTACCGTGGTGAAATGTATATAAGGGGGAATTTAAATAAAAAGAGAAAAATTAAAATTTATAAAAAGCTATTAAAAAACAAAAAAGTACGAGTATCCTTGTACAATTTTTAAGCCATACGGGGGGTGGGTAACAATAACATAGTAGCAGATAAAACCTAGCGGGAAGAAATAAATAAAATACCTTGCGTAAATGATCCGCGTCAGGCCAGTAATATCCAAATCGATGTCAAAATAACCAAAAGCTGCTAACAAACGCTTTAAAAAACTTGAAATAAAAATTTTTTTGCCGGGAAATACTGTATCAAAAGGCCCGCAGAGCGTAAACAAAAAAAAAATTTTTTGCGGGGTTGATCACGCAAGCATTGCGCATTAAAACGCTACTGTAGTGTCATCGGTCAGCGGTCTTTATTGGGAGCGAATGTAGAGCGGGCGGTAAGTTGCTTTCATCATCGTTCTGTGGAGTTATTTCGTGACAAAATCTTGAAATTATCTGGAGTACGACTTTTCGAGGGTCGATTGGAGGTAAAACAGAAAATGAGATATGTATTGGAGTACGGTTGATGCAGCTTGTAGATCATGTAGGGCAATTCTTCGTTCTTTACATCACGTGGTCGGGTGAAAGATTCTTCGTTCTAATTTCATCATGCAGCCAAGAAAACGATGGTGGCGTGTACATGAAGGCACGTTGTAAAAGGTTGGTTGAATTATTTTTCGTTGTAATTTCTTGTGGGTAAGTTGTAAAAGGTGGGGTGGTAGAACTATACTCCGTTTTCATGATTGCAGAACAATTGTTCGTTCTTTACATCGCGGTCGGTAGAATGATTCTTCGTTCTAATAATCATGCAGCCAAGAAAAACGAAGGTGGCGCGTATACGATGGGATGTTGTAAAAGGTCGGTTGAATTATTCTTCGTTCTATTTTCCTGTGGGCAAGTTGTAAAAGGTCGGGTAGTAGAATTATATTCTGTTTCCATGATTTTTAGTTGGTATCTGTGAGAAGTGAGATAGAAACTCGGGAGATTTCAATTCGTAAGGAGCCTAATGGAGCTGAGGTATGGTTAGGGGGAGAAAGAAGAAAAACAGAAGAAGTAAAACAGTTACATAACATTGGTCAGTAGGGAACCATGCCCTCATATAATGTGATATAAATAATGTCATATAAAATGCTTTAAGACATAGCTTAAAATATTTATTACAAATTGTTCAAAGAGCTTGTACATGGTGTATGGTGTACTAAAAAGATCCATGTGCAATAATTGTATTTTGGCTTAAAAGTGTATAGATATTGTGGACGTTATTTGGTAATGATTAAGATTAAAAACAGAGGCTCTAGATAATTTGTAATGCAAAATTAGCTAGTGGGAAATGCTCTGTATGGTACAGTTCATTTTACATAAATCATTGTTTAAAAGTTTTGGCTTTAAGAGAGAGATTAAAAGATGTTACTATATACATGTACATGTACACCTGTACATCAGGAAAATGTTTTGGAAATTATGACACTTATAATGAAAAATTATATAAGTAAGCAAATTATTATAACTAAAATAAATCAAGAAGTATAGCCTGCAGGCAATCTTTGCAGTCTTTTCTGCTAATAATAATTTATAAAAACATGGATCATTATGGCAACATATTGTCATGTGCTTGTGGTATGTAAGGATAATTTATTATGAAGTGATTTGTTTGTGAGGAGCATTGTGTGGAGTTTTGTGGTGTTGCAGTAGGCTTTTGAAAGTTTGGGAATACGTAAGTTGTGGTATTTTCGTAGGATTTGTTGTACTATTTTGTCGTTCCCATGTCAACAATCTCAAATTACATGACATCATTCTAACTGACCAATAAGGTGTCGTCCTTAAAATAACTACGCAGTATGACACAGAAGCAAAAATAGATTTCCAATAATTTTCATCGTATAGCTAACTTTAGGGAATATCCCCGCCCAAGGGGGGTGGGGGGCTAATTCCATTTATCTCGAACACCTTTTGGTGTCGTTTGCGTGTTTGACAATAGAGGGAGACCGGAAAGTGCGACTTAAGGCTAATTTACACGCTGCGATTTGTCGGCCAGATTTGTCGGCCGTGATAATTCGGGAAGGGAATCGGTTTATGTACAGCGCAAGCACTGCACATGCATTTTTTTATGGTCAAAACTTTTTTATAAAACGTTTTGGAAAACAAAATGGTAGGTGATAGATAGTTAGTTGGTTTTCAACTAACACACCGCAGATACAATTTGTTTTGCGCCAATACTTTAGCAGGTTGTGTTTTCGTTCTTAAAATCGAGCCCGACACGCGAAAATCTGTGAAGCGGTCACGGATTTTTCTGAATCGGCCGACTTGTTGGATTGGAGTCGCGCGCGCATCGGATCACCATTCACACGCACCGATTCGCACCCCGATTTGTCATGGCCAACACATAGGCCCGACAAATGGCAGCGTGTAAATTAGCCTTTACGGATACAGCTTGGAATTTTTATTTACGATTGCCGACTGCGATGACGTTTCTTCAGGTTGTTCAGCGTACCTGAGATTTCAAAATATTTCTTATTTCTTAAAATTCTCTCATAAGATTTCTTTTAAAACCGGTCAGTCATGAAATTGACTCGTGATTATCCTTCATGTTACAGTAAGTCCAGTAAAACGTCTTGAGAAAAAGGTTTTTAAGGTTTTAAGTGAGACCGAAATATAGCGAAGCTTGGCCGATGTTTTGAATTGCGTTTCCGGAGTCCACGTTTCCCTTGTCCAGCGGAACGGACGCGGGTACACCTTCCTATATTCACGTATCGTTAATCGTCGTATATTAACATAAAAAAGAACAAAGGAAAATAAAAATAGAACCAGGGATAAAACTGAACTACAACATAGACAATAGGCGAAAACGCAGAAAACGATACACGTTTCACTGACGTTTACAAACGGAAATGCACCTGAGTGGACGAAAATATTTTGCTAGGTTTCTGGACCTCTGAAAACGAAGACTTTTGAAAAGGAATTAACGTGGACAGGACCTCAGGGTCCAATTACGTGGCGAATTTCAGAACGGCTAGCGTAACTGAGACTTCAGCCTGGCTTCTTGAACTAATCCTTTTGAAAAGACGTTTGCCATGTACATGATTATCAAGACTGTTTAGCCTGGTTAACTGGGCTGGACCTTTCTGTGGGTGAAGTGGATTAAAAAAGTTTATGTTTTGCAGTTGAAGTTTTAATTTTACAAACAAAAATCAATTTGAAACGCAAGCGAGTGGTCTAACACGCATGCCTGCAACAAATAAAATTCACTAGCTGGAAAAGGCCCCTGCTTATCGACTATTCTGTCTGTGTTCATTGATTGGTCAGCTAAGAAAGCGATGGTTTGAAAACTGAACAGAAAAAAAATGCATAAGCCGTCGAAATTAGCCACATATCAACAGCCATAGCGCGGTGTTTGCTAAATGCTGAGAGAAACGTGCGACTTTTCTGCAAATTCTCCAAAGTGGATCTTTTCCATTTAAAACCAAGTTGGGAACATCCTTGCCAGCAAAGTAAGGAAATAGAGGATATTACACGGCGGCGCGAAGATATGAATTTTATTTTATAGTGGTAAAAACAATATTTTACGAACGATCTCAGCGAGTGAGTAAAATGTTTTTTTTTTACCACGAGAAAATAAAATTCCTATCTTCAAGCCATCGTGTAATTTTCTTTTTATTATATAGAGAAGAGTATTTTTGCACAAACAACAGTGAAAAAGCGGGGAATGACGTCATCGATATCCTCACTAGTGAGGATATGGAAAATACGACACTCGAGTCACGGATGTAGTTTCGTATGAACTTTACGAGTGGTCTATTTTCCACTAAAACACTGTTGTCTATATAATAAATGTTGTACATGTGATTTTTCCGTGATAGGTGGAAAACAGTTCTCTCGTTGGCGTGTTATATATATAATATAGATTGCTTGTGATCAAACATGAAGTTGATCATGGACGATAATAATAATAATAATAATAATAATAATAATAATAATAATAATAATAATAATAAGCATAAGCATAAGTATCGCAGAGGTCAGGGTTCGAATCCCGGCAAGCCTGATTTTTTCAGGCTTCCTTTTCGCAACTGCATAAGTTGCGTTAATAACTGCGAGGATCTTCTTTACATTTATTTCTTCATTCCGCAGTTCAAATATATGAATTTCATATATTCATAATTTAACACACACACACACACAGCAGCTCCATATCAGGAAGCATTACGCAAGAGCGGTTATACCTACAGCCTTAAATTCAAACCTTCACAGCAAACACCACCAAACCAAAAGAGCATGCGTAGAAATATAATATGGTTTAACCAACCGTTCAGCAAAAACGTCAAAACCAATATAGGAAGAGCTTTCGTCAGCCTAATCGACAGATGTTTCCCAACTGGCCACAAATTGAGGAAAATATTCAATAGGAACACTATCAAATTAAGCTACAGCTGTATGCCAAACATGAAACAAATAATAGACGGACACAACAAAAACATCTTAAAGAAAGCAGGCAACCTCAACAAGACACAACCACAAAAACGTGCAACTGCAGAAAAGCAGACGAGTGCCCATTAAAAGGTGAATGCTTGCTAAAAGAAGTTGTGTACCAAGCCAAGGTCACAACCAAGGAAAAAACCGAGACATATATAGGCCTGACTGCCACAGAATTCAAGACCAGATGGAGGAACCACCAGGCATTCAAGCATGAGAACAAGAAGAATGACACTGAGCTCAGCAAATACCTGTGGCAGTTAAAAGAAAAGAAGAAAGATTTTACAATCACGTGGAAAATCCTTGCAAAAGCAAGAGCATACACCACTCTCACCAAGCGGTGCAATTTATGCATTTCAGAGAAGTTTTTTATAATATCTAAACCACACATGGCAACCTTAAACAAGCGCAATGAGCTCATATCGACCTGCAGACACCGGAGAAAATACATTCTTAAGGTGATTCCATCGAAAAAGGAGTTGTAATGAGAATTTGTTGAAACTTTGCAGAGTTACTAATTACACCTAGTACATTAAAAAAATAAAATAAAAAGAGTGGGTCACCGTGTCTGATTTCACGCTACGGGGCTGTAGTATATAGGTACTTTGCTATCTTTAGACAGCAATGTTAAAAAAACCTATCCTTGTACTAGAGACACCCATTACTTCAACAAAGTTATAACTGGCAATGAAATATAAGCATTATTCTTATGATAGAAGTACAATGTTACAGTAAAACGTCTTAAAATTGCCATAACAATGAAACTAATTTGAAATAATAGGCAACTCAAGCGTCTGCACGGTTCCAGTGAAACGCCTAAAATCTGACTGTAACAGTGAATCAACCGGACTATTTCAAAATTGAATAATGAAAAATTCTTCAAATTTGAATATATCATGTAAAGTCGCATTTTCCTTAGATAAATGGAATAAAAAAGTGGGGTCACCGAGTTCGTTTGGGAGAAAACGACCGTTTATTTCGCTGAACAGCTCAGCTTCCATAGAAAACCTATCAAGTTCCGAACGCGCGCGCGCTCGTGCACGCGCTAATCACGCAAAAAATGATGCGCGCGCGCTTAAAATTTAAATTTGCGGCTTTTTCAGAAAACGGTTTCTTGTCACGCGAACAGATTGCTGATGTAAACCTTTATAACGATACTTCAGTGTATATGGAGATTAACTGATGAGTGGACCAACTCCGTGTTGGTCTACGAAACAGATTTGTATATGTAATCGCATGAGGCCGAGTAGAATTAAGGATAAATTTTCACGCGTATTTTCAAAGTTTTCACAAAATTGCCCGAGTCGCGCAGCGACGAGGGCAATTGTGAAAACTTTGAAAATACAAGTGAATTTATTCTTAATTCTACGAGGACTCAATGCGATTACTTGTTTATAACACAGAGGGCAAAATTTTCGGAAAACTTTCCATGCACGTTGAAACACAATCAGCCGGCCATCAGAATAATTATAAAAGTACCCGCTTGTAAACAATTCACCAAACAGGCATTTTAACTGCTGCTCAGCGCACAGAACAAGAAAGACTGACCATTATGTACATCTTAAGAGATAAATACAATTCTAGTTCATTGACAAAACACACTTATAACTCAATTAACTAAGTAAATTTTATTCACCTGAGTTGCGAAGCTTCCTCTCGCTGGAAAAACTGTCGACCACGTTGCTGTAAGTTTTCAGTAGTTTTAAAACAAATAACAATTTGCTGTTTCCCGTAACACATATAGGTTCACCTTTTCGAATTCCTCTTCAAGCAAACACTCGATTTCCCTACCATTTTTACCAACCTTCTCGGTTAAAAGTCAAACTTTGAAGCGATCCTTGTCTTGAACAACTCAAAATGCGTTTTTCATTTCAAGACGCCTACAAAATGCAAATGGCGCGCTCTCGCACTCAGCCAATCAAATGCGAGTAATTTTGGCGCTTGGCCAATCACGAATTAGTAATTTTGCCCTCGTCCGAGAGAAAATTAAGAAAAAATGCCCTCTGTTTCAACCAATCAGCATTCAGTAATTTTGCCCTCTATGTTAGAAGTATTAAAATCCATGTGCCCTTATTGAGTTGTCCATCTACTGGTATATCAGCTCCTTTACTGTAGAGCACTCTCTTGGCTTCACTGGTGAAAATCACCTGAATTATATATATATATATATATATATATATATATATATATAAACTTAAACCAGTAAAAGAAAGAATAAACAAACACAAAGTGAAAAAAATAGAAATTGTCCTGAGCGGGATTTGAACCCGTGTCCTCGACCACGCAACAACGCAGCCGAAATTAAGGCTTTATGGCTCACGGGCCTCCCGACAAATTTTAGTGTTTTCACAGGAGCTGACTGGAAGGCTTGTAGGCCTTTTTGACGAATATAAATAACACAAATGAACTTAACTCTTTTCCGTCAAGAGTTGTATTTTCCCGACGTCGAAGTCGGGAACCATTCAGCCACTTGTGACGTCATCATTTTTGACGTCACCAGATTGTCTTGATAAGCAGCTAGCACAGCAAGGACAGATCCATCCATACGCGTGTCCATTTTGAATATCGACCACATCCTGGCAGAGCTATACCAGAAAAACGTGTCCAATTTTGGCTGCAAAGTTGGTGGTAAAATAGGCCAAGTCACCTAGTTGATCAATGTTCCATTTCCAGGTTTTTAGAAGGACTGAGGCCAAAACTTTTCCAGTGGATAGAAAGGTGATAAAGGGTAGAAGATAAAGAGAAAAGAAAGGGAGAGAAAAAGGAAAGCAAAAGAAGCGAGAAAAAATTAGAAATGAATCAGCCAAAAAAAAAAATTTCAACAGAAGCTGGCTCAAAATTGAGCTAAAATGTAAGAAAACGCTTTTGTAGCAAAGTTTAGTGGCATTTGGCACCATAGCATTTCAAAAACCGCTTTAGCGGTAAAAAATGCGTTTTCCTAAAGGAAAAACGCTGACGGTAAAGGGTTAAGCCAGTCGAAGAAAGAATAAACAAACACAAAGTGAAAACCCTAAAAATTGTCCTGAACGGGCCTCCCGACAAATTTTAGTGTTTTCACAGGAGCTGACTGGAAGGCTTGTAGGCCTTTTTGACGAATATAAATAACACAAATGAACTTAAACCAGGCTGGCTTAAGTTCATTTGTGTTATTTTCAGGACAATGTTTAGGGTTTTCACTTTGTGTTTGTTTATTCTTTCTTCTACTGGTTTAAGTTCATTTGTGTTATTTATATTCGTCAAAAAGGCCTACAAGCCTTCCAGTCAGCTCCTGTGAAAACACTAAAATTTGTCGGGAGGCCCGTGAGCCATAAAGCCTTAATTTTGGCTGCGTTGTTGCGTGGTCGTCCTGATGGTATAGTGGTTAACACATCGGCACTAGAAAGTCGAGGACGCGGGTTCAAATCATACACCACTCTCACCAAGCGGTGCAATTTATGCATTTCAGAGAAGTTTTTTATAATATCTAAACCACACATGGCAACCTTAAACAAACGCAATGAGCTCGTATCGACCTGCAGACACCGGCGAAAATATATTCTTAAGTACAATAATTAAGCCGCGGCTACACGAGCGATTTTTTGCTTGCGATGGTGATGCGATTTTTTTGAAAATTGTCGCGTCACCAGCGCGCGGAGAAAATCGCATGTGTAGCCACTCTCGCACAGGTGATGCGACAGATGAAAAAATCGCAGAAAAAAATCGCGAGAAATTCAATGAGTTGAATTTTTGAGACAAAATCACGGACTTCGTCAGAGGGTGGCTACACAGGCGATTTTCGCCGCGCGCTGGCGACGCGACAATTTCCAAAAAATCGCATCACCATCGCAAGCAAAAAATCGCTCGTGTAGCCGCGGCTTTAGTCAGACATCGAGCGGACATTTACGCGCGCGCAAGTATAATTTTTAAATTTCTACGGCTCCTTACGCGCGCGCTTAAAATTTAAATCTGCGGCTTTTTAAAAAAACGGTTTCTTGTCACGCGAACATATTGCTGATGTAAACCTTAACGATACTTCAGTGTATATGGAGATTAACTGATGAGTGGACCAACTCCGTGTTGGTCTACGAAACAGATTTGTATTAAAATCCATGTGCCCTCATTGAGTTGTCCATCTACTGGTATATCAGCTCCTTTACGGCAGAGCACTCTCTTGGCTTCACTGGTGAAAATCACCTGAATTATATATATTAAGGTACATAGATGACATTTTCTTCCTGTGGACTCATGGTGTGGACGAGTTAAATGACTTTCTCCAACAGTGCAACTCCTTTGATCCACACATAAAATTTGAACAGACTTTCTCACCTACTACCATACCATTCCTTGACGTACAAGTCATCATCAAAGAAGGCAAAATCGAAACTGACCTGTACACGAAACCAACGGACACTCATCAATATTTAAACTGGACAAGCTGCCATCCACGCCACACTAAAACCGCCATCCCTTACAGCCTCGCTCTCCGACTCAGACGCATCTGCTCTAACGACCACTATTTTGAAAACAGAGTCAAAGATCTTCGCAACATACTCCTGGAGCGAGGTTATAAAAATGGTTTAGTAAAAGAATCTATCACAAGGGCCAGAGTCATAACCAGGGAAGAGGCACTTTCTACAGAGTACAATAACAAAAACAGTAACAGAATACCCCTAGTTGTTACCTACAACCCGGCACTACCCAATTTACACAAAATCTTAAACCAAGCCCACCAGCTCCTCTATATGTCACCCAAATGTAGAGATGTCTTCCAAGACCCTCCCCTTGTTGCCTACAGAAAAGGCCGCAACTTATCGCAGATCCTTACAAGCCGTCGTCTGCGACCAGTCAAACCAAATGAGCCACTCACTCTGCCTACCCCACTCAACACAAACACACCCACAGGCACCGAATGCAACATCTGTAGCCGTTCTTTCTGCAACAACAAAGGACTTAAAATCCATATCTCCCGTGTTCACAAGCAAAGCCAGACCACCCCTCACACTAAACCAGGATTTTGGCCATGCGGTAGCGATCCACGATGTGCCTGCTGTAAATCGTATGGATCATTTGCCACGACAATCACTAGCAATTCTACCCATGAATCTATCCAACTAAAACAATATACCAACTGTCACACTCAGAATGTCATCTATCTAATCACATGCGACAAATGTCAAGAACAATATGTTGGCGAGACTGGAAACAGCATCCATACCAGAGCTAATCAACACCGCTCTGATATAACCGTGGGCAACAAGAACATTCCCACAGTGAGGCATTTTAAAAGATGTGACCGTGAAAATATGAAACTGACAGTTATCGAGAAATTACGGTCAACAGACCAGTACACCAGGAGGGCAAGAGAAGAATACTGGATCAATAAATTGAAGCCGGCAATAAACAGTTTAACTTAACCTAATTGTTATATTTTATTCAATTTGTTTTTTTTGTTTGTTTTTGTTTTGTTTTTGCTTATGTTTTTTTTTTATTTTGTTTTTTTTTTGTTTTTTTTTTGTTTTTTTTTGTTTTTTGTTTTTGTTGTTTTTTTTCATGTCAATTTCCCAAGTATTTCTCTGTTTTGTTTCTATTTTCGAATTTTATTGTATGTTATATATATAGTTCACCATTACACCACATCGCCACGTGCACTTCTTCGTCGCACGTGAGCTTATGTAACCAATCACTATTGTAATTCCACATTTTAAATAATTCCGTTGACACTCACCGTTATACAGTCAATACGCTCCTGAAGAAGGCCGAGACGGCCGAAACGTTGAGCAAATAAATAAGCTGAAAAGTCTTAACTGGAGTTGGCTACTTGACCGTCACTAATATACATTCTATATATATATATATATATATATATATATATATATATATATATATATATATATATATATATATATTAATCACAATATAAACTTGTCACAAGAAAACAATATAAATTAATCACAAATAACGACGAAGCACCGCAAATTCCTTTTACACCTATATTTCGACCACATTCAGTGATCTTCTTCAGGGTGACTAATAAACCGTTAACGTGTTACACTTTTAAATTGTTGAATTGCCAAGGTAACACGCGTGCATGAATACAACTGCCACTGAACTAACTGCTGTTTTGAAACTGTAACGGGAAATTCTAACGTTATAGTCTGCGCGCGCTCATACAATTGACTACTATTTTGAAACTATCAGAAAAGTTTTACGTTATCGTATGCGCGCGCTCATTCGCGTCTTTTTGTTTTGCCCAAAGAAACGTTTATTGTCATTAAGTCCATGTGGTATCAAAGTTCTCAGTTTGTAGATCCACTGTCCCTCTTTATCGTGTAGCTCTCGCTCCCTTTTAACCCAGTCTATTGGTTGGATGCTCTTGTGCTCTAAACCAAAATGTCCCTGGCTATGAAAATGCCCGTAAATAAGGAGATTTAGCGTTTGACGTTTATTTTATTTGGTGCGAATATTGTAACGGTTGTAACCGCCCACATGTGCTCGCGTATTTTTACTGTTGAGCGTCTTACGTTACCTATAAGCGTATATATTGTAACGGCTCCAGCCGCTTGATCAGTTGCCCTGACGAAGTCTTTTACTAATAAAGACGAAATATCGGCAAGTCTTATTTCCAGTATTTTTGTGGTTTTATATGTTTATTTCTGGAGAAAAGATCTAGAGGAATGATGTTTTTGATGGACTATATATTTATTTATTATATGGCAAGCAATTCTCCAGTCTAAATCGAGTGTTCTGATTGGTTAGTTTTCGGTCCGCCAGGATTTTACAGTACGGACCATTACTATGGAAACGGTCCTTTTTGGATATTTTGTTTTCGCGCTCCCGCTCCCGCAAAATTCAAATTCCAAAAACGCAAGAAGATTAAAAAAGGAAAGGTTTGGAGCTGGTACAAAACCGGAATGAACGAGGTAAACACGCCTGTTTAGAAAAAGCTCTCTTCAAGTAACTTTACCGACTTTTTGATATAAGCAAAACACTCGCCAGCAGTGAATCAAAAACCATGGCCAACGTTCTTCAGTGACTGTGTGTGTTTGTTGTTTTCTTGTACGGCTATTAGACTGTAAGCTGTAAAGAGCCGCGTAAATCGGCCAACACTTAAACAATAATTATTAAAATTTAGCATTAACAAAAGAGTACGTTTCTCACAAGAAAACCTCTCGGCAAAAAAAAAAAATGAAAACTGCAAAACAACTAGCAAACGGCTTTCATCGGCAACTGTAAATCGAAAGGAAACGATCACGTTCTTGTTTAGTTTAATATTGGCCATCGCTTCAGTCAGCGTTTTCCACACGGAACAAATTAAAGCTACACGTTCATGTATTAAACTAACAGTGTACCTTGATTCCTCAGCGAGATTTTTGCTCTTGTAGTGGACATATTTGAAAATAAGTTTAGCTTGTTTACAAGTCCGCTCTTGCTGTAGCTCGCGCTAAAAACAACTTTGTCAGGTGAGACAAAAATTTGCTCTCAGCATCCACAAAGTTCTCCATAAAGCCACTGAAGCAAACAACTTGCAGTACTTGATAGAGAGGTAATTTCCAGTGTCTTTTTTTTAAAGTTCGAGTGTTCCTTCGTTTACATTACGGACTAACACCCTGCCACAATTTCCAGTTTGAGAAGCACGTTTCTGAGATTTTATCGCCGCCTTTTCATTATTCTTCTTTTTCCCAAATTGTCTCCGCCCATAACGAAGACGTATTTTCAAATAAGACTGTCTTGTGTTGAAGAGGACGACGAAAAACTGACACATATATTAGAAGTAGAGCAGTTTTCATTCAAGAGCCATAGTCCAGGAGCTATTTCTCAAAAAGGCCTTATTTAAGGAGTTGGCACAACCCAGACCACAGAAAAGGTTTGACACCGGATTCTGGTAGAACAATATCTCCTCTTTAATATCAGGTACTATGTAGAGTGAGATTGTGGTATCACTCGTGAGATACGGAGCGATATTTACCTCGACCTTGAATACAACATGGGAGCGAGGCAAAACTAATTAATCATCGGAAACTTTATTTCTCTTTCAGAAATGAGTGTGAAACATACCAAAACAGGAAGAGAACAAAAACAAAAATATTTTGAATTAGGTATGACGACTCTGAGTTAGTCACGTGACCGACCATGTGACTTTTAGCATACATAAGTACTGCCTACCCGCAATATATCAACTTTCTCTTTTTTGTTAAATCTAAAATAACTTCTCTTTTGCTATTATTACAGATTCCTATTATTGTCTTAGCCACAACGAATCACGGTAACTCAATTAAATGAGATTTCATTTAAAAAAATCTAAGAAGAAATGGCTTAAACATGGCCCAAAAATAACTTTGCCAATAGCGTGAGAACGAGGCTAACTGCATTTTTGGCTAAAATGCAGCACAACGAATATATTTAGGGATAAATCGGCCATTATAATAGCGAACAGCGCATTCTAACATCCATTAGGTATAAAGAGTTTGTCAGGTGACAGGTCACGTGATCCTTAACGTGTAGAAGTGCCTAGTATCTACAATAAATCCTATTCACAACTTTCGCTTTGTGTGAAATCTGAAATAACTTTTCCTTTACTTCTTTTACAGTATTTAGGTAGCGTCCTAGCTATTCCAATCTTTAGCATTTCAAAAATGGTAGTTTGAAATTACATATCTTATGCCAAAATGGCTAAAACAGTTCCCCACGAAAACGAGGCTTAACTTATGCCTTTTCTGAATTCATCAAACGGAAGACATTTGAAGAGAAATTGATAAAACTTTATTTGATACTACGTTTTATCAAGTAATGGAAGTTTTCCAAGAATGATTCTGTCCATTCAGGTAGCAGTTTTAGTTCGTGTGAACCATATAAAATAGAAACGTTTGGCTATTAAGGAAACGAACTTAGCAGATTTGACAAACTGGTCACCGTTCGCATTTCGAGGCACTTGAATCCTCTGAAATGGAGGTGGCTTGCTCATTCCATGGATTGTGGCAATTTTCATCGGCCATACACATACATTCTTCTGTGCAGGAAAGGCTATTCACTTAACAGGAACAATTCCAGGCACATGCTGACTGGCTGTAATGGCATGTCGTTAGCTCGATGATGCTCTTTGGCGCGCTGTACTTTGACATTAACACAGGAACCAATCTGTGTTCCTCTAGTTTCTAGTCATGTCCATCAGGCGATGGAAGAGTCACCATGGACAAAATGGCTTGTTTTCAAACACATGTTTGATAGTTTGCTTGCGTATTGTGATGGCCGAGATTGTCAACTGTTGGAGGAAGCTCCTCGCTCTTGTTGTTCTTTAGGCAAAATAGGTAGTTGCGGACATCGTGTGCTTGCGCAAAGCATTCTTTGGGACTGTATAAAGTGCACAGGAGTTCTTTACCTGACCTCAATGTCGACTCACTAAGGACTGAGTCTCCACCAAATTTGGACAGTTGCTGTTGTAGCCGATTTTCTTTCAGAAGGGTCTTCCGGGCAGTCTTTTTGCCAATTCCTTGCAGGGCAGGTTGCAACTGGTTAAGGCGTGGAAAGCTGGAAGAGCTTTGCAGAGAAGCTGACCAAGCAAAGAAAGCAAAGGTGGTATGAACCTCATTCGATCTTTCACTCCTGTTTGAAACCATAACTCCTGGCACTCTAGATCGTGGAAATGTGCTTTGCACAGCAAAGCAACATCAGTTGTTTGGTAACTGTATAACCATCGGCTGATGTGCGTCATGCATCTTTTGCATGTAGCAGAATCCTGGTGTCAGCTTCTTCGTGATTAGAGGGCACTAATAGTAAAACCTCGCTATGGCTTTGGGAGACAAATACTACCTTTACGTTATCTATGAATCCTCCAGCTAGAACAACCTTCTGACGGGGATAAAGGTTCTCCTGGGAATGCCGGCATATTTCATTTGACAAGTAATCTGCCAAGTTCTCTTTATTTCTTGGATTCAAAATGTACTCTCCCCACTACTTTGGGATTGGAGTGGATTGACTGTGAATCTTTACCTATGAGGAACTTGATTCACCTCTTTTATACCGTTCTCCTCCCTTGATGGATTGTTGAAGATACTAGTCAAAAACCAAGTCCAACCTGGTACAGTTGTTTTGCCTCAAAGTGGAGTTGATAATACCATAGTGCCTACCATTCATTTCTCCAAAGGTTGCTTCATCCCCTGGAATCACGGTCTGAATTAAAGCCATCCCATCTAAAATAAAGGCCCTAGAAGCAAAGGCTGGTGAGAGACTAGGAACTACGTTAATCTCTTTCTCAAGAATGGTCATCAGTTACAATTGGCTCTTTTGCGGTTTTTCGAAGGCTACCATCCGGGTATGCAAGGGCTAGCCGATCAGTTGAAAGCTCGTAGCGAAGAACGTCCCTTAGGTTGACTTCTGTATTCTTGGCAACGACAAGAAGTCATCCAAATAGCTGACATTCTGCATCAACGTTCTTGGCCTTAGATCTTTTCGTCGAGACTTTTTTGTTGTAGAGGTGAACGTCTTAACCTTTAACTTTGAGAATGCCTCCCAAAAATGGACCTGGTCAGTATCAATTCTGGCAGCTCTCCAAGTTACGTCTTCCGGCGGCAGTTGCATTTAAAAGGCCGTCTGCCACTTCATCAGGAAGAACGATAGTGGGATACCTGCTAGCACTGCGATGTTATAAAGAGAAATTACTCGCCAGCGTATTGGTCTTCAAGAATCATGAATAGATGGGTAGTTAGGCCAGATATGAAGCTGGAATCCAGTTTTTCCACATCTTCGTCTTGTTTGACTTGAGTAGCACTTGCTTCTTTGTGTGTTTCACTGCGTTCACCATATTCAACTCCACACATCTCCTTCACTGACTTTGTGATGGCAGCACGCTCGTGGCTCGTCAGAAACCACCGTTCCACAGCATCGTCTCTTCGACTGATACTTATTACGCCTCCCTTTAACTTTGAATCTAGGTTAAAGATTGTTCTAAGGCCATGACTGTTCTGACTTCAGCAAAAGGCTGCTGCGAATGACTTACACTATGGTTTCCGGCAGTAAACGCCTGATTAACTTCAGGATGCCTCTCTACTAGCTTGTACATGTCAACAAGGTAAATGGGATGCCAGCGGGCATAATTGGATCTATCCATGGCAAAAGAAATGAAGTGCCATTGCAGTTGTAGTGGACAAACTGGAGATTTCAGTTGCCGCTGTACTTTCTGCTTAGATAAACTGTAGTTAGGTCATTACCATGGCTATGCATTCCTCCCAGAAGAAGAGCAACTTGACTTCGATATTGCTTTAGCCATGAATATAGTCAGCAAAGACACCATGACACTCATGCCATTAACCACTTCATGGCAGCTTTACTGAGTGAACTTCCTCTCCTTTAAAGAGCGTTGGCTCTTTTGTAGCTTAGCAATGAAATTGTGCTACCTGTTGATTGACTTTTAAGCCACTTTGCAAACACTTACCACAAAAGACGGAAAAGTGCTTCCATGGTCAGTTTGTGTGCACGAATTACGTGGTTGTAGGACGTGCCAAGCATCAACGTAGCGGTAGTACCAGCTGCATATAATCCAGTCTCGATCAAAAGATCTTCAAGTGAATTCGAAAACCCCTTTCCCCTTCCCCCATGCGAAGTACTGTGTTCTTTAATTGCCCTGGAAATTTCCACTAAAGCAGCTATGCATTCACAGAAATGGCCAGGTTGAACGTGATGACAGTGTCATTCTGAGGTAACCATTTTGCCACCTGCTGCTGCTGCTCTGGAACCTTTCCATTTTCATTTGGACATAGAAGCATGTTACAGGTGGCCCTCTACCACATAAATTGACCTCTTCGATGGTAAGGGTTGTTAGCTGAATCCAACGATCCTCTTTTCTTAGAATGGTCAGCAGTGACTTGACATGCAGGCTATGGACCGAATTTCTTACGCTGAAAGGCCACCAGTGTGGTTGCACGAGTGGTATTCTTTCCGTCAAGATAATTTGTTCGTTTTAGCTTGTTATTGTTACCAGCCATTTGCACGAAGATGCCTGGGAATAGTTACCCATGTTTCCTCTGATTTTGCAAGTATCTCCTTTGCAAGACAGGTGTCCAAGATCTCAACTTATTCGTACGACGAACAGTGGTCCATCTTTTTCAGCACAGTGATGAGCTGTTTTGAGCCGGTTAGGTGTTGACGGATATGGCGAGGCTGATGTGTTTGGGAAGTTTTACTCTAGCATTAGATTCGCACCGTCCAAGGTCTTGTACAGTCACGATGATCTTTCCCTCATCAGAGATGTTTGAACAGCCAGTATAGGCTTGGTGGAAGAAGAAATCTTGCAGTGGAAAAGTTCAATTCGTCCACATTTAGAGGTTGAAGGTTGATGCCTTCACAATGAGCAATCTCATTCCCTATAGCTTTTGAAACGAAATTTATCATCCTTGCCATCTCACTTGCGTCGTGATGAACTGTAGGGTCAGTAGTTTGCTTGATTGGTGTTTCGGTGCCTGGTAAGCTGCTGGCAACATTGATAACATTTAGCTAAGCTATTGCGCTTGAATAAACTAGCCTTGGTTATGTAAGGACAGACGGCTGGGGGAAAGCTAGGTTTTCCTTGAAGTGGGTTATCAATCTTGATTTTAGTTTCTGTCCAGTGTAACCTTGGCAGTCAACACTTTTCCTCTTCAACGACTCTTTGTAAACGCCAAGGAGAATATTCATGTCATCAGCTTTAACTGCCATGATTTCTGGTGTAATGAGTTCCAGTAGCTCGTTGAAAGCTAGCTGAGTGGGCAGAATTATTCTTGCGTAGTATCAAATGGCGTTTTATCAATTTCTCTGCAGATGTCTTCCATTTGATGAATTCAGAAAAGGCACTGATAAGTTAAGCCCCGTTTTCGTGTGGAACTGTTTTAGCCATTTTGGCTTCAGATATGTAATTTCAAACTACCATTTTTGAAGTGTTGAAGATTGGAATAGCTAGGACGCTACCTAAATACTGTAAAAGAAGCAAAGGAAAAGTTAATTCCGATTTCACATAAAGCGAAAGTTGTGAATAGGATTTATTGTAGATACCAGGCACTTCTACACGTTAAGGGTCACGTGACCTGTCACCTGACAAACTCTTTATACCTAATGAATGTTAGAATGCACTTTTCTCTATTATAATGGCCGATTTATTCCTAAATATATTCGTTGTGCTGCATTTTTAGCCAAAAATGTAGTTAGCCTCGTTTTCATGCTGCTGGCAAAGTCATTGTTAGGGCCATCCTGGCATACGGTGCACGCGACTGAAATTGAAACTGACCAATCAGAGCTCAGTACGCGGGGCAAACTGAGTTTTCCCACGTCATAAGGAGAAAGGACCCCGGGAACGAGGCTGTCGCCTGTTCAGTCGAGCATCGTGTTTGTGTTCGTTTACCAGCAACACCAGTGATTCTAGTTAGATTTACATTTATATGTATAAATGCAGGCAAGCAATTGCTTATCTTAATGCGGTTTTTGTTTTGTGAAAGTCAGTTGTCCCATTTTCTACGTTTAATCATATAAAGTGAATTTCGTAAATAAGCGATCTGATGTAAGCTTAAGCTTAAAAAATTGCAGTTCAATGCGTAGTCTTTTAAGATTTTTTTCGTTAAAGTTCGTTTTTTAAGCAATTCTCATTTCGCAACTAGTTTACATTTTATCCCAAAATTAGATAGTGTGACTATTTTAGACTGGGTCGGTGTTGTTTTCTCAATCCAGTTTAGTATTCGTCACCGCACATTGGGTTGTTTTGACTGATTGCTAATTAAATTATCCAACAAACTGAAGAGTTAGTCGCTCTGTCGTCAATTTTATAGTCTTAGTGTAAAGCTCTATGTTTTTTCAGTTGTGGAATATTTTATCAGCTCCCTGTAATGTTATATTTTCAGCTTCCTCACTTGAAGTGAATGCCATTTCTGTCCTAAATTAGAGACTAAAGTAAATGAGAATCGCCGATTTAGTGAGTGAGTCCAGTGTAGCATGGTTTTGTAGCGTGTCTGTGGATCGAAATGAAAAAGTTATTCAAGTAACTATAGGTGAAACAGTTCTCGGTCTAAAGCTATTTTGTCCAAAAAGAGACTCTAAAAGCTTCCGAAAAATATTTTAGGGTGTGTTCTTTAAAACACCCGAGAAATACTTCGCAGGCGAAAAAGTTGTGCCATTTTCCCTCCATAATTGTGCTTGGAAGCTTCAGAAAACATTTTTCAGATGACTTTTCCCAGTAAACGGCCTGATGCCTGGGCGATATTGTTTATTTTAGCAAAGTTGTTTAATGAATGACAGAACTAAACAGCCAGTGGGCATGCGAATCAGTGAAAAATGCCTACCGGTATTTAGATTGCAAAGTCTGTCGAGTCGCTCCCCGGCTGCCGGGAGCGACACTAAGTGAGTTCATTCGTTTTTTTAACAGAGCAACTGTAGTTTCACGAGTACTCTTCTTGACCTTAATAAGCTTTCCAAAGAATTTTGCAAAAAGCGCTGTCGGTGAATGTCTTGATTGCTGAAGTCTTATTTTTGAAGGAAAATGAGTCAACTTTACTGTCCTCAGCGGTCCGCATTGTGTTTTTGCGTTTATGTTTTCTCTTGTTTTTTTTTTCATCTTTAAATATGAGCAAGCAACCTGGTGAGAAAAATGGACGAGAAAAATCACTTTGCAACGAATTTAAATTAAGCAGAAATTCCAACAGCGTCACTGAGACACAAATCAAAATTGTTCCAGAGTGCCTAATTTCTTAATACGACAAGAAACTGTGTAGAAATAGAAATTTAAGCAGTTAGCGTTGTGTTTACAATTCAGCTTAATAATTTCTTTCATCGTCACGTCGATCATAAAAAAAAATTACAAGCGGTGGGTTCGATCAGTCAGGAAGGCCTTTCTACTCCGAAGTATCAAGACAAGACATAAAATAAAACACAGCAAAATGAAAGAGAAGCATTTAATAAAAACTGTCACACATTCATGGTGAGTCAGTACGAAAATCAAGAAGCAATCTAAGCAAGAACCGAACAAACTACCAAGAAAGAAGGAAGGAAGGGAGACATTTTTTGGCTATACCACGCAAAGTTGACGCTGTTTTACCTACACTCGTTGTAGCTCTCTGTTCCAAAAGCTCCAAATGTTCTGATACAAATCGGATGCTATCTAAAAGAAGTTGAATCGCTTCCCAGTTGTTTGAGTGTTGTTTTTACCATTCCGTCCACAACCCTAAACTGAGAACAGGTGAATTCAGACTTTCCTCACTACAGTAATCCTGTTTCTGAGCTGCATAGAGATAACCTGTTCAAGTTAAAATTCTGTCTTCAGTGCGACTAAACAAGCACACGATGACGCTGTTGTGCGAACAGATTACAATCTTGCTCCGTTTCAACTGCTGCAGCTAATATGGTGAAATCGTACAGCTTCAGTCCACTTTGAACGATGATTATAACAATGTTTCAAGAAAAATCAAACACGTACCGCATTTTCAGAGCCAAAAATTAGTAGATTTTTTCCTAAGACTTGTGCCACTTCGTTCACTTTGCTTCGGGGCAGTTTCATTTTGATTCATTCAGCTTTGGAGAGAAACGCTGCACACTTAGCAAGCTTTTGGCGCCTTTTTCGTTCAGTCATGTGACCAATTCTTGTCCCTTTTTATCTCTTACTCGTTTTTTCTTTCTGTCTTGATTTTATAACAGCTATAGTGGTCGACGTTTAATCAAACAATTTTCTACTCGGACTTGCTGGATATCGAATAATTATAACCAGCTCGCCGCTATGCACCTCGTTAGTTATCTATCATTGCAAAAACCTAACACTGGACGTAACAGCTAATGACGGACGTTAAAACAGTGACTTTGACTGGAGTGAACGTCTGGCGTTATAAGTTTCGCCGGACGTTAAGTTTTATGCAACTCGCTCCCGTTGCTTTCCTGCCCTCTGGCTCGAGTTGGAAAAACTGGACAATTAGCAAGTGACATCATGTAATCCATATCGCAATGTACCCAATGTTACGATGAGGGATGATGACGTAGGAAAACTCAGTTTTCACTGCCGCTAGCACCGCGGGCGCAAGCTTCGTATGCCAGGATGTTTAAGCCATTTCTTCTTAGATTTTTGTAATGAAATCTCATTTAATTGAGTTTCCGTGATTCGTTGTGGCTAAGACAGTAATAGAAATCTGTAATAATAGCAAAAGAGAAGTTATTTTAGGTTTCACAAAAAAGAGAAAGTTGATATATTGCGGGTAGGCAGTACTTATTCATGCTAAAAGTCACATGATCGGTCACGTGACTAATTCAGAGTCGTCATACCTAATTCAAAATATTTTTGTTTTTGTTTTCTCTCTGTTTTGGTATGTTTCACAGTCATTTCTGAAAGAGAAATAAAGTTTCCGATGATTAATTAGTTTTGCCTCGCTTCCATGTTGTATTGAAGGTCGAGGTTAATATCGCTCCGTATCTCACGAGTGATACCACAATCTCACTCTACATAGTACCTGACATTAAAGAGGAGATATTGCTCTACAAGAATCCGGTGTCAAACCTTTTCTGTAGTCTGGGTTGTGCAAATCGAATTTTAGGGGGGCTTAGCTCCCGGACTACCACGTAAGTTTTCGCCGATCGACAGCAACGATCATCTAACTGATTCGAAAGCCAGTTAAAATTGCTGGCTTCTCTCCTTGACATCGCGCTGGAAATTGACTTGAATGAACTACCGGAAGTGTTGTTTCGTACGAAAAATGATGCCATATAATAAACTACTTAGCAACTTCAGTTGCTCGGGACCGTACTGAGGAATATTGGCCCTCGGTCGTTTTTGTACGGACCTCGCTGCGCTCGGTCCGTACTGCCACGACCTCGGGCCAATATTCCCCAGTACGGCCGTCGCGTTCAGTTAGTAAGAAGTTATTATTATATAGACAAGAGTGTTTTTGTGGAAAATAGACCACTCGTAAAGTTCATACGAAACGACATCCGGGACTCGAGTGGCGTATTTTCCAAATCCTCAATAGTGAGGATATCGATGACACTGTTGTTTGTGCAAAAACACAATTTAGAAATTCGCCGATAACCTACGGGTGCATTCACAGGCAGACCAAGCGCGTAGTGTGACTCGCGTGACAAGTGACCGTAGTAAATGGGATTTTAACCGTCGTTTAACCCTTTAAGCCCTAACAGTGACGAAATTAATGAAATTTCTCTTTACATTATCACTGCTTGTTCAAACATTCCAGTGATGAGAATAAAGGACTTGATCATCAAGGATGACATGTCTTCATATTTAGACAAACTCTCCTTACTAAATCCATAAGAAATGTATGGAGAACAGCCAGGAGAATATGAATTTTATATAAGGGCTTCTTGGGTTAAGGTAGACCCAGTTGTAAGTTAAATTGAAATAAAATTGCTTAAATGAAGTAATATTGCATTCTATGTGTGGTAAGTTGACGTTAGTAATTTCCCCTCTCCGGCCACTGTTTCACGATGTTTTCAGGCTTGACGTTTAACTCAGATCGTAAGCATAGGACACTAACTCTAATGAAAAACTGTCCAAGGAAAACGTTAATGACTTTAATCAAGGTATTCCTGAGGGACATTGCCAAAATTACAAACCCAGTCTGACTACTAGTTTTGGAGGTAATTAAATCAATAGTCATTTAAAATGAAAGGCATTTATGCTATTGGCTGTTATATTGACAAGTAAATACAATATGAAGAAAATCGGTAGCTGTCTGGACACTGGCAAGAGACTTTACACTTGTGACGCGCGTCAATTAGGAAAGCTACTTGAATTGCAAAGCAGGTACTTAAGATGGCTCGAAAGGGTTTTTAAATGTAATAAACCTTCTGAAACGCGGAAAGATTACATGGTATTTCTGAACATGTGGGCAGTCTATGAATATCTTGACAACTCTTTTGTCGGGCAATAATTTAAGGCTAGTTGTGACGTCATAGCCGTTACCATGACAACCCTAAAAGTCCACAAAAAAAGAACCCCCAAATTTCAGTGACCTACCCTTTTTATTGCATTTGTAGAAAGCTCCCTAAATTATTTAATTTCTCTTTATGAATTTAAAAATATTCCACTGAATAACTTTCTTCCAAAAGCTTCTATTTGAATTGGCACACTTAGTGTTACATGCATCCAAAAATCAGGACGGGTCACCCAGCAAAATTTCGAGATAAAAACAAATGTTTCGTGCAAGCTTTATTTCCGGTTTGCGCGATTTTACGTGGCATTTAACTTCCGGTATTTTGCACGCGACTTATTAATAGAAATTTGGAGTCACTCAGCTGACAAGTGCGTTCTTGTTATGTCGCGTGTAGGCTACACGCGCGCGCGGTTAATAAACTCTTTCGAGCCTCCTTAGGGTGGCTTACTACAGTTTTCAGAAGAAAAGCATAACCTTTTAAAATCTTTAGTTTAAAGCAAACAGGAGTTTTCTTTTGGGTCATTTGTTGCTACAACTCTTGAAAGAAATTATTTTCCCTGGAAAAAAGAAATACTAGAAGTTAAGAAAACGTCAAATGTAAGAGACCGAGCGCTAAGAGGAGACTGAAAACTAGACTTTTTCAGGGCCTGTTTCTAGCTGTACCACCCTACCTCAAATTTTCTGGATTTCCAAAGTGGCTATAACTAAACACCTGTGGAAAAGAAAATGATCATCTGTAAGTGAAAATTTTTGCTTATGAAGAAAAGGTTGAATTTTGGCCTTTTTGTGATTACTAAAAAATTCTCTTAAAGATGTAAAAAGTTTATCATTCTCTTCAGAAAACTGGAGTAAGCCACCTTATATATAACTCTGTTCTTCTGGTAACAAGAAAATACAACTCTTCAGTGAAAAAACCATTTAAACTGATAAAGTAAACAAACAAACAAATGAAGAAATAAATCAATGATCTTAGCGAGAATACTTCAGAAGTTACAATCTACAGAAATCTACAGTTGACAGGAGCCCATGACAGTTCACAAAAGGATTACACCACTATCTAAATGCCAGGATAAAAAGACAGACAATGGACATTTCTTTATTTTCAGACAGATAATATGGCAAGTCATTCAATTAGTTTTGATCCAGAAGGAACTTAGGCGATTTTTAGTTCTAACATCTAGAAAAGATCACAACACAGGTCACACATAGGGTCATTTAAGTTACACTACAATTTGAGGCCAAGGGTCTCTTTTAATTTAGTTCTCCAGTGTCCATCTTGTGATGCAACCCATCTAATTTGTGAATTAAGCATAACGTCATTCAGTCCAATGCTAGTGAATAGAATCTGTTTAAAAGAAAACATCATAAAGTTACATTGCCATTTGGTCATCAATTTTCGCACCGTCCACGAAAATAACAACAGCCGACAGGGAAATATCAGCAATTATTCCACAGTTCTACGTGAGCTCATAACTATGGAGTTTAGTCAATGAGTTGTATCTATTATGAGTCCGTGTCACCCTATAATTGAGTTGAATCATATTGTCATTATTGCTGTATTTACAGGCTAGTTAATGCCATTATACCTTAATTAGATACCTGTACACTCAAAAGGGTCCCTCCAAATAAAGAAGATTTTGAATGTCAGAGACTCACTTACGATTTCTTTGTTCAAACCAAATAATATAGCACATACCCATGTTTTCCTGTTAACTCTTTACCCAGTTTTAAAACCCCGACGTGTTATTCGGTTATTCTCTAAACCTCCGGCCAACCCTGAGTTGTCAGTTAAATGTTAGCTGGTAATCTTTCAGTAGTAAGATTTCTGTCTGTTTTGCTTTGGCCTGCTCAATCCAACTTGACACCCACTTTTCGAGTCGCCTCTCTACAGACCGTCGTGACTCATAAGGGTTCAAGATCAGTCATATCTATAAAGGATTCAGAAATACGGAGCCCACCGACCTGTGCAGGGTTCATGCATAAGTTGGAGGATTCTTCTGCTCATGAGGTGCGGAGACTGTGGAAGGCATTGCTGCAGATGAAGCGGATGGAACCATCATATGCTGTCCTCCGTATGCTCCAGGCATCATTACCAATGTAGGCTGGTCTTCCTGCGCACTAAACGGTTGCATTGCAACCGCACCACCTGCTTGCACAGGAACGGCCACAGGGGCACCACCAGGAGGCTGGGGCATGATGTACCCAGTAGAACTAGAAACATTCACCACTTGTTGTGCCTGGTTTTGTAAAATGAAAAACAAAAGTGGTGCTACCTAGGAACTAAATGGTAACGCGTCAATCAAGAAAGTCTGGATTTCAGTGCGTCTGCCCTTCGAATTTTTTTCAGTGTCACGCAAGAAATCATAATCGCATGTCAGTGCTCTTGTCACAAAATTAAAGTGAGAAGAAAACCTTTGCGATTTGACCTTTGATCGCTTGCATACTAGAAATAGAAACTGAAAATAAGGTATATTTTACCCCTACCACTAATTCAATATTCCTTCTTATTTGCGTTGCCAAAAAAATATCAAACGAAACGAAACAAATTAGAGAATAGAAAGATAAGAGAAACTATACAAAAAAGATTTTCATTGGAAGAACGCAAAAATTGATTGATATTGCTTCTGCGGAAACACTGTGCAAGTTCAAGTCGTGATTTCAACAGATATCCAAGCCCACGGGATTGTACTTAATATTCTAATTCGCTTCCCGCTCAACCGAATATAAAACATTTATCATGTAATAAGCAACCACTATTGGGGTGTGTCAACACGAGCCGTATGCGACCCTCTTTATTATGTCTTACAATCAACTTATATGGTAATAAAGTTTACAAGCATAATACAAAGAAAGTATCAAGCACTGAAATTACAAACTCAACACAAGCCCGTATAACATAGGGCGCGGATTGAAGAAATTTGTCTACAAGAGCAATAAAATTGGAAATACGTCTGTCCCTAATAGAAATTGAACCAGAAACAAGGTCCCAGTTAAGACCCAACCAAACAAGAGACTGAGTAGGGTCCCATAGCGATTTGAAAGAATTGGCTACAAACCCTGCATTGCTTAAAGATGACTGGACAAAAAAAGAACGCCAATTGGCAATTTGAAAGAATCTCCCTTTCCACACCCATCATCGAGAAACAACTATTTTAACACCATTAAACCTCCAAAATTTAACAAGCGGTCTGAGGCACTTCGTAAAAACGTATGGGGCCGAACTAAGGCCAAATGGGAGAACTGAAAAACAAAAATAACTGACAGAACCAGAGAAAACCCAGGAAAAAACCCAAAAAAGTTAGATGATCTGGGAAAATATTAAAATGGTGATAACCGGACTTGAGATCAAAACTAAAAAGGTAATCACCCTTGTTAACATATGATGATAACACCCTCCAATCTTCGCACTCAAACTTCTGCTTCCAAATAAACTGATTGACATGACGCAAGTCAAGAATAAGCCTTTTCTTGCCTGACGATTGTGTAGACGCGGAGAGAGGGTTAACAACGTGAGGAACGAAAGGCACTTCAACAACTGCGTGATTACTGACTAATTCGGATATAGCGGACTCAACAAAAGACGCGTTATCCAAGGCTGACTCATTATTAGGAAATTGTGCCTTACAAGGAGTACTAATGAACGGAATCCGATAACCACATTTAATGGTATCGATAACAAAGCTATTGGCACCATTAGTGTGCCAATAATCTAACTTAGCCTTCAGTCTGCCTTTAAGTACAGGCAATGCAGAATATTGTTCAAATTAAAAAAAGATTACGATCCTAATCAAAATTGACTAACAAACTTCATCTCTTTCCCTAAAAAATTCCAAATTGGAAAGATACATATCTAATACGTAATAAACACAATTGGATACTTAACTTTAACAAAACGTTCGCGTGGAGGCTCCTATTTACCTCCAATGGCTGAGGGAAAATCAGAAGTGGACTGACCAGAGCTTGAGGATCTGACTTGTGAATTAACTTGGCACTCGGACCTCCAATGTCCTTGTTGACCACAAGCGAAACAAATGTCCCCAGGCTTTGCCTTGCCATCAATTCTAAAGGCACGAGGATTGACCTTGAAACTTGGTTGATGTTGGCTGGCAACAGAGGTGGTGGTGGATGAAGATGGATGCTGGAAAAGGCTCTGCTTGGTGGACTTCGCTTTCTGTTGCTGACGCTGACTATGTTTGCGAAGAGCTCTCTGTTCAGCACGGCGTATGCGCTTCTCGTCCTCTGACCCGCTTGCCAATTCGTCCGATAAATACTCGTTCACTAAATCCCAGCCAGCAGCGGATTTATCTGCCAGTCTGATAAGTTTGTTGCGTTTCTTAATGTCAGAAACTAGTTCTTCCAGGCAACTTTTAACGACGTCAATTTTTCGTTTCTTGAGAGCTTTGGACGCGGAGTTGACTTTCTCTGCAAGACCAGTGTTACTGAATAAAACTGCTTTTGCTGCCTTCGAATTTGAATGAGATATTCGATTCTTCTTTAAGTTTCTTAGCAATAGAGTCGGTATTGCTCAAGGAATCTTCTAGAATATCGCGTTTCAACGCGCTCAACTTCTTGTCAAAATAATCTTTAAATAAGGAAAACGCCGACTCTGTATCAGCAGACTCGACACTTGGCTGTTCCACCGAAACCGAAGAAGGTAGGGCTGAGCTGGAACTATTCCGAGAAACCGAAGGCAACAAAACTTCAGGAGGTATACATGCGTTCCGATCTGAGCGGTCTTCGACATAATTTTGAGGGCGAAGGAACGGACGTAATGACTCGAATGAATATAAATGAAGGCAACGCGCTATAAATACCAACGCTCCCGCTAATGAACCAATTGTAACATAATACCCCAGAGGATTACGTAACCATGATAAATACATTGGCGGACAAGAAGGCTTAGTGCTACTATCGAAGGAGTATTATCACAGGGCTATATAAGCGGAGAAGTATTAGTGGAAAATAAATTTCCCGTCTGATTTAACAAAACATGTTTTCTGCTAGGCTTAAACCAAAAGGGCTCTTGGAGAGAAGAAAGGTTGTTATCGGAAAGATATTATCAGAAGGGGTATGATCGAAAGGATTTTATCGGCGGGATTTTTCCATCTGGTTTGTTGAAGAGGGAGAAGGAACCTTTGGTTTCTCTCCTATGGTACTCATACCTGTTGATCGGTAGCTGCATCACAGCATGCACAAGGTTCCATCAAACAGCAACAAATCGGTGCCCAGATTCCAATCACAAACGCAGCAATTCCAAGAACCAATATGATTGCGCTGATAGCCATTTCAGCATCATAAGGTAGTTGGTTCGAATAGTAATCGTTCCTCTCTTGACATGCGGCAATGGACACGCTGTAGCAAAAAATGATTGTACCACCGAAAACAGCAGATGTGATGGAAAAACCCATGAACATTCCATTCTGAAAGATTAAATGGAAGAAGGTCTTTATTGACCAACTACTGTAGAATGGTTGATTCATTCAAGTAGTCTACCACCAGTCAATGTCAATGCCAATGAATTTTTAAATTCTCGTTATACTAAGAGGAACCAAGAGGTTTAAGAGCCATTTTCTGAGAATATCGAGAATCGAAAGACACTCACAAAAAATCGATTTTTTTTTATTTTGCCAAAACATCCCTTTGGGTAAGCTAATTCAAGAAAAAATAATCCAAAGTTCCAACGAGTTCTTTAACGGACGAAAATTTAAAAAGTTCGAAAAATGCACAAAGTGGGGGTCTTCGGGTCTCTAAACGGCTCAAATTCTAACTCAACTTTAGGAAGCCGGTGAGAGCGTAAAAAAGATTCTTTTGAAACGGAACAAACCACGCACATTATTTAAGCTTTCTACTTTAAAACTATGTAATAAATTTGCCAATGTTTCGTTTCGAACATTTTCAAGCGGCGTTTTTATCGAGCCGCTCTTAACCTTGTTTATCACAAGGTAAAATGAAGGCCAACTTCGGCCGCTTAAAACGGCATCTGGTATGTATCGTTCAATGATTAAGACTACACAGAAAGAAAGCTCTGTCATTGTACTTTTCACTAGGAAAGTAACAGCTTTGGGAATCAAATACTTCCTCGTCAATAAATTTTTAATGTTTAGTGATCCGGGCGGGTAGAATTATATGCAAATCACAGATTTAATTCCTGGAATACTGCTAACAATTACAAAGGTCGTTTAAGATAGGCTCACCATTAGTTAAACATGCACGCACAATGTTTTTCCTTATCTTTGAAAGAAAGTTCTGCTTTCTTGAGTCTTGCTGAGTCTTAAAATGTTAAAACAAAGCAGATTTTTAACGGCATTTCAACAAGACAGGAATCCACTCATTCAACTTAACCAAGATAACATCGAAAACACAGAGAAACGACGTACTATGCCGCCTACCTTGCCAACCGAAAACGCAACAATACAACAGAAAAACATTCCAAACTGTAAACAAACGAATTTTCAGTTTCCTGATTGAGCGAAGATATTTTAAACTCATCGCCTAGAGGAATACGCGGAAAGTCAGGTGACCTCTGCACTGACCCGCACCCGCACCACACTTTCAGAGAGAGTCACGTATTCGATTTCTGTTATGTGAGTTGAGATAAAAACTTGGTGGAAAGTTAAAAAGAAAAACAAACTTGCAACAGACAGCTAGTACTTTGTTGGATTACATGTTAGCACAAGCTCCACAAAGGAGTTTTTACGGTCACGACTCTCTCTATTAAGCGCGGTAATTTCGCAATGTACGTGCTGTTGTTATTTTACTAGTAATTTAATTACAGCTCATGAAATAAAATAAATATTGCAGTAAGTTACATTCACAGTGTGTAAGTACTGATATATGGCGTCGTGTAGTTTTTCCACTCTTCTGGAGAGGGTTACTGCCTGTGGATTAAGCAGTTGTTACCCAGGCCACGTTGAAGTTGTTTCCCTAAAAGAATGCACAAGACACATCTCGCGGCATCTTCAATTGCAGGGACTAAGTGCAGATAAAGCGGTTGACAGTGAATTCAAGTTGTTGTTAGCCCGAGCAGGTAATGTTATTGCATTTTGTTCTGGAGTTACTGTGTTCCATAATTTTGGCCGCAGATACTTCATAGCACTTGGCGTCCCTTACTCTAGGTTCTGCAGAGTTCGCGCTACTCCTGTGCCCTCCCGTTCCCGGGGGGTGGGGGGGGGAAGAAAGGGTCTTTTGACCAATGTTTGGGTGTAGGGGTGACGTTGCGGGTTTGACACCCTGGCCCTGTTTAGGACAGAAAAACGAAATGGAATGTCGATCGTACTGACCATACCCGGTTGGGGAAGATGCGCATAAAATAATTTACCATGTTTAGGGACAGAGACCAAAACCATATCCTGTCAAGCGGTACACCCCAGCATAGACCACATTAGGCAGTAACCCTCCCTTCCGGGGGGGGAGGGGGGAGTGCCGTGCTTAGCCTTAACTCGCTCAACTGTAGCACAATATTTATCGACGATAGCACGATGTGATTATTGAACGTCCCGTGATGTAATTTTCCTTGGCAGCAGTTTGAGTAGACTGCGAGTAGTCTCTAATTTTGGCGATGGCGATTGTGGGGCGGGCAAAATACACGCGCGCGCGCGCGAAATTTCGCGTCTCCTCGAACTTTCGCGCGCGCGCGTGTGTATTTTGCCCGCCCCACAATCACAATCGCCAAAATTAGAGACTACTCGCAGTCTACAGTTTGAGCGAGCGAGACGCGGAAGCCACGCGGGCCCATATGAGAACTCACCCGCATGATAGCCTTTCTCGCTTTGCTATTTGGTTTTTGCGTCATGAGGTTGGAAGCCTAGAGTTCAAGGTATATTTATCTTTGATTTCTGGTTATTTAAGCATTTATTCAGTAGAAGAGTCTAAGCTTTCAACCCCATGACGCAATAACCAAAAAAGGGCTAGCTAAAATGGCAAAGCGAGAAAAGGTATCATGTGGGCGAGTTCTCGCATGGGCCTGCGTGGCTTCCGCGTCTCGCTCGCTCGAACTGCTACCAAGGAAGATTGCACTGAAGTTCAATTTGCGGCGTCTGAAATTACATCGTGCTATCGTCATGCTAAACACGGCACCACCACCCCCCTTCCTCCGCCCGGAAGGGAGGGTTAGTCCCTTATGTGGGCTATAGTGGGGTTTGCCGGCTTGCCGCTAGACAGGATACGGTTTTTGGTCTCTCTCCCTAAGCATGGTATATAATGTTATGCGCATCTTCCCCAACCGGGTATGGTAAGTACGATCGACATTCCATTTCGTTTTTCTGTCCTAAACAGGGCCAGGGTGTCAAACCCACAGCGTCACCCCTACACCCAAACATTGGACAAAACAGAAAAAAATAAATACACTTTATTTCGGTAGGGTGCATAATTGCAGTCAAACTGTAGTCTGCCTTATGGCCCTACGTCCAGGTCGAATTGGAATTTGGAAATGTTGATTTTTATGGAGGGAGGAAAACCCTCTGAGCAAGGACAAGAACCAGCAACAAACTCAACCCACATATGACACCGGGACCGGGAATCGAACCCGGGCCACATTGGTGGAAGACGAGTGCTCTCACCACTGCGCCATCCCTGCCACCCCCACCCCCCGGGCGCCCGTGGGCACGTGAGTAGCGCGACGCTGCAGAACCTAGATTAAAGGACGCCGAGCACCATGAAGTATCTGCGGCCAAAATTATGGAACACAGTAATTCCAGAACAAAATGCAATAACATTACCTGCTCGGGCTAACAACAACTTGAATTCACTGTCAACCGCTTTATCTGCACTTAGTCCCTGCAACTGAAGATGCCGCGAGATGTGTCTTGTGCATTCTTTTAGGGAAACAACTTCAACGTGGCCTGGGTAACAACTGCTTAATCCACAGGCAGTAAACCTCTTCAGAAGAGTGGAAAAACTACACGACGCCATATATCAGTACTTACACACTGTGAATGTAACTTACTGCAATGTTTATTTTATTTCATGAGCTGTAATTAAATTAGTAGTAAAATTACAGCAGCACGTATATTGCGAAATTACCGCGCTTAATAGAGAGAGTCGTGACCGTAAAAACTCCTTTTGTGGCGATTGTGCTAAAATGTAATCCAACAAAGTGCTAGCTATCTGTTGCAAGTTTTTTTTTCTTTTTAACTTTCCACCAAGTTTTTATCGCAACTCACGTAACAGAAATCGAATACGTGACTCTCTCTGTTAGTGTGGTGTGACACGTGGGGGTCAGTGCAGAGGTCACCTGTCTTTCCGCGTATTCTTCTAGGCGATGAGTTTAAAATATTTTCGCTCAATCAGGAAACTGAAAATTCGTTTTTTTACAGTTTGGAATGTTTTTCTGTTGTATTGCTGCGTTTTCGGTTGGCAAGGTAGGCGGCGTAGTACGTCGTCTCTCTGTGTTTTCGATGTTATCTTGGTTAAGTTGAATGAGTGGATTCCTGTCTTGTTGAAATGCCGTTAAAAATCTGCTTTGTTTTAACATTTTAAGACTCAGCAAGACTCAAGAAAGCAGAACTTTCTTTCAAAGATCAGGAAAAACATTGTCCGTGCATGTGTAACTAATGGTGAGCCTATCTTAAACAACCTTTGTAATTGTTAGCAGTATTCCAGGAATTAAATCTGTGATTTGCATATAATTCTACCCGCCCGGATCACTAAACAGTAAAAATTTACTGACGGGGAAGCATTTGATTCCCAAAGCTGTAACTTTCCTGGTGACAAGTACAATGACAGAGCTTTCTTTCTGTGTAGTCTTAATCATTGAACGATACATACCAGATGCCGTTTTAAGCGGCCGAAGTTGGCCTTCATTTTACCTTGTGATAAACAAGGCTAAGAGCGGCTCGACAAAAACACCGCTTGAAAATGTTCGAAACGAAACATTGGCAAATTTATTACACAGTTTTAAAGTAGAAAGGTTAAATAATGTGCGTGGTTTGTTCCGTTTCAAAAGAATCTTTTTTACGCTCTCACCGGCTTCCTAAAGTTGAGTTAGAATTTGAGCCGTTTAGAGACCCTAAGACCCCCATTTTATGCATTTTTCGAACTTTTGAAATTTTCGTCCGTTAAAGAACTCGTTGGAACTTTGGATTATTTTTTCTTGAATTAGCTTACCCAAAGGGATGTTTTGGCAAAATAAAAACAAATTTCGATTTTTTGTGAGTGTCTTTCGATTCTCGATATTCTCAGAAAATGGCTCTTAAAAGGCCAACATTAGCGGTATTTTTTAAAAGTTTTATCGGTTATTATTAAAAAATTCAAAAACTTAATGATATTCACGTTTAATGTAGGATACAATTTTTGCATTAATTATCACCTAACATTAACGTTATTACATATTACAATAACATCGCCGTATAATTATTACAGTGGGGGCACAGTGGTGTACACATCACGAGCCAGAGAGAACCGGAAGTTTAAAAATTCACAAGGTCTGGTTGCTAGGGAGTGACGTCATGGGCTTGCAAGTTAGCCGTCACCGTATTTGACTTGCGGTTTCACACCCGCAGCGTTTCTATCGGGCTCCTTTGACTTAAAGTTCTAAACAGGTTGGATTTCATAAATATTGGCCGCGGCCGCACTTGGAGAGTTAACCGAGTTATTTCCAATTAATCAATTAAAATTAACCGGGTCAAAAAAATGTCTAGTGCGGCCGGGTATTTGGAGAGTTAACCGACTCTTAACCAGGTTAGCGGTTCCCATGGAAATTAATCAAAGAACAATAGATTTTTTAACCGAGTTAGGTTAATTCTAAACTACCTTTCTAGGTCGTTTTACCCGGGTTAGTGGTTTCTTATCAGATCTTGGCTGTCAAATATGTCAATCATCACCGTGTAAGATGTGATGTTCGAGGATCGATGTTTTTAATTACACGCAAACATGGCGGCTGGTCATAATTCGCACAGTTCGTGGTTTAATTCGTTAGTTACCCTTACAACTAGAGAACTGGAGAGCCAGGAGAACGATTATTTAGTTCAACAAGGGATACCGTGGTATCATCAACAAGCTACTTCGGCTGCGGCTTCGCCATATCTGGCAAGTCTACACGGTGCATTTACGCCTGCAATTTTTGAAACACCGCATTCGCCTCAGTCATCAGAAGGCGAAAATTCAAACTGTTCCACAGCGGGTTCCACAGCGGGTTCCACAGCCACTTCTCAAAGCCGAAAGAGAACTCCATGGATGAGGGGAGAGGAAGAAATTTTGATAGATCTCTGCAGGGAACACAAAAGCGCAATAAAAGGAAGCGGTAGTTCGAAAACATGGCAAGAAATTGCAGATCGACTGAACAAGTCAAGCGAGGAAATAAACGTATCCTCATCAGTGAAGACGGGGCAGCAGTGCAAAGACAAATGGCACAATTTGCTGAATGCTTACAAGAAAGCTAAAGACTCCTCTACTAAAACTGGTGGGGGAACCAAAACCATTAAGGCTTTCAAACATTTTGAGCAGATGGATATGTTTATGGGTGATAAACATGAAATTACAATGCCATTTGTAAGAAATTCAAGCCAAATCCCGGCGGACTCTCAGGACTCTAACAGTTTTGAAACTCATGCGGCCGTCGACAGTGAAGATAGCTCTGTAGGCTCTCCTGTAAACGCTGCGGTAGGAAATTTGGTATCAAGTCCGCCTTCAGATCATTGCAAGCCCTCCACATCAGGTGTACAGCTACAACAAACGGATGGGTCACCACAAAGTCCCTCAAAGAAGAGCAAGGTAAAGAAAGGGAAGTCGCCTAAAAAAGGGAAGTCGCCTAAGAAAGGGAAAGGTAAACTTATGAAAGATGAGCAAGATGATCGATGGTGTGAACTTTTCGAGAAGCAGACCAAAATTCTGGAAGCGAGCCAAAAGGGCCAGGAACACTGCTTTCAATTTTTCAAAGAGTCAGAAGAGAGGGGACGAGATTTGCTGATAACTGCGATTAAAGAACTGGGATCGGTTCTCGGTGGTCAAAAAGGAAGGAAAAGAAAAGCCGATGAGAAAATTGATAGTTCTGATGAAGACTGACCGAAAGACTGTGAACTGAACTGAAGGCTGTTATATCAACTGTCTTGTTAGACCTGTTAAAATTGTTGTGTTTACACTGCACATCAGGCAGTATTCACTAAAGTTTAAGATGTTATTCTTGGTTTTGTTTCAGTTGCATTTTTGGACTGTGCTTAAGACACACTATAAGAACTCAGAAATATTCTTGGATAAACTTAAATTGGCTAGATACATTTATTAAACCCAACATCTAGTATACATTTGTGTTCACGCAACGAAAGAAATATGAAATAAAAGCAACAGGATTTTTGTTATTAAGGCATCTCCTTCGAAACTCTATCTGTCCTGAAGACTGACGAATGGTAATGAATCACCATTCATCAGTCTTTTAATCCCCACCCCTCTTTTTAGACCCTACACAACCCCAGCCTATGATCCCGGGGGGGGGGTACTCCCTATAATGGCCTATACGGGGAGGATCCGCCCAAAAGGGGTACCTTTTTCAGGCTTCAGGTATATGAAAGGGTAGGGATTTCACAAGTTTAGGTATTTGAAAGGGTATGGAAATTTGTCACTAAAATATTTGAAAAGGCCAGTAAGTTAAATATTTCGAACAACTTTTGGCTGTATCATCTTAATTTCTTAAGCGCTACATAAAAATGACAAGAAAAATTCCTGTTTTAAGTAAATGTCATATGCATGTCGTGTAGGTATATAAAAAGGGGTACCTTTTTCCAGTAAAAGGTCTATGAAAGGGGTGCTTTTTTGTCAAAATGGTGTATAAAAGGGTAAGGGGTTGGACCTCGGGGCGGAGCCTCCCCGTATAAAACTTTTTTGTGTACCCCCCCTCCCCCCCTCCGGGCTATGATCACAGTAACGGATGAGGAAAAAGACAGCAAAAAGCTGGTTTTCTATCTATTGTCCCTATGACAGGTATTCCGTAAGGGCACGTCTTATCTCCTGCCCCTCCTCATCATCCTCTCTTCCATCTTCATCGTCGTCATCATCACTGTCATCATCATCGTCATCTTCATCGAATTCGTCTCCCATGATGATGCAAAAGTTATGCAAAATACAACAAGCAAGTGTAATGTCAGCAACCCTTTGTGTATCATCCTCTAACTCCTTAAGAATGCAACGCCAACGTATCTTTAATTTTCCGTACGCCCTTTCCACAACAACGCGTAGTTTTGTTAGGATTTTGTTGAACCTTTCCTGTGCAGGGGTTAAGCGGCCGCTGTGATAGGCCGTCATTAGGTAAGGGCTCAAGGGGTACGCAGTGTCTCCAATCAAATATGGTCTAATGTTAACATTGGCGACCACCCTCGCCCCTGCCATTATATCGCCCGCAATAATGTTCCTGTAGAGTGCGCTTCTACGAAAAATTCTCGCATCATGGACGCTCCCTGGGAAGCCCGTACTGACGTCTAAGAACTTGCACTCTGAGTCAACCACCCCTTGTAGAACAATGGAGTAACATTGCTTTCGATTGAAGTATGCCTCATGATCTTTCTCGGGGGCCTTAATTTTTATGTGACTGCCATCAATTACGCCTGCAACTTGAGGAAGGCCATGCTTTAACTCAAATTTCTGCATTACATTTTCTAAGGCCCTTCCGTTAGATGGAAAGGAGAGATAATCCTCTCTCACGTGAATCAAAGCGCGAACGAATTCGTGAACAATGTTAAGGGCTGTGCATTTCCCAACACCAAACGTAACCGATGTGGAGCGGTAACTTTCGCCAGTTGCTAAACGCCACAGTCCAATAGCCACGCGTTTCTCTAGTGGTACTGCTGCTCGGAAGCGAGTATCTCTTTTCATCATTTGGGGTGCCAGAACTCGGCAAAGCTCTTGAAATGAATCTAAGTTTATACGAAAGTGTTCTTTCCAAAACCGATGCATAGCAGGATTCCTGATGATCTCTTCAAACCAGTGCTGATTCCTTGGATAAACCCAAACCTGTGGCGGATTTCCATGGCGTCGGGCCCTACGACGTCTGCGTAAAATCAACAACATGTTCGAAGCAACTGCGTTTGATATTTGAGTTGAACGCAATAAGAAGGAAAAAAACTGGATAAGACGAGAACGCATTGAAATATACCCAAACAGAAGGAGAATAATGGTGCAAATGATAGCGTGATCACGGAAGCCGGCCATTTTGCTTGTTTATAAATAGCACGTCACTTCAGTCTGGTTTTGTATAATGCGGCCGCTAAAAAAATATTAACCGAGTTAATTTTCGTAACCATACTTAACCGAGTTAAGTTGAGAGGAAATTTTTAACCGGGTTACTAGAAAATTAACCCAGTCAACTCTCCAAGTGCGGCCGCGGCCATTTTGACAAGAGCGGTAAAATTCGATTATTCAATCTTTCACTCCTTTCCTTCTGCGAATGGATGCTCTCGATAATCGGCGGGTTCGAGCTCTCTACAAGCGCTTCAGGGAGTGTTTTTAACTAAATTAGAAGATGTGTGAAATGCGGCGTTTCAGTGTAGTCCGTTCACTGGCAAGTTTTATGAACGAAGTGGCCAAGTACCAGCTCGCAGACGTGGCGGGCTTTCTGATCTTTCTGATCGGAGAGTTATCAAAGAAGAGCTGTTTCTTATTTGGTGTTGCTTTTGCCATTCCGCGTTACAAATGTAAAGCAAGCAAAGCGTGATATCGGCGAAAATTACCTACAAACAATGCAGTACAGACTACAAATCACTACGGTGAAACGTCTTCAGGTAATGGAAGGAATCCACTGTAACATGTAACTGGTAGTCTAGCGAAATAAGCGTACAACGAGGTAAGTTATTCCTTCGATCGTTTCTTTAGATAAGGTAAACGCTTGCGTCCGCTCCCTCGCAATCTCTCCTTTCAGGGATAATCGAGCGAAAAAAAACACAGCAGCAGCGAGCGCCAAAATCGCCTGCCACGCGGAAACGTGGGCCGCGCGTGATGAGCTGCTGCTGTAAGCGTACGCCACGTTTATATTTATTTTTAAAGAAAAGTAGCTCTTTCACAAATGCGGTTTTCAAAGAGGTCCTTAACGAAATAAATAAACTAAACATCTATGAACTCTTTCGTAAGAAAATAAACAAGTGAACAAGAAGCCCTGTTATACACTCTGTAGTAAAAATATTAAACATAATTGAGTTGACACGCGCATTTGAATACCTTTCTCGTTCACGCAGGTAGGAGTCCATGGCATCACCGTATGCCTGAACACTTCTGGGATGTGCAACATAAAAAAACATTTTGAGACAGAATTTTAGACAAATGTTGACATCTTTTCCTGGTTCACCCAGGTTGGAGTCCATGGCGTCACCATATGCCTGAGCGCTTCTGGGATATGCAACATAACAAACATTTTGAGACAGAATTTTAGACAAATGTTGATATCTTTTTCTGGTTCACCCAGGTTGGAGTCCATGGCATCACCATATGCCTGAGCGCTTCTGGGATAGGCAACATAACAAACATTTTAAGGCAGAATTTTAGACAAATGTTGATATCTTTTCCTGGTTCACCCAGGTTGGAGTCCATGGCATCAACGTATGCCTGAGCGCTTCTGGGATATGCAACATAACAAACATTTTGAGACAGAATTTTAGACAAATGTTGATATCTTTTCCTAGTTCACCCAGGTTGAAGTCCATGGCATCAACGTGTGCCTGAGCACTTCTGGGATGTGCAACATAACAAACATTTTGAGACAGAATTTTAGACAAATGTTGATATCTTTTCCTGGTTCACCCAGGTTGGAGTCCGTGGCATCACCGTATGCCTGAGCGCTTCTGGGATATGCAACATAGCAAACATTTTAAGACAGAATTTTAGGCAAATGTTGCTATCTTTTCCTGGTTCACCCAGGTTGGAGTCCATGGCATCACCGTATGCCTGAGCGCTTCTGGGATATGCAACATAACAAACATTTTAAGACAGAATTTTAGGCAAATGTTGATATCTTTTCCTGGTTCACCCAGGTTGGAGTCCATGGCATCAACGTATGCCTGAGCGCTTCTGGGATATGCAACATAACAAACATTTTAAGACAGAATTTTAGACAAATGTTGATATCTTTTCCTGGTTCACCCAGGTTGGAGTCCATGGCATCAACGTATGCCTGAGCGCTTCTGGGATATGCAACATAACAAACATTTTGAGACAGAATTTTAGACAAATGTCGTACATCCTTTCTGGTTTACGCAAGTTGGAGTCCTGACATCACCGTATGCCTAGAGGCACTTCCGGGATAAAAGTCTCACATTCTCCATACTTTTTCTGAAGAATCGCCCCCCAATTTAATGGAGAAAAAAAAGTGATTCTTGTCTTATTATCAATAACCCCCCTCCCCCAAAAACAATCCTACCTCAAAGATAAGCCCCTGAAAAAACGGTTTGGAATTATTGCCTTATTTTATTATCGCACGCAAAGCCTGTGTATTTCACGACCGCCTGCTTAATGGTCACTTTGTTTTCTTTTGACTAAATATTTCCTTTTTCTGATGCTTGTGCCTATTCTCAGTGCACCAAAAGAACCACCAAACACTTCAGTTAGTGAGGAGCTCTGCGCTGTCAAATGTTGTCCGTATTTCGCAAGTTGGAACCAGAATAAAATTGGAGGTGCTTATAATTATTCCGGTGCGACTGTCGAACCGGTGTGAGTTTATTTTGGTTCGCTCTGTATTTATTTTACATGATGCCGGAAAGTACAGAAGAAGACATAGCACAAAGGACACGCGAGAGACACGAGCGAGCGCGAAAATCGCCTGGGGCGTTAAAACGTGATGCGCGCGTTATGAGCATGTTCACGTGCGACATGTCAGGGTCTTCTTTTTGCCTGACTACTCTCGAGTGAAAAGAGACTGCTCGTAGTCTAGATACTGGTCCAGAATCCTATGTCGGTCAAATTCAGTCTTTGTCTTACTATTTCATGGCAGATGGAGCTCATCGTCGCAAAAACGGAATATTTAAACGCAGTATAAATCTCCTACCGGAAAAGGATAATATTAGCTCGTCTGGAAGAAATTTAAGCGGCTGATAATTTCACGTAGTATTTCAGCGTTGATATCCTTGTTTCAGGCTTTGCCGATCGAGTGAAGCGGGATGAAATTTTTAATTATTTTGCAGTATAACTAACGCCAGGACAGTGTGCTTAAGTAGAGTGTAGTTTTTTCGATTTGCCGATGGAGATCCGTCGCTTGGTCAACAGCCTAATTTTTTCTTCTTCAAGGCTATACGTTTCAGTTGAGCAATTTCCTGCCACACCGCAATTGAAACCTGCTTATGTATCTCTCAAACACCATGAATAACATTAGAATCAATTAAAACAAGCAAGAAAGAATTTCACGCTTAAAGATTATAACACATTCGCGCGAAAATTAACGCCTAAGTGGAACAGAAACGATCATCACAACTGATTTAATTACATTGGAATGCTATTAAGTTACTGGGCTTCACGCAGAGATACGTGTCTTAAAGACACCTTTCTCTGCGGGATCCCAAGGTAATTTTGGGTTGCTAAGAGTGTCTGGCTCGTGGGTAGCGCGTGGCACTTCAGATCTGATGACCAGTGGTTCTAGGTCTAGTCGACCTAGTCCCTGTCATCGTGTTGTTCCCTCAGCCATGTATAAGAAACTTTACTTCACACTGTCTCTGTCCACCCAGGTGTCAAAGTATTAATGGTATAGGGTACCAGCGACAACTTGCTGGGGGACTGGCATCCCATCAAAGGGGGAAGTAGCAATACTCTTAGTTGCTTCATCCTATACAAACCGGGTTAAGCTCCGGCCGTGTGGGCCTCCTTGGCTCGTGTGCGCCTTTTCCTTTTACATTCATAATTATTACAATTACATTAAGAGAAACGCAATATATTAATCGTCAAAACCCAGAGAAAAAATTATTATAAGGCGATAAATTATTTATTAATTTGGTTGATCATTTGCTTATCGCTTGGATTTACTTAACACCTTTTTGAAAATGCTTTAGAAGCTTACATTTCTGATCGTTGAACTGTAAGGAATAACATGTGATTACTTACAGTATTTGAGAGGGTTGGGTTCTCACAAAATGTCAACTTACAAAACAGTTGCGGAAACCAGTTCTGTCCCTTGCACTTCCAGGAATGCCCAAACCTCCTGTGATGCCCATCTGCAACAGAACAAATATGATAGGTCACCCTTTTTATCATATAGAAAAGCCATGGATATGTACGAGTAAGCGCGTGTTCAGCCCAAACCTATAGGTGGAGTAGCGCGAGAAAGATAGCAAAAACATGCTTCAATAGCAAAAAATCTTATAATCCAAAGGTTACCTACACATTAGAACGATTATTCCACTAAAATCTCGTCATACGTAAACACCTAACCAGTAGTTCTTGTTATACCTTTGGTATTCCACTAATATAACCTGCTTAGATCACCCGTTCCCAACACCGCGCGTCCCATAATACTCAAGCGCCTGCTAGGCAGGCTAGTATTCCACTTTATTAGAGAAACCAACAGCCAAATCACGTTTGACTGGGTAACGTCAGTCCATGAATAAAATAATACGACCAAGATTTATCAACTTGGCTTGACAAGCTTAGGACAGGATTTAGAATTTGGGGCCAAGATGATAGAACCTAATATTGCGGAAATTAAAGTTCCCAGAAATTCACGCGAATTAAAATTAAATTTGCCTTAATTTCATGGAGCGTTACTTTCCTACACTGATACAAGATATATGAAGCCTGCGATTCAATAACAGAACTGAACTGAAACCTAAGGCCCCTTTCAAATGTTAACCTTTTAAGCCCCAACATCATTATACAAATTTTCCTTAATCTGGTGCCCATAGATTTGATTGGTTACTAATTGGGAGACCTTGTTTAACATCAAGACAATTCATCTCTGGTGATCATTTGCTAAATTTTCATGACTTGTTTGTGTTATAATACACTGACATGATGAGGAAAAATTTGATGCTGATCACTATGATTCAGCCCATGAAACGGTGGACGTTTGCATTTCTCTATTTCAGGTAACTGTATTATTCATTAGTCTCTTAGGCAGACAGGCCGGTAGTGAAATTCACCCATGCGTGTAAAGAATAGCCCTTTTCACAGTTACCTTTTCTCATTTGCATTACAATGTTTTTGAACATGGATGTGAGGCAATTTCGGGCAATTTTGCTCTTTTAGCCCGAAATTGCCTCACATCCACGTTCAAAAACATTGTAATGCAAATGAGAAAAGTTAACTGTGAAAAGGGCTATTTAGCGCCAAATCCAACTAACTGAAACGGTCACGACTAACTGTATATATCTACATGTTGTTTACCCGAGGGGATACTCCATTATCTGCCCTTACCGGGGACGTGCAGCCCCATAGGGTTTGGCAATCAATCAATCAATCAATCAATCAATCAATCAATTTGATTACAAAAGTATCAAAGATTAAATTATACTTGGGCAGGAGCTCTCAGCAAACCCTTTAGGGCTTCACGAGGAGAGCCCCGGGACAAATTTACAATAATTATATTTTAAATACACATGTCAGTTATATATCGATTTAGTATTTAGATTACAGTTCTCTTTTTGTTACGTTTTATATAGTGATATTGATTGGAGTCTAAATATTTCTATTTGAGGAGAAAATGAGTTTTAATTGTTTTCCTGAACAAGCTAAATGTTCTAATTTCTTCGATAGATTTTGTCAAATTATTCCATACTAAAATTCCTTTGTATTTCACTGAGTGTTTTTGGTAGTAAGTGCGTGCTCGAATTTTGTGAATGTTGAGGATGATCTTGTGTTGTATTCGTGAATTTCCTTATTCAAACAAAAGAAATTTTTGAAAGGTGATGATAGCATATTATTAAAGTAACGAAACATAAACAAAGCAATGGCTTCATTGTTTATGTCACCTAGAGGTAAAATTGGGGTTTACCTCGGTGTAAGAACCTGACAAGATTTTCTTTGTTTGTTGGCTTTTGTTTTGCTGTACGGTATTGTTTAAAATGTTTTTGTTTCCTTTGTTTTACGTCATCCGTGAGTTTCACAGGTTCTTACACCGAGGTAAAGCCTAAAATTGATAATTCTTGAAAAGAGGACTAGTATGATCTGTAAATTTTGAAAATGTGATTGTTCTTACTATTTTCTTGTGTAATCTTCTTATTGGTTGTTAAATCTTGTTGTGTACGTATTTCCTCACGCGATGTTACCATAACTTAGATACGGATAAATCAGTGCATAATATAGACCTATAATTAAGGGATCAGTTATTTCTTTATCATTTTGGTAGAATGTATTTGGCAAACATTTTCGTCTATTAAACGGGGTGTCCATTTCACCACTTTTTGTCTTAAACGGGGTAAAGGTATACGTAATGACTGCAAACAGCTCAACCACTCTATAAAGCTGTAAATAGATTTCTAATTATCAATGTATTTTAAAAATAAGAAACAGTTTATCCTTACCTCATTCTAGTCGAGTCTTAGAGAGCCCTGAAAAAAGCTAAGTTCTGTCTTAAACAGGGTAGCAAAGCTAAATCAGCGATCTGTGTCTTTGACTACCCCGGCCTCACCTCGCTACCCGCGAGCATCTGTTGTTCTTAGTTCTTCCGTTTTGCTAACTCCATTTTTCTCGTTCGTATGAACCAACCACTGTTATTACAAAAAATTTAAACGAACAGCTGCTCCTTGTTATTCAGCTTACAGAGGCAAACGCTTCGGTGCTGAAACTGAAAGAGCAAACTGCGGCTACTGAACCGAAGCGTTCAGTCGAGGGAAGCCCGAATGAAAGGGGAACTAACCGCTTAAGCCCCGAGTTGACAGTACACCGCGGAAATCACAATGAAAAGCAAACGTGCGAAATGTTCGCTTAAACATTTGCATGAAAAGCAAACTTGCTAAATATTCGAACGTGTGAGCTTCGTCGAAAAAAAGGAGCCTTTGAATTCTTCATATGAGTTGCCGCTTGCATATTAATTGATCAACTACCTACCCACAGTCCAATCCAAATTCCAAAATACCCTTCACTGGTCCAAAAACAGTCGAGGTCATAATAGTACTCAACAACACGATCGGCGATGCCAAAGACGATCAGTAAAATCCCAACAAGGATGTGCACGAAGGCAAGAACCCTTGCCATTTTGGCGGCTATGACGTTGACTGAGTAATCCGCCATTTTAGCTTGATGTGTATACCGTGCTTTGCATCTCAGACGGAACTTGAACTGATATTAACGTCAGTAGGTCATACGGGGTGTTACTAAAGCCAGTAACGCAGTAACGAGTAACGGGAAAAAATTTTCAAGGTAAAAAAATTGAAAACGAGTAACGGTAAAAAATGAAAAGGGTGGAAATTTTACTGAATAATGATTACTTAAAGACCCATTGGCACCGTACCGTGATGCACTGCGCATTGTTTATTTTGATTCGACCGGACATGGGCCGCAATCTCTCGAGAGGAAAAATTACAGCCTCTCATCTCGAGGAAGAAATGAACACTGAGTTTGAAATGTCGGTCGTAAGTTATTTTTTAGTCTCAACAAGCAGCCCTGTTACATATCAAAAGCCCGTCAAACACTTTTGGGGACTTGGTTTTGGGCCGCTCAATCCGCCTTCGCCTGTCACTCGTCGAGGCCGAGGACATTTTCTTCGCCTCCAAAAATCCCATTTAAAAGAAAAATAATAAAAGTAATAACGCCGAAGAGGCAGGAAAATTGTTCCTACTTTCACCGAAAGTTTGAGATCGATGAAAACGAAATTGAAACCTCCAGCGAGCCGTGAAGTTTTCTGTATAAAACACATACTTCCAGTCGGCTCTTTTCTGTCAGTTGCATCTAATTTGCATCGGGCATAATTTCAAATGAGCACCGCCGGCGGACACTGATTTTAGCCACTTTCGAAACTCGCATCGAAAAAATTCCGACGGCCAGAGACGCGGAAAAGCTCCATCAACTTTCGCCGAAAGTTTTATTTCAATGCAGAACAAAACGAAGCCGCCAGCGAGCCGAGAAGTTTTGTACTTCATCTATATTTTGCGGTGAAGACAATACTTTGTCCTGGTCGATTGGTCACGTCTCTGTGTTGAAAAACTCACCTCACAGTAAACGAGTACACTAAAAAGAGACTGTTGACCTGCACCGTTCCAAAGCGGCTCTGTGATTGGTCCGCTTAGCTCCGCTTTGAGCATTTCCGTACCGAGTGTACCGAGCCAATCACATCACGTACATCACAGATTTTCTCGAGAGAGAAGTGAGAGGACCCTGGGAACGAGATTTGTCCACGTTGTATCGTATCTTGGTCGTCTTGGCTGTTAAGCCGCGGCTACACGAGCGATTTTTTGCTTGCGATGGTGATGCGATTTTTTTGAAAATTGTCGCGTCACCAGTGCGCGGAGAAAATCGCATGTGTAGCCACCCTCGCACAGGCGATGCGACAGATGAAAAAATCGCAGAAAAAAATCGCGAGAAATTCAATGAATTGAATTTTTTGCGACAAAATCACGGACTTCGTCAGAGGGTGGCTACACAGGCGATTTTCGCCGCGCGCTGGCGACGTGACAATTTCAAAACGCTTACAACAAGCTCAAACAAGCATACAACAGCAGCTGACTACTAAAGTAACACATGTATGGTTAGGTAAGTTCGAACCTTTTTATTCTTCTAGTTCTTCCAGTGTTGTTAAGTTTTTTTCCTGTCAATTTTTGACTATGATGTGCGCAATTTAGTTTTAAATCGGAGAAATATATTTTGCTAGAATTTCCAGAAAAGTTGCACCTTTCTCTCATTAAGCGAACACCGCGCTATGTTGTGTGACTAATTTCAACGGCTGTCGTTAAGCTTACATTTAGGGGACTCCACCCCCGGGGGGGGTACTCCCATATATAACCTATATAGGTATGTGCCGCTGTGAAGGGTATGGTTTTCAAGCAGTTTGGTCTGGGATAGGGTATAGAAATCAGGGAGTCTTGGTCTAGGATAGGGTATCAATTACCGGGAAACTAATGGGTGGTGTAAAAATTTAATCCAATTAATTAATGGGTTTGAAAAACTCGCAAAAACAAAATATAAATGAAATCATGACAATATTGTTGATCGAGGGATGGTTTTCCATTAAAAGTACTGTGTGGTTATATTTCTGATGGTTAGCTTGAAAATAGCTAGTCTGGGATAGGGTAGGGATTTTTGGCATCTAGTCTAGAATAGGGTTGCAAAAACGACACGAACGTGGTCTGGTATAGGTTAAGGGTTTCAGAGTCCCAGCGGCACACTCCCATCAAAATTTTTCCGAGTACACCCCCCGGGACTCCACCTCAAGGGCTTTCGTTACTTTTAGGGGACTCGCGCTATATAGCGAAAAAATTGTCTGAATGCACGCGCAAAAATGACGAATTTAATTCACTCGCAAAAATGACGAATTCAATTAATTGTACAAAGTTTAGAAATAACTAAACTCAACAATAACAAAGCTAACCGTCGTAGAATCAGTGCTTAACCCTAAACAGAAGTATACATTGTAGATGAGTTCTTAGGCCTAATCACTATCGATCAGTGCTTAACCCAATACTGTAGATGAGTGTTTAACCGTTTTTCATTTTGTTTTCATCTGTTTTTCTCGCTAATAAACGCTCGTCATCAAATTTGTCACTCGTCATTTTTGCGCGTGCATTCAAACAGTTTTTCACTGGTTTTTTTCCTATGTAGCGTGAGTCCCCTAAAAGTAATGATAGCCACCTCGAGTCCACCTCTTTGATTGAGGTTTTGCCCTGTGTTTTGCAAGTAAAGCGAGCAAAGTGAGCTTCAATGGAAGCGACCGAGCAAGCGACGAAGTTGCAAGAGGCCTCCTAACCTGAAAAAAATTTTAAGGACTTGGGAAAGTAAATCGTGTTGATAAGTGGTGAATTGTTCACGGGTACCAGCTAGTTTCTATGTTAAAACATGAACAAGTTTCAGAAATGTAATCTATATTTGTTTATTACTTAATTATTCTTGCGAATTACTCACATGATGCTAAAAAACTAATCTGCTAACACTGAATAATTATGTAAATTACTATCATCATTAGAATCTCCTGCGTCAAGTAACCAGTTGCCACAGTAAAAGCAATTCGCTTGATTTAATTTCGGTTACAACCCCTGTCTTCTTCAACTTTTTAAGGAATCTGGGGTGGCTTTAAACCCGTAATTTCAAGGTTATGTTACGTAAAGCAGAAAACACGTGGAAATACAAACCAAGTCTGTCTGTGTCTGTTCACAGGGATATGTCTGGCAAATGGACTTCAAGGGGCACCAGCCAATGCCCTAGGTGTGCTGAGTCATATTCAAATGCATGGAAACCGAAGAATTGCAAAAATTTCAATTTTGAAATTGGCGGTAATTATGTTCCAAAGGCCAAAAAAAGGAAAGTTACCTCACCACAATCTGTTCTTGTTGTGGATTCTTCACAGATAAAGATTTTTTCTGTGAAGCTGAATTACAGAGAAAGCCGCACTTTTGTCGTCAAGAGTAGTGAAAATGAATTGTCTGCCATCACAAGAAATGCAAGGATAGGCGGGCCGTCCACATGGCCAGTAATTTAACATCTTCATTTTCCTGTGGCCATACAGAAGCTGTAAATTCTTCTTTGCAGCCTCCCTCTGCAAAGAATTTAACCCCCGACGACGTGGCAGCATACAAATGTGACGGTCCAACTAGGGAACAATTAACAAAACATTTAAACCCTCTTGAAGACTTCAGGCACGTAGTTCAAGTTTCCGATGATTGCTATGCCGTTTACACTGGTCCGTCAACCTCCAACCCAACTGGGTACTGTCACTTTGAGAGACAACCAGAAGGATATTGGTCATGTTGTGGGGCAACATGCAACAGAAAAACTGGAGCTAGTAAGCAGTTAAAGACAACGGCTGTGTGTTTGCATTTACACATCCTGTACTGTGTCATAAAGGATAATAATTATTGGCATTGAAACAACACCGCCCAATTCTGATTTGTCATCCCCTAATCCTGATTTGTCATCCCCTAATCCTGATTTGTCATCCCCTAATCCTGATTTGTCATCCCCTAATCCTGATTTGTCATCCCCTAATCCTGATTTGTCATCCCCTAATCCTGATTTGTCATCCCCTAATCCTGATTTGTCATCCCCTAATCCTGATTTGTCATCCCCTAATCCTGAATTGTCATCCCCTAATCCTGATTTGTCATCCCCTAATCCTGATTTGTCATCCCCTAATCCTGATTTGTCATCCCCTAATCCTGATTTGTCATCCCCTAATCCTGAACTGTCATCCCCTAATCCTGAGTTGTCATCCCCTAATCCTGAATTGTCATCCCCTAATCCTGAGTTGTCATCCCCTAATCCTGATTTGTCATCCCCTAATCCTGATTTGTCATCCGCTAATCCTGATTTGTCATCCCCTAATCCTGAATTGTCATCCCCTAATCCTGATTTGTCATCCCCTAATCCTGAATTGTCATCCCCTAATCCTGAGTTGTCATCCCCTAATCCTGATTTGTCATCCCCTAATCCTGAATTGTCATCCCCTAATCCTGATTTGTTATCCCCTAATCCTGATTTGTCATCCCCCAATCCTGATTTGTCATCCCCTAATCCTGATTTGTCATCTCCCCAGTACTGTTCTAATTCACTTGATCCTGAAACTTCTGACCTGTCGATGTCTGTGAGTAGACGGTCGTCCCTCACTTTGGCGCTCAAAAGAAGTATTTCCTACCCTGTTCCAAGTCACATTCTTCAAGCCTGCAGGAGGCAGTCTTCTTTTCCAGGAGTTATCATTCCATCATGCAGCATCTGTGAGTTGTGTGGGAGCTCGTTGACAACAGGTCAGCAGCACCCTGGTAGAGCACTCAACGATCTTTCATATATCTTAACTCCGTGGTCTCTTACACAAGTGAATGTCCTCGTTAAATTTTGCAGTAGTAAGGACTGCAAGGCCATGCATCAGGCATGGACCATTGATCAAGGTATGTGCTATAGGATCCTTAGTCTGTGCCCAATGTTTTTTTCCTGTGTTATTCATAGGCTTGCAAGTACGTGTAGGACCATTTTTGTGATAAAATACTTGGTTTCTGCCTCTATAAATTTGCCAGTATAGGATTACACACTGTTTTAGAATTAAAAGATTATTATTAATAGTAGTTATGTGGGAGGCTTAAGGTAATGAAAATCGTACTAACTGTCTTCCAGAATAGGCATGTTCAAGTCTTTTCTTATATCTACATGTATGAAGCTGTACACACAGCTGTAGGATGTTATCTCAGCTTACAGAGTATTTTTGCATTTGGCCACATAATTCTTATTGCATCTTCATGTCCTTTACCATAGGGCTTTTTAACATCTGCGACAAGGTGTTTGTGGCATTAGAAATTTTGGTACAGTGGCGGGAATTGTTCAAACGTGGTGTTCCACTCGGTGTTGCCATTGAAAGTAGCATTGCTGCATGGACAAAGTGTGGACAGGTAATTGCATATTCCCAACAAATAAAATTAATTTTATTGTACATGTACTTGTTCACCTTTAAACAACTGAAAGAGCTTCAAAGTATTATTGATTATTTTGAAAGTTCACTGTTTATTAAGTGTTTTTGATTAATATGGAGCCTACAAATGTAATAATTAGGCTATCAATTATTGATAGATGTTCATGTGTAAGGAGTTTCTGCAAATCTCGTTATAAATGCTCCATCTACAGTTAGATGTAACTTTTCCTTTGATTTACTCAACTAAATAAGCTGTCAGGAATCAACAAGAAAATCATAAACAAGAACTTTTAGGATTACTTACTTTTATGGCATTACACAAAATCTGTTACGCTCACTGGTGTCCATTTATATGTGGCGAGGTTAGTTGGTTTATTGTTTGGGTGCGTGGAAAAGGCACAAAGTGTCTCTTGATGCCGTGTCACAGGAGGAGCTGCCTATGAGAAAACACATGGCGTTTTACAGGCACCCCTTAGCTTTATTCTGAGGGTTTGGGTGCGGAGGTCACTGTTTGTGCTCGGTAGGGTATCCTTCCCTGGGAGGAAGGTGGGTGGCTGAAGAAATTGTTTTTAAGAAAATAGAACAGGGAGGCAACTCCCTTAAGATTTTTGCAGAGTTGCCACCTCTGCTACATTTCATATTATAATTATGCAAGTTTTTAGCAGTCAAGGGATGCAGGGCCTTAACTGGCATCCCAGATTAGGCCTTGTTTTGTGTCTGTATCATGCGAGAAATTGTATCATGCGAGAAGTGGTAACTTATTGACACAACCTTTTTTGTAGATGTCAGTGAATGACAGTGAGCAGAAGTACATCACGCTGCTGCTTTATAACGGATTTTATGCCTTCAAATTAATGTCTGAACGGTCCCTAGACATTTGTGGTGTGTGCGGAACTGTTGGCCAGGTGTACTATGGCGATGGAAATGAGAAGAATTGTTGTAATATTGACAAGGTATCTGTACTACATGTATGTTATTATGCAAACCTGTTAGTGCAAGAAAATGTAAAGATAAAATAGTACAGTAATTATTTTAGGGTCTTAAAAGAAGTACATGTAATTAATAAAGTTTTATATTAAAAATAATTGATTCTCTTCATATGAGTCAAAATGAATTAAACGTGCTTTTGCTGCAGACATTTTGCCCGTACAATGGGGATCCGCAGCAAGCCGCATAACATCTATAAACCAATTTTTGATTGTGCACACTGGTAACTGATATGTAGTAATTTATGGTAGTTTAAAATGCAACTTTTTTTTTATTTCAAAGCCATGTACACATGACTTTTCAAATAATCATTTGTCTAGAAAATTTGTAATAATAGTAATTAAATTTTACATGTATAATAATAATGATAATAATGATAATCTTTATTTACCCTGCAGAATGGATCAGCTGATACAATAGTAACAACTGGTATAAACCCATGTGCATTGTCAATTTGAAATTACGTTAATTTGTTGACTGGTCATTATTTTGAACCCCTAAAATTGATTTGCTATTCATCTTATACAAGCTACAGTTTAACCCTTACTTGGAGGATGGTAGTGGCCAATACAGAGATCATCCTGTAACAATAAGCACCAGCCAATGCTCTGTTTTCCTATGATATCTGCTTACAGTAGCTAATTTCAAAGGATTGCTACTTCATATTTGCTTACATGTACACCACATGTACCTGACTAGTCAATATTTTAACTATTATTTTCCTCCCTAGGTTGATTATGACAAACCTACAGATTATGGAAAAGAGACGCTCCCCTCTTTGGAGGAGTTTATGACAATGCTTAAATCGCTTCTGGTAGAGAAGACCATATTTACACGATCACTACAAGATGACACCATTAAAGCAGTATTTGTGCCACCAATTATTGCTCCTGCCATGAGAGGTGTTAATGTGTTGAACACAGAAATGGACAAAAAGAGCGTTTATCTGAGTGGTGGCTTTTTCGATAAAGACAAATTATTGGTAGGTGTGAACCTTTGTATGTCATTTTACACAAACTGTGTGAAAATTAACATTTTTCCCTAGTCAGATGTATGCTGGTGTTGAAACTGGTAAGTATTAATATGGTTATGCCACTAGACTTCTTGGTGAGCACTTCCTGTACCATGGCTGGAAGGTAAAATGGATGGCCAGGTGCCTGTAATTAGGCTTAAACATCAGTTACCTTGAGTTCGTAATATCATGGGTGACAAATTACTCCTTAATTTTGGCGCGAAATTTCAGCGTTAATTTATAATTTCACATGTGAAATTACAAAATTGCCATGGCAACGGGTCTATAGCTGAGCGCCAAGATGGCGTTGAGGTTAATGATGAAGATGTTTTGTGCAGAACTACAGCAATTCTGGAATTATTCATTGAGGACACAATTGGTAATCTGTCAATTTTGACTTTTAATTGACTGAACTTCTCAGAAATCACCTGCGAATTAAAAAGAAGAGATTATTTTTGATAGTGTGACAGCGAAAATTTTTGAACGGCGAGCCAGTTGCAACCATCGAGTGATTGACCGCGAACTCAGAGAAGTAATTTAGTGCATTTGGATTTTTGGGCACTTCTTCGAATGGAATTAAGGTCAGTTTTTAAATACAAATTTGCTTCCGAAGTTTACTTTTAACACTTGTCGAAGACATTGTATACTTGTCAATCTCAATATGCACTAAAAATTGTTACCCGGTAAGGGTAAAAGTTACCCAGTGTTAACCAATCAGAGCGCAGCATTTCTAAAGCCGTCTCCGCGGAGTAAACTTTACCTTCACGGAGTAAACTTTACCGCCGTCAAAATACCAGATGTTTGTGAAATAGCGTTCATCTAGCGTCCAAACGCATAAATAACGAGGATAACCTTTTAATTCCGTTTTTCTAAAGCGCATTGGAGTGTTATTGTGGAAATAAACTCTCAAATCTAAATTTTCTATAGAGAGTATGGCGGGCTCTTCGCTGTAGTGAATGCCAGCGCCAGTAACAATTACCCCGTATAAAAGTAAACATTTCTCCCGCAAAAACAAGCCAGAGACGTAATGTTTTAGAAATAACAGTTTCTTCACGGTTAAACGGATAAAACATTAGACGTTCTTGAAATTTCATCTCTCTTAGCGCAATCCACCTATTTTTCTCGCTAAATTAAACGTTTAAATCCATACATTCAAACAGAGCATGGCGGGCTTAGTACATCCTGTGAAGGTCACAGAAGTATATCAAATAACCTACTGTGTACGGTAAACATTACCCGGGACATTACCGCAATCAAAAACACGTCAAAGATCATTCAAGTTAATTCTTTTAGCTGGCATTTTTAATGATCTATTAGTTTGCAACAAATGTGTACTAAATAATGTTGACATGCTTTGCAATTCATTTTGTAGGAGACAATCAGGAGTATTCTATTAGAAAATTCTCTGATGAGAGCACGGCGCGATTCGTGACCTGTCGGTTTTTACTCCGCATCCCCAAGGGACTAACACATGTAAGCCGATTCGAGGAAATATTTTTGACAACATTTTGCGTCCGACAAAAGGAGGGGATAAAATCCATGAAATCTCTCAAGGTGTTCAACCCATATTTCATAGACAGTATGCATATTTCATAAACTACTATTTAACAATTAGATTATTCGCTCTCGGTTTCTATGCGTGGCAGTTGATGAGGCCGAAATATAATTTTACGAACTGCACGGTCCCGCGCTGATCGACAATTGTGACAGATTCAATGTTTACATTACCTACCGCAGCAACGATCAAGGTGAATGAACTGCTTCTACACCTTTGTATGTTTTTATGACAATTGGTTATCTCTTTCGTCATCCTTTCTGGGTAAACTTTACCTCCCGTAATATATTTAAAAATTTCTTAACTTCTGCTCCTTCGCCAGGCAAACAGACGGATACAATTTGAGACTGTTTTCTTACACGTTGCTTTCGTATCCTCATCGATTCACTTGCGTGCGGCTTTGCAAAGAGAGTCAATACACACACACACACACACACACACAAACGTCTTCTTCGTTTAACCGAGATATGTGACGGTAATCAGATGTTCGTGTTTGCCATTTTCTTTTAAGTCATTTCTTACGGTCATCGTTCGCCGAATTTGTTTAGGATTCCAGCCACGAGTGTGTCGAACATTCGCGGGAAAAACATGCACTAGGATCTGCCACTTCTTTAGCACGATTGCGACTGTTCTACTCACGAACCGTAGAAATAAGTCGACAAATGAAGTCGAGGAAAACGGTTTGAGTTTTAGAACGTTCAAGAATGTTAGGAAGCTACGATCATACGAAAACGCTGGTGTTGGCGAGAGTTTAACGCAAGGAGCAAGTAATTATTTGCCGGACATCTTGGTGAGTTCATACATTTTTAATCACATTTATGAAATGGTTTCTTAGCATAATGAAACTTCAAATGTGTTTGTAAATATTGTTTTCGCTCGTGTCGTTGTAATGTTAGTTTTCGAGCTCTTCCTGTTTTCACACTCAATGCACAATAGAATATATCGCAGGGAAGTGTGTGACTAAATATTCAGAACTGATTTTTCCTGCTCTAGCAACTTCGAATTACACATTTCTTGCCGAGATTGTTTATTTTCACTGCTAAGGCTTTTCAGCCGCTGGCAGTCAACAATGAAATGGCTAAAGTAATTTAAGGATTAGTCAATTAAGAAGTAAAAAACTCACAAGCGCGATTGGAAAATGAAATAATTTTGTGTGTGTGTATTGACTCTCTTTGCAAAGCCGCACGCAGTGAATCAATGAGGATGCGAGAGCAACGTGAAAACAGTCTCAAGTAAATTGTGTCCGTCTGTTTGCCTGGCGAAGGAGCAGAAGTTAAGAAATTTGGATCACTTTTCGTTTCTGGGCAACCGAGTACGAATAACAATAACCGAGTACAAATTATCATTCGACCACCGTTGCTTCTTAATCGAGGACGATTGCATTCGTGCTCGGTTTGTAGAAATCATATCGAGCACGGTTTACACTTAATTCGACCTCGATTGCATTCGCGCTCGGTTTGTTAAAATCGAGCACGAACTCACTAATCGAGTACGATTACAATCGAGCTCGATTCTGGCTATCATGGTGCAGCCGGGGTCGGGGGGGGGGGTATTACACTCCTCCCCTAAAAACGACTGCGTGGGAGGCTATGGGGGGGGAGATGAGAGGGATCCATTATGTAAGAAAAAGAAAACAAAGAGATGCGATGAAGCTCCATTAATATGGAAGAGAAAGGAAAGGGGATGTATTTATAGTTATGTATTCCCGCTGCATCGAAAATTTGGTTGTGATTCTCGTCACGTTGTCGTAAATATTTAACGATGTTATTCTGCACCACTCAGTGAAATTACTATCCAGATTTAAAAGCATGAAAATAATATTCGTGGTAAGAAATAAATAAAACTAAATGAAAAAATTCTCCTCATGTTGCGCCTGGAAAGACAGCAAGCAGGTTAGTCTCGTTCTCAGGTTACTCTTCTCATAAATAGAAAGGAGCCTGGGGACTACGTTACTCTCTCACAATGAACAATAAACAATGGTGAAAGCAGTAAAGTTGAAAAGCACCCATATTCGGCAGAAATACATTGGTTTTGAAATATTCCCAGGGAACAAGGATGCCAAACCAAGAGGTAAGAACTTTTCTGGATTCTTTGATAACTTAAGTATTTACAGGACCTTCCACCGACTTCTCTGAAATAAATCTTTATGAAACTCTCGCAAACAAACAAACACAGTCACGGAGAGTAAAGCTTGGTCATAGAACTTTTATTTCTTTAGTAATACGGTATACCAACATAACGGTAAGGCCTATTTTGTTACGTAAACACCGTTTTTATTCTTTCTCTCGTTTTTCTTTTTCTCTAAAATTCAAAACTAATGAACTGGTCAAATTGAAGCTTCAACATCCCCCCTGGGCATACCCCGGGCATTATTTGACTGTGATTCTTGCCCGGGAAGGGAGGAATTCGAACGTTGCCTTGAAAGGGTGGGGAATTTGAACCAGATTTTTCTCTTGTTCTAGCGTAATACGCCCAAGATTTTTTTCGGTTTTTGCAAGGTTTGACGGATTTCCAAGATAGAATTTCGCCTTTTTTAGTGAATAACTCTTTTAAAAGGGTCTTTTAAAGAATTTTGATTACGACATATCTCACTCTGAGAAGCGTGAACAGTGTTTGTTTGAAGACAAAATTTGTCTTTGAGGAGAGATTCGAAGAGGTATTTCAGTACTAATTGGTGGGGCATTTGAACAGCCTCAGTTTTTGAACTAACCAATCTTCAAAGTTCAAATGCTCCCCTGGGGGGGGGAGGGGCAGTGTTGAAGCTTCAATTTGACTGGTACATAAATTATGACTGAATGTCACGTTCTAGGTAACCTTATTAATTACTATAAAAACAGTTGAGCTTGCTGTTGTACGTCTTACAGTATGTACGATGTTATTCAACAACTACCGCAAACATATACAAGATAGAGAGCACCTTTATAATACCCGGCCACTTATTTTTATATCTCCTAATGCTTTAAAGAATGAGACACATGAAAACAATAATTGTTCATTTTGTTATTATTGCTATTCAATGATTTGGAAATAGGTGGTCGGGCGCTCTTAAGTTTGGCCCAAGATAACTGCGAAAAACTGAGCAAGTTTTCTTTTGGTATGGCCTATAACTATCACAGCTTAATTATGTGTACCAAAGAAATCACGCGATATTCTCTTGTCAAAAAAGAATGCACATCTAAATAGATTTAAAAAAATAATTTGTTTGTAACCAACAAGTCAAATAAAACTACCAAAAAAACGGTAGTTAAGAAAATAAACTTCAACATATTTGTCAGGCTGTTCATATAATAGTTTAATTGTTTCCCATCATCCTCTCTCATAAAATTGAGTCGATAAGTTGGTTAAAAAAATTTGAGAAACAAACATTGACAAAATATTAAAGAGCCTGACCCTGATTTTATCTGCCAATGACTGCCATCTGAAGTGTCTTCCAGTAGGTCATTATAAAAAAAAAAATGGGTCAGTCAGACAATGGGAAATGAAATGTTTCGTGCTGATGGCCTTATGGTTAATGTCATTATAATTTTCTTAAAAATTATCATTAATTTATTAATTTTCACTCTAATTCCTGTTCTCTCTTTTTCTTTTCTCTTCTGTCTTTCCTTGACCTTTGCTCCTTTCTTTTCCGTTTTCTTTTTGTGGTATCCTCTGTTTTGGAAGTAAACAAACAACAGTGCAGACAGTGTTAATGTTTTTGTTTTGTAATTTAAGTTAATCAAAAGAGCTATTGGAGTAGACATGTATACAAAGTCATTTTATTAGCCTCTGAAGTACAAGCATTGGTCTTGCTGGTTCTTCCCCCTTCCCCTTCCCAGGATTCCAATATTTGTTACATTTTTTAAATATCTTTCCCCTAAAATTACGTAGCAGAGTTGTCGTTAAGGGCTGTACAGCTGAGTGCGGACCCTAGTGTTACATATGAACCCTGCTTGGAAAATAATTATATAAAAAAACTCTACAGGTACATGTAGTTAGCTGTCTAAGGAATAATCGTACATCCAGGTACTGAAAGGACAGGTGGTGGGTCTATTCCCATCATCTCAAGGCCACATGAATTGTCACAGCTGTTTGTGCTGTACATGGGAATAATCAGATTTATTTTCAATTGGTTCTTCACAACTACAGAACATGTTCCTGTTCAATCAGCTGTTTTGCTTCCTAAAAATATTCATTCCAACAGTTGACAAAACTTGCCAGGCAAATCAACTGAAAGTCCTTAAGAAGTTGTGGAAAGTACCTCTGCATTTGTACAGATGCTGTTGTCTAACCATGCACCCAATGATTACTGCTAAACATAAATGTACTGTACCTGAAGCTGTTGATTTATCGGAAGCAGATTGTGTTTCTTTCTGTGTTTCCACTGGGCCAGGTTGTCTTGTTGGGTTCTTGTCATTTCTATCTGGCCTGCTTTCATCATCTGCGGCATTCTTTCCAGGATTGTTGGCACCATCAACTTTCTGTCCTTTGCTGGTATCATTAAACTTCCTGGCATCTTTGTCAGGGCTCTCTGTCTGCTGCTTGGTTGCCATAGTGGTGTCTTTCTGGGTAATATCTGTGGTTTTCAAAAATGGAAACTTGGGAGTTTATGAATTTACAATTGAAAGGGAATAGCAATCCCTTGAACAAAAAAGAAGGAAATATGGTTATTGTAACATTAATTTCTTTTTTTTTTTTGTTTCAACAATCCATTTTTAGAATGAAGAATGAAACAGTCAAAACAAGACTTGTTACAATATTTTTTTACCGTCTAGCCATGCACAGTTGATGTGTAGCTGAACATACCTGTAGCTGTTGATTTATCACAAGCATTTTCCTTTTCTTTCTGTTTATCCACTGGGCCAGGTTGACCTGCTTGGTTCTCGTTGTCTTTATCTGGTCTCCCTTCATCATCTCTGGCATTCTTTCCAGGAATGTTGGCGTCATCAACTTTTTGTCGTTTCCTGGCATCATTAGACTGCCTGGCATCTTTGTCAGGGCTTTCTGTCTTCTGTTTGTTTGCTCGACTGGTGTCTCTCTTGGCATCTAATTTTTTTTTTTTTACAAAAAGAAACTTGTGAGTTCATTAATAGTTCAAATGGAATAGCAGTCTCTTGAAGAAATAAGAAGGGAGTATGGTTATTGTAACATTCATTTCTTTTTTTCATTTCAAGAACCCGTTTTTCAAATGAACAATGAAACAGTCAAAACAAAACTTGTTGCAATATTTTTTACCGTCTAGCTGTGCACAGTTGACATGTTGCTCAACTACCTGTAGCTGTTGATTTATCACAAGTATTTTCCTTTTCTTTCTGTTTATCCACTAGGCCAGGTTGACCTGCTTGGTTCTCCTTGTTTCCATCTGGCCTGCTTTCATCAAATTTGGCTTTCTTTCCAGAGTTGTCAGTGCCATCAGCTTTTTGTTGGTTACTAGTATCATTAGACTGGCTGGTATCCTTGACCAAGCTTTCCGTCTGCCTTACGTTTTCCTGACTTGTGTCTCTCTGGGCATGATCTGTGTTTTAAAGAATTGAAACTCATATCAGTTTATTTTTGAATAGCATTGCCTTGTAGAAATGAAAAGTGAAATCAATGTGATTATTGCAACCATTCATAATAAACATGTTTGCCTGGTGGTCAGTGATTGTTACAACAGTCAAATGTTTGTGGGGGGGGGGGGGAATGCATACTGGTATGCTCAGAGAATATCTGCATTGCAGGCTAACCATGGGGAGGAACATACCTGAAGTTGTTGATTTATCCGCAGCAGATTGTGTTGCTTTCTGTTTTACCAATAGGCCAGGTTGACTGGTTTGACTATTTTCATTTACATCTGTCATGTTTTGATGATCTGCGGCATTCTTTTCAGACTTGTTGGTGCCATCAACTTGCTGTGCTTCACTGGCATCATTTGACAGTCTGGCATCTATGTTTTTCACAAAATGAAACTTGTCTTCAAAAAATATGCTAAAATTTAGATGGGTTCTTTTCTTGTTACCTGCGCATTGGAATTTAACATGATTTCTAATTTACACATCATGTCTTCAAGTGGAAATATACAAAGTTTCTTTACCACTTTTCGTTCAATAATTTGAAACATGACTGTGACACCCCTGAGCCGTCAAAAACACGAACTGCCGTATGTACTAACACTCAGGTGCAGTGTACAAGTATTTTTATTTGCTTACCCTCCAGTGTTTGAGAAAAGTCCTCTTCTGCTTCTCCAACATTTCCTCTGAATGTGACCTGAAAAAAAAGAGAGAGCAGAGGGGAGGTATGCTACCCAGGTGAGAGTTTGCCTGGGTAAAATACCTCCCTTGCCAAGCCAAGGAAAGCACACTCAGTATTAATTCCCTGCTAACAGAGACTCTTTTCATTATGTCATAATAATAGAATTAAGATAGACCTGGTGGTCAGAGATTCTTCCTTCACTTTCTACAGGTAATGTAAATTACTACTGGCTGTTACCTAATAGTCTGTCTCTTATAAGTATGTCACCTAGGTCACAAGTCTGTTATTAAGTTAAGGTTGTGCTCCTTAGAACCTGGAGGCAAAGATCCTCGCTCACGAAGAGCGTAGACACAGAGGACCTGGCTCAATTAGGAACCCAGTAGGTTAAGGTTATGCTCGTAAGAACCTGTAGGCAAAGACCCTCGCTCACGAAGAGCATGGACACAGAGGACCTGGCTCAATTAGGAACCCAGTCGGCTAAGGTTATGTTCCTAAGAACCTGGAGGCAAAGATCATCGCTCATGAAGAGCAAGGACACAGAAGACCTGGTTCAATTAGGGACCCAGTCAACTATAGTCAGTCATTTACAATAGGTCTGCTGAAGCTTTAGACTCTAGGGGCTTCATCTTTTTCAATAATTGGTCTTTTGTATAGGCTGCCAACGGTCAATTTTGTTCAAAACGTTTGGGCACTTTGTTAACCAAAGGGCTCTGCTGGCAGGGAATAAATCTGAGTAGCTAACAGAGAACCTACAAATAATGCAAAACTCCCCCCTCCTCAAAAAAAAAGGTGGGGAACTCAGTTGCTATTCATCACTCCTATACATTGTACCAATCCGCTCCCAAAAGTGCTGGGTCCCTTATAATATTGGAAGTAGGTATTTTTTCCTGACAGTTGGTCTCTTGAAAGTACGTCACCTATGCCACAAGTCTTTTGTTGGTTAAGGTTATGCTCCTAAGAACCTGGAGGCAAAGATCCCCGCTCATGAAGAACGTGGACACAGAGGACCTGGCTCAATTAGGAACCCAGTTGGCTAAGGTTATGCTCCTAAGAACCTGGAGGCAAAGATCCCCGCTCACGAAGAGCGTGGACACAGAGGACCTGGCTCAATTAGGAACCCAGTCAGCTAAGGTTATGCTCCTAAGAACCCGGAGGCAAAGATCCCCGCTCACGAAGAGCATGGACACAGAGGACCTGGCTCAATTAGGAACCCAGTAGGCTAAGGTTATGCTCCTAAGAACCTGGAGGCAAAGATCCTCGCTCACAAAGAGCATGGACACAGAGGACCTGGCTCAATTAGGAACCCAGTCAGCTAAGGTTATATTCCTAAGAACCTGGAGGCAAAGATCCCCGCTCACGAAGAGCATGGACACAGAGGACCTGGCTCAATTAGGAACCCAGTAGGCTAAGGTTACAAATGCTTCTAAGAACCTGGAGGCAAAGATCCTCGCTCACGAAGAGCGTGGACACAGAGGACCTGGCTCAATTAGGAACCCAGTGAACTAAGGTTTGTTTTTAGTAACTAGTAAGATCGCAAATAGTCTTTATCTCATGAGGGTAGCACTAAAAGATGGACCATTTTAATTTTGACGGGGTGGTGAGGGGGGGGGGCTTTTGGGAAAAATGTGCACAGTGGCACAAAATAAAGAAATTTATTGCAAGATAATGAAAAAAAAAATTCGTACAAAACTTTTAGTCACCTTAAAAAAAAACGTGCATCAAAGAAATTGTCCAATGCCTCCCCCCCCAAAAAAAGTGTATTGGTCCTTCCCTCAATAACCATAGCAAAAAAAAAATTGTGGCTCTCCAAATTAATTTTTTTAAAGTTATGTTCACTTGTTTATTTGTTATTTATGTTTATGTTTTGTTTGTTTAATGTGGTATTTATTTGTTTAAGTTTTATTGTTTATTTCTTATATCTTATTCTTAGTTTGTTTTTTTGAAATGCTTCATTTATGGTTTAAACCAAGCAGCCATCAGTTTTACATTACTTAATTACTTTTCTACCCATTTTCGTTTCCCTTTCAACCAACATTCACACCCCTTACCTCAGACATGTTGAGCTCTGCCATTTCTGTCTCATCCTGCATGATAACCAAACAACCAATTTAATTACCGTATTAAATAAATAATTTATTATATTGGAATGGAAGAGGGATTCAGATAGGGAAGAATGGTGGATTGGGCTCAAAGATACAGTGTGTGACTACCTTTTAAAAGGTTACAGCATGTGCTCACTTTTATCATGTTAACACTAAACATTATTTTTCACCCTGGTAAGGTTTGGTGGGGCAATATCCCTATAGGTTTTCCCATTATTAGTAAAATACTAACCCGTTCACAAATGTTGAGGACTTCATCAGATCCAAGTGGATCCGTGTGCCGTACAGTGGTGGCCCCTCTTTGTAATGTAAAATACAGTGGCATTCCAGGTAATGAACCTGCCCAGTCATATACTTCCTACCAATGATTAAAGCACACATTAAGATTAATATCATAGATACGGACCAAGTACAAGCTCATTAACCACTCATTTCCTTATTAATTTTTAATTTGCCAAAGGATAAAATAAACTTGAAATATTGATTATTGTAGGCAATTTGTTTTCCTACCTGGAATAAGGCAGTTTTGTCAAATGCCCGCTGTAGTTTTTCACCTGATAGGGTGCGGATAAATATTTTTGTGCCTCCTCCTGGTTCAGAAGGAAGGCGTCTTTTTCGTGGCTGCCTTATCTGCCAGTCAAACAAAAGGATAAGTTCACAATTACACTGTTCAGTGTGTCAACCATGGTATTGTTATTTAATCATGAAGGGATGGGGTGGGGTCGAAGATCTGAGATATCAGAGACAATGGTACTTATTCAACTTTCTTGTCACCGCTGCTAGTGGTTTGAACCTTTTCTTTTTTTCTATCCAGGATATAACTACTTTTAACATCTGTTTAAGTTTTTCTATTGATGTATCAACCATAAAATTGTGTACTGTAGGCAATTGTTCTATGGCTTGGGTGTAACAAATTTTTTTTCAGGCTTTACAATAAAAGAACTTAGACATGCAGACAAATGGTAACTGTCTACTGAGTAAACAACACAGCCTTCAGACCCAGTGATTTGTTGTGTCATCAGTGTCCACTTTCTATAAATGAAGGCCTTGATTTGGCACTTTAGTCATTAGCTTGACTTGACTTAACTTGTTTGTGGGTGGTTCAGCTGTGTTTACAGGGTATAGTAATGCTATAATGTGCTCTCTGCTGATTATTTCACTAACCTTCTCTGCCCTTTCATCCATCTTTTTTTTCTCTGCATCTACATGTAACATTTCCTGTTGCTGAGAGAAATTTGTTTCCTTTCTAAGGCCTCACAAGAACTCTTTTTTTTTTCGTTCATTTGATTATCTTCGATTGTTTACATACAATTGAAACTGTACTGATCATAGAGCTCTAGTTGCTAAAATAATATGAAACCTTTAGTTATAGGTTTACTTGAGGTCTGTGACGATTACATGTATCCTCTTCAAGGAGGCCTTGATTTGGCACTTAAGTCATTAGCTTGACTTGAATTCACTTGTTTGTGAGTGGTTCAACTACATAAAGAGTATTTGCATAACAATATCATATTGTGCTCTCTGATTATTATTTCACCCACCTCCTCTGCCCTTCCATCCTGATTTTCTTCCTGTGCATGTAACAATTGCTGCTATGAATTAAGAGAGATTCGTGTCTTTTGTAAGGCTTCACAAAAGCCATATTGAGTTTAATTGTGATGTTCACTTGGACATCATCACATCATAGCTAGTTGCGTACGAAACCTTTTTAAATAATTTCGGTGAGTGTCCTCTGGACAGTTCAGTGCAGAGCCCCCCAGTGATCTGTCATCTCGTTTTATATTACATTTATGAAATTAATACATTATTTTGATCAATCAACTATATACTAGATATATGTCATTTTTAGCTACTTTTCCTCAATTATTTACTAACTTTTTCTTGGTTTTGTAGCTTAAGCTTTTTTTAGTTTTTTTTTTTTTTTCTGTCAGACACTTGTATCATGAGCCCCTGGCTCAGGGGATTGGGCAACCACTTCCTGTGTTATTACATTAAATAAATTATCCTTATCTTTATTAGATCCACCTCCTACAAATGTGTGAACACTTTGGTTTGGCTTTCTTGGTCATTTTCTTGTGTATCAACTGCTATATACTGTGCACCCAGTGTTGTGGTTATAAGCTGCTTCATGTTAATGACTTCCTAACCTTTTCTGCAGCCTCCTTCTGCATTGCTTCATGCAAGTCCCTGTCCTGCCTTGCTCGTTCGTCCCGCCAACTGGAATGTTCAGTTCTGACAAGAAAAAAATTGAGACACGGTCGGTGATTTATTACTTCACATGTCATCACACATTCAATCTTTCTTTTTCATCTTGTAATCTTACTGTTTGAAAATCCAAGACTGCAAAACACCAGTCTTGCTTTGTGTTATCTACCTTTGATCAATAAGGGCACTGATGAGGTTTCTTGCCCTCTCCATTATTCTTTCTGTCACCAGTTCATCCATGTCAGTATCTGTATGTATTTATAAGAAAAGGTACCTCGTGGGTAGTTTGAATTTACAATATTTCACATCCATAATCATACCTATAACTGCAATAATTTTCTTTTTTGATAAATTACAAAATTATAGATTTAACACAATCATGTTGTAAAATGTTGTTAAGATAACTTGGATTATGCCCCCTTTTTTGCGAGTAGTTTATAACTAACCTGAGGATTGATGTTTAAAAAATAATATGGATTATTTTATATGAATACTCCAAACCAATAATTGCAAATGTTGCAGATCAATATTATTGATTTGCTCTTACCTATAAATTGCCCAATAAAAGTAGGGTCTCTGGTAGTGGTAGGACACAAGAAAATTATTCTTTCTGTGTAGTTGTCCCCGCCATACATGTCGATAACTGAAATGCAGATAAACCATATATATTTATTTAAACTAACTGACTGTTTTATGAGTTATCAAAATTGTGTACACTTATCAATAATTAATAGCTATAAATAGACTGTAAGTAATTTTTTATTTCTTGTAGATCTATTATGCCATTTCAGTCTGTATTTATGCAGGGCCAGTGTAGGTTTAAGTAATTGCCTGGGTGGGAGTGTTACAAAAAAAAAATAATGTGACAGTCATGCATAAAGTTCACAACACACTACTTTTAGCAGTCACCTGAAGAATGTGAATGTGAAGTGAGTTACAACTGTCTTTTACCTTTTTACCCTTCACAGGAGGATATATCTGCTGTCCAAAAGAACCAGAAATCCTCACGGGTCAGTTGGTTAACCCTGTCTAGCACCCTTCAATGTGATGACAGAGAGGTATGAGTAACATTACAGTCGATTTCCAATACTGTGTGGCACTTAATCTTCAAGGGAGTTTATTTTTGCAGGAACTAATTTTTGGGATTGGAAAAGAAGGAGTTTTTCTTGTTTAGATTTTTGCGATTTTCTGGAAGTCGCATTCAAATGGAACCGATAACATTTTCAGTTTTTTATTTGAGTATATGAAATACAGATTATACAACATGAACGTCATTCTATTAGACTACAATGGATCAACAATAACTAGGGTACCACTTGATGTATTATCCACCGTGTTTATATATGGCATTTTCTCCTTAAACCACACAAATTATTTTTGTATATAATTCCTACAGTGGAGTAAATATTTGTGGAAAAAAAATTGCGGTAATTTTATTTTGTGTGAAAAAAAACATAAAGTGACAGAGCCCAGAAAAATGAAGTGCCACACAGTAGTAAAGCTGACTTTTTATGAGTAAAGTTGACTTTTGTGCAACACAATACATTGTGTACATTGTGTCTATAGTGCTGCTGATGGGTGCATTAATTACATAGTTGTTGCATGTTTCAGAGTAGCAGCTTTATAATATTTTCCTGTTTCATCATTTTTTGGATGTCAATTCTAAAATCAGACATCACGAGGTCTTCTGATTTTATATCCACTAGCTGGGTGGCATCTTTCGTTTTGCAAACACAGCATCTTGAATTTCTGGCTTTTCACCCTACAGATATATGTGACACACCAACATGGCAACAGTGACAAAGGTCTCTCTTACATGTATGCAAGAAGGGACTCTCCTTGTGATTTTTAGTAGTTTGGACAGTTAAAACATTAGAAGAGAAATTAATGTGAATGTATAGTGGTTCACAAAGGAAAAGTAATCGCTTTAAGAGCAGAAGTGCCCAGGCAGCCGCCATGTTGGTGTCCCTCGGAGGGACGTCAACATGGTGTTTCCATACTGAGCTCTATAAATTTCAGTCAAACGTTTCGGCAAATAACTCAGCAAAGGAATACCGTACAGATCGGAGACTTGGCGGAGTTGTTTCCTTGTTAATGTTATACAAAGTTTCAAATTACAGTCGAACCTCAATTATCCGGACTTTTCGATTATCCGAACTTTTTCTCTGGTCCCGTTTTTTTTTCATGAACTTTAGGAGGTAAAAAAATTCAGAAATTATGTTAAAAGTCAAGAAAATTGCGTTTAAAACAGCGCATTACACGCTCCGCTTTCGAAAGATCGAGCGCTCGGAGACAAAGAGAGACAAGAAGCATTCTAATGCGTTCAGCTGAATTTTGATTGGTTCAGTATTGTTTTGTTGCTAAGGGAATGTCATGCTTGATCAGTTCGATGAGCATGGGTTATGTAAACACACGAGACGATCATAACTCAAAACGACAACATGTCTACGAAGCGAAAGCGATCTGTTCTCTCGATAAAAGATAAACAAATAATTATTTCACGTTTAGATAAAGGAGAAAAAGGAACAATTTAACACCTGAATTTGGTATCAGCAAGCAACAGATCTCTGATATACGCAAGAACAAGGACAAGATCCTGAAATTCACCGACAACATCGAGACAAGCGAAGGATTGAAGCGAAAGTCGCTGAAGCTTGCAAATGATGAGCGGTTGGATCAGGCCTTGTACACCTGGTTTATTCAGCAGAGGTCAACTGGAACACCAATTTCAGGACCGCTTCTTCAGGAGAAAGCGAAACATTTCTCTATGCAGAATGTGTTATCTTTATTTCTTTTGTTTACATTGTCTCATTAATATTCATATCTCGATTATCCGGACTCTCGATTATCCGGACTATTTACCCTAGTCCCACCGAGTCCGGATAATCGAGGTTCGACTGTATCGCTTCTTTCAATAATTTAGTGGTTTTGATTTTTTTTGTTATGGCGTGACAGATGAAAACCGAGAATAATTTAATCTGATTACCTCAATATGTCTTTCCTTTTTTGGTCGTTTGTGGTCGTTCTTTCGTTCACAATGCCTCTTCCACTCTCACGAGCCTGCCAGCATAACTGAAACAAGAAAAGAGGTACGGTTGAATTATGGGTAGTAAGTGTTTACCAGTATTTCATTATAAAAACTTACAAGACCAGTATCTTGCTAGTTATTTTATTTTTAAAATAATTATTTTGTCCACGGCTACACAAAGAACTACATTCTAGGGCTATCATTTCTATTAGGGGACTCACGCTATATAGGAAAAAAAAACAGAGAAAAACTGTCTGAATGCACGTGCAAAAATGACGAGTGACAAATTTGATCATAACTGTTTATTAGTGACTGCTTCTAGCCACTGCTTTATTTGTTGTTTTTTTCATCATCTCACAATCAATGCAAGGCATCAAAAAAGTATGTATACATTTTTCTTGCACACAGTCCATTTACGGCAGGTATAATCTGTTATTATCTTAATTAAGACTGACATTACCTCTTCAAAAGCATGACTTAAAAATGGTGGCACTGAAATGTTTGACTCAGTGCAAGCATCTTGCAGAAGCTGCAAGCATGTTGCCACCTCATCTGATCTTGAGACTTCATTAATTCCTACAAGTAAGTTTCACATCATTAGCTATTCACTCCAACAGACATTAAAATAATTATACTATCAATCTCTGACCACCAGGAAAAGATACATGCATTTGGTCATGCCTGAGGTGGCCAGTCTAAATTGAACAGGACTTTTCTAACTGATAATTAACATCAGGTCACCTGAATTAACTTATAAATAAATAATATGTACATGTATTTACTGGCATTTAGTGCAAGTACATGTTTGCCCCAACATCAATATTGTTGCAGGAAAAAAACGCTATTCTGTAGGGGTGTAAAAAAATGTTTTAGTAACTTGTTCGAACACTGTTCAAGACAAGTCAAGTGACTTTGGCACAGGGTTACATGTACATACCTCCTAAGCCATAAGCTGATAGGTCCTGAGAAACAATCCCTGCTGTTAAGAGAAATATTTTTTGTTAAAATGACTTGTCAGTTTGAATTTGTATTCTCTTTTGGTGTTTAACTTGGTGTTCACTTGATGGTCATCTAACTTTTCACATACTATACAATCTCTCATGGTCATGACCTGCATCTAGGGATCAAGTACAACCGGCTGCTTACGAGAAATTTTTAATTGTTGGTGTAAGTTGTTATTTGAACAATACACCTACATGTACTAAATGATTCCTATGAAACATGTATAATGTTCTGTCATGACCTGACTGCATACTTACCCCTGATTCCTTCACCGTGAAATGGTGTGCCACGGAAACCTACACAAGGAAAATAATTATAGAACTAAATTTTAAACTTGCTGAGGACAAAATTATTTTTTAACTATCTGCAAAGTAACATTTGCTTGTTAAGAAATGTAATATTTAGTGAGGACAATATGCAATATGTATTACCATCCTTTTTTTTAGTTATCACTCACTAATGTTTACCTGTTGAATATGCCACTGATGTTTGTGGCCTGGTATTTGTTGATGTCCTTGCTGGTCTTCCAGTTCTTGCTGGTCTTGATGGTCTTGCTGGTACAGCTGTATTTAGAAATTTAGTCAGCTAAAGAAATACACTATGTGGCTTCATTAATAACAGGTAGAGTTCAGGTGATTTCTTTAAGAAAAAAAGAAGGCTGGTGTAATAAGAATTGTTTGAAACTTTGCACAGTTATGATTAGACATATAGTACATTAAAAATATTTTAAAAAGAGGGGTTTCACCATGTTTGATTTTGTGCTAAAGGGCTGTAGTGTTTATACATGGGTGTAGGTACTTTGCCAGCTTTCAACAAAATATTAAAAACCTAAGAATTGTTTGAAACTTTGCACAGTTATGATTAGACATACAGTACATTAAAAATATTTTTAAAAGAAGGGTTTCACCATGTCTGATTTTGTGCTAAAGGGCTGTACTGTTTATACATGGGTGTAGGTACTTTGCCAGCTTTCAGCAAAATATTAAAATCCTATCCTTGTAACAGAGACACCCATTACTTCTATTAACAAAGTTAATATTTTTCTGAACAGGCCAGCTTGCAAAGAAAACCTATCAAGTTCTGAACGCACTCTCTAATCACGCAAAAAATGGTATGCATAAAGGCTGCGCAAATGCAATGGAATAATAGTGTTTGGACAGGATGCACTTGTCACATATAGTGGTTTTCAGAGAGGTAAACTAGCCACTATTTTAGCACGTGACCTGTGGGATGATGCTAGGAAGCTTCTGTGAGCATTTTCTACACAATTTAAGGTGGTCATAATGGATGAATTGCTGACTTGTTTTATGCCTCTGTATATATCGGGTCAGATATTTTTCTTACATTTAAGGCCTTTCATTGTAATTGTGCCAGATGGCAGCTGCTGCTTCTATAATGTTTTGCATTAACAGGGTTGGGATGCACATAACTAGCTGCCTTAATTAAAGACTCCACCTGTAAGCTTTTGTTTCTGGTACGCAATGGGAAATAATCAAACTTTGAACCTACAGTGTAGTACCTGCATGAGTTCATTTTAGACAATTTTTGAAGAAAATGGTGCAAAACAGGTCAACAAGATTCAATGAATTTGCCTACCTTGCGGATTGTTTACGACAATGATATCATCATCAAAGGGACTCTGAAGCAGATCAGTACTGTCTGTAAGAGGTTGGCATACAATGATTAGGCAGGTTTTAATAAAAACAACCAAAAAACTTCAAACTGTCTTTTCTGAGCCTGGCTGTATCAGACCATTTGTGAAACTTATTTTTTTGTAGGAATTTCTTGCTTAACACTTTAAGCCCTGATATAAAAATGCACGTTCTCATTATAGATCTCCATACATTTCTTATGGGACTAGTAAGGAGAATATCAAGACATCTCATCCTCAGTGATCACTTCCTCTATTCTTGTCACTTAAATGTTTAAACAAGTAGTGATCGTGTAAAGAGAAATTTCATTTTCATCAGGGCTTAAGGCTTAAAGGGTTAAAGGAGAAGGTCACTCCAGAAACAGTGTATTTTTTGAAATTGCCAATATAAAGACAATACTTAGTTGATTTACTGACCATGGTTTAAGCTTCTAAAGTGCATACGATCCCCCTGAAATTCCTTTCCAAAGAGGGCCAAAACTCATACAATGAGACAAGCGGCTCATTTTCAGAGCCCGTTTTACCCGACCGCTGGTCTTGTTGTGGGATTTGATGCCACGGACAAGCAGCCAGGCTGCTAAGTATGATTCAAAATGGCGGCGAGCAGTGTTGAATGTTGGCCCTCTTTGGAGAGGAATTTAAGTGGGATCGGATGCACTTTAGAAGCTAAAACCACGGTCAGTAACTCAACTTAGTGTTATCTTTTTATTGGCAATTTCAAAAAATACACCGTTTCTGGAGTGACCTTCTCCTTTAAAAAAATCCAATTTTTTGAAATTTAGCAGGGGCCTGGGCCTAGTTGAAAATCACTTTGCGTAATTCTAGTTTACCCTGACTAAATAAAGTGTTGTTGTTGTTGTTGTCGTATTCCTTTTAAGTTCCAAGCTCTTGTGGGCTTTCCAAAACTGCTAGCTAACTTAACTGAGCAGTTATCAGCATATTAATGTTCCTTGGAAAACAAAAGAAACACAAATTGTGTGTTTCATTACTGGATTTTTCATCATGTGTGTGCGTATCACATTATATGACAATACATACAGAGAATCTGTTACTTTAAAGCCTTCTTTATGTTGTACAGTGGCACAAGAATACACAAGGGTTGTTAGGTCCAATATTCTAGACTGTCTTTCAATGAAATTTTTTTAGTAATATAAATTATCTTTTTTTAATATGTAGAAATACAATGGATTTGTACCCTTCTTCCTATTCTCTTTTGTAATAGTATTTAATTAGTCATTATTTTCCTTACCATCCACGTCATAAATGTTCAAAGCTATTTCTGCCTCTGGAAAACCAATAAAAGGGGTTAAGTAAGGATAACTTTTTTAAGCAGTAGCTGCCAGATACCATAAGGTTCTGATAAATTATAAATAAAGAAATAAATTATAATTTAAAGAAAGTTATTCTCAAACACCAACAAATATAAAATAAAAGTTCTTGAGAACATGTTTTCCCAACAAGTAAATCTTCATGCTGTTAAATTGTTATTATTGGCCTTTAACTATAATTATTATTCCCATTTCTTAAGTGGTGATACCACCTAAAAGTCACTACTTAATATACGTATACAAAAACAATAAATAATGAAAGCAAAAACAGTCACACACACTCCCATAGTCTTATTTTTTAACTCAAAAGGAAAATGTAAAAGGACATCACAAGTAACTCACCATGACTGCTCCTTCCTTCAGCCAGGGTGGTAAGATATCTTCTAGTTGCACCTTAAGAGAATTGACATGGTATTTTATGTCAGGTATTTAAAATGTGTGCAATAATAGGGATTAGAGATATTACAAAAATTAATGTTCATGATTTTATTGTCGGGGTTGTATTCCCAAAGGAGAATAAAAGGCTGCATACACTTGTGAAAATATAAAGTGGCTTTTGGGAGGATCAAAATTGAAGAGTGGTTAATTCTTTGTAGAATACACAGTTTAAGTTACTGGTCCATTTTTTTTTTAATCTACTGGATTTTGACATTATTTCCAGCTACTTTTGTACTGTTGACCCATTGTCTACTCATTTTCCTACTACTTACGTCCACTCGCAGGCACAGAATCCTGGACTGCTGGTGCTGAAATGGGTGTGTTCACCACATTTAGAACACTGGTAACTGCACCTGTGGATGCAGACAGCCCAACGAAGGATGGTGGTGGGTTAGGTGATGGAGGAGCAGTTGAGGATGATACAAATGATGTTGATGATGTAACAGAGGACACAGATGATGAATCGGGAGTTGAAGCGGCAAGTGGAGAGGCAAATGGGGTGAGACTAGGTGCAGAAGATGAAGCAGCAGATGAGGCGATGGATGAAGCAGCAGAAGTAGTGATACCAGAAGCAGATGATGAGGGTGGATTGGTTCCAGGTGAGGAGGAAGGTGCACCTATGTAAAAAAGAAAAAAAGGAATGTTTGAAGGGTACCTTCTCAGGCATTTGATTTGGGTGGGTGTGAATCAATTAACGGCCTGTGTGGCAGGGGAGAAATTATTCACAGGCTAGTCAGTAAACTGAAAACGTGTGATTTTGTGATTCAGGAGCAGTATGGAGGCACGAGGGCAATCCAAGATCACTCCAAATTTCTTTTCCAATTTCCTGTGCATGATCATCTTTGTCTAGAACATCCCAATCCAACCGATTTTTCCGGAAAAAGCCTTCCCAGCAGTTTTTGCAACCTTGTATAATGTTTACAGAGCTATTAAAAATATCAAACAAGGTGAACCTCCCTCAATTTTAGTGTTTGTTACAAGAAAACTCCAACAAACGATTTGTATCCTCAAACTTCCTTTTATAGGAACTCTGTCACGGTATTTTCACTCATTTTTCTGTTCTGACAAAAATTATTTTTTTATATTCTCACTGAAGGAAATCTCAAACTAATAGTATCCTAAGGTAGAAAAAAACCAAAGAAGTAGTAATAAACCAAAACTAAACAAGAATGGTTACAACTGAGGGAGATCAAGACTGATTACAACTGACAAACTTGAAAAATCTTAACAATTTCATTATCCAAGATGCGCTAGCCGTGACATGGGTCCCTTAAATTATTTTAATTGCTGGACTAAAAAAGTATGCAGTGCTTAGGACCTATTTAAGATACGTTCCTACCCTAAGTGTTAGGCCCCAAAAATGTTATGGTACCCGAGAAAACCCTCTCCCAGGAAGGCAAGACTCATGAATTAAGTTATCTTTCATCAGAAGGAAGGGTAACCCTGACAGGCAGGACAACCTTTTCTCTTTTCTTTTTCAACATTTCTTTTCTCACTGGCTTGCTTACATGGGACAACTTTTGTGTGCTGCATGTCGTGTATGTATTTGGGTATTCAAAACCATATAAATGGGGCCTAAGGTATAATTATTATTCTGGTGACAGGGTAAAGCGTGTAACATGTACAGGTGTAGAGGAGCCATATGTGATAATAATTCCTGTGAAATTAACCCTGTAGTTAGTTATTTGGAATAATTATGAACATGATAGGCGAAAGTGTCATGCAATCATTGTACCTACCCGAAACTGAAATGAAATGGGGCTTATCGAACAGGCTCACTCTCATGCTGTAATATACAGTTGTTGGTCTCAGAATGATATTTCAACAGGTGCATGTTTAGCAAGATTGCATAACGCTTTTTTTGGTCACGTTCCTAACATAGAGATTGATGTTTTACGGTTTTCAGATGTACAACCCGGGGGGAGGGGGGGAGGTGGACTCGCTATAGTGGCCTATGCGGGGAAGCTCCACACAAAGGGGGTGCCATTTTTAAGCTTGCAGTTATAAAAAAGGGTTCGCAAATTGCCATTTTAGAATAGGAAAGGGTCACAAAATCAGCTGCAAAGTGGGAGAAATGGTGGCCAAGGCGAAGTATGCCAAAGAAGACCACATTTTGGCAGAAATGACTACGCAATTGAATCAGAACGACTGAAAACCCAGAAAAATTTGGTGATTACAGGAAATTCCATTGTTCTGGCTTATCAAGAGAGGGGGGTGCAATTTTGCTTTAGGTGTATGAAAGGGGTACCATTTTGTTAAAAATTAGTATATAAATGGTAAGGGTTTGAACCTCTGGGCAGAGCCTCCCCATACAAAACTTTATTGAGTCTCCCCCCCACCGCCGTATTTACAGTCAAAATATCTTCTAAGTCCTGTTATTGTCAACATTTTGAAAGCAGTCTGTGTTTGCTTGCATGTCTCAAAAGTTAGCAGCCTTTTTTGCCCTTTTCCTTATACGAAGTAGACGACTTACCACGTCTGCGGTATAAAAAGACCCTTTTCTTGGTTCCTCCTGAACCCCCGAACAAATCCATGATCTCTTTGCCACTTGGCACTCCACGGTGGACAGTCGCCATGGCATGTCCCTTCGAATATGACGAGATCACTTTCAATCTGTAGGTTAGAAAGAATACTGGTTAGAAATGAAGAGTGGTCAGCATATAAAAATGAAATGTCGTTTCTCCGCAACGATCTCAAATTTGAAAAAAGTAGCTTACTTTGACATATCAAGGCCCGTCAAAGTTGGCAAGTTTGCCAAGAGGATGCGCTGCATGTCTCTGGCGGTGTTGTTCTTAGTAAAGGCTAGATCTTTTGCCCGGCCTGCTTTTTCTAATTTTTCGAATTCTTTTTTCGTAGGTGCTTTTTGTAGACGTTTGTCCAAATGGACAAACGTTCTTGAAAAAGCCCGGCGGCTGTACGCAGGTTTATCGTTGACGTTTGTATATTCCTCGCTGTCGCTTCCGTTGGATGCACTCATCTTGGTGGAAATATTCGCAGCAAATGAGAACGACGCCGCGTCTTCAGGGCATCATATTAGTAAACTGATACTTCGGTTTCTTTGTTGTGCATGAGATTCTATTGTTGTCTTTGTAACGTATTAACTGATTACTTGTTGTCACGATGTGTTATAATTGAAATCGATCGGCGTAATATCCTAAACACGTGCGACCCAAAAGCTGTATTACCTATGTTATAATCATTTAATAAAAATTTTGTTATTTACCAGTGTTTTTGTGTCTTTGTGAGTCGTTTTGGAGAGGATTTGAATTGTGGCGAAGACGGTTTACCCCGGGCTAACAGTGTCCTAACAGGCTGGGACAATCACGTCTCAAGTTTCCTAATTATCCTCGGGAAAGAAGCACCCAAAAGAAGAGACCGAAACGACAAGGGTGAAACTAACATGAAGGCAATTTTATTTTGAGGCGTAATTTTTCTGTCGCTGAACAAAATCGGCCGGTACAGTGTGTTGCCCAGTTCTCGTACACTTTTGTTTGTAATCGCTATATCTTTTCGTCTGTGAGATGAAAATTTCTGAAATTGCTCTTAAAGGTAGCCCATTTACTTACCTTTAATATATAAAACGATTGGTCGCTTGATCGACGTATGCTCAAAATTATGCCATTTTTCCCAAAACTCCTAAGTTGCCCAGTCTTCGTACACCTGGCCCAGTTTTCGTACATCGACAAAACAACATTTCTCCACGAAAACGCTCGACGCAAACTGATGTGTCAGCCACCCTGCTGCGTGCTTATCGTGTTTTCTCTTCGATTTGGGAATAAATATCCGCTAAGCGACCAATGTTTGGTGTACAAAGCAAATGGTTAAGCCGCGGCTACACGAGCGATTTTTTGCTTGCGATGGTGATGCGATTTTTTGAAATTGTCGCGTCGCCAGCGCGCGGCGAAAATCGCCTGTGTAGCCACCCTCTGACGAAGTCCGTGATTTAGTCGCAAAAAATTCAACTCATTGAATTTCTCGCGATTTTTTTCTGCGATTTTTTCATCTGTCGCATCACCTGTGCGAGGGTGGCTACACATGCGATTTTCTCCGCGCGCTGGTGACGCGACAATTTTCAAAAAAATCGCATCACCATCGCAAGCAAAAAATCGCTCGTGTAGCCGCGGCTTGAAACGTGTGGTCAGAGAGTTTCACCCTAAAGCGGAAAGTAAGAATTTTATCCCTGTTGTTTACGTTAATTTTCCTTCCGCACGTTTTACTGTTTTGCGTTTTATGAACTCTCTACCAGGTCTGTTCACTGTGCCCCTGACGAGAATGACAGACCTTCTGAGCAGACTAAACGACTTTCTCATTATCGTTCTATGCTGTATCAAATTTTAACTTTTGGTGAGCTCACTGAAAAGGTGTAAAAAGGTTAATACATAAGCTTAATTAATCTACGAATTTTCTTTCAAGCCGCTCACAAATACTTTTCTTTATTCTAAACCAAACTGGCCCAGATTAAACAACTTAAGAATCTTACATGGCTTAATCTTCTGCCAATCTGTGCTTGAATTTTGTGTGCCTGCTTTGTTACGTTCATTTGTTCGTCTGTTCATTTCGGCTATCGTTCGGTCGTGTGGGTCATCCATTCATTCGCTCTGGCCTGGATCCCTTTCATTTCTTTAGTTTGAGTTACTCAGCTTTTGCAATGTTTTGTTTTCTAGCGGCCTTGCGTTTGTTTGTTTGCCCATCGGCTGTTGGGTGTCATCTTGTTCATTCGTTCATTTGTTCGACTCAGAGTGCGGGCTTGCTGATTTGGTGCATATTGGAGTGGAGATTTCTGCTTTGAACCGATTTACAACCCTAAACTAAACAAATTAAAATGGTATTAAAACATTGAGAAATAGTGTCCATTGTTTTAATACTTATACAGCAATACTATAGAGAAGGACTAGCCTTTCTCTAAATGTTTTTTTTTTTTTTTAATATATAAAAAAATGAGTTGAATTTTTTGTGACAAAATCACGGACTTCGTCAGAGGGTGGCTACACATGTGATTTTCACCGCGCGCTAGCGACGCGACGATTTCAAAAAAATCGCATCACCATCGCAAGCAAAAAATCGCTCGTGTAGCCGCGGCTTTATTCAGGAGGTGGATGTTTAATCGATCCTGCAGTGTTGATTTCTTGGTCCCTCACTTTTGGGCGGCTTTTCTTACGCTTAATCCACTGTCTCGTACGTCATTTACTGCCTTGGTAAAGGTAATTGACAGGTTACTATTCTGCGTATTACAACTGTTAAGAAAAGGCCTGTATAAGATTCCACGTTTTCCTTCCGTTTCCTCTTACGCCTTTAGAATAGCAAACGCTTTACTTCCGTTTCCGCTTACGCTTGCTTTTCTTAGCTACTTTTGTAAATGTTTATTAGAATCGCAACGGAGTGGAAAAAAATCGGTTAAACCGGTAAACTAACGATATTTCAAGGTGTATGTCAACATTCTATGCATAGACATCTACCTTAGTTAATTATTTGACGGTTTAGATTGTTTGCGTGGGATTACGTTTATTAAATATTCGTGACCTTTGTATGACCTGGATGTAAAGCGTCGCTGTCACACCACAACAAATACATGTAGTTTTTCGTACTTTGCAAGGATTGTTGTATAATCTTTGCTGCACTTGCGACTTATTAGTTTTCGAACAGTAAAGTTTAAAATTCAGTTCTTTAACTTATTTAAAAATAGGTTTTGAGAAAGGTGCAGCTAAGTGTACGAAAACTGGCACAGTGGGTCGAAATGTATGCGAAGATTCTCACCGCTAAAATTCAAGAGCAGTTAAAGTTAACCTGGCGTTGAAAGTTCTTCCATTCACTTTCATCTTTTATCTATCATCTGTCCAAAAATCATGAGGTTCCTTGCAAAATTACCTACAAAACGGGCTATAGTTCATCTACAATACCTTTACTGTGCAGTGAAAAGTGCAAATATTAGCCGCTAAAGTTTTACCCACCTCGAAAGAAATTGTCCGTACCGACCTGCTTTTTCGTCAAAAAGCCCGGCAAAACCGGCAATTTATAGCTGAAATGTTCCTTTTATTTTTGGAATTCTTCGGTTGACGAAGATTTAAATGACCGACGAAAATAATCAAATAAAGTTCTTTTTGTACGAAAACTGGGCCTGTACGAAAACTGGGCAACATACTGTAGCTCTAATAAGATGTAGAAGCTAAATGTGGCTTTGTTTGTTTGTTTGTTTGTTTTTGTTTTTGTTTGGACGCCCGTTTTTCTGCTTAGTTTTGCGTGTTGGGCCATTTCAAAAGTTCGGCAGCAAGTTAGTATAAATGATACCTTTCTTCACTTTAGCTTGTTCCAGGCGTTCAGGGCGAGCGAAAATAAAGCAAGCGAAAGAGTGGGAAAAAAACGAGGGAAGTCGTCCTTTCCCCCAGTCTCCCTTCGTTTTTTTTCCCGCCGTTTCTCTCGCTTTATTTTTCGCTCGCCCTCCATTATCTGAACGCCTGGAACAGGCTATCTTCTCTTATGAATGAGGGTCACATGCAAGGCTTCTACCTCACTTAAGCGTGTTTTTCGTTTGGTTGTTGTTGTTTTTCTTTTCTTTCTTTCTCTCTTTTTTTTGAAAGAAGGTACCGGCGTTTTTTGCCCTTTTTAACGTCGCGCGCGTCGGTCAAGCCGCCAGTGTAAGTGAGCCTACACCATGCTAGGGGCTCGCGCGTTTCAACGACACAGGCGATCATTCCTGCCGGAAAGAGGGACTGTTCTTAATTTACTCTTCCAAAGGGTGTGCAGCTGTCTGCGCTTGTCCATTAAGCATGGCCGTGATCCAAACCCTACATTTTAAAACGCAGCTGTAACTGCAGTACTCAATACGCCTTATGAGATGAAAACTCACCAGTGTGGTAAAAGCACCCCGATCCCATGCTCTGTGATGCCTGTTCCCAGGCTTCCACCCTTCTGATCCCCGACCCCACCCCCTTTGATTCCTGATCTCACATACCTTGTTACTACCCTGGAAAAGGGGTTGTGTGATCGATGCACATACACGAAACGAAAAGTAAAATAATAAATAGTTAAAAGATTATTCTTACTAGTGAAATTCGTAGCGGGGTATATAATAATCAACTTTTGCCTGCACGCATGAAGGCGCAGAGGGAGCATGTCACAGAGGTTTGGGGCCCCTTTCGGCCGGCTTGAGTGTAATAAATCGAATAGAATACCTGGCCCAACAGGGTTCCCTAAATTTTTAAAACTTCATGATATATAATGTAAAGTTTGGACAAAAAGATAACAGACGTGGCTTCCAATAAAAAGTATGCGCCAATGAAATGATATCGGTACAGTGCGTGCGAGTCCGGCGGTGCGAGTGAGAGGACTTAATTGTGGCAAAGTTCTCTTGGATAGTCCCTACTGAGACTTAAGGAAAACTGGCTATTGGTTTTTTTGCTAATTTGTATTAGGTTCGACACATTCTAAAATTTTGAACGCTTTTTCAGATGTAACTTTACAGAGTTTCACGTGCAAGAAAGCAATCCGTGAAGTTTGTACCTCTAACAGTAACTGAGGGAAGTTAGGGTGGCAACTGCTTGCAGAAATCGAACTATAATTAGCATGTGGGGAAACTGACTATTTTGATCATGGAAATTTTATAAACAAACGTTCGAAAAACACACCATCCTTTCAATTATTCACGAGACGAAAAAAGGAATTGCTTGAAATTTCTGAATTCAAGATGCCGCCGGAGAAAACACGAATATGGATTTTGGCGCGAGTTTTTTGACCGACTAAGTTTGTAAAAGGTTTCACATATGCGTTTCTTGTCAATGAAGGACAGACAATAGCTTTTTAATCTTCATAACAAATTACCGAAGTGTGATTTTTCTTTCGGTCAACTGAATTGTATACAACAGAGGACGGCGCTTAAAAAAGGTTTACTACGGTTGGTTGACTGCGGTCTGGTCAAATGCCAGATCGGCGATATCGCTTTGCCTGAAACACCTTCTTTCTTTATTAGACATGGACTTAAACTTGCTTATCGATTTGGAAAGAGGACCGCGTCAAGATCTCATTAGATGGCTTCAAATGCATCATTTGCTGCCAAATCCTCTGCACTGTGCACAGTGTAATCGCGCTATGCAAATGACAGAGAGAAACGACAACCATGTAGATGGTTTCCTTTGGTAAGTAGAGGATGACCTCGTTATTTGTTTTATATTCTCAGCCTCAGCGGCACAGCCCGAATTACTAGACTGTCCGATTTATTCAATAAGTCAGTTGAAAGTGTAAACTCATCATTACATCAGCACCAAAATTGTTGAGAATTTCACCGGCCATGTATCTTTATATCATCTTCAACAGAAAATGGCTCCATCCCCCTCGGAAACTGACATTTAAGTTGCACTGAGAAAAACAATAAATACATTTGTAATCGTACGTCAATATATCCACACAGTCAAAATCTACTCTCTCTTTCTTTTCGCGGCGTGAAGACCAACTCACAGAGACGAATGTGGTGCCAAAAATGCGATCCGGTGAAGTTGGATATAATAAAAAGTCAACACTTTGAATCCCAATTATTTTGAATCCGGCCGGGAATCTTTTGCTGTGTAAACGGGGTTTTTCAGTGACTTACTTCGACATTTTTATGAACGAGTCTTTCCCCACATAAGAACTTATTGTGCCTCAAAAACTGATTTCGACTATATTTGGTATGTTGATCGAAGCAAAAGCGGAAATTCCCCTCTACTTTGCCTAGTTCACACTTTTAGTCAGAACCTGAACAATATTTATCACTCTGTTCCTGATTCGTAGTGTAGTGTAAACATTAAGGGGCCATTAGGAATTTGAATACGAACGCTTCACCGGCTACGAACACCAATATTGGCCGGGGAGGATCCAGGGGGGTTTGCATGGCTAGCCACCCCCCTTTTTGGGATCTTTTATGCTTCAAATTATGAAAGGGAACAGAGCTATCACTGAGGCTATTTTGCCTTTGATTTTTCCAATATCGCTCTGTCAGGTCATTCACACCCCGGCCCCTTTCAAAAATCCCGGATCTGCCTGACTGATTTGATGAATCCGGAAACTTTAGCTCTGCAGTGTAAAGTTAGCCAGAGTAATGACGAGCTGTGTCCAGTCATCCAAGCAACCCTAACATTACACTGCCCGTTCAGTCCTCGAAAACTGCAAGTGTATCATTGTCTCTAAAGATTTTTAGGGTTATTCACTTAATAATTCGCACCCTCATTGTACTTTGTTTCACTTTCTCAGTTTGAGTCGCTTAAGTATTAAACCTGTGACCAAGCCAAAACGACTCGTGATTTAACTGAAGAATTGCACAAAACAATTTTCTAAAATCCAGTTGACACCGATATATAGTCCTACATGAAAAATTATGGGCGATTGTTGTATAGGAAACAATACCGGCGAGATTTCTTCTTAAAGGAATTTAATAGGTGCTTCGAAAGAAGGACAAAATTTCTTATGAATTTGGCGCAGCTTTTCCTAGTGAAATTTACTGACTTTTAAATAAGCATTCGTTTAACAGTTCAATTATAGTTTACATTCACTCAAAGCCGAACACTGAAATAAATGGGCTTATCCTCTTAGCCCAAAAACGACGGAGTACTAGGCCAGAAGCATACCTTGTAAGATCAGACTACTTCACAAGACTCCGCCAGTACACTTGATGGTTTCCCCACCAGTTGGGTACTCTCCGATATCCATGAAAAATATAGGAAGTTATTATGCGCATCCTTCATGTACGCAATTCATGTTGCAATCAATTCAGTTTTAACGCACGTCTGTTAACTTGATTCAGAAACATTTCCTTGCTTCCAAGACGCAAAATTTGCTTCCACAACATATATGTTTCTCGCGCGGCTAAACTGGGAAACATTCGCGGATGCAACAATGTCTCCTAGTTTAGCCAGGCCTTTAAATCTTTTCACGGGATATGCCCTCTTACTTGCTCAGTGACTTTAAAATATTTTTTCAATACATCACTTTCCTGATTGGTTCTCTCCCTTCCGAAAGTGAATTGTTTTAATTTTTTGCTATTTTTTACGCAAATGCGATCGAACTTTTCTACAAAAATGCGTATGCACGACTTGCACTTACCCTTCTTTGTGATGAAATAAATAAGTCTGCATTATTTAGAGCTCTGAAACTTCACTTATTTCTTTTTTTTGCTTGTGGCAATGATGCCGATTTTGCATACACGACTAAAGCTTCATAGAAACAATAATTCCATTACGCTTTTTCTCCAAAACGAGCGTGATGGTGACTTACCAATTTTTTTTTATTGCTTTCCTGATGGTGACTTCCCAATTTTTTTATTGCTTTTCTGACATAATTCTAACTGTAGTAAACGTTTTTAAAAAAATCTGAACGTGAGACTGCAAGGCCGTGAATTAAAGTTGCGCGTTGGGCTTAAGATATGAAGGTCGTTGGTTCGAGACCCAGTCCCTGCCATACGTGCTGTTTCCTTAGACAAGCTTCCCCCCCCCCCCCCCCAGGTGTAGAAATGGGTACCGCAGACATACTGCTGGATGGGAGTAGTAATACTCTCAGTTGCTTCATGCTTCAGAAACCGGGATAAGCCCCAGGCCTCATTGGCTTCTTGGCTTTTGTTTTTTTTTTTTTTTTGGGGGGGGGGGGGTAAAAAAGGAGAGCGACGTCAATCTTCTGCAGCACAAAAATTTTGCACAAGGGGCCAGTAATTTGTTCATCAGGCAATCTCTACTTGGGGGCAAGACTGCGATGTTGTTGCACTTTTCTAATAAATTTGCGGAGACGTGGCGAACACACTTTGATTAGAGGTTTATGTATCACCTGGGTGAGGGGGTCGAGGTTTTTTTTAGGGGGGATAGGCTTAATTAAACAAAATAAGCGAAATGGTGTATCACTCAGGAATGCTGAGACAGACATGGGGTGTGTCAAATTTGAAGCCATTGATTTTTATTTTGCAGTTCGGCATAAGTTTTATGCCGGAAAATAATGCCAGCAATAGCTAATAAATTTGAAAGTACGTGATAGCCCCTGACACACCCAAACGACTGAAAAGAACATCTGCCATAATTCTCAGTAAAATAGTCTAGCTTCCCAAAAGCATACATTTTCGAACAGGTGTAAATATGACGGCTAAGACATTTTTATTCCCATGTCGAATAATTGCTAACGATCAAATAGGAATATGCCATTTCCGAGTTGTCCTCTGCCTCTTATTCAAAGCGAGTGGTGGTGCAAAGCCTTTCATATGAAAATGAGTTTTGTCTGCTTTATGTTTAGACACGGTTACAACGAACTACTGAAAAAAGTATACCAGAGCTGTCTTATTATTGCCACCTTAGTAAAAATTGAAACACATTGGAATCAGCAGCGTGTTGTTTGTAGACCCTTTTTTGCTTAATTCTCTTGTCTCTTTAGGAGATGCAGCGGGTGCCAGAAAAGAAGAAGCCTTCGAACAAACAGCTTCTTTGAGGAATTTCCCAAGATACCTTTAGGAACGATCCTTCGGGTAATATTCTCCTTCACACGCGACGATAAACAAAAAACAATAGCAGAAACATTGAACTTGAACCCGAGTCTGGTTTCTAGAATTTGTAGAAGGCTGCAGGATTTATGTTCACGGGATCTTCAATATAGACCAATCTTACCATTCGGCGGACCTGGAGCCGTTATAAAGTTAGACGAAAGCAAGTTCAATCACAAAGCAAAGGTAATAGTCAGTCATTTTTTAATCCTTTCTTAATTTTTGTGTTGCAAAATAACTATGTCAATGAATATATCATCAACATTGATAGTAATAAAAAACGATCATTACATTGTAGTACAACAGGGGAAGGAGAGCTGCCCGAGAATCCTGGGTCTTCGGAATAGTCACCACAGCTTACAGTCCCGCACGAGGATATTTTAGAGTAGTGGAGCAGAGAGATGCGGCGACCCTGTTACCGATCGTGGAAGGATGCCTCCTGCCAGGGAGCGAGGTTCACACAGACGACTGGGGGGCGTATAGAAGACTTGGCCGCCTGCCTAATGTTCGTAGACATAGAGTCGTCGTACATGCCCACAATTTTGTTGACCCACGCACTGGCGCGCACACGCAAGAAGTGGAATCTTGTTGGGGCACACTGAAACTAAGACAAAAAGAGAAAAAAGGAATCCGACGGGAAGATCTGCAGTCTTACCTCGATGAGAGAATGTGGCGGCAATGGAGAGGAGGTGATCATCATCAAATCATGGCAAATTTTCTGAGCATCATCCCTCTCCAGTTTGCCGTCAATAACCCAGTTCTGTAACTTTGAACTGTACTTTTCATTAAAAGGTAGCTACAAGATAGCATCAAAGGAGAATCTTTTGAGAAAACAATGTTGCTAACTGATTGTCGTTCAGTTTATTTTGTAATGACAGCTTAGGCAAATAACAACTGTCTATGGCTCAATACTCGAAATTCGAAATTTTAGGAAATATGTAATAAGATTTTTCACAAACGAGGCTTGCTAGATGGCATCGGAACAGATTCTTTGTAGACAATGAGTTGTTTACCGTGCTTAGATAAATTTAAATCACTGCAAGATAAAATAGGTAACCCAAAAGAATCCATAATACGGCCGGTTTCCTTTTTTATTATTTTTTCAATGGTAAATTTATTAACATCAATATAAAGTTTACTGAGTAAAGAATCTTCAAAGATTGCACCTCTTTTGCCTTTCTTGAGCAACTCTGCACATACCTCAAAACCTCAAAAATCATATCAATTCCTTCACGGACTGAACGTTTCGGTTCTAGTACAGGCTTCTTTCTGAAATGAATGTCAAAAGACAAGAATCTGTAACTTGGCAAGAAACTCTGTTACGCCTTTCTGTTGATTAGTTTGATAGAACCAGATCCTGAGTCTGCAACGTTTATATTTTGATCACCTTCCACACAAATTCCAATTGGTTGACACAGATTTGGGTGTGACTCCGAACCATCACTATCCGCTTTGTTGCTCCAGCAATCATAGACAGCACTCCAGATTTGAACAACCTGACACAGTGATCTTCACGAAACACATATGATCCCCAAGCCAGTAAATTAATGCAGTTTAAAGTCAACGCTAAAATCAGCTAGCAATTACATCGGTTTGACATCTGTTGTTTTTCAAACATTTTTAGCTCGTCAGGGCTACTTTGTTGCATTTTTAGACATTGAGGGACTTAACAGGAGTTTCAAATAATCTGTAGATTCTATAGGACATCATTCCATTTCCATTATACGCTACTTTTTTCCCTGTCCCAGTCGCCAAATCCCAACCCCAGTGCCATAAATCCCATTCCCCTCCCCCCTTCATTTTCTCCTATTTTACCCCTTCAGGCAGTGTCAGGTCCCTCGATCTACGGACTGTCAGGGCCCTCGATCTAGTTCAGGACTTCTGCAGCTAAGTAACTCATCATGTGTAGAGATTGAAAAAAATCGCTAGTCATATCACTACCTATATATTGAGGTTGTTGTTCAGCAAGCAGAACACTAAGCTTTTCAGTAAGTACTAATATACTCTCGTTCGTGTAGTTTATATTTCAGGTCAGTTAAAACACTCAATATTCCGTCAGTTATTTACCTTTTCCCTTTTCAGTCATATCACTGCTTAGTGTTAGAATTTTGAGTTGTGTTTTTAGGAGGGAAGCTGCGATGCATTTATGCGGGTTTCATCTCAGTTTAACAAGTTATACACATATTAATATTAAATAAACACATATTATAACTGAAATAAAACTTTATGCATCCCTCCCCTCTCTTGAGTGACTTATTTTCCCGTAATCCCCGCTAACCGTGCAATGATTTCACTTTACGCCGCCCGTCTGGTTTTTCAGCTCCTTCCTCCGCCCCTCTGACAAAGTACAGTCCCTAAGATGTTTCCCTTCATCGGATCATTTTGGAACATCAGAGTTCGAACATCCTTGTGGCAAATGAAAAGAGCAATTCTATCCCCAGTCTTATGCTCAAACCTGTTGGGCCTCTTCTAGATTTACGATCTCTTCATACATCAAGTGAAATAAAGCGTCCCCTTCAAGGCGACTCCCATGTGAGAGAACATTAAAAGGGTATTCTCTTTGTTATGTCTTGTGTTGACCAATTTTGTGAAAACTGTGCATCTGATCAGCTGATTTGGTGACTGCATTTCCGCCTTGGTCTTATCAGCCACACCCACAGGATGGTGTAGGACGCGTCATCCATCATGATCCAACTTCGAAAACTGGGCCGTTTGCTTTTTAATCGATTGTGAAAATGAGGTGAAATCCACCAGGAACAAGGTTTGGTCGAACCCGGTACAATACAATACAGTACAATACAATACAATACAATACAATACAATACAATACAATACAATACAATACAATACAATACAATAGACACGATACTTTAAGCATAGAAATGCTTACAGTACATACTACTGCTACTGCTAAAATAAATGAGACATACAGCTTGGATTTTTACTAATAAAACAAAACGCTTTATTTCGCTAATCTTCACGACAATTCAGTGCAGTATTCCAGTGCATTTGCCGAGTCATTTAAGCAGACAGTAACCTGCGCACAAAAGAGAAATATTGGCTTAGCGGGGAGTGGCGATAAAAATTAGAAAAAAAAATGAAACGGCCTAGTTTCACTTCTTTTACTTTCCCCATCAATTTTTTTTAGCGCTAAATTATTCAAAATTCGGGCTTGTGATTTCAGCTCTCTGTTTGAATTATATATAAAAAAATCCATACAGGGCTTATGTACTAAAATAATTCCATTTAACAGAATTTCCAAAAAAAGTGTGAGCATTATCTCTTTGGCGCGTCACGTTTACACGCGGAAAACAAATTAAGCGCGCTCTCGTGTAGCCCTGATCGGAAAGACAAACCCCTCGTAGTCTATTTCCCCTCAGGGATAGTTGAGGAAAACGAGCAGGCGAGGGAGTGCGAAATCGTCTGCAGCGTTGATACGCCCGTGTCGAGTTGCTAGCGGCTCGACACGCACGTTATGTTTGCGCTCGCTCGCAACTTCACACATGCTGATAACAAAAGCCTTTTGCTCGCAACTTTTCGGCTCGGGTTTCACCGAGCCACGTGTCTTCTGCGACATTGGAACTGAGATCGTATTCTAGTTCGTTTTCATATCTTTCTTATTACTTTATCTATTCCGGAGATAACATCCAACATGTCTATAAAGGATCCAGTGTTCAACTGCGCTTTCACTAAGCCAATAGATGTCAAATTACGCTGTTCAATTTGGTAAGTTAGAAAGATCAATCTTGTCACCTTTATCCAACACTTGAATACACTGTATATCTAAATCGTTTCATTGCAGCTTCAACACCATGTTAAAGCCCGTTAGCCTTCGCTGTGGCCATTCAGGATGCAAAACGTGCATGGATAAGTGGCTTAAGTGTGCTCCGAATCCAACTTGTCCAGAATGCAATGTAGCCGTGAAGGATCCTAGGGATCTAAACCCAAGCATCAACTTCGCTCTACATAATATCACTAGAGATTTGACGGTCCAATGTGTGAGCCGTGGTTGTGCCTGGAAAGGTACTTACGAGGAAGCAGAAAAGCATTACAAGCAGTGTCCGAAATTGCCTGTCAAATGTCTAAATGAAGATTGTCAACACGTGGAAGCTCGATCAGAGCAGAGGAAGCACGCTGCGACGTGTGTGAAGCGAAAGATCTCATGTCCAGATTGTAACAAATCTGTGACATGGGATTCACTAGACAGCCACCGCAATTCGCTCTGCTTACATGCAGATATTCAGTGCCCACTAGAATGTGAGACAACATTACCACGGTATGTTATTTTATCGCAAAGTGTCTATTTCCCGCGAGTTTACCACCAGGGTTGGGGGGGGGGGGACTAAAAAAAAGGGGCTAGCGACGGATTCAGAGTGGAAATCGGAAGCGTACAGCGTTATGATTTAGTGAAAATCAATCAGCGGAGTCGTAAGTAAAGCTTTCGATTGCGTTTAAGATCAGTGGGATACGATCTAGTAGAAACTAAGCAGTCGGATTGTAAGCATACATTTTGTACCCGGAGAGCCTAAAGACAAACCTTGTTCAAGCACAGTAAACTTGTATACCCGATCAGTTGGTTGAAAAACCGTACCACTATCTACAAGGATTGGGTGTGTACTCAACGTCACCTGTTCAAGGTCTATACCTATGACTACGGCTAACTACGGGAGTTTCTAATATCTATGCTTTATTATAGAAGCCACATCAATCTGCACCTTCACGCATGTCAAAACAGGGCAATGGAGTGTAAAGTACCTGGATGCAAGCGGATGATGCTGAGGAGAGACTATGGGTCCCACATACTGGATGCAGCGCAATCGCACCACACCCTACAAGATGCTGAAATACAGCGTCTTCGTAGGGTGATCAACGATAAGGTAACTTTACTTTCCATCGCACTGCTAGCAGTTTCACCCAATTTGTTTTACCTTGCCATTACAACTGTCGTCGCAAACGCAGATAACGCGCATCCAATACTCAACACAATTTATTTCCAAAAGGGATACGAAGGATTCGAAGGATACGAAGGATACGGTAACTGAAACAAGAATTACAATCGGAAATGAACATAAACTAACTATACACAACTGACAAGGAAGGTACAGAAAAGGACAAAACCGAAATAGACGCCGAAACTTACAGGACGAATGTGACGATAAACACGAAAACAATCCTTTGGCTACGACAACGAAAATGGAAACTTGAATTAACGGGTCTACCTCGGTGTAAGAACCTGACAAGATTTTCTTTGTTTGTTAGCTTTTGTTTTGCTGTACGGTATTGTTTAAAATGTTTTTGTTTCCTTTGTTTTACGTCATCCGTGAGTTTCACATGTTCTTACACCGAGGTAAAGCCGAATTAACAAACTGATTTGAACTGAACAAACTAGCACACTGCCGAAAATTAAGCTGCGAGACTATATATACAATATGCAAAATAAAACTAACAAGTATAACAAAAATCCTAAAAACAAAAGACGCTAATCAAGGAAAGGGAACAAAAGAGTAACGAACAAAAACGAAAAATTCTGGCACCTACAATAACAAGGAAATGTTTATATTTGCTCTTGAGGGTAAATGTTCTCAGTAATGTGAGCTTTTGATCTTTTATTTAACAGAAATGCGATACCGAACCCACCCTTGAAAAAGAGGAAAAAGTGATCTCTTTCTCCTGGGAAATTTACGATTTCCCGGACCAGATTGCCAAGCAGAATATTAGCCACGAGCCAATAACTAGTCCGCTGTTCAGCCATGCTGGACACAAGTGGAGAGGTATATTGACAACGGACAAAGATCTGTTTTTGCAGTTGGTGTCTGCATCACAGCCAGTTTACGTAAAAATAAGGTGAGATATATAAAAAAAAATTTAAAATATCTTTTTTTCGGAATTAAAAAAAGGCTCTAGATAACGTAAGAAAAACACCAAACGTGCTTCGTTATCATCAACATTGTCTTCAACTAGTTTTTAACGTCATCTAACAACAATTTGTTTCGTCACTTAGGATTGTGATGATGCCAGGTGAAGAAAGTGAGACCGTCTTAACTCTCGATGAGCAAACTATAGAGGAAGGAGAAATGTGGGGCAGGGCAATGAAAGACATCAACAGATGGGTGGATGCAAGTGGGCGAATTAAAATAAAATTTATTATTTATTTTCTTAGAGTTTTTTAATAATTTACAATGACAATTTTGTACATCAATTGGGATTTTGAGGCGACAATACTGCAACAAATCGAAGGCTTGTTAAAGAAAATATATGTAGGCGCATAATTGTTTATAATTTTTTGTTCTCATTAACATACGTTTCTCGTTTTCTAATCAAGTCACAAAAATGCCACTTCAGAATATATAGCACAATTACCTTTCTCCGAAAATTTCGGTTTGAAATACCAAATAATCTTTGCCACCCAGAAATTATACATTTTCTGTTGGCTGATGTTGCCTAAAGCATCACATGCAAAGCATTTTCCGACTGGGAGGAATTTAGGCGATCAACACTTAGTTCGTCTGGTTGTGCTTTTCGTAGTACATCTTGCACAAAGACGGACACATGACAGATTGTCCGTCGAGTCGAACAAAATACACCATAGACTGCGAGTGGTCGCTAATTTTGGCGATGGCGATTATGGGGCGGGCCAAATACACACGCACGCACGCACGCACGCACAAAAATTAGCCCAAATTCGGTGCTTCCCTCTCGTCGCGTCTCCTCGAAATTTCGCGCGCGCGTGCGTGTGTATTTTGCCCGCCCCACAATCGCCATCAACAAAATTAGAGACTACTCGCAGTCTAAATACACCAATGGACGGATACTCCGTCTTTATACGAGACGAACAACGAGAAGGATAACCAGAAGAAATAAACATTGTTTGCTTAAGTTCATCCCAGACGGATGGTATAAAACCGGCCGATACATTTTCACCCAACACTGTTCATGTAATGCAGTATTGCCATCTCATAATCGCGTTGATAAAAATTTTTGTATCACGATTCAATCGTCTTACGCGGGAGGTTGTTCTGTAGAAAAATTATCAAAATGGACCTTCCTTTCCATAAATGTTATTTTCAAATAAACTGGTTTCTGTGTAGATTGGTTTTTGTACTGATAGGAGAATTTCTATAGGACAGCTTTTATTAGCTCTTACTAATGAAATTTGCTCGGTTTTTCGCAGTTGTCTTGGACTAAACTTTTGAGTACCCGGACACCTATTTGCATGTTATTGAATAAAAATTGTTCGTTTAATTTGTTTTTTATAACCTTCGTTCTTTAAAGCATTGTGAGATATGTAAATAGGAAGCCGAATATTTTTAAGTTGCTTCTTGTCTTGTTAATTTTATATTGTTCGTCAGTAATTATATGGCTAAGGTTTTAAACAAGTAATAACACAAATGAGTGAAGTGTTTTGTTTCTATACGTTGGGCAAAGTAGAAGATCTTTATCTAGCAAATAAGTTAAAGACTTCTGCTTTTTTAAAAGTATTTTAGAAGCTAAAGAAAACATTCATGATCAGTCACATTATAATTAGTTTTGAATTTTAGAGAAAAATAAGTGACTGTTTACTTTACAAAATATGTCTTAAAATTAGGTTTGTATAATAGTAACGAAAAATAGTACCTTGACAATGCTTTACATGATTGTGTTAGTTTTTTCCTTTTTTGTTTCTTTGATTGTTTGCTGGCAAGAGTTTCATAAAGTGAAATCTTAGAGAAGTCAGGGGAGAGTCGTGTAAATACAATAGTTATCGAAAAACCGAAAAAAGTTCTCGTCTCTTGCTTTCCTGGGCAAGTCTTTATGTCTTCTGCTTGCCTTGCAATTTCTTCCATTCACTCAATTTCCCAATTCTTGCTTCCAGAGCAAAGACAGTTAAGTCGTTCCCAGGTTCCTTTATCTAGAACGATGCCAACCTGGCTGCCGTCTTTTCCAGACGCAGCGAATGCCCAACCCCCATTTTCTCCAATGTCCGCAACAGGAACGTTCAACTAAGAAATATGTGTACATCCTCTTTCTACTAGGTATTCTTGCGATATTAATTAATTGAAAAAATAATTTACCTCCGCCCCCCCCCCCCGGCTACCCCATCGAGTTGGATAATAAACTTACTCGATCTGAAAATTCGTGCTCGATTTCCACAAACCGAGCACGAATGCAATCGAGCTCGATTCAGTACTTGAACCGAGCACGAATGCAACGTCGAATAAATTTAAATGTAGACCGTGAAACCGAGCACGAATGCAATCGTCCTCGATTAAAAAAGCAACCGTGGTCGAATGACAATTTGTACTCGGTTATTGGTATTCGTCCTTGGTTGCCCAGAAACGAAAAGTGATCCAGAAATTTAATATATTACGGGAGGTAAAGTTTACCTAGAAAGGTTAACGAACGAGATAACAAATTGTCATGAAAACATACAAAGGTGTAGAAGCAGTTATTCACCTTGATCGTTGCTGCGGTAGTTAATGGAAACATTGAATCTGTCACAATTGTCGATCATCGCGGGACCGTGCCGTTCGTAAAATTATATTTGTTATAATATGCATACTGTCTATGAAATATGAGTTGAACGCTTTGAGAGATTTCATGGATTTTATCCCCTTCTTTTGTCGGACGCAAAATGTTGCTCAAAAATATTTCCTCGAATTCTTACATGTGTAAGTCCCTTGGGGATACGGAGTTGTGACCGGACAGGTCACGAATCGCGCCGTGCTCTCATTAGAGAATTTTCTAATAAAATACTCCTGATTTTCTCCTACAAATGAATTACAAAGCATGTCAACATTATTTAGTACACATTTGTTGCAAACTAATAGATCATTAAAAATGCCAGCTAAAAAAAATTACTTGAATGATCTTTGACGTGTTTTTGATTGCGGTAATGTTTACCGCGCACAGTAGGTTATTTGATATACTTCTGTGACCTTCAGGGGATGTACTAAGCCCGCGGCGCCATGCTCTGTTTGAATGTATGGATTTAAACGTTTAATTTAGCGAGAAAAATAGGTGGATTGCGCTAAGAGAGATGAAATTTCAAGAACGTCTAATGTTTTATCCGTTTAACCGTGAAGAAACTGCTATTTCTAAAACATTACGTCTCTGGCTTGTTTTTGCGGGAGAAATGTTTACTTTTATACGGGGTAATTGTTACTGGCGCTGGCGTTCAGTACAGCGAAGAGCCCGCCATACTCTCTATAGAAAAATTAGATTTGAGAGTTTATTTCCACAATAACACTCCAATGCGCTTTAGAAAAACGGAATTAAAATGTTATCCTCGTTATTTATGCGTTTGGACGCTAGATGAACGCTATTTCACAAACATCTGGTATTTTGACGGCGGTAAAGTTTACTCCGTGAAAGTAAAGTTTACTCGCCGGAGACGGCTTTAGAAATGCCGCGCTCTGATTGGTTAACACTGGGTAACTTTTACCCTTACCGGGTAACAATTTTTAGTGCATATTGAGATTGACAAGTATACAATGTCTTCGACAAGTGTTTTTTGTTAAAACAAGTTTGCTGTACGTATTTTGAATGTATTTGTGAAGCCTTCTGAGCCTTGCTCGATGGAGCAACGTAGTGCACGATTCAGTGAATTTGCTGGAATGGGCCATTCCATTTAATGTCCGTACCCCCCTATTGAGGGTTAATTATAAATTTTACCCCTTAGGAAAAAAAAGATCAGAGTGCCGACGCATTCCCCCCTTCAGAAAAAGGCAGATGTTTTCGAGAGATAAAAGGTACCGACATAGCTACCCCCTCAGAAATGACTTTAAAAACCCCCTCCCTCTCCCTAGGATTTCCCTGACCCTCAATAGGGGGGGTGCGGACATTAAATGGAATGGCCCAATGCGGATAACCTTTGCCAAGCGATTTGCTTTGGTACTTTTCAAGTAAAAATTCAGAGTCTGGTGTACTTTGCTGTCGGTTACAAAAAACATAAAATCGTCAAAGCGTGGTAAAAACTTGTCATAAGATTTTATCATAATTTCACTCAGAAAAATGTGAACTTTAGCCGTTAAACCGTTTCAGTGCTCAAGGTGTCCTCGATGCGATAAACAAGTCAAAACCCCACGATTGTGAGTGTAATTTGTCACCCATGATATTAATAGGTAATCAGATGGTATACTCGTGAAATTAGGAAATAATTTCACTTGCGTTTTGTCAAAATTTTAATAATTTCCCTCGCCTAAAGGCTCGGGAAATTATTAGAATTTTGACAAAACGCAAGTGAAATTATTTCCTAATTTCACTCGTCACCATTTGATTACACATACTAATCATTGATTTCTTCCATTTTTTATTTTTATATGTGTACAATCCAATCAATTGGTGATTGTACTCTTTTTTTTTTCCTGTAGTATGATATGAATCTACATTTGTAACTGGTCCTTTACCTCCTAAATATTAGGTGATCCAATGATACTGCATCAGACAATCAAAGCTGAACACCTTGACATGGCATCTCTTGGAAATCTAACTCAAGAAGAACTTCGTGTTATTTGCAGACAGTGCAAGATAGACAATGTGGCATCCCTGTCTAAGGTACATGATGCTGCTATTGTACTATCTCCTTTCTTTTCTTATTTTGTATACTCAGTAACTTAGGGTGTGAAATTGAACTATTCACTTGGATTCGAAGTGGTGGCTAATTCCAATACAACAATAATAGAAAATTGTTTTACTCTGACTTAAATAAATAGATTAGGACCCTTGAGAATTATGAGTTTTTTATCCAAACAAGTTGATATGTCTCGAAGTAAACTAATTAAAAGGACACTACAATGGACTATACGGTAATTACACGGTAATTCTGTACGTGGGTCTAATTTTCTGGGTGTAAAGTACATTGCAATTCCAAGTTTTACCTATAGTCTACTGACTGCAGGATCACATAAATTGTTACTTGTGGATATGGAGTGCAATATGATGTAGCTAGCTCGTTGCATACATGCAGCAATTACTGCTACTGCCCTGTGTCTGGAGTGAGTATTCTTGACCTGATACTGCAACTATCATTTTCTTTGGATTCACAGGCGTTGTTGATCCAACGGTTGCAGTCACTTTACTCTTCATTGCTCACAGGATCTTCACCTTGCCATGGTTTTACTAAAGTGCAAGGTCACTCTGGCGGATTCTATCACATGGTATGTTGTCATGGGGTAAGTATAGCACCAATTTGATTGTCTCCTCACTGCTTTCAGGGACTGGTTTTTTGTTTTTTTTGTTTTTAAATGTCGATGAAAACAAAATTATTTCTAATCAGTCTGGAAAATGTTTCCTTTTTTATTGCATTTGTCTTTGTGTGATGCATTCTTCGTGTAAGTGCTGCAGTTCTTTTTTTTATTATTATCAACTGAGTTCATAAGTCAGTCTCTTAACTGTGGCCAATTTAGCTTATCAACTACAGTAATTGATAAATCCAAAATTGTGTGTCATGTGTCCCTTGATGCAGCACCACAGTTTCTTTAGAAACTGACCCCCTTGTTTGTTTCATTATTTTTGTTCCTGTCCTTAGTCAGTGGTGATGCTTGTCAATTTTTGTGGCATAATTTTTTTGTTGTAATTGTTTAAAAATGCATATTCTCCTTTATCCTTTATAAAAATGCATATTCTCCTTTATATAAACATCAAGACATCTTATCCCCACATGATCACTTGCTTTATATTCTCATCACTTGAAAGTTTGAACAAGTGTGATCATCTAAAGAGAAATTTAATTTTAATTTGTCACTGTTAGGGCTTAGAGGTTAAGCAATGAAAACGTACATGTGTTGCCCACTAGTGTGGCACTTATACACTTAATCAAATTGTACAACGTACAACATTTACTGAGTGTACACTGCTGTACACCGTATAGAATACCCGCAAAGTTAAAAGCCCAACATAAGATTCCAGCCCAGTTTGAGCACGTATACTATGTTAATAGGACAATAGAACAAATCCAGGGTTGGGACAACTCTCCTGCTTGGCTTACATTTAAACCTAGATTAGGGCAAACCATGCTTTGGAAAATTTTCCAGTCTGGCTCAATTTCAAGGGTATAATGAAACTCGGTATAAGGGGGATTTTTGCATTGATGATAGTTTATACATCATCTTACAAGCCTAATTTAAAAACTTACCTTTTTTACATCTAAAGTTTTACCCTATTACTTGTATATTTTTTTCATTACTAGACAACGGTGGCATCTAAATTTCTTCTGCTCCAAGAATCAGTTAGAGATGCAGCTGATCTTTACCTGTCATTTAAGTATCCACCCCCTCTTCTGGTTAATGATACACCCTGTGGATTTTCTCGTCATGTTGATCTGAGGGCCCCAGAAATTGCGTCACTGTTGTGGGGTGATAATGTGGGTTGTTTTGAGAAACCCACTTTGGACACACCACCAAAAAAGGTAGGGTAATCAGTCTTTTTCCCAGACGTGTAGATAGGCAGGTACAGTTAATAAAAAAAACAAATTGGTGAGCTTTGGGAGTAAGTGTGTTCATGAAACAAGTACTGTTGCCACCATACCAGTTCTATAACAAATGTCCCAAACGTTGATGAAGTAAATTCTGAATTTCAACCTTGCTTGCAGGTTAAAGAATGTCAACAGACGATGAAATAACCGTTTTAGACAGGTCAAATGCAAGTTTTGTTGGCTTCAGTATGTTTTGACTTGAAACTCCGGCAGCAACACTGGCAACCTTTTTGCGATTTCTTTTACCTTTGGGAAACAATAAAATTTAGGCATGTGCACAAAGTTGTGTTAGCTACACTCTTTTTGGTTTATTTATTTCAATTAGCTTCTTTCTTTCTTTCTTCTGGAAGGGGGGATAGACTAAAGTATTAACGTGTGTTTTTGTTACTTACAGTGTAATTCTGATTTTATTTAATTTTTCAAAACAGGTCAGTGTACCTGAATTTGTCACTTCAGAATTTAGTGCACATAGACTGGACGAGGACACAATCACTACAAGTCTTCCACAAAATGCTTTGTGGCACCCTCTGACACAGTCAACTCGGAGATATGTTGTCGGGGATAGATTCCATACTTCTACGAATCCCCACAAGTCAAACCTTTGTGAATTCCATAACACCAACTTATGCCTTCAGAAGGACACCATCAAGACAAGTTACCAAGAATGCCAGAATAACAGCAAAAATCTTAAACGGCTGCGCAGTTCAACCATTCAGTCTTTCCCAATTCATTTTGTGTATAATTACTTAATGGATTTCTATCACAATGAGGAGATTGTGGAAAGGCAAAGGAAAAATTTGTCTTCAACCCTGAAAAATGGACAGACTCTAAAAAGAGACTGCTATCTAAGATTTGTTATTGTAGATAACAAGTAACTCATGACTCATGTATTGACACATTTAATTCTTATTCAATGGCTACTGTAATGTTTTCTTTCAAGCCAGAGTGAAAATGTCGGTTCCTGGGTTGATATACGCGCAGTCGATAATAAACCACCAGACCAATATAGGCTCATCAATTCTCTCTTTATTCCTATTCTTTTAGCCTTGGGGCGTCCTTATATTGAAGCGGTCAACTGAAATCATTACATTAAGTAAAATCTAAGTATTGTTGCGTTTATAGCTTGAAAGTAATCAAAATTACACAACTCGCACGTGGTAATTAAGATACTTACGAATGGTAAAATCTAGCAATAAAACTCACTGTAAAATCACAAACTAACGTATCATCATGACAATAAACCATAAGTAAATTGTTGCTTACCAACGTTCGCGGGTCTTGATTATCTACCGAGAATTTCATTCTAACTTGTTTTCTAAGGTCCTGATCACAAGGGGTCTTAACTTGAACTGAAACACGAGCTATATATGTTTGCGTAACTAATGCACTAATCAAGGTAACGTCAATCAAATCAGAAAATATTTCACAGCTTTATCGGAAGCTGTTACAACTACATCTATCCAATGTTTGTACAAATAATGAGTCTAGTTTGTTTTATTAATACATTCTGTAATTGCATATTTTCATTGTTTACATAAATTTTAAATTCTCAACAATTGAGTCCAAAGTGGCATGTATACAGTAGACCACCTCACACTTTGCGATGGCATATTGGCGGGTATGCAAGAATTTCTGGCCTGGCTACCAAGGCCCCATACATATATCTCTAATTTTTTGCAAACCATTTACCAGCACTTAAATTTCGACTTGAGGGCACAAAAACCATAATGTTCAAAGTATGAAAGATGGGGTGCAAGGTGGTCTATTAATAAAATTTTATGTTAATAAAATCACCTTGGGGTGCACGAGCATTGTCAAGAAAATAAGCATATTTAGAGAATAAGTATAAGTATCAGTGCAAAAAACTGAAAATAGAATATCCACAAATTGAGTGTAAGCGTTAAGTCAAACATATTTTTGAACAGAATTTCCTGTTTTGTCTGTGTGTTCATGTTGCACAACATTTTAGCAAATTTTGTTACTGGTTGTGTCACTTAAGAAAAACAAAAGCATAAATTATTATATGTTAAAAATGGCTGTTTTGTTATGTTTAGTCAACTCTCTCTCTCTCTCTCTCACTGGGATCAGCACTTTGGGTATCCATGAGGTGTTCACCTCATAGAGAGTTGAAGAAAAGGATTGAAGAGTGAGTCTAAGTGTCCATTTTAAGGAGGTGTCCGTCTTACAGGGGTGTCTGTAAAGAGAGAGTTGACTGTATGCAGTATAATCTCAAGCAGTATTCACATACTATTATGTAAAAAGCACTATGCAAACTTGACAATGGTGGTCCAAATTGACGTCTTCTGCAACATTGTATAAACTGGAACAAAATGTGAACAAAATACTAGCGGGTAAAACAGAACGTAAGGGACAAAAGTTCGCTAAAAGGCAAAGAGTCATTACAGTGGGCATAATAACACAATACTAGCCAAGACTTGTAAGACTTAAACTGCGCCTAACCCAAAAATATTTTTTCCCCAATATTAGACTTTGCACCTATTTCAAAATCTTTAAGCCATTATTTGCAGTTTTTGTCTTTTTTATGGGCTTCCAAACTTACGCAAAACGAAGCATCATTTGTTGCACGGCCTAGTCAGAAGGGGCATTGGTCTACTCCCCATGTGATGTCACAAACTGCTTTGCATGCATGTTTATAAAGAGTTAAGGAGATGGAAATCAGTTTGTGATGTCACATCAGGAATAGACCCATGCCCCTCACTAGCTCGGTCATGTAACAGATGATGGCTAGATTTTGTAACATGTACAGCCTATAAAAAGTCAAGACTGAGGGGGGATTTCTTAAAATAGGTGCAATGCATTTCGAACAGGTGCAAAGATTTATTTTAGCGAAAAAAATATCTTGGAGTAAGATGTACTTTAAGACTACTAAGTTTGTGATTAAATTTAATAGTTAATTTTTTACATTAATAATTAATTTAATTACATAGAAACAAAATCATTTCGTTTTCTTCTTTCTTGAGGTATTAGATACATCTTTTTGTGTTTCTGTGAAGACAAAATATGTTGATTATGTAAATATGATCTACCCCTTTTTCAGTGAAGTCAAAGGCTAATGCTAGAGCCTAAAAGAATGTCGCTACACGGTATATGCAACCTTAAAATGGATTTATTAACAGTCACATGGCAATTTAGAAATGTGAAAGAAGCACACAAAAAAGCTAGAAGCTGCTATGTGATGGCTTCAGTCTATAGGAAAAAGATACTGTCACAAGTTTTAATTAGCTTTAACTGAATTCGAATGAAACTTTTGTGAAGACAGGAAATTAAATGAACATTGGACGAAACATTGCTGTTCTGACAGATTATGGTTCCTGTACGAAGAAAGTACAGTGAAGCCGAGAAATATAAAGTAATGCAAGACACTTGTCATGCAAAACATTCCGAATGTCAAAAAACCCTACGGAAAGTTGACTGTGATGGCAACAACTGCAGTAAGGTTGTTAACTTTTCTATGATCTACTAAATTACGTGTATGCATGCAATATTTTTCGAAAGCGAGAACTTTTAAATAAAAATACTTGTTCTAGTTTAAGTTAACTTTGAAGTAAAGAGAACAGAAAGCTTTATTTAGGTTTTGCATACTTTCGACGGCACGTAGACACCAGGGATTTTGTTAAAGCAGGGACCATTACCTGCCTATTTATTGCTCAGTCCTTTTGCATAGGATTCAAAGGATGAGGACAAAACTAGCGTTCTGTTCCATTCTCATTTATGTTTGGTCCCTTTTAGTCCAATACTCTACTTAGCAAAAACCTTGAGACACGTTGCTCGTTACCTGGTTTTATGTTGGATATGGACACAAGTTTTCTTTTCTTTTCTTTTCTTTTCTTTTTTTTTGGGGGGGGGGGGGGGTTAGGGTGGGTGGGACCAAACAAAGGTGTTTACCCATAGGTTGTCATGACAAATTTCACCACATTGCGAAACGAGATGCCATCGGCTCTGTGTGCATTGCATGGCTATGTTCTTATTAGTTTCTGTGTGTGCAGGTACTTCATTTTGCAACAATTAATATTGAACATTACTTTCCACGATATCTGCGAAGGGCTCTCTCTTTCAATGCTACAAGGGAATTTAGCTACTCTCAAGGATTCTAACCCTGTGTAATAATATCATCGTACCAAGAAAAAAAAAAGGCCAAAATTGGTTGCCATAAATGGGAACCTGAATTTAAAAAAATGGGGGAGGGGGGTTCGTTAAGGTATTTTCCAATTACAATATGATATGCATAATTATTTTGTTTAATTTTCATGCACTTTCTTCCTTTAATAATTCTTTTTTGTACTTAAAATTGCACATGATTAAATTAATTTTATTTTAAAATTTTTTTTTGTCTTTATTAGTGATAATACACTTTTTTTACCATTTGATAACAGCACTCCCACTGCTCCTTCTGGGAAGAGCTCTTTCCTTGCTTTGGCAGGCTCTGTTGCAGTTCTTACTGTTTCCACCTAAAGTTCGTATAAAGTGTTAACAATAATCATATAGTATTGAATTGACATTTAATACCAGTTAATATAATTGTTTTAACAGCTGATTTGACCTTTGATGTGGAATAAAAAGAAAGTTTATATAAAACTGCATGCATGGTGTTGACTTACCTTTGACTCCGAACAAAACTGAATGTCTGTTTCCTAAGAAGGTGAATTGTACACCAATATCAATGTAAAGCTGAGAGAACTAGGATTAATAATTTTAGGTTTGTGTTTTGTTCATTTGGGTTTAGAATTATTTTGCATTATGTTGAGGACAAAAAGAGAATAATCCCTATGGACATTTTTAATAGATGGCTTTTTTGCATTTCAAATTTTAGGAGGCTTATAGTTGGAGGGAGGGTATTTGGGAATGTTACAGTATTACACAAAAATATCAAATAAATGAAAAACTAACTCATCTGAATATCTACGTCGCCAAATCTAGATAAAACCATTCTTAGTTAAAACAGCTGGAATTCCATTTTTTCTTTCAATAAATAAGAAAACAGAATTTAGTGGAAGGAAAATTTGACCTCCTACCCACCAACACTAAAAAATGAAGATGATGCTTCCCAATTCAATGAAGCCCTCATCATTATAATGTATGTTACCAGCACTACCTACCTTGATTGCAGTTGATTAAGGTGATTGTTCATCAAGATCCTGTTAAAAAAAATTAAGTGAAACAAAATACACTCAAATGGGATGGACTGAAGACAATAACCCTCATCAACAAGCTACCCCTTCTTTAGCTAGTATTTACATTGTAGTGTTAGACTAGTAGTCATTAGCTTCAGTTCCTTATTTCTCTGGCAGGGTCAACTGTCTGATATTCTTTTTGGGCTAACCTTACATCATGTGCTTGTAGCTTGTTTCATCACTGAGCAGTGTAGTATTTTATGGACTTGGGCATTTTTGATTTGGTTGCTGCCTACCCACCTGTCGATAGTTTCCTCTGGTCATTTTAAGTTGTCTGAAAATATCTTGGCCCTTGACAAAGGCTTTCAGAATTTGCAAGAGATAAATGCAGAAAACGTACTTACTTAAGAACGGAGCCTCCTAATTAACAGACGTATTTTTGCAAAGGTTATGACTATGGGGAAAAAGTAGATCTTAGCAAGGGTTATTGGAATCTGAAAAGAAAAATGTGGGTAACCATGCAGATAGCAGGTTACTTCCTGTAGCCTTATGCCTCAAAGATTATCCTTAGAATCCTTGCTGATCCCAGTAAGGCTGCTTTTGCAACAGCTCTGTCTTAACATTAACACCAATCTTCTCTAAATACTTCTACAATTTGTTTGACACCATACCCAAGATATTTCTCAATTCAGGCTGGTCACATGTGGTTCCATGGGGGAGGGGCCTGGGGTGGGGGAGGGGGAGGAGTGTACATGTAGTGCAAGCCTCTGGTATTCGGGGAGCACCAGACCTGTACTTACATTTGGTGATGTGGATGTTCCTATTGAGAAACAAGTTTTGGCTTTTTTGGTTGCTGCTCTGAAACCCTGTACAGAAATGAGTTAAAAGTAATACACATTTATAACAGCCATCAGTTTTAATTAACAATAAAAAATTTTGTTATACGGAGACGTAATCAGCTAGCTGCAATGAGTTCCAGAAATTCTCAACCAATCATAATCATTCTTTAAAGACAAGAGACTTTATTATGTTATACTGTAGATAGCTGAATGAAACAATACACAAACCATTTCAAATGCATGTTTCCTCCGCGGCGTAAAAGAGCTCCACTCTTGTCTTGATGATGGTGATAAGTTCTAGTAAGACATTATGACCAGAATCTTGCCATTAGTATTTATAATTTTATTATTTCAAAATGAGCAATGGTGGCTAAAATTGCTTACTAAATACAGACAATAGGGTGCTTGAGCACAGACATACGTGGGCCATGGATGACAATCAGAAGTCAAATGTTTTGTTAGTTGGTTTGTTTTTTCTTCCTTTCAAAGGCATGAAATATCTTTTTTTAGCATCTGGTGGTTTGTCATTATTGCAAGGATGGCCTCAAAATGTGTATAAAGGGATACATTTGACTTCTGGTTGCTGTCCGTGGCTCACGGACATCTGTTCCCTATTAACATTCATTGCAAAATGCATTCACGAATATTCCGTTTTCAGACAATGCAGGTAATACTTAGTGGTTGCACTGCATCTACTGCACTTCCAATTGTCAATACCGTATGACCTCTCCTTATTCTATGGTATCCACTCTGTCTCAAGCACACAGTGACCTGTCTGGCATTTCCATCTCCATTGAGCTCTCTATTTGAAAATCACTACTGTGCTCCACATGTTATGGTGAAACTCTGTACTGTAGCAAACATTACCTCTGCAAACTCTGAAACTGAATCTGACTGTTTGCTCATGGTATTTGCATCATCATGCTGTTCCTTGTTGAATACTGTAGTTAAACACAAATTAAATTATTGTTGTGGAATTTTACTTCAAGTAAGTCTTATTTATGTTATTCCTTATCCTGACTTTTCTAAAAATAAAGTGTATTTGTAGTATTTTACAAGTATTTGTATCAAAAAAGACAGTATGACAGGGATGAACACCAGATGTTAATATACTAAGCAACTGTAATTCAAACATTTCTGCAACTGCAGGCCCCTGTAACCACTGTTCTGTGAATTACAAACACAGAGCCAAGAAAGGAAATAAGAATTGAGGTTTCTTTACAAGCAATGCCAACTCAAACGTTTTGTCTCGTTTTTTTCAAAACAAAGTGAAAACCTGGATAGGAAAAAGACAATGTCATACTTTTATGAAACTAATTTAAGATGTCACATACAAAAAATTCAGGCAATTTTGGCCAAAAAAGTCCAAAATTGGACATAGGTCGGTTACGCACCAAGCCCTTTTAATTAACTATTTGACTACCTGATGTTAGGCCCAACACTGTCTCTTCGAGTTGATTGATCTCTCCCACAACTTGACAACATGGCTGTTGATCTGCACCTGCACTCTCAGTTGCTTCCTCCAGTTTTAAATCGAAGTCCTGGATTGGTTGGTTGGTCATCAAGCCCAGGGCTATTCAAAAGTTCAAAAATAAGTCAATTCAATAAGAGCATATAACATACATAATTATATTACATACATTCATTCAAAGCATCAAAAAACAATACAAAGAATGCTTTGAAAAGGGAGATTAAGAGGTTGGCCCTAACAAAAACATGACCATAACAGCCACATAACAAAAGCATGTAAAAGATTTGACCTGTTTTTTGTTGTGCTGGCAAACAGTCCATATATGTACATTCACTAGTTTTTCAATCTATCTGTCAGCCTGGGAAAACAGCCGACGTTTTGCGAGGTTGCCCATTGAGTCCTCGCAAAACGACGTCTTACGAGCACAAAGATTCCATGCTGATGATGCGTCACTACCCAGATCTAGGTAGTGCTAGCTTCTATCTGTCAACTTGTTTGATTTTCGTGACTATGATTCCATCAAGCTTTATTAGTGACTTCTTTTACAACTCCTTGATGCACTCTTATGACTCCAATTCCTTCCCTAGTGAAAACTTAAGCCTTTACACAAAAAACAAATGACATTGTACAAATTAAATGTACCTTACATCAGTATGTAGAGCTGTTATACCGTAGCTAGCTAATTTAATCTCTCACCGTAGTCAACCCAAGCAACAAATAATGGATCAAGATTACACAGAGGGACTTTGTGAGCTCTCTTGGTGGTTACGGACTCATCTCCATCTTTTTTCCTTAGTTTAGGCAATGGAGTGTTTGCATCCACTGCAAATGAAACTGGCTGGGACACTCCATTGCTGACCATCTGATTTAAAGTCTCTGAAATTTCCTTTTTCAAAATAAAAAAAGGCATAAATTAATCTTGATTTCTCATTTTAATCTACAAAATGGTTTCACCTTGTACAGTTTCTGGACTATTTGACTGATTTGCCCTACATTTACATTAGTTACTTTCGGGTTGCCTGTTTGTTCAAGTTAGATCACTTTGATCAACATCATGTATTCGACAATAAAGCTGAAATTTACACTGTTTACTTCTAGTATTAAAATTTAAAGTAGTTTCACTCTTGTGATGAAACAATTGCTCATAACCAAACTCCAAAATAAACATGAATGTGCATTACAATATATACAGAATTCAAACCAGTTTTTATCCATCTCCATTATTAATTTAGGGATTACTCTTGATAACATTCAACTATCTTCGATTCAGTCCTTTGGAAGCTGGTGCATGCACATGTATTTATTTTTGTCCAAAATTCAATCTGTGCTCTGCATTATTGCAATTTACAACATCTAAATACAGCAGCAGCAAAAAGTTCATGGCCAATAATTATATACTTTTTAGTAATATATATACATGTACGTGACACAAATAACCCCCCCCCCCATTTCAGAGAACTACATGTACTGTAATCAATCAGATTTTTCAATCAGATTATTATCGTGTTGTACCTTGTTATTGACCTCAGCATTCAACAGGTTTATAGTTGAGATGGCAAAAGCATACGCCTTTTCCGAAGCACCAGAGTTAGCCATCTTAACTGTACAAAATGGGTTTATCCATGTATGTGCCTGTTGACAAAAAATAATGATAATAAAATCCCTATATAAATATTAAATCCATTTACAGTAGATAGACTCAAAAGTTAGAACTACCATAAAAGTCTCCATAAGTGATTCTGGGCGTGAAAGGGTTAAGTAAACAGCCAGGTTAAGTCCAAATAATAAACTGTAACAGCTAGTAGTCAAGTCAACTTGTTGCGAATGCACATGGTCAGTCTTGGCCTTTGCCAGCTGTAACAAATCTTTTTTGATGTGCCAAGAAAGAGAGTGATGATATCTCCATAAATTTATTGTTGCATTTTTAAGGAAATTTCACACCATAGTCGTGTGTGTACAGTAATGGCAATAAGACTGAGATGTGGGATACCAAAAAAAGTGCTGCACATGCTGGGTCATTGTTTCACTCATTAAAACCTACTCCTTTCTTTTTCTGAACAAAGAAGGAACAGCTCTAGGCTGTGCTCTAACATTAAAGCTCGATCGTTATTACTGCTTACAATAAATTGTTTTTATCATACATCTGTAGTACCTTTCCAACTTGTTCCTGGACCTTTTCAAACACTGCCCTCTGAAATCGAGACAATGCTGGAAGTATAGGCTGAGACACACCTGGGCTTTTTTCAAGGTCTTCTAGTGTCTTCATTATGTTGCAACACTGATTTGCAGATGCCAGGAACTGCCAATCAAGGGTAATAAAATAAATTTAGTATTACTGATGACTGGACTTAAATAGTAGAAATTGTACTAAAAATTAAATATTAAACAGGTAATAATAAACTCAAGCAAGGGAAAACTGCAGGATTAAGCTTGGGAATGATATATAATTATAATCATGAGGAAGTCTGAAACCGTCCTTAAATTTCCAAATTAATATTCAGCTTATAGTTCCATTAATACAGGCTGACTGATAAAACAATCTTGGCTGCTTTTAAGCAACCAGGTCAGTCTTGACATACCACGGTCTTTGCCAAAATTGTATATGCTATCCCACGTATCCATCTGATCTGCTGAGCTGGGAAATGGAGCCTCACGGCTCTTTGGATCAATGGGATGTATTTGGCCACACAATCATTCCACAGTGGCCAGTACCTCATGCTCCAAGCGATGAAAAGACCCTTTTGAATGCAATGAAGTGTGAGTTGAAAGAGAACTGCATAAAAATGACATTTTTATATAATTATCAAAATCTAAGAGCTACACCTACTATTTGCAAGGATATATCATAATAAAACCAATATTATCTTATAAATGCTAAAGCACCAGCCTTCTTTCCATGATCCAAAGGTACTATCAACATAAATTTAAAAGTTAATAAGAGAAAAAAAAATGAAAGTTCTGCATAAAAAAAGAAGGTTACAAAAATCAAAGTCTTTGCATGCCAAAAAAAAGGAGCCTAACCTTGTTATCTTCAACAAATGACATTAATCGTGTTTCCCTTTGTTCATCAAGTTCAAATCCTTCATCCTTAACAAAGGTGAAACGTTGTACTCTTCCTTCAATTCTAATTAAAAATGAGATGTAAAATTTAATACATGACTTCTTCTGGTCCACCTTTAATATGCCTGGGATGTTTCTTTTTTGCTATTACTACATGGAGTGTAGATGTTGTAGGTTTAAATGAATTTCAGCTCAAAAAGATTTCAACCTAGTTCGCTTTGTATTTCCTTTGTTTTGTAGTCATTATCATCAAACTGAAACATAGGAAAATACCAATCAAACTAGTTTGAAATCATATTCACTATAGATTCATTTTAAACTAAAACAATGGGCTTAGTATGGGCTACTGGGTCACATTAGGAACAACACTGGTTATTGTTAGATTTAATTAAAAACATTTATTGAATTTCTCGAACTAAAGAAATAAATCAGTAAAATGGAACCTACGACACATTTTTATGTGAGCAAGTTTATAAGAATATAAATCAAAGGCTTCTGTAAAGCTATGAAACTTTATACGTTTACGTAAGCCGTTCATACATCGTCTCTAATTGTATTTACACACGTAAAGCTGTAAAACCAATAAAATTCATGCCTGTACATGCGTAAAATTTATGCAACAGTGGAAATCAACCTTAACTCTTAATTTAATGAGGATGTGTGTTTATCAAGGATAAGGCAAGGACCAAAGAAAGTTGCCAATGTTTGCAACAGTGACAAGGTAGTAGTTGTATTCTTAATTATTAGTTTGACAGTTATTCTTCCTCCCAAAAATTACTGTTCTCCCATTTTCAAAAAGGAACATACCTTTTCACCTCCTTGTCATTTGATGTGAGAAAAAGGCTCCCCTTTGGTGCAAAGACCCCAGATGATGTTGAGCCTTGAATTAATCAACCTTGTACCTGGTTCAGGAACTCCCCCAGGTCCACTGAAATAAGGGGGTCATCTAACATGACTGTCAGGGTTGTTTTTGACAGTGTTTCAAGGATCTTTTTGCTGCAAAGAATTTACATCCTTCACTTTTTAATTTTAAGAAATATTCCTATAAACAGATATGTAAAATTATATAAATTATGCCAATGCATGTATAAAAATTATGTTTAGTTAAATTATCAGTGGTTTATCTATTTTTTCCTTGGTTTTAAGTTGATTCTCTCTGTTACAAGGATAAATAAAATACAACCACAACTCCTACACCTCACGTACTTATAGATAGACCTTTTTATAATACTATAATCAGAATGGGAAGTCGAATTGTCTTGAAACTATCAAGTAAGGTGCTGATATCATTCCAAGGCAAGTGCCCGGTGTCCATGATTGGTAAAGTACTGACAAGGTAAATGACAATAAACGTTGCATGGAGGCAGGTAGACCTGTGGATAGCTGAATTCATTTTATTGCTTTTCCTTTTTTATTACTGATTTTTGTCATTGTACTTACGCTGATGTTCCTGATGTGCCCTGGTTTCCGCCAGACACAAGCAGTGGGTGCTGTCTAGAACCCAGCCCTTGGAATTTTGCCAAAATATAAAGAACCATATCACTACCAATTGCTTGAAAATGAAAATTCCATAAAAACCACATGAAAAACCCATGAGCTTATCTTTTATGGCCATGAAAACAGAGATTCTAGATTTCATGGTGTGTTTTGGGGTCATGATTTTTCCATTAAATGTTTTTCATGAACCATGAAAAATTTGTTGAGGCCCTGAAAATCCATTTCATGGGTCATGAAAATCTCTGAAGCAACAGATTTACTGATTTAATGACCCATGAAATTAAACACATTACAACTTGGCAGATTTCATGACCCATGAAAAAGTGTTCATTGTTTTCACGTGCCATGAAATCCCCATGAATGTAAGACCTCCCAATGAAAAACCCATGAATCTAGGTGATGACTATTCCCTCTTACTAACATCCAAATAGATAGTGTCTGGCCTAACAAGGCCTTATTCAGGCCTAACTCTGGCCTGATTTAGTGAACTGAGACCTTAAACAAACGTAACAAAAGCCTAACATCGACTTTGTTAGGTTTACGAAGTCGAAACTTAAATTAATAAGGTTTTATTAGGTTTAAAGTAAGGCTTAACATATACCCTGACAAGACGTAATTTTTTCAGGTCGATAGAGTATTGTTTACAGTGTGTTTCGGTAGCCTAAACATTGGCCTAATACAAAGCCTGACATTTTTCCCGTCTTCAAAATGATTAGGACTGACCAAACTATCTAGCCGGACAAAAAACCTTAAAAAGTACCAAATTCAAGCAGTCGAAGCATCATTATGACTTATCTTTTTAATACAAAACGTTAACAGACAGAACAGTCATGATCCAAAACTCACCACGATTTAGATTAATTGCAGTTTAATATCCGACTGATCCGGAATGATTCAGTGTTACCGGTTACATGGTCCGTTTTTGTGCCAACGGCTATCCGTTATACGTATGTGAGTTTGTCTCCTTTTTTCCGTTCAGCAATTCCTTGATGCAGCTGTTAGTTAGCGGTATAAGCGACATCTTTATAGCCAGCTCCGCTTAGCGTAATCAAATTCAGTCTTTACATCGCCTTCTCCGTTCGATTTAGTTCACTAATTCGATCCATGGCCAAAAATGAAGGCAGCTTGTTGTGTGTACATGACAATGCACTGAAAAATATTTTCCAAGTATAAGCTTCTGAGCAGTTTCGGCGGATAAAGCGCCATTATTTCACATTTCGTGACAGGCGGGTAGGCACGTGTTGGAATTTCATCGCAAAGATCCCTTGAGACAGCCGCGGCGTTAATCTAATTGGCCAACTTTCATAAAACAATTGTTTCTTATCCCGCCCGATCGCATTACAAAATTGACCTGAAATTCTCGACCGTTGATAATTTAGCTTGGAAGAGCGCGCGGACGGCTTTAGCGAGAAGAACTTATGCAGTTTTGGAAAAGGTTTTGATGTTTTGCTTTCCTGGAGCGAAGATCTGAACCCGTTTTGTAAACAACAGACGGACAGACTCCGAATATGCTGTGTAGCCACTTTCACAAGGATAATGTTCGCCACGATAAATTTAGGTTCTTTGAAGTGACTCCCGTACACTGTAAATGTGTTTGAGTCCATTTTTCCACAAGGGAACGAATACGGAAGAGCTGACCGCAAATACTGAGGTGAGCAAAGTGTCCTTAGCTTGAAAATTGTAATTACCGGGTGTAATTATCAGTGGCACACGATTATCTGCATTTACTTCCCGAGGTCGACATTGATGGCAGTTACGTTTCCTTCGAACTCCGTAGCAGCTTTATATTACATTGTGTGCTACACTGTAGTTTAGCGTGTTACGCTACTGTTGCAATTTTATCGTGTACAAAGGTTACAAAATAAACTTAACATGTTTTACATACAATAGTGATTCCTTCCTCCTGTGGGATGTTAGTATATCGGCTAGCAACGTCCATGGACACTTTTTAAGCACTGTGTCTTTTTCGACCTTTGTTTTCTCTGTAAAGTTCAAGAAATCTGTTTTGTCTTTAAGATATGATTTCTGTACTTTAGCAATAGGCTGAAGGAGGTAGTCAACAAATGATGAGATTTGTTCTGTTGGGCTATCACAGCCGGATATAAATTATCGGCGGTTTGTGAATCTTTGTAAGGGTGAGAAAACTGGAATTCGTGGCGGATTTGGTGTTAGGGTAGCCATTTTTTTGTCATTTCATATATACCTACCTGTGTCTTGATATTAAATATCAACAAATGGCCCAGGAATATGGTAAGTTTTTGTTTTTCAATAAGTCACGTTTTTTTCATGTTCTTTTCAGGGTGTATGTTCCCCCACCCCATGAAATTAATTTCCATGAAAATGAGTGAATAAGGTTGATTTTCATGGTTCTTTAAAATGCCATGAAAAGGGACTGAAACTACTGCAGATATTTTAATGACCCATGAATATTTCCATATTAATGCAAAAAACCATGCTTTTTTCATGAGCCATAAAATCCCAGGGTCACCATTAAATTTGAGGTAATGGGATTTCATCACCATGAATTGACAACATCAAACCCCATAAAAATATCATGGTATAATCATGGGAATTTCATTGTTTGCTCCACAGCTTTACAGTTTCATGGGCCCTGAAACAGCAAATATTAAGAGGATTTTCATGTGGTTTTCACATGTTTTTCAGGGGGAAAATCCCATGAAAATGTCATTAATCTTGGCCATGAAAATCCTCTGAAAAATCACTGAAAATCCTGTGACATTGCCATGAAAAAAATCACTGGATTTTTATGGGTTTTTATTTAGTAGTGATACTCTTACCACAATTTTTTGTGGATGAGTAGACAAGACCAACATTACTTTCACCTGTCAAACAGCAGAGTAAAGAATTGATTATGTGTATTAGAATACTTTTATTAACATTCAAACTTTGTGCACCCTGCAAGATTCTGGAAGCTGAATGGCTGATTTGAGCGTGTTAATGGCATATAACACCACTTTTCATTGGCTATGACTTGACTTTTTGCCCAGTGACCGTTTTATGAATTTTTTTTTAGTTATATATTTTTGACTTTAAATTAACCTTTTTTTATTATCTTTCCTTTGAGAGCATGTCTTTGACTTTTTGCTGCTGCTGCTGCCGCTGTTGTTCTTTTAGAAATTGTTGCTTTTGTGATGCAGAACATTCAGTTTGAATATATCTGAATTTTGCATTCATTCTGCAGCTATTGCGTGTGTTTAAAGCACAAGAACTTAACACACATTAGCTACTGCTGTCAGAGAGCAGCCTGAAACATTGTCAAACATGTGCTTACCGAGATCACATTTAAATTAAGGGTTTGGTTTATTTTTCCATTACCAGATGTGAAAACCAGTGATATGAAAGCAGGGCAATGGCAAGTTACCCGGCACCAGCACATGACTTATAATATATACCAACTTTTCCAATACTTAAACTAGGCTTTCATCTTAAAGCATTTGAACTAACTTAAACAAAACATTCAAAATGAGTCTAAACAGAAATTCAAATATGTAATGAAAGCAATAATCAAAAACAATGCTGTACTTGGTAAGCAAGTTAAGGAAAACTCACCCCAGGTATCGTCCAATTTTGAAGACCTCAAAAGCCTTGAAAGGCAAAAACCCAGGGCAAGTAAGAAGTTTGGGTAGTTAACTCCCAGATAGGTTGCCATCTCAAGCAGACTACAAAAGAAATTAGTACAGTTAAGTCAATTGGCATTGTCAATAACAAGTATAACTTCTAATGCTCCTTCCTAAACTTTGACAAAGAGAATTTTCAGTTGGCCGTATATAATTACATATGATTCATTATACATGTAGCAGGACTGCACGTGTAATTAAAAAAATGAGCGACATTACCGTTGGGTTGACCTCAGAAGAACATCTTTCTGAAGCAGGTCTGTGTTAAGTTGTGTGCTGTAGGGAAGCAGTTTGCCTGGGTTCATCAGATAGAACGCCCTCTCATGTTCTTCCACAACTGAATTTTTCCATAAATGTATCTGTAAAAAAATATATAAAGGCATGTTAAGGCATGTTAAGATTATCCTTTTTAGGAAGGTTAACAATTATATGTTAACTTTCCTACAAACAGATTCAATCCATTTTGATTTTCATCCAGGAGGCAGTGTGGCCGAGTAGCTTTGGGACGCTGGACTAGAAATCCAAAGGTCACCGGTTCAAGTACGGCTCTGACCACAATCTGGAGTTATCTTTCACGGCTGAACTTGGGTTCAACTCCTCGGCCACACTAACTGCAAATAGCCTGCCTTCTGCCAGATGGGATTTTCAACTCAGTCGTATGTTCAGTTTGAAATATTTGTTTCTAAGGTTTAAATGCTTGGCCCCACTGATACCTTATAAGCATTTGCCAAGGGTAAATATAAATGATTTACAGGCCAGTAGACAAAATTGTATGTCATTAAATCACTCAAAGGGTCCGAAATCAAAAGAAAATTTTATTTGCCAGCCATTAAACAGAACCTCTATGTAATTATGATTAAGCGGCCATGCAACCTTTAATTATCAAGTGGAGTGCCAATTATCCCTTCTCTGAGGGTGTCAAACAATAAACCATGCAATCCACACTAAATTATATATTCCGAGATAAAAAAATGCCAGGGGGGGACTTTGCCACGATTTAGGTGGGGGTGTCTGGCACCCTTCTGGAAACCCTTATTATACCCTATTTCAGACCAAATTATGTGATTTTCCCTACCCTATTTCAGACCTGACCCAAAATTTGATACCCTATCTCAGACCACACCGTAACCCTATTTCGTTTGTGTAAACATTTGGGAAGGGCTTCAAATTCCCAACATTTATCAAACCTCAGCTCTTTGGAGAAGACAATTAATAAAAAGATAGCTTCTTGTAAGAACAATACCAGATCCCATATCAGAGTGCACAAACCTTACCCTATTTCAGAGCAAAATTGTCAAAATTTATACCCTGTTTCAGACCAGAAAGGCCCAAAACCCATACCCTTTGGCGCTGCACATACCTATATAGCTTATATAAGGGAGTGCCCCCCCCCCCGGAAAAAATCTGATATTAAACAATACATAAGCTTATATTAAAGGAGCTTAATCTTACTTCTCCATCCAGAATCCAATAATTATCTTTCACTTGAGCTCCCAAGTGGTCTGTGTTGTATACTTTTACCCCGCTACCAGGCTCATACTGGGAAACAAGCCAATGCCAAAAGGCACTGACTTGTTCATTTTTTATGCCTGGAGCGAAGGTAACGCTTCCTCCGGGAAAACCAGACCGTATCGCTTCCAAGAGTGACCTCTTGGAGTCAAAGTCACTCCCTTTCAGGCAGATCAGTCTACAAAACAACAACCACAGTTGGGCGTTATATATCACACAAACAAAGGACTTTGCATCAAAAACTGACTGGAGAACCTGGAATAAAACTCGAGGTTGGTACGTACGGTCACCATGGGCGATCGCTGATACGCTTTGTAAGCTTAATAAAATATTACACAATGTCGGTGTAAATTGCTTCAGCGTAACGAATTTTACAATTAAGCTTAAGCTTGTAAATTGCACACGTTTTTAAACGGAAATCGCTCACAAATATTTCTCGCCGTCATCAAGTATCCTTTAACTGCAACCGTTACTGAGGCTGTTTTGAGGGAGGTCAGTAAGCTTATATTGAAGATCCGATCAGCGATGAGAATCGGTTCATGAGATCTCACACCAGCGCCATTTTCACAGAGCCCGCCTGGCCGCAAAAGTCGAAGCAAGAGCAAAAATTAGTGGGGAGGGGGTGGGAGAGGGTTGCTATTTAACCCGCAAGAAAAGACTTTAAAGCTGAAATTTGCTTGATTGCTCCATAATCTGTGGCTGCCATATGCGTGAAAAATTTTACAATGTGTCTTTATTTTGTTCGCAAAATATAGCGAGTGCAAGAGCGACAAAAAGGTGGAGACTGGGAATCGTTGAACCTATAGCGGGCCTCAATGCGCGCCTCTCTGGAGCACGCTACAAGGTAAATTGCCAAACAAAAAAAGCCCATTCATCTTAAAAACAGTCTCTTCCGAAGTGCAAACGTTTTCCAGGTTAGCTGAAGTTCGTTATGAATGACGCGCTCGCTACAAAGGAATCAAAACAGAAACAAACGCGCGCGCGCTTTGTACCGGACAATCCCCTTTCGTACTCCCCTCTATCAAGAGCCCTGTGTTTTTGCTTATTTGCGTTTTGCCACAATCGCATTTTTGTATTGGCATCCTGGAGATCAGGGATCGCCGCATTACAAGGAATATGCTAATCGTGGATGCGAGGCCACCGTGCTTACAAGGACATTTTTGAGCCCGTTATTGGCTCAACACTCACTTTACAGCAAGAACCGGAAAATGCAAAAAACATAAGGTACGATACTAGAAAACCCACCCTGTGTATATAAATTATGATCGTATTCGGTAATAAGTACGGTATTTTCTTAGAAGGATCAAATTAAACAGGAATCGGAACGTTCAGTTTTCATAACGTTGGCATTCCTTGTCCTTACGAAAATACCGTTCTAGCCGGGTTTGCGTAGACCACCTCTGACATGCAATTCCGTTTACTTTGTCGCTGGAATGCTAAATTGATGAGCAACGTTGAAATGCTCTTATTTAATAAAAAACGCGGAAATACATGATATGACACAGCACACGTTACACAATGGTCTGTTCTGATCACTTTTGTTTCGTTGACTCCTACGCGCTCGGATCCCGGGGCTCGGATAAATAACGCCTGTCATGCAGGTCAGGAATTATAAAATAGGTTTAGTCGGATCTCGGAATTAGACGTCTTAGTCGTTATTACAAACAAAGAGTGTGCCTCATATGCCTATTCAGGTAAATCTAACTTCAGGAAAAAAAGCGGCGTGTACAAACACTGGTAGCCTTGACACAGACCTCCCCAGAAAAAAGCCGTAAAAACGTCTGCGTAGGTCGCTATAGTCAAGAAAAGCGGCCTATCCATTTCTAACAGTCTTGTCGTATTCGCGATTTTATCTAAAAGTCCCTCTCTTGTAAAACTTCACGCCCGAATGTCAAAATATATTTCGCTTTGGCTGAAAATCACAAAGCAATTGCGTCCAAAATTGCAAACAAAAGATATCAGCCCTGCGGTGGCCGAAATCTCAGCTCGATCTAAAGAGAACGTTGATGTGATATGATACAGTGCACAATGGCCCTTTATAGGTGTTACCGACATTGTTGGTTCGATTTTCTCGGTTCAGGCTAAAAAATATGAGAAAACATCTGCTCGATTCAGTTTCGCTTCAGTCTATAGGACTTCAAAAGCGAGGAGTGTCCCGACGTAACTTTATTTCGTTAAGTTTGCTTCTATTTTCAATAACGGTGGCCATTTCCCGTTAAACGAGCGTAAATTCCAAGAAAACAACCCATTTCTAACAGACTATTACAGGCGCATTTTTTAAAGAAAAGCTTTCCTGCAAAAATTCCGTTTCCTACGTTTTTCTTGAAACATTTCATTGCAGATAAAAGACGAAATGATCTTGGCCAATGAGTGTCTGTTAAACTGAATGGCTGGCACACGTGGTCAAAAGCAGGCAATCAGTCATGCCGACAACTAGGGTTTTTGAGAGAAAATACGCCCGTCATTCATAAGGACCCAGAACATAATCATTGATCGAGAAGTAATTACACTGACCTGGTTATCTTTTGAGAAAAGACAAATCCTGTCAGTGAAGCAAGCCAGTGCCCCTCGTGTTCGCCTTGAGCCTTCCTTCCATGTACCTCTCCAACAAACTTCAAAGAAAAGTCCGCGAACAAAGACACTTCCCCACCTTCATTTGTGATAAGTGTCTTGCCCTCGCTTGGCACAAACTGGGCCATGTCACAAGGTCCTGACAGTGGTTGTTCCAAACGAGTTACCAATATACAAGAGCTCAAACAGTGCTTCCTCGCAACGCCTGACAAACGTTAAGAAGTCGCCTCCAGAAACTCTCCACGTGCAACGCGGCTATCCTTTCAAAGGCTACTGACCATATATCCGCTAGCGTATAAAATTACACTTCATTAGCCGATGAAAACTCTTTTAAAATAATCTTCACAGCCTGCCGGCCAACGAAGGCGGTGCTGTTTACCATTTATAGAGACTTTCCGGAAATTCTACCTGGATAATGCAGCCGGTTAGAAAGAAAATGGAACAATACCATTTTCGGGTCGTTCTAGAGGAAAATTTCTAAAAGAAAAGGATCGTCTGAAAAGATAGTCCTATTCAAAACGTTCCGGCAAACGGGATTCGTGTTTCATTTCTTTATGCCTAGCCTTTGATGGCTTAAAGTGCATGTAACCCTAAAATTTTTCCCACTAAATAAATTCTGTTATATCTGATGCATTCCCTCACAAAACGTTTTTGATCGCATCCTACAGTCGCGACTTGACTGCATACTTGGGAAAAAATGCGCAGAGGCTGGGCGCGTTCCCGCAATTCCATTTTCTCTCTCCAGCGCACTGGTGTTTACAAACAGGAGTCTCTGCGGAGGAGAGAGGCTTTAACATCATATTAATTTTCTGTGTGCAGTTGAGGTACCTAAAATTGGGCGCAAATAGAGAGCATTTTGGTTCAGGGTCGAGCAGTGAAGGCATGGGACTAGTCACCTTGTGACGTCAAATCAAGAAGTCGCAGTCTTGCACCATCTCTACCGGAGCTATATTTCTCACTGATTTCTCTTGATCTTGAAGATGTACTTGTATCGCTGGGAGGCGTGGTAGCCAAAGAAACGAATCACAAGACGTATCATTACATGATACATCATTTTTGCCGACGGACGATCTGAGGCGAAGAGACGAAGGGAATCTTGTAAAGCAATAGAGATCCAAGGGCAGCCTTGTAAGCACTCGATACTATGGTCCATGCATAAGCAATGATTTGTTGTCGCAGAGGAAGGTATCCAATCAAATTATAGCTTTTTGTGCATTTCCAAAGACTCAACGGGTTAACCACAGTATACCCTGCCATATGAGCTATTTTCTGTGGTCCCCTCTACGCGAAACACAGAAATCTATCGTCAGTTCAAGTTTCGAACATGACGATATCGCGGCGACAATTCACAGAAAAACCGCACTGAAATCGCCGCTAGTGTACACGCGCGATAAAGAATGAAACAACTTGAGCGCGACAAGAATTACTGAAATTACACTGAAGTGCGACTAAAGTTGCATCAAAAATCGCATATGTAAACTACCCTTAATTGCCTTTATTTTCTTTTAGCATTGAGCGTTTCATGTTTCGTTGGTTGGCGGGTTATCACTGAGCAGCTCGGGTTAGCATCGGGCAGCAGATATGGCCTGGACGGCACTTTTGGTTTCATTTGGTGTCCTGTTGACTTCGTTCCGTTCAGGTCATCTATCTCACATTCAGAGCTAAACTTCATCCCAAATCAGCACAAACCGCATACCGTAAACTGCCCGGCGCTTACAAGCCCCCCTGGTTATAGGCCCATCTACCTGCAAACAAAAAAATAAATCGGGTTATAAGCCCCCCCCCCCCCGGATATGAGCTCGCCTCTAGTTTTCCTTGTTTCCTTAACTCACAGAATACTGCGAAGATGAACTCTGGGCCTCTGTTTTTTTACGTTCTTGTTGTTACTGTTTTGATTTTGTTATTAAAATTGAAAGGAATTCGATCTATTGTAACGTTTTGAACGTTAATTAAAAACTAATAAATTAAAAACGTATTTCGATCAACACTGCTGTGGCTCATTTCGAAACGGGTTTTTTATTCCGCTTATAATGCGCCGATCAATTCGAAAGTTCAACATCCCCCCCGGGCAACCCCCCAGGCATTTGAACTTTTCAAGATTGGCTTGTTGAAATTCCCTCCCGTCGGGGCAAAAAAGCCGTTCAAATACCCCACCAATTAGTACTGAACTACCTTTCTTCAAAGACAAAGTTCGTCTTCAATCAAATACTTCACACGCCTTCCAGAGAGAGATAGGCCGTAATAACACCTTCCAACTTCTTTTAAAGACCCTTTTGACACAGTTATTTACTAACAAAGACGACATTCTATCTTTTAAATCCGTCAGACCCTGCAAAAAAACGAAAAAACTCACAGGTGTATTACGTCAGAAAAAAGGAAAATCCGGTTCAAATTCCCCACCCTTCCAACGCAAAGTTCAAATTCCCCCCTCCCCGGGCACGATGCACAGTCAAATGCCCGGGGTATGCACGGTAGTTCGTCCCAGTATTTGCTTTGAATGGCAACATTGGAATCTTAGTCAGACTAAGTCATTGTTCGAATTAGCTCGAAGGTCAGAAGGTTGCGATCAACAAATAAAGTTAGAGAAACTCGCAGAAAAGCGGCTTTGGTCAGTCCTGGTTCTTCACATGACGTCACAGCTACGTCTCGCCCATTGCAGATTCCAAACAAATTTTGGTCGAATCCAACAGGTCGCAGAAATTCGAGAATTTAACCAAATAGGAGATTCTTTCCTGACAAATGTTGCAAATGATAACAATTTATTTCCACAAAAAATTATGGGTTAGAGGGTCAATTTCCCGAACATTCATACATACATACATTAACTTCTTTTCCTCTCGAATAATAATAATAATAATAATAATAATAATAATGAATAAATCCGAAATTTTGCTTACCTTTCACCCAAACCGTAAACCGGCCGGTTTCTCAATGTAAATGTTGAACAACCAGTGCTTCCATATGTTTCCAGTACTGTTCTGACGCCATAAATCATGAAACACTGCTACATAAATTAGAACATTAAGGGACAAGGGGAGTTGACCTACCTATCAAGTCGTCAAACACAACCCATGAAAGTCAGACAGTTTTATTAGTAATTACGCTTGGAGTACCACAAAGGTCAGTCTTAGGACGTTTCTCGTTTCTTATCTAAGTAAATAAATTGTCAAATTGTTTTCCCTAGTTATCTTTTTTCCTGACACAAAGTTGTTTTTGAGTCTACAAGACGCTGAAACCATAAACAAGGAAGTTAAAAAAATAACAACATGGCTATCAACAAACAAACACGCACTTAATGTAAATGAAACTCATTTCGTAATTTTTAAACCTAAGAATATGAAGTTCAAACAACACATGACAAATAACGATTGACGTGCAACAAATTGAACAAGTGAAGTATACCAAATTTTTAGGTTTGTATATGGGTCGAGGACTTTCTTGCAAATACCAAGTGATTTAAGAATGAAAATATCAAAACTGATGGAAATAATTACTATTACACTACGATTTATCCAAATCTGATATACTGTAACGCCAGTGATATGGACAAACACATATCCCACTAAACGTAACCTATGTACTTCATTCAAAAGAAAATAGACTTATGACCTTCTCTAAATATATGGAAGAGGCTAGACCAATCTTTGTGTCCCTGGAGCTATTAAATGTATCTGAACTGAACATGTTAGGAATCATACTTCCAAGACAAACTACCAATGTTTTAATGTTTTTTTAATGTTTTACCAATGTTGCAGTGAAGCTAGTTCCATCTATTGTAATTCCCCCAAAATTCTACCCACTAATACGCTAGCCTGGAAAGGGGCAACGGTCGCGCTTTATAATGATTTGTCCGCGAGCAAAGAGAACAAAAGATATAATCTTCTCCTCAGAGCCCAGAAATCTCCAAAAGGGTCTCCTGAATGGTCTGCTAAAAAGAAGAAGAGAATGTACTGTACCAAGTCATTGAGATATGCAGAACTATTTCACTGGAAAGGTAAATCCTCCAACGCAAAATCTATAACAAAGAGTTTTGGAATGTTGTCAAATTATTCAAGGGCTCTAACAAATCGTCAGTCATTGGTCCTCTTAAAGATTCAACTAGAACACTTTCAATCGATAAAGGTTTTAAAGACGGAGTGCGTTCAACTCTTATTTTACAAATGTGTGTTCATCTTTGACCAACAAGACACAACCTCAAGATCTATCCACTACATTTGCAAGTTCCATCTATGGACTTACTTCAACCGTTCCATCATTTGCAATTAATTGGGAACCTTTATCATATTGCTTCAAGCATCATGATTGAAGAAGGCAAAGCCAGCAGCCCTTTTAAAATCAGCGAAAAAAAAAAGCTACAACCGATAGGTAATGCCTTCATCGATATTTTCCTTATGATTTCAAAGAAGAGTTTTGGCTCAATTCAGAGACGTAAAATCTCCGAAAAGGTCTCCTGAGTAGTCTGCTTACAAGAAACAGAGAAAATGCTGTACCAAGCTACTGAGACATGCAGAACTATTTCACTGAAAAGGTAAATTCTCCAGTGCAATTCCAGAACAAAGAGTTTGGAATGTAGTCAAATCATTCCAGGGCTCTAACAAATCGTCAGTCATTTCTCTTATTAGAGATTCATCTCGAACACGTTTAATCGATGATTTTTTAAAGGAGGAAAGCGTTCAACTCTTATTTTACAAATGTGTCTTCATCTTTGTCCAGCAAAGATCTATCTGCTACATTTGCAAGTTACTTCTATAGAATTACTCCAACCCTTCCATCATTAATTGGGAACTTTCATCGTATTGCATCAAGAGAAGGAAAAACCATCGGCCCTGTTAAAATCCTGAGCAAAAACCGAGCGGTGATGCCTTCATTGATATTTTCCTTATTATTTCAAAAAGAGTTTTGCTGATTGCAGTGGAGAAAAGCTCAAGTTCACTAAATTCACAAGGAAGGATGTTAACTGGATCGCGAAAATTGCCGTCTTACTTTCCCGCTAAGTATTCCTAGCAAGCTACTGGAAAGTCTGGCCTGCCTACAGCTTGACTCATTCTTAGAACAACATACCCAATTCTACTGAGTTCCTGTTAGTTAGTACGATAGCGAAATGGCAACTTGCTCTAAACTAGAAGAAATCCATTAGCATCATTTTACTGACTTCCAAAAAGCATTTCACTGTGTTTGTCACCAACGTTTACCACTGAAACTTCAGGTCTCTGGCTTGTGCATCGACTCCTTTAACTGGGCGACTGACAATCTCAATAATGGACACCAATTTGTCACTATTTTAATATGCATACGATGATTCGTTCTGTTGTGCCTAGGTCTCCTTATTGGGACCCTGACTCTTTAGTATCTTCGCTGATGGCCTGCCTCCAACTTGGAAATGTGTGCTGACAGTTCTACTGCTTACTTTGTCGGTGACTCAATTGTCTCTATTTCTGTATACTGGTTAAAATCTAACTCTATGTATTAGATAAAATATGAGCGGGAGACCTTTATGGGCATTTAGAACGGCGAGCGGTTTAAAGCCCATTAAGGTCGGACGCGAATATTTTATCTTACTTGTGAATTGAAACCGTGACTTTAGATTGTGTTGTCATGTTAATCACGTGGGCGTGGAGTTGTCCCGTAGGAGTTTGGAAATATTCAGCATTGAATTTAGCAATTCATTTTGATATAGCTTTTGTAGTAGAAACATGGCTGGTCGGTTGGTTTCGCTCTCCAAAGAGTAAAGAAGAAGAGACCGGTCTAGTGTCGGAAGCCATTCCGAAAGCAACACAATAGAACACTAAATGGGGTAGAAAAGTCTTCGAGGAATGGCAGCAGCGACGGCAAAATACATGTGCAATGATAGAAGTTGAACAAAGCTGACAAGAAGCAAGTAAATTCTTACGTGTTTTCAATTGGTAGTGTGGACGGTGTCTCAGTGCAAGAAATTTAAATTGGGTTCTGAATTGCATCATTTTATTATAACAGGTTCGCGACGTTTCATAAGTTTTAGACGCGGAGATGAGGATGCAACGAAGTGTGAATAGCCCAGAAGTGCAAAATAGACACCCGCGAAGAAGTAACTGAAGACGAAGAGGCGACATTGGTTAATAAACTTTGTACCAATTTACAGGACTCGTCTTTATTAAAGTTAGGCATACTAATTAGGGGAGTTAGAGATCTTTGTAAAAATGAATCCTATTAACAATTCTACTAATTCATAATTCATCAACCCCTGCCTTTCCCTGCAGCTACCTTTTCAAACCCTCCCCGTGCTTTCAGACAGTTGATTTATATTGGGGTTTACAGAGGTAAACGTGTCACTCAAATACTGCATATTGATTGGTCATAATTCTTATGAATTATAAATAAATTTTACAAGTTTATTTATCCTGTAGAAATTATGTGTATTTCCAAGTCACCCTTCATTGGCCCTTTTTAGCTTGTTACTTTAGGTAACAAACCGATCAACTGTGTCTCCCACTCAACTTGTCTGGGAGTTCAATACATTCGATAGTAAATTGAGCTGGGGCCCGTTTCTCGAAAGTCCCGGTAACTTTTCGGGCCCGGAGCTATATTTTAAAATCAAAATGTATAAGACGTTGTTGTAGTTTTTAGCCCGCATATCAGCCCAACTTGTTTCATCAACTTAGAATTTTATTGCTCAGCTTTCAAAACCAACAAAATTTGAATCTTTAATGCAAACATCGGGCACATAAAATAGCTTTCCGGGCCCGAAAAGTTATCGGGACTTTCGAGAAACGGGCCCCTGGACTCCTCATATTAAATCTCTTAATTTAAACTTAAACGTGAAGACCAACAAACTTAAACAGATGAAGAACTTTGATCAATCTACTCTTGAATCTTTTTACTTTAAAGGCATTCTACCTAGTGTAAGGGAGCGGTCATTATTTAGAGCAATAGTGGGGATGGATGATATTAGGGAGGGGTTATGAATTTTTGGAAAGTGCTGGAGGAGGGGTCATGGAATATCCACAGCGAAAAAAGAAGGGGTCATTAGATATCAACGAACATTTCATTCATTCCAAGGAATATGGCTTTATTGTTCTAGATTTGGTCTAGGAATCGACCCAAGAATAACCGGATCATCGTCGTCGTCGTCTTCGTCATCCTTGTCTGATTCATCCACGCATTCTCTTTTTTGTTACTGGCACAAGCGATCAACAGCATATATTGGTGTGAGTTGCTGAAAAATCGTTTCTAATAACATGACTTATTATGCATTTTACTTTAACGTCCTTTAATGCTTTCTTTCCGGTAAGAAGATTGTATTTGTCCAGATATTTGTAAAGTTCGAATACTTTCAATTTGCTGATCTCTCCAACCATAACTAATTGTCGCCATACATATTCCTCGAATGTCTTATTTTCCTTTCTCTCTGAGCAGCTCTCTTCTGTGATCTTTGTTTAGATCATTTAGATGCTGCACCTACTCGTTTACTAATTTTGCTAATTAATTGGTGGCAAAGCGTTCAATGTCTGTCTCTGTCTGCAGATTTCCATCACTAAACTCTTTTTTCTGGGCTGCCCGAAAACCGGAAATCTTCTACTCGTTAGGGTTTCAAAATGCTTCATATAGTGACCAAGGTTATTGGGATCTGGAACTGGCTGAGGTATTATTTCCTGACTTGGTCCCACCCAGGCATGTGGCTGGCAGAAATCGCATAGTTTTCCATACTTATTAATGCAGTCTTTCTTCAGGTATTCCATAAACAGCTCACCTGTATTAAAATGAGCATTGTAGAAATCCCATACGACGGTTACTGTGTTTAATGTGCACCAATTCAAGTACTACTGACCTATTAAATTTTTTTTTTGAAAGGAGAGGTTATTAACTTTTTCAACCACATCAAGGAGGGGTCACAGAAAGTTACTGTCTGCTAAAGGAGGGGTTATAGACTTGTGCCGTTTGGGGTTAAAAAATCATCCACCCCCTCCCCTGCTTTAATAATGACCGCTCCCTAAATACCCATTGCATTTCTCTCTAGACCCCCTGGGTGTCTTGTAACTTATCAAAATATCTTAACGATTCATATATTCGTGTTGCTAGATTGATCCACAACACAAGTCCATCTGTCGCAAAACATGAAGTACTGAACAAGGCAAAATGGAACTCTTTATCTTCGATTTACAAAAGGAGACTTGCTTGCGTTGCCTACTAAACAAGGGGCGGATTCGGGGGAATGGGTAGATTGGGATGCTACCCACCCCCTCTATGGGTCGTTTAAGCACGAAATTATAAAAAGGAACAAAACTATCACTGAATCCGCAATCTTACCAAAACGTAAACCCAGATAGCATAAAGAGTCTTTTTACAGAACATATAACCAGCCATAATTTAAAAGAGAATTTGAAATTTGAACACACGCGTTCAATTCATTTACTCACTAGACCAGTATTATTTGGAATAGTCTGCCACTTCAGAAGGGACGTGCCAAATTCATCATCTTTTAACGGAAACCTCCCAACATTCTCTTAGACTTAATAGTTCTATTTTCCTTTTGATCTTGCTCTACAGTAACAAATAAGAACATTGATGAGTTTTACCCCTGATCTTCCTGAACATGATTATCATTTCCAACACCTCTGTAACTAGCACGTTTGCCGGGTTGCGTCCCTTAAGAGTCCGTTACGCATGACATCTGAGGGGGTGCTTTGAAATGAAGAGTTAATAGGTCCAAAACGTTATTGGAAAGGAAAACAAGACCTTGGTCCACGCCATCATTTACAGTAGCCGTAGTTCAATACGCTATAGTAGAAAGTTCAAGCAACACACTCCTCTTTTTTCTCGATCTGAATTCACTCCCCATCAAATATCGCATTGACTTCAAAACTTAGGTTACAACATACAAAGCGCTTAATGGTCTCGCACTGGTTTTGTTACCGACCTACGGTCTTCTAGATCTATTGCCGTTGAATGAAAGTCATCCGGCATTTACAAACCTACGAAGAAGAAGTGGAAGAAACTAAGCTTAATAACAGCAAAATTATACCAAAGGGATGATCGGAAAAATACACCGGGCCAACAACACTTTGTAGTGTCCTTCTTCAATCAGCTGTCAATTATCAAATAAAACCTGAAAAAGTAGTTCGGTACTAAAGTGTAATTTTCACATGCTACTGAACAACCTATAATTCTAGAAGTTCTACAGAGATTTGTGGCTTTTAGAAAGCCACGTGATTGGAGTACTGACTGATTTTATTAGCTGACCAAACAGCTAGATGTAATACATTTATCTTTTCTTTGTTCTACGTTCACTGTTTCTCGTAGTTAGAATTGTTCCGTAAAACACCAAGAACCCTCAAGCTTGAAGGACTACAGATGGTAGATAAGGCTGCTGTCGTGTTTTATTCGTGTTAAACAAAATGAAATTCCAGTCTTATTGCTGCTAGAAATAAGGAGAAAAAATGCAAAAAAACGCTGGGTTGCCTGAAAACTGACGTACGTATGCACAAGTGATTTCGGGAAGTCGCTTATAACCATCGAGGTAAAAACTCAATTACATTTGTGCATGGGGGCTTTGTTAAACATTTGAGGGCTTAATTAATTTGTAGTTGGCAAACTTTCAGAGCCTTAGCTTGCTGTAAACTAGCTGTAGCTTTCTTGACTAGTCGTCACGCCACCATATGGTGACATGTCACGGATGCTGTAGAGTTGTGGCCTCAAAAAACCACGATAGTTTAGAATCACTTACCACCACTCTACAAAGTTAGGAAGCATGCCCGGCAGCCGGGCGCAGTTTTGCCGGAAAAAGCTAAAAGTCCGGCAGTTCACGATTTTGTCGGCTCAGAGGATTCAAATGCATTTTTCAAATTATTGAACCAATATTTCAGTGATTTATAAGAACCATTTTTATAAGAACGTTGAGCCTGAGAATTGCCCCAAAACTAAAGAAAATGTATGGGCTAAAATAAGAACATCCTCAGGCTCAGCCAGAGTGTATTGATACCAAAACGAATAATCAGCGTTTCTGTTGATGAATCTAATTTATACATTAAAGCAATTGCAGGGTAAATAAAGCGAAACCCCAACTTCAAGGCTCTAGGCTAAAAGTGTCGAGAACATACCGATTTTCGTCTGTGCACAAACTCAGAAAATTCGCCGTCAATTGTTGCGGAAACATTGTTTTCAGACATGTTTCCTTGGGTGTTAAACTGGGAAACATACGTTTCGGAAGCAAAATTTGCGTCTGTGAAGCAAAAATGGTTTTGATTTGATTCAGAAACATTTCCTTGCTTCCAAGACGCAAAATTTGCTTCCGCTACATACGTTTCTCGCGCGGCTAAACTGGGAAACACTTGTGTCTGCTGCAATGTTTCCTAGTTTAGCCAGGCCTTAAGTGTCCCAAACATCGCAATTTTCTAGTACGCAGAAGCTCAGAAAACTCGTCAACTACCAAACTAAAATACTTTTTGGAATCGGACTGCCGGGTATTTAGTCTTAAAATATCCGTAAACGGATGCCGGGTATCTAGACACTGCCTATTGCTAGTCTAGCGAATGCACCATCGCAGCACACTGCAGTGATAAGGGGGAATTGAAATATATATCGATTAATTCATTAAATTCGGAAAAAAACTTCTCGATAGCTTTTTTAAACACACATCAAAGGCTTTCAGGTCACACTATTCGTTTTATCACAGTTCTACATAGCCTAAGTAATTATCATTCATTCAGTGTAATTATCATCCTTTTCATTTTTTACCGTTACTCTTTTTTTATGCTAATTTTTGTCTTTTCATTTTTTTGCCGTTAGTCGTTTTCTATTTTTTACCCTTGGAAAGTATTTCCCATTACTCGTTTTCTCGTTACTGCGATACTCGTTTTAGTAACACCCCTAAATCTCTATTTTGTATTCTATTGTTCACTGGTTAGTTTAATACGCCACATGTTTGTCTTTTTGTGTATTAGCAGAAGATTATCTTAGAGGTTCCAGCAAATGTCTGTCTTTTTGCGTCTCCGTTTTGTAGCAATTCCCGACCACTTCTCTCCCCCCCCCCCCCTTCCTTTCTACTCTCTGCATTTGCATGCAGTTGACTGGGCTCACGAAAATGTCGTTTATTACCCGTTTAACGGGTTTATTAGAAATTCTAATTCGTTAAATAGTTTTAAGAACACTATTAGAAAAAAGAATCTCGAAGCATTACTGGAGGAAGGATGTCACAACTGTCCTCTATGTAGTAATTAGTGACTTTTGATTTTCTGAACATTTGGGGGTTTTATCACTATAGGTTGATGTGATATTATATTTTATATTTTATATTGTATAGATCGTTATATTTTATATATTTTTACTACTTTAGATAGGTATAGATAGGTGTCCCCAATTAGCTTACTTTAGTGTAAGCTAGATATTTTAAGACACGTTAATAAAGTTTATTATTATTATTATTATTATTATTATTATTATTATTATTAAAAGATTCATTTAACAAGGTGGAGTGCTTTCAGCTTTAATAGTCAGTCTTGGTATGACAGTCTGGGTTAAAGTAATCTCCAGAAAGTACTAGCGGTACAATTCGGGAAATTAGTCAGTTGAGCCTCTTTGAGCCTCTTCGATTTCCCATTTACAGTGAGATAAAACGTCACATAATCTCTCACAGAAATTATTGCAAGTCAAGCTATATTTAGACGATAGAACAGTTTCGAGTTCACTAATGACTGCTGGATAAAAATACAAAAGACTTTGACAAAAGATTTGTACAGGGTTAGTCTCAGTCTGAAGTAAAATATTTACAAATACTTGCGACAACTCTGACTAATATTTATTTTACAATTCAGCGCTTTTGCGCTGATATTTGTGCATATTTTTGTTCATGATCAGATTGAGGCTAACCCTGTGAAATGCGTCTTCACTATTTTAATTCAGCGGTCTTTGTGAACACGAAACTGGACTACGGATCTTAGACGAATGTTTAGGTCTAAACTCTACAATGAAATGTACAGCGTCTTTAAGTTAAATTTAAATTTATGGTCATATTAATACAGGTGTGTCTTGAGTTCTCCTGCCCATGCGTCCATCGTTTACCAAGCTCCAGTCCACCGAAATCCACTTCACATGTCATTTTGACCGCATCTAAAATAATTTGACCCTCACTTCTTTTCGGCTCGAATCAAAAACCTTTCCCTAATATTTTTTCTTACTACAGAAAAAGTTACTGAAACATATGCGTGCTTTCCAGGAAATATTTCTGGGTGTTGTCCAAAAGCAGTTATTCAAATAGAAGAAGGTTTCAGAATTTATTTATTTTCTAACTTATGCTTAACTTGACGTTTCTTTGTATGTCTGTGGAGGAGGAGGAGCTGAGTTATGCTAATGTTTTATATAATAGTAGTATTATTATATTTAACGATTATTCACCGACGTGGAGGTGAAAAGTGGTGGCTATTTCCAGAAAAATGCTGGGAGGTGAATAGCAAATGCTATCCCGAGTTTGAGTAGCCAATCAGAGCGCGAGAAAAAACACTATCCACTGGTTTGGTATATACTAAAAAAAAAATAGCATAACTCAGCTCCGCTCGCGCACAGAACAGTTCAACTGACGCGACAGTTTGGTCGCTAGCGTCTATCAGCTTAGATGCTGCACACAAAAGAAAATTACTGGAAACGAACAACGTACGCAAGTTGATAATTTTAGTTGTATTTCCAGCTTCTTCTTTATTATTCCTTTTCTCAACTATTGTGGACTTTCTTATACAACAAAACAAATAGAAAAATATCAAGTAACAAAAGCATTGCGAAAACCAGTAGCTTCTCTTTGACTGGCAGGGATGCCGCCCAAAACTCCTGCGATGCACATCTACATCATCACCCACTCTTGTGTTGTTATCTAGATTACGCCATCAATCCGATTTAACGTCATGCTATTTAAAATAGATTAAATAGATTAAACTGATAGAGCAAACAGACAAACAATTAAACAAATGATCTCAGAGAAGAATACTTTAGAAGTTACAATCTACAGACGATCTACAGTTCACAGGAGCCCACGACCGTTTCACGAAAGCATTACACCATTTTCTAAATGTCGGGAAAAGAGACAAACAACGCGAGTTTCTCTACCTTTGATGGCAAGTCATTCTAATTAGTTTTGATCCAGAAGGAACTTAGGCGATTTTTAGTTCTAACATATAGAAAAGATCAGAACACAGGCCACACATAGGGTCATTTAAATAACACTAAAATTTGCGGCCGTGGGTCTATTTTAGTTCTCCAGCGTCCATCTTGTGATTAAGATAACCAGGCTGCAATCCATCTAACTTGTGAATTAAACATCACGTCATTCAGTCCAATGCTAGTGATTGGAATCTGTTTAAGAGAAAACGTCATAAATATACATTGTCATTTGATCATCAATTTTCGCACAAAATAATAACTGAAAATAATAACTATCTCCAGGGAAATATCAGCAATTACTCCACAAAACTGAGTTCTACATGAGCTCATAACTATGGAGTTGAATTTCATTTATGAGGTCCGTGAATTTATTATGAGGTAATTGAGTGGAATTAGAATGTCCATATTGTTGTATTTGCAGGCCAGTTAATGCCAATATAACTTAAATAAATACCTGATACGCTCAAAAGGGTCCCTCCAAATAAAGAAGAACATATATTTTGTATGCCGGAAACTTCAGATTTCTTTGTTGAAAACAAATGCTCTAGTACATTCCCATATTTTCCTATTAACTCTTTACCCAATTTAATCCTCCGGCCGACCCTGATTGCCAGTTACATTTTAGCTGGTAATCTTTCAGTAGTAAGATTTCTGTCCGTTTTGCTTTGGTCTGCTCACTCCAACTCGACGCTCATTTTTCGAATCGCCTCTCTACAGACCGTCGTGACTCACAAGGGTTCAAGATCAGTCATATCTATAAGGGATTCAGAAATACGAAGCCCACAGACCTGTGCAAGGTTCATGCATAAGTTGGAGGATTCTTCTGCTCCTGAGGTGCAGTGACTGTGGCAGGCATTGCTGCAGATGAAGCCGATGGAATCATCAGATGCTGACCTCCTTGTGGTCCAGACATCATGACCAATGGAGGCTGGCCTTCCTGCGCACTAAACGGTTGCATAGCAACCGCACCACCTCCTGCTTGCACAGGAATGGCCACAGGGGCACCACCAGGAGGCTGGGGCATGATGTGCCCAGTAGAACTAGAAACATTCACCACTTGTTGTGCCTGGTTTTGTAGAATGAAAAAACAAAAGTGATGCTACCTAGCAACTAAATCGTAACGCGTCAAACAGAAAGACTGGATTTCAGTGCGTCTGTCCTTCGAATTCTTTCAGTGTCACGCGAGAAATCATAATTGCATGTCAGTGTTCTTATCACAAAATTAAAGTGAGAAGATAACCTATGCGATTTTACCTTCTATCGCTTGCATACTGTAAATAGAAACTAAAATTAAAAATAAGGTTTATTTTACCCCTACCACTAATTCGATATTACTTCTTATTTGCGTTGCAAAAACAATTCAACGAAACGTAACAAATTGAAGAATAGAAAGACAAGAGAAACTATACAAAAAAGATTTTCATTGGAAGAACGCAAAAATTGATTGATATTGCTTCTGCAGGAAACACCGTGCAAGTTACAGTCATCATTTCTAACTGTTTTAGCTGGAAATAATTATGTACCAAGGTACAAAACTCTTTTTATATTAGGGCCTGAGTGAAAACCGAAAAGGACATATTTAAAACCGCCAACAACGGTGTTTTTGAAAATCTAATGGGTGGGGGGAGGGGGGGAGAAATAACATTGAATTCTTTGTGTGGAATGCCCATACATGATAACAGATGGTTTGGATAAGTCATCCCACAGTATCTAGTATGTAAACAATTTTAGGAAAATCAGACCCTTAATTTCTTGAATACCACAATAGAACCTGTTCAGAGAGATTTTGGTCAGGTTGCATGACGATTTAACTCATTCACTAGTTGTATTCGTTTTTCATTTATTTTGCAGTAAAGAAATATTTCACTATACCTTGAAAAGTGGTGTCTTCTCTTACAGGTAGTTTGAAGTGTAACAGATATCCGAGCCCAAGGGTTTGTACTTAGGGGACAAGGGGGTTTAAGTGCTGCTATCGAAGGAGTGTTATCAGAGGGGTATAAGCGGAGAAGTGTCAGTGGAGAAATGAAGAGGTCTTAGTTTTCCGTCTGATTGAACAAAACATGTTTTCCGGTAGGCATAAACTAGAAGGGCTCTTGGAGAGAAGAAAGGTTGTTATCGGAGAGATATTATCAGAAGGGGTATGATCGAAAGGATTTTATCGGCGCGATTTTTCCATCTGGTTTGTTAAAGAGTGAGAGGGAACCTTTGGTTTCTTTCCTATGGTACTCATACCTGGAGATCGGTAGCTGCATCACAGCATGCACAAGGTTTCATCAAACAGCAACAAATCGGTGCCCAGATTCCAATCACAAACGCAGCAATCCCAAGAACCAATATTATTGCGCTGATAGCCATTTCAGCATCATAATTTTCGTAGTCGTCGGGGTAGTAAGAGGAATCTTGCCAGTCTCGACGTGTGGCAATGGAAATGCTGTAGAAGAGGATGATTATCCCACCGAAAACAGCAGATGTGATGGAGAAACCCATGAACACGCCATTCTAAAAAATATTAAATCAGTGAAAACATCTTTATTGGCTAACTACACTGGCTGATTCATTCAAGTAGTTGATTGTTTCATTCTTCGGTCAATAAAACGTGATACAACGAATTTTTAAATTCTTGTTAAAAGGAGAGGAACCCAGGGGTTAAAAGGCAAGCATTTAGCGACTGTGCAATAATTGTCAAGAGGGGTGGGGGGGGGGGGTGGCATAAAGTAAAATCAATGCAAGGATAGGGGGGGCCTTGAATTAAAATAAGTTACTCAAGAGGGGGGGGTGGGCTTTAAGCTTTATTTCAAATATAATATGTACATATTTACACTTTGGGAAATTAAACTGAGATGAAACGCGTAAATGCAAGCTTCCCTCCTAAAAACCCGACACAAATTTCTAACATTAACTTAATTTATGAAAGAAAGTTAAGTCTTTTAAACTTTACATGTAAACTAGACGAACGACAAGTATATTAGTACTTACTGAAAGCTTAATGTTCTGTTTGCTGTTTACGTTTTTAACTGACCACCAGTTTCAACAGGTGGTGATATGACTAGCGATTTTTCTGTATGAGCTACGTAACTGCAGAAGTCCCTAACCAGCTCAGCAGCTTCTCCAGAAAAACAGTTGAATGCAGTAAATCATGCAAACAAGCTTTGTCCGTTTTTAAGGTGAGCAAATCAAAGACAAGGTTTCTTCCTCAATCGACTGCAGTTGCAGTATCCCATAAATCTCTGGTTCATAGTCATTTTCAAGAAGTGTTCCTCCCAGGGACCTAAATAAAACACATGCTCTTTTCCTTCTGTTCTGAAGCTGTAATCCTTCCCTTGTTTCTTTTTCTTTTTTTTTTATAACAAAAACCTTTATTGATAATCAAAAAACAAAGTACAAGGTACAAGGCAGGCCTACATTAAAACACAAATACATTACAGAAAGCAACAATGCATTACAGAATGCTTATCTACAAACAAATGAAGGTCACAAAAATTGGGTCAAATAATTGATATTAAAATTCCTTAAAAGCTATCAACAAAGGGAAGCAGTATTTGCCATTTTTTCTTATGAATTTTCGTGTCATCATTATTCTTTGCAATAAGACTTCTGTTTGATATGCAGAGCGTATTTTGGCTTTCATCAGTGTTAGAGTGGGTTTTATGTTTAAAGAGTGGCTTTGGTAAATTATATATTGATCGAGAATAATTACATGATTTAATGATAGACCACTGAGAGTTAGAATATCTCCACAATTCTTTGTGCTTTTACAAGGGATTCTACGTGCGGCATTCTTAGCCCGCCATCCTTGTAGTCACCGATTAGAGACAAGCGTTTTATTTTATCTTTGCGGCCTCTCCACACAAACTGGAATACAACTGTGTTGATTTCTTAAATGATATCTTTTGTTAGCGGTAATTGGGCTGCTCTAAACATAAATTTAGGCATTGCGTACGTCTTGATTATCCGATTCGTCCAAGCAGTGTTAACCAATTCCAAAGATTAATAGATTTTTTTAATAGATTTGATGATACTCTCGAAATTAAGTTCCTGAAACTTTTGCCAGTCGTAGGTGAAGTATATTCCCAAAATTTTCATTGGTTTATTAACTATGGAGATTCCGATGTCCTCTGGGGCCGCATGCAACAACAACAACAAGCTTTTTATTTGCATGACTACATAGAAATTTGGTAGTATTGCAAAAGCTACTTAAATTTAATTACATATTATTTCATTAACTAAGATAATTAGTAAAGTAGAAAATAACATAACATAACATAACATAACATAACATAACATAACATAACATAACATAACATAACATATATGAAACAATTACTAACAATAATTGTTCATTTAACTGTTCGAAGTGGTGATCATTGTAACGAGATTGTCTCTCAATTCAAAGCATGCCGAGATAAATGAGATTAGCTTAATGTTTACAAAGTAGTCAGTGGAATTCATAAGATGTGATAATAGAGTTTCGCGTGGTAGTAGTCGTAATAATGGGAGTTTGGATTCTATCTTAGAAAAGAATATGCCGCGTAACTGAGAATAAGCTGGGCAATCTAACAAAAAATGAGTTTCATCTTCAATTTTGTTGCAATTGCAGAAGCTGCATATTCTTTCATTACGAGGTATATTGTCGTATCTACCTGTTTCGATCCTAAGTTTGTGGCAGCTTATTCTCAGTTTTACTAATGTTTTCCTTAAAGGGTTCTTCCTTGTTAAATCTAAGTAGGTAGAAGGGCTATAATTATTTTTAATAGTGTTATAAAAACTAAGTTTTTGCGAGTTTTGTAGGGTCTGATTCCAATGTGAAATATACTTCTGTTTCATGATATTAATATACTGTTTAATTTTACAATCATTTAATGAACTATAGTTAAAGTGATTAAAATTATAGTATTCATTTATTTTCATGACACTAGAGTAGAAACTATTTTTTCCGTTATCATAAAGATCAATCGATATTTTTAAGGCTTGTCTGACTATAGAGTTTTCATCCTTTTGGTGTAAGTAATTTAGATAACTTAGTATCTTCTTATTTATATCAATGATCAGAGGGAATTTACCAAGTTCGGCTCTGCATGCAATATTGGATGCCTTGTTATGTACTTCTAGGTATCGTTTACAAAACTGCAAGTGAGTTTTCTCAATTGGGGAAAGGTCCCACGACTTAAAGTCTGATTTCACAAAGGCACCCCAAACTTCACTGTTGTAGGTTAAGATTGGTAAGATTTTTGAGTCGAAAATTTTGCATGCTATTGAAGGTTTAAGTTTATTGAAATCTGTGTGCCGTCTTAGACTAAAGAAAGCATGAAGAGCTTTTTGTCGTAGATGTTCAAGTGAGAGTGTAAAATTTCCTGAAGAAGAGATGCGAGTCCCTAAATAGGTATAGTCTTGAACAATGTCTATTTTTTCACTGCCCACATGAAAAGCATAATCAGATCGTTTTTCATGCAAACTTCTCAACCAATATGGCTCCGTTTTTTCCTCGTTTATTTTCAACCCTGATATGTTACCAAAGTTCTCCAACAGCGTGACTAACAGGCGAAATGATTTTGTGTTTTTAACGAAAGTGGTTAAATCGTCTGCGAAAACACTGAGCTTGACTTCGTTTTTCCCTAATGTAATTCCTTCAATTTCTTTAGTTTTACGTATAGCCACATTTACGACTTCGAGTGCAATGATAAATAGTGGGTCGCCTTGTCGAACACCACGTTTGATTTCAAAAAGTTCAGAAGCAAAGCCGTTGTTCATCACCCAACGAATAAACGATTCTCCAAAATTGAAGGATTGTTACGCTTCTGTGAGAAATTGCCAGTTTATTGAGTCAAAGGCCTTTTCAAAGTCGAAGGTGGTCATGAGCCCGGGAATGTTATTTAGCTTGGTATACTCCATGATATCACCAATTGATCTCACTGCATCAAAAATAGTTCTGCCCTTCACGTATGCGCATTGATTCTCGTGTATAATTTCAGGGAGAACTTTCTCTAATCTTGTAGCTAGGGCTTTGGATCCAATTTTGTAATCTACTTTTAGTAAAGATATAGGTCTCCAATTTTCCACAAATCTTTTATCTTTATCTTTCTTTTCGATAAGTCGAATTATTCTCTTCGCGAATATGATAGCTTTCTTTCCGGCTTGTTTCCCTTCTTTTTCTGTTTTTGGATTCTGTTGGTTTAGATTTCGAACCAATCTTATAGCCAGTAGCATAGTACTTGGCAGATACCCTGTCCAGATCTTCAATAAAGAGATCAACATCCTTCTCAACGCCAGACTTAATCTCATGGCTTTTATCACTGTTAAAATTGTGGTGGCAGCTTAGTCCAGTTCTAAGTTTATCAGCCCCGATCACGAGCCAGAGAGAACCGGAAGTTTAAAAATTCGCAAGGTCTGGTTGCTAGGGAGTGACGTCATGGGCTTGCAAGTTAGCCGTCACCGTATTGGACTTGCGGTTTCACACCCGCAGGGTTTCTATCGGGCTCTTTTGACTTAAAGTTCTAAAGAGGTTGGATTTCATAAATATTTTGACAAGAGCGGTAAAATTCGATTATTCAATCTTTCACTCCTTTCCTTCTGCGAATGGATGCTTTCGATAATCGGCGGGTTCGAGCTCTCTACAAGCACTTCAGTGAGTGTTTTTAACTAAATTAGAAGATGTGTGAAATGTGGCGTTTCAGTGTAGTCCGTTCACCGGCAAGTTTTATGAACGAAGTGGCCAAGTACCAGCTCGCAGACGTGGCGGGCTTTCTGATCTTTCTGATCGGAGAGTTACCACAGAAGAGCTGTTTCTTATTTGGTGTTGCTTTTGCCATTCCGCGTTACAAATGTAAAGCAAGCAAAGCGTGATATCGGCGAAAATTACCTACAAACAATGCAGTACAGACTACAAATCACTACGGCGAAACGTCTTCAGGTAATGGAAGGAATCCACTGTAACATGTAACTGGTAGTCTAGCGAAATAACCGTACAACGAGGTAAGTTATTCCTTCGATCGTATCTTTAGATAAGGTAAACGCTTGCGTCCGCTCGCTCGCAATCTCTCCTTTCAGGGATAATCGAGCGAAAAAACCACAGCAGCAGCGAGCTCCAAAATCGCCTGCCGCGTGGAAACGTGGGCCGCGCGTGATGAGCTGCCGCTGTAAGCGCACGCCACGTTTATATTTATTTCTAAAGAAAAGTAGCTCTTTCACAAATGCAGTTTTCAAAGAGGTCCTTAACGAAATAAATAAACTAGACATCTATGAACTCTTTCGTAAGAAAATAAACAAGTAAACAAGAAGCCATGTTACACACTCTGTAGTAAAAATAACATAACTGAGTTGACACGCGCATTTGAATACCTTTTCTCGTTTACCCAGGTTGGAGTGCATGGCATCACCGTATGCCAGAGCGCTTCTGGGATATGCAACATAACAAACATTTTGAGACAAAATTTAAGAGAAATGTTGTTTATCTTTTCCTAGTTCACCCAGGTTGAAGTCCATGGCATCAACGTATGCCTGAGCGCTTCTGGGATATGCAACATAACAAACATTTTAAGACAGAATTTTAGACAAATGTTGATATCTTTTCTGGTTCACCCAGGTTGGAGTCCATGGCATCAACGTATGCCTGAGCGCTTCTGGGATATGCAACATAACAAACATTTTGATACAAAATTTAAGAGAAATGCTGTATACCTTTTTCTGGTTCACCCAGGTTGGAGTCCATGGCATCAACGTATGCCTGAGCGCTTCTGGGATATGCAACATAACAAACATTTTGAGACAGAATTTTAGACAAATGTTGATATCTTTTCCTGGTTCACCCAGGTTGGAGTCCATGGCATCAACGTATGCCTGAGCGCTTCTGGGATATGCAACATAACAAACATTTTGAGACAGAAGTTAAGACAAATGTTGATATCTTTTCCTGGTCCACCCAGGTTGGAGTCCATGGCATCACCGTATACCTGAGCGCTTCTGAGATATGCAACATAACAAACATTTTGAGACAGAATTTTAGACAAATGTTGATATCTTTTCCTGGTTCACCCAGGTTGGAGTCCATGGCATCACCGTATGCCTGAGCGCTTCTGGGATATGCAACATAAACATTTTGAGACAGAATTTTAGACAAATGTCGTACATCCTTTCTGGTTTACCCAAGTTGGAGTCCTGACATCACCGTATGCCTAGAGGCACTTCCGGGATAAAAGTCACACATTCTCCGCACTTTTTCTGAAGAATCGCCCTCCAATTTAATGGGAAAAAAAGTGATTCTTGTCTTATTATCAATAACCCCCCTCCCCCAAAAACAATCCTACCTCAAAGATAAGCCCCTGAAAAAAACGGCTTGGAATTATTGCCTTATTTTATTATCGCACGCAAAGCCTGTGTATTTCGCGCCCGCCTGCTTAATGGTCACTTTGTTTTCTTTTGACTAAATATTTCCTTTTTCTGATACTTGTGCCTATTCTCAGTGCACAAAAGAAATCCCAAACACTTCAGTTAGTCAGGAGCCCTGCGCTGTCAAATGTTGTCCGTATTTCGCAAGTTGGAACCAGAATAAAATTGGAGGTGCTTATAATTATTCCGGTGCGACTTTCGAACCGGTGTGAGTTTATTTTGGTTCGCTCTGTATTTATTTTACATGATACCGGAAAGTACACAAGAAGACATAGCACAAAGGACACGCGAGAGACACGAGCCAGGGCGAAAATCGCCTGGGGTGTGAAAACGTGATGCGCGCGTTATGAGCATGTTCACGTTCGACATGTCAGAGTGTTCTTTTTGCCTGGGTATTCTTGAGTGAAAAGAGACTGCTCGTAGTCTAGATACTGGTCCAGAATCCTATGTCGGTAAAATTCAGTCTTTGTCTTACTATTTCATGACAGAAGGAGCTCATCGTCGCAAAAATGGAATATGTAAACGCGGTATAAATCTCCTACCGGAAAAGGATAATATGAGCTCGTCTGGAAGAAATTTAAGCGGCTGATAATTTCACGTAGTATTTCAGCGTTGATATCCTTGTTTCAGGCTTTGCCGATCGAGTGAAACGGGATGAAATTTTTAATTATTTTGCAGTATAACTAACGCCAGGACAGTGTGCTTGAGTAGAGTGTAGTTTTTCGATTTGCCGATGGAGATCCGTCGCGTGGTCAACAGCCTAAATTTTTCTTCTTCAAGGCTATACTTTAAGCGATTTCCTGCCACACCGCAATTAAAACCTGTTTATGTATCTCTCAAACGCCATGAATAACATTAGAATCAATTAAAACTAGCAAGAAAGAATTTCACGCTTAAAGATTATAACACATTCGCGCGAAAATTAACGCCTAAGTGGAACAGAAACGATCATCAAAACTGATTTAATTACATTGGAATGCTAGTAAGTTACTGGGCTTCACGCAGAGATACGTGTCTTTAAGACACGTATCTCTGCGGGATCCCAAGGTAATTTTTGGTTGCTAAGAGCGTCTGGCTCGTTTTCAGGAAAGAGGCTCTCTTCATGTTCCGCTATCTTATCTTTAATGGCTTGAAGTTTCAGCGTGATTTCATTTGCCTTGGTTTTCCACCTCATGATATAACTATTATGTGGTTTTGGCTTGTAGTCGTCAGAGAGAAATCGACGCACGGGGGGAGGGGGGGGTCGTACGTTATTTTTCACAGTTCAGGAGGGTGGGCAACAACTAAACTCAATACTTCAGGAGGGGGTTATACCTAATTTTTCGCTACTTGAAGCCCATTTTTCATTTCCCTCCCCCTGATAATTATTGCGCAGTTCCTGCATCAGCAGTTATTAGTTATTATTTTAAAAAATACAAAACTACAATGATATTCACGTTATAGGATACATTTTTGCATTCGTGTATGACCTAACATTAACGTTATCACATATTACGATAACATCATCATAGAGTTATTACATAAATGTAAAAAGAAAAAACACGCAAAATTGTAAACGTGAGGAAACAGAGAAATAATTGTAATAAAGCGATATTTTGGTTAATCATTCGCTTATTGCTTAAAGTAATTTAATTTTATCATTTTTGAAAATGCTTTAGAAGTTTACGATTCTGACCCTTGAACTGTGAGAGAAAACATGTGATTAATTATAGTGTTTGAGAGGGTTGGGCTCTTGAAAAATATCAACTTACAAAACAGTTGCGGGATGTAGTTCTGTCTCTTGCACTGCCAGGAATGCCCAAACCTCCTGTGATGCACATCTGTAACAGAACAAATATGAGGGTAGGTCACCATTTTTATTATTTAGAGAAGCCCTGGATATACACGAGCGAGCGTGGCTCTGATTGGCTCATATCCTGTGGGTGGAGAAAAAAACATGCTTCTTTAGAATAGCAACAAAGCAAACAAACAAACAACATTTCTTATAATCCAAAGGTTTTCTATATAATAAAACGATTATTTCTCTCAGAATCTCGTCACACGTAAACGCGTACCCACTAGTACTAGATATCATGTAGACCTTTGGTATTCGATTCAGAAAAAAAAAAAACAACAACAACAACCACAGCTAAATCTCGTTTGATTGGGTAACGTCAGCTCACGTATAATATATAAATTTAGCCAAGCCTAAAAGCGGAGCTCCACAATTTTTTCTTTCTTTCTTTCTTTCTTTCTTTATTTATTATTATTATTATTATTATTATTATTATTATTATTATTTTATTTTTGCTGGTACTTAATAATTTGTGAAGATATTCTCATTCCAGTCGTTAAAAAAAAATTATGTTCCCGCTGAGTATTGAGCTCGACTCACCGACAGCGCAGGCCGGAATCTTACTGCAAGGCCACAAATTATGCAACTCACCCCAGACCTTACACATTTTCTTACTTGGGCAGACAGGCAGTGAAATTCACCCAAAGGTGCAAAGAATTCAGCGCCAAATCCGATTCAGAAAAATGGTCAGGACTAACTGTATATATCTACATGTTATTCGCCGCCGGGGGGAGGGGGGGGGGGAAGGGAGTTACTCCCTTATCTGAACTTACCTGTACGTGTGGCCCGATAGGGTATGGTTTTCACAAGGGGTATGGGGTATGGGGTATCGATTTCATCACTTTTTGTCTTAAATGGGGTATGTTCTGTGGCAAAATCCCGGGGGAGATACTCCCTTATTTGGCCTAAGCGGATATGTGCTGCTCAACAGGGTATGGTTCTCAGGATCTCGCGTCTCAAACAGGGTGTACAATTTCACTATTTAGCTAGTGTCTTGAACAGGCTGTTTTTCTGAACTGGAAGCCTTGAACCCTACATGTGGGCACCAGCAATTTTTTAAAATCTAATTCTATAACGTCATTTATAAAAAAAATACTTTCTGTATGGGAAATGAACAACAAGGCGGACAAAAAACGCAAAACACAAGCAGAATGTAAAGGTCTCTTGTCTTAAACAGGGTAGCGGAATGAACGGATTTTGTCTTTAACAGGGTCAGGGTTTGAAGGCCTCGGCGGCACCCCCTACCCAAAGGAGCAAAATCTGCGATTTGTGTCTTAAGGGACGTACCAGTAGAAAAGTTATGGAGGGGGGGGGGGGGGAATTTTCGAGCTGCTCGAATTTTGTTTTGTTGACATTTCCCTTGCAGGAACATTTTTTTTTCGTCAAAATGTCGTGCACGAATTTTTCTTTTTTTTGATGATGATGATAAAAATAATCTTATGCACTATAAATCCTTTCAAACTGGATTATGGGGGTGACCATGACTATAACTTATAATTTAAAACATTAAATCGTTAAGCATTAAATCATTTTCAGCTGTATATTGAAAATAAATAAAACCGTAGTCTATTAGACTACAGTTTACACTCTTTTTCTTATCAGAAATCTGACCCAGATCTGATCAGTCAAACTGTACGTTCAAAATCTAATCGGTCAAGCTGTGCACATCAACGGTGCACAACAGGATCTCCAAATACTCTACTCGGCTCTGTCGCTCATGAATTAATCTGACGATACAGGAATTTTAACCTTTATGGGCCGGTTATTTAAACAAGGTCTGATTGAAACTGCGGCTTAAGACTATGACTGTACCTCCCAAATCTGTTCATAAGCAGGTCATTTTAAGGAGGGAAAAGTTGTTCTTCTCTGTGCTACATGCCTTCTTTACCCTGTTTACTGTAAGCAAAGTTGAAATATCAGGATTGGCCACTCTGAAATTGGTTCAGAACAGGGCTGTAGTGGTGCTTAAGTTTAAGTAGTGAAAAATATTAAACAATAGTTTCAATCTACCCTTGGGGGGTAATTTAAATGCTGTCGCCTAGCTGTCTGCCAAAGATAATACAGAGATACCTCCTAGAACTCGGCTTTTCTCTGTGAACACTTTTCTTATTAGGTAATCACTGAGGCATTAAAAAGTTAGAATCCGGGAAAAATACTACTGGAGACATAACTTTGCCCACAAAACGAGATGCTGGCCCCTCTTAAGGATACCTTTTTTAATAGGGGAGCCTTCCTAAGGCAGACACGTTGCATCCGAAAAATATACTTTAATCAGGCAACTCCGTGAATCGAAGCGCTAAACTTTTAATGCTATTTATCTCGAGTGTCAAAATGACAATAGATTGATTGCTATTTTGGTTTCGACAAGGCTAACTGAAAAATACTGATTTCATTCCAGTTCCAAAATTATGAAACATGTCAGCCTTTTGTCTAAGAGAAGCAGCGCGTGCAAACAATGGGCCCGTTTATTTGCTTCAGCTTGTCTTGACTAAAATATATGCATAGAAATGTCGAAAGTAAGTCCACTCTTGCTTCAAGTTTACACGACTAACAGGTGTTTACACCTGACCCCGATCAACGAAAAGAAACATCCTGAAGAATTGTATTCTGTGTTCGGCCTTGTTCTCTCAAAAGATGTGCACAAAGCACATGCCGGAGCTTGAGTCAGGCAGGGGCATCCAACCAGTTATTTCTCTAGAATACCAGTTCGGAAAATAATAACCGCCTCACAAATTCGGGTTCAATCGTGGGAAAATGTTTGCCTGCAGTCATCTCAAACCCTAACCTTTGTAACATGATGGGAAAATTAATTACTTTTGTTTTTGGAGGGACAAATAAAATATGTCGTATGTAATACGAAATTAAGTCAGGTAGCATTTTTGAAGAGCAAACAGCAGCTCGGTAATTTGAACGATAAGATTTGTTTCCTATAACGCTCTGCGACTTTAAGAAACATTTTAGCTACAGAATCCGAACAGATCAACCTGTGTTTTACCGTATTTAAATTATATCCATTTTGAAGGCCCGGAAACAATCGGAGAAAATGACATTTCTTGTATTTTGCTTACATTTTCCTGACTGGTGCCCATGTTGAGCGTGCTAAAGATTTATATTAAACAAGGATCAAATGTGTTTGAATCTCCTTACAGTGGCCAATTTACCTTATTTTAACTGAAGCTGTTATCAATGTGAAAAGATACCTTCCCAGACCCACCCAACCAGCATCACAGCATCTTTAGAAACTAATTCCTGACATTTTAGTTTTCAATGCGGCTATCTGATTAACGATATTTTCTGAAAGCCTATACTTTGCAACAGCATCGTTTAGAACTGCTGGCCGTTGCTAATACAGTCAGTAACTCAATTGGCTGTCCTCTTTTAGCTTCCCACAGTCTATTCTAGTAGGAAAGAGGCCTAAATTTCAGCCGTGTCCTCTGCTAACCTCCAAGAGTAAGCGACCAGGAGAGACATAGGAAATGCAAGCTGCGTGTTAAAAGGCCCGTTTACACATGCGATTTTTGGTGCAATTTTTGTCGCGCTCTCCAATGCAACTTTTGTCGGAAGTGTAAACTAGCAGCGATTTCGCTGCGTTTCCAGTGCAATATTTGCTGCAATTTCCACCAAATTCCCAGCAAGTTGCATCAAGTTTCGAAAATGTTCGAAACCTCTGCGATATCGCGGCGACAGATCGCGCAGAAATCGCCGCTAGTTTACACTAACTTGCAATTTTTATCGCGAGCTCGAGCGCGACAAAAATTGCACAAAAAATCGCAAGTGTAAGCGAGCCCTAAGGAAGCGGACGAAACGATAAACGTTGATAGTGAAGAGAGACGGAGCTCCCTTTTGTCTCCTTCTCTGTCTCTTTTCCCAGCTATAATTTTTGGTATCATTTATTTTTTTTGTAGAGCTTCATAAAAAAATCGGGAGGTTGTTCCAGATTTTCGGGACGACCCTCATTACTGTGTAGTGCTGTTCAAACAGCAAGTGTTAGAGTTGACACCCCTCGTCATATACGAATAATATTTACAATCCAAATTCTGAAAGGAAATAAAAATGGACAATGCTGATAATTAGAAAACAACTGTTCACTGTGCTTTACAATGGTCTCAGAAAGGGTACATGCTTTCCCTTGAAAACGTCCCTTTAGAGTGACTACATGCGTCCTTTCTTGTCATGCACAGAGGTCAAGGACAAGATATGTAGCAAAAGATGTGCCCTTAATTGCATATCTACTCCAATCTTTGAGCTGTGTATTTAAAAAAGAGATGAGGTTTAAAATGGTTCATGATAATTTCAACACCCTGTCTGCATGTCCAGAAGCCATCAAATTAGTAGGCGGTTTATTCAAAGAACTGATGTTTTTCACCCAATTTGTTTTCTTGCATCAGGAGCTGTTTGCATGCATTCCTGAGATTTGTGGGAAATAGTTTGGAAGGCTAATGCAGGAATTTTTTTCTGGGCTACTCACTGTGCCTGAATTTTTTGGACTCAATTTCCCCTTGCATGAATTTTTTTTGTACTTAATGGTCCGTTCCTGACAGGGTCAGGGTTTGACCACCCGGGCGGAACCTCCCTACCTGAGCATCTGTTGCGTAGCCCCATGGGACATGTTATAATAATAATTAAACACTTTTATAGTGCTCACATCCACTAGTTGTTCGTGGCACTTTACAACAATATTTAAAATAATAATTTTATAATAATAAATATATAAAAATAGAAATAAGAAGATATAAAACATTTAACTCTAATAACAATAGATTAATAATAATAATTAATAATAATTACTTCTATCTTGCAATTGCTATCCTTCTTGTTCGTATGAACTAAGAACTGATCAACAAAAAATTAAGTCGGCAGCCTTTTCTCATTATATTTGACTTACAGAGACAAAACCTTCGATGGTGAAACTGAAGGAGCAAACTGCGACTATTCAACAGGAGCTTGCAGTCGAAGGAAGCCGGAATGAAAGAATGGAATTCATTATCTGACTCCTTCAGCCCTCAATTTTGCAGAACACCGCCAAGATGACGTGAAAAACAAACTTGCCAAATGTTCACTTGAACATTTGAACGAAAAGCAAATTTGCCAAATGTTCAAACGTGTGAGCTTCGTCGAAAAAAGCGCAGCCTTTGAATTCTTCATATGAGTTGCAGCTTGAATGTTTGAAACATTCAAACTTCTATTCCCTTCACATTGTGTCTTTTTAGTTGTGCGATGAATGCGGTATTGATTGATCAAGTACCTACCCACAGTCCGATCCAAATTCCAAAATACGTTTCACCGGTCCAAGAATAATAGTAATCAACGAGGCGATCGGCAATGCCAAAACAGATCAGTAAAAACCCAACAAGGATATGCGCCAAGGCAAGGAGCCTTGCCATTTTGGCGGCCAGGACTGAGTGTTCGGCCATGTTAGCTTGGTGTGCATACGTGCTTTGCATCTCAGACGGAGCGTGAATAAATATCAGTAGGTCCAGAGGGCAGCTACATAATAAATTTCTCTTTCCAAATCTATTGTTCACTGGTTTAATAGTGTAAACTATTAGTGTAAACTATTAAACCAGTGAACAATAGATTTGGAAATAGAAATTTATTATGTAGCTGCCCTCTGGACCTACTGATATTTATTCACACTCCGTCTGAGATGCAAAGCACGTATGCACACCAAGCTAACATGGCCGAATACTCAGACGGAGCGTGAATAAATATCAGTAGGTCCAGAGGGAAGCTACATAATAAATTTCTACTTCCAAATCTATTGTTCACTGGTTTAATAGGGACACTGTCACGGGGATGTTTACGTTTTGGGGTGAAAATGTGCTGAGATTGGAATTAAATGCCTTTTCTCGTACATAGAATACTCCGAGAACTTCAAGAAAAAGAAATCAAATGATTTTCTCAAAGGAATAACAAACCATAGTCAGTTTCTGGCGAGTTTTTCCACGAAACAAAGGAAAAACTTGAAAAACATCAGCCCGATGTGTTTTCAAGTTGCAATCCATTTCCATCCTAGAGATCCGCAGCCAAACACACTTAATTATAGTCAGACTGGTAGAGTAGTTTTAAGCGAAACTCTACCAGTATTTTTGGGTTTCCTCTAAGTAGAATATGTCTTTTAGCTTTTTGAAGCTATCCTTACAATTCGTGACAGTGTCCCTTTAATAACCTACATGTTTCTTTTTGTGTCTTAGAGGAAGCCTATCTTAGAGGTTCCGGCAAGTCTCTCTGTTTGTATGTCCGGTTTTGTAACAGTTCCCGAACCCCTTCCGCCCCTTCTTCTCTCCGCACTGGCATGCAGTGTTTGTTTGTGTTGTTTGTCACGTTTCGGTACGTTGTCATGACTCATTTCTTTGGTTAAGGAGGCTCGAAAGGGTTTTTAGACGCGCACGCGCGCGTAGCCTACACACGACAAGGCGAGAATGCACGCGTCAGCTGTGTGAAACGAAATCTCTAGTAAATGTCGCGCGTGCAAAGTACCGGAAGTGAAAGACGGCGTAAAATCGCCCGAACCGGAAATAAAACGTGCACAAAACATTTGTTTTTATCTCGAAATTTTGCTTGGTGACCCATCCTGATTTTTTGCATGCATGTATCACTAAGTGTGCTAATTCTAATAGAAACATTTGGAGTAAAGTTATTCAGTGGAATTTTTTGTAATAATTCAAAACAACTTTTTGCCATACCACCAGAAAAGTTTAAGAATTTTGGGAGCTTTCCAAAAATGTAATAAAAAGGGTAGGTCACCGAACCAGTTTTTCAGATAATCAGCAAAAACTGAAATTTGGAGGTTCTTTTCATGGACCTTTGACGTTGCTATGGTAACGCCTATGACGTCACAATCAGCCGTAAAGTATTGCCCGACAAAAGGAGTGCTAAGATATTTATAGTTTGCCTACATGGTCAGAAATAATTTTTTGTAACCTTTCATCGTTTCAAAAGGGTTAAAACAATTAAAAACCCTTTCGAGCTACCTTTATAACAAGGTTCCGTATAGTCTGGGTAGGAGTATTCTCGAGAGAGCCGACTGTTGTCTGTCAGGGCCCAAAGGGGCTTAGGGCTCCAAGGCTCCGAGCTCAAAATGCAGGGCTCTAGGGCTGTAAGGCAGAAAACTTGGGGCTGTAGGGCTCCATAGCCGTACTCAAGAGCTCCGTTTAGCCAGAATATTTTTTTTGTCCCCGCTCCAAGTAGAGAAGGCTTTGGTCTCCGGGCTCCACGGCAAAACTTTCGGGGGGCTCCCGGGCTCCAAGGACCCCGTTTGAGACCATGAGTCAGTTACGGTGGCCCACAAGTGCACTCCAAATTCCAAACGACACTCCAAATTTGTAAGCACACTCCCAATCCGAAAACCTCACTTCCAATTCTAAAAACTCACTTCAAATTCTAAAATTCACTCCGAATTCTAAAAACTGACTCCGAATTCCAAAACTTCTCTCCGAATTCTAAACACTCACTCCGAATTCTAAACACTCACTCCGAATTTCAAAACTTCACTCCGAATTCTAAAAACTCACTCCCAATTCTAAAACTTTACTCCGAATTCTAAACCTCACTCCGAATTCTAAAACTTTACTCCGAATTCTAAAAACTCACTCCGAATTCTAAAAAATCACGCCGAATTCTAAAACTTCACTCCGAATTTTATAATCTTACACTCCGAATAATTCACCTCACCCAAACATTTTCACTCCGTTCAACTAAATAATCTCGCTCGGAAAAAAACACTTCCGGTTTGAAACTAGAGTGTATCATCTGAAAACAAACTTGATATCCGATCTCCAATACAATTCTAATTAATCGGAGTTAGGGCAGGTGTGTCTGACACTGAAATAGTCAACTAGATGCATAGGTATAAAGATTACGGTACAAATCTAAGGCTTCTCGCCAGGTTTGGGGGTTTGAAAGCCCTGCAGCATGAAAGACATACTGAAAATAGTCCTGGTATTCATTGGTGCTCTCTGCAAGGGCAAGGTGATTCTCCGTGATATAGTCACACTGCTGTGCACTGACAGGAGCAAGAAAATACTCAGTATTGTGCAGTTTAGGTAAGTAAAACAACTCACTGGGTCTTCCTTTTACAGTGTCATAGCGCGACCTCCGATGTAGTGGCTGTTCCAGTGTTCTTTTACCCCAGTTATCCAAATCTTGCTGAATCAGTCCGGAAAAACAGAACCACAAGCACTCCATCTGTAGTTCATTACCATTAGTGAAGACTTGTTGTTCCAGGAAGTCCTTGAGAAACGTTGATCCACCAAGTAGTTGTGTGTTGTCTTAGGTACAACCACCACCCTTCTATTCGTCGGTTATGAGGTGAGGTTCCATAAATATGTGCCAGATCGTTGCCGATGAAATAGCATTGTGCTGCTGCTTAACACGGCCGTTCTCAGTACCACAGTCAGTTCTAACCTTCAGAGGGCATCCTCCGTATTCCTTCACAGCATCTATATAATATCTAACTCAGTTTCAATAATCCCGTAGTACGGGATTATTGAATTGTTTGTTCTATCCAATCTTAACCATGTTACCTTGCGGCTGTAACCGTCAATACAGCCATGGATCGCGAAACCGTCAGGTTTCATTTTGTCATACCCGTCAATATCCCAACAGTAGTCAACCCTGGATTAGTGTAGACTCTTCTCTTTAGCTTCCGCCTTCGTCTTCTTTCGCACCGCTCAGGATCCGTTTCTTGTAAGTATGTCGCCACTGCTTGCCTCGACACCTGATAACCCTCACGGCGCAAAGTATGCCACATGCTCCTGTAGCCCGATTAACAGCCAGGCCCATCTAACTCTTCCTGTATTATAGTTCTGACATCCTGTTATTTCAATCCAATAGTTTTCGTCGTCGAGTGACTTGACTCTCTCCTTGAGCGTTCGCAAGCTCATTCTATTCCGTGGTATTTCAGCAAAAAGCACAGAATGGCCTCAAACTCGTATCCTTCGTTGAAATAATATTTCAGTGCTAGCGTTTCTTCATCAAGTTCAGCACCACAGGTGGCACAGGGTCAATGTTGCTGTGCAAACTTCACATTTTAGTGACGTTGTCAAGTTTGTCACCGCCATCTTGAAAATGCACAAGATATCCGGAGGTGTGTCTGTGTGTGGAGTGTTGTACTAGCGGATTGTGAGGGTTTAGAAATTTCTTAGTGAAGTTTAAGTTTTACTGTATTTGAAGTGCGGTTTTGGAATTCGGAGTGCAGTTTTAGAACTGGGAGTGAGTGTTTAGAATTCGGAGTGAGTTATTGGACTTCGGACTGAGTTATTGGAATTCGGAGTGAGTTTTTAGAATTCGGAGTGAAGTTTTGGAATTCGGAGTGAGTTTTTAGAATTCGGAGAAAAGCTTTAGAACTGGGAGTGAGTGCTTAGAATTCGGAGTCATTTTTTGTAATTGTGAGTGAGTTATTAGAATTGGGAGTGTGTTTACAAATTTGGAGTGTCGTTTGGAATTCGGAGTGCACTTGTGGGCCACCGTAGTCAGTGGCACGAATGGCATTTGCAAAACTTCAGAGGATGTTATCTCTACAATCAAGGACCGACTTAGTTTTTCGTCAGTTGAACTTATAACCGAACTTACCGGACCCACTGAAGAAACACGTCAGCGACATTTAGTTTTTTAACCAAACGGCATAACCTACAGAGATTGCTTATTTTTCAGATATGCAGGCGTTTGAAAACATTTTTGACTTGATATAACAGAAATTAAAATGCGTGAAGAAAAATCAGTGTATGTTTTCAGGAAAATCGGCAAAATTATATACTAGATGTAAGTTTACAGGCTGAGGATACTTTGGAAATTGTTATTTACAACTATAAATTGACAATACACACCGGCCTCGTTTACACTCTTTTGAAATGTTGGGAAACTAGTCAGTTGGGCCTCTTTGGGCCTCTTTGATTACTTATTTACGTATATACAGCCATCTGGTGAGGTAAAGGTCACGTAATCTCTCTGAGAAAATATTGTATAAGTCAAGCTATATTTAAACAATAGACTAAGTATAGTTTCGAGCTCGCCACAACCGCTGGATAAAAAGACAAAAGACGCACTTCACGAGGTTAGCCTCAAGCTGAAGTAAAATATTTACAACTCTATTAACAACTCTGTCAATTTTATTTTACGTTTCAGCACTTTCCTGCTGGTATACCGTATTTTCTTGATTAAACGCCGGGCCACGAATGAACGCCGGGAAATGTAAATAAGCCCCTCAGACGCTTATTTGGTGCATAATAAACTCACGATGGGCAAAATACGCGGCTGCCAAGAAAAACATACAATAACCCTTTCTAAAAAATGGCGGGCCCAAATAAACCGCTGACTCAAACAAACGCCGGGTCCACCATGCCGGGGCGTTTAATTGAGAAAATATGGCATGTGCATACTTCTCTTCACATTGAGGCTAACCCTGTAGAGATGCGTCTTCAGTATTTTCATTCAGCGGTATCGGTGAACCCGAAACTTGACCGTTGACCTTGGACGAATGTTTAGGCCTTAAAGTCAAATTTAAATGTATGGTCATATTGATACGGGTGTGTCTTTCAGTTCTCCTGCGTCCATCTGATGTTCACAGCGTTTACCAGTCTCTACTTCACCGAAATCCACTTCACTGGAAACTGTAAAAAGAAAGTACATGTCACTTTAGCTGCATCTGAAATCATTGGATCCTCAGTTTTCGGCTCGAATTAAAACATATGTTTGCTTTGTGTTTGTTCAGGTTGTTCTGGTTACCAGTGCCGGGGTGTTGTCCAATGAACAAGCGAAAAACAGTTATTCACATAGAAGAAAGTTCCGGAGGGTTAGTTTATGTTTAACTTGGTGTTTCTAATATATATGTGGAGGAGAAAAAAGGAAACAAACAACCACCCCCCCTCCAAAAAAAAAACAGAGAAAAATAAGTAGAACTTAGGTGTTTAATCCCTCTTAATTCTTTTCTAATATTTAAATATTAGCATATTTAATTAGTAGTTTTAGTTAAATTTTATCTTGTTATATTTTCACAGTGCCCTATTGAAAACCACCTTGCGTGATAAAGGCCATCTGTATAAAGAATTGCATTATTATTATTATTATTATTATTATTATAATTGTTATACAATAAAATAAATAAAACATATATTAAAAAAGGGACTAAACTGGGCAATAACAAACCCCAAAAGCTACTAAACTACGGGACCTATCATAACGTGAAAGCAATTTTCCAGTGATGCGTGGTTACAGGTCGGGGCCCAGTTGTTCAAAGAAAGATTATTAAGCTCTGACCCGATGATTAACGTCATTTTTTAATTCAGCTTTATGGCCAAGCAAAATATTCCTGTAAATCCTTTTGGGAATATGTTTCTACATTAGTTGCTTTTAAAAGGCCAATTTTAATAAGCCGTGCAAGGGAACCTGGTGCCATGGTTACTTTTAATTCCGTTTTATACATGATCCTCTGGCTCGGATATGCGAGGCAACCCTTTCCCACATATTGACGTTAATAAATGGATTGCTGTTGTTGTTGGCGATTGGGATAGCGTTAACAGGCTTTCGCCAACTGGGCTCTGGCCGTTTTTATTTGTCTGCCCATCTCATCTTAAACTTGAACTTCGTATTAGCACATAACGTTATCCTTTCAGACATCCACTACTTATGTTGGCTACTATTAGGGGACTGATCGGGAGCCCGTTACCAACTGTGGACATCTACGGAGTCTTCATACCTACCGAGAGCTTATGCATAAGGCGGAGGTCTCTCCTCCTCCTGAGGAAGGAAGATTGTGGAAGGAATTGCTGCATGTGGAGGAGACTGAACCATCACGGGCTGACCTGTTGCTCCGGAAACAGGCACCAGGACCATTGGAGGCTGGTACACCTGTGCGCCTGATGGTTCAACCGCTCGTATACCTCCTCCTGCTTGCACTGGAATGGGCACAGGGACACCATCAGGACCTTGGGTCACGATGTACCCAGCGGGATTAGCAGTATACACCACTTGTTGTGTCTCATATTTGCAAAAAGAAAAAATATATATTAATATATAAGAAGTCTGCATTTTACTTCATCTGTCGCTCACATTTTAGTGTTGAGCGCTTCTTAGTTTTAGTTCTGCAAAATGTTAACCAATCCTTCCAAAATTCTACAAACAACTGAAAAACATTAAAAGAGTCCCAAATTAACTGCAATAAAAAGAAAACTGCAGCCATTAATATAGCTTGTGAACGGGCTCGGCAGGGGATAGGCCGGGCGCAGAGCGAGGGGAGACTGAGGAGAGATTAAACGAAAACGTCCCACTCCTTATCTCGATGTAGGCCACCTTACAAAGCCCAGCCTTAATGGGGTTAATTATTTTGAGGTGGAGTGTATCCCCTTGAAAGCCAATCGACTTGACGGTGATGCGTTTTTATTCTACCACCTATTTGGGAGGCAGCGTGGCCGAGTGGTTAGGGTGTTGGTCTTCGAGTCCGTAGGTCCCAGGTTCGAATCCCACTCTGAGCACTTCATGGATTTGTTTCACGGCAGTCCCGAGCTATAAATTCTTCGGCTGCGCTTGTAAATAGCCAAATGGTTTGCCTCTCGCCAGGTGGGATTCTTGAAACATGTTTTGCTTCATTTGCATTGTTTTTTTTTCAGTTGTTTGAGTGGCACGCCTGTGAAATAGCTGGTCTGTCATAAGGATAGCTAAGCGCGCTGACCACTATAATCATCAATTTACAATTTTTTTACAATGTTTACCACCAACTACCCTCCCATACAAAACATTATCCGTTCCAAAATAGGGGAATAGTTGTATTGATTTCTTTTTCTCCCGGGTATTCATACCTGTCGTTGACAGCCTGTGTCACAGCATACACAAGGTTTCATCGAACAGCACCATATTGCTGCCCAGATTCCAATCACAAGCTCAGCAATCCCAAGAACCAATATGATTGCACTGATGGCCATTTCTGCTTCATAGTTTTTTAACTTTCTCGTGATGCGCCCATGATCGTAGTAATAATTATATGTGGGACTACTGTAGCGATCCTTCCAGTAGTGACAATCGGCCATGGACTTGCTGTAGCAGATGATGATCACCCCACCAAGAACAGCAGATATGATGGAGAAAGCCATGAACACACCGGCCTTAAAAAAGCAAGTCTTCTTAATTACCACGTGACGTGGCTTATACATCTAAGTATACACTGAATGGATTTTTTATTTGCCTATTACATATTTTTGGTAACGGAAATAATCAAAAATGCAGTGCAGATGAAATATTTTTTTGCCCACTACTTGCATTAATGCACCTACCAAAACCAAAAAATCAAAGTTGACATGTATTTGAAGTCATGGCCTCGCGATAGCGGTGCAACAGAAAGCTATCAAGAGAACTAGGGAATGGTCGTCAATTGTGAGTTTGTTTTATGCCTGTGGAATGGGAACGACATTAATATGTAAAGTTAAAATGAATATTTGGATTATATGAATAGAGATGGATCGAAGAACGCATGGATGGATGGATGGATGGATGGATGGATGGATGGATGGGTGGATGGATGGATGGATGGATGGATGGATGGATGGGTAGATGGATGGATGGATGGCTGGATGCATGGACGGATGGATGGATGGATGGGTAGATGGATGGATGAATGGGTGGATGGATGGATGGCTGGATGGATGGATGGATGGATAGACTAATGGATGGATGGACACATGAATAGACAGTAGTAGGGTCTTAACCCCTGAGCGCTAGTATCACAGGAAAGTTTTTGGGGCACAAAAAGTAGTCGTAATGACGAAGTGTTTAAATTAAAGAGTTGATCGCTCACGCGGGCTGCCACTGTAACAGAATAAAGAGACTGAAGATATGGCTCGGACCAAAAACTTACAGTATTACATATATACAGGAGTGAGTAATATTTCTTATACAAGAAAACAAATAGAAAAAATCAACTAACAAAAGCATTGCGAACACCACTTCTTTCTCTTTGAGTGCCAGGAATGCCCAAACCTCCTGTGATGCACATCTGCAACAGAATACGCAAAAAGAGAAGAAGTACATCTGTTTTTTTTTTCTCGACACCCAACCATATTTCGCTATTTCTTGCTGTTGTGTTGTTATCTAAATTACGCCATCAATTCCATTTAACGTTATGCTATATTTACCACTTAAACCCTACAAGGGCAGGAGCCCATACAAACGCCAGTTCTCTGTGACTGAACAATTGGTCAACGAGGCGAGCAGCTAAGTAGGCTATTTGCATTCTTAGAAATCTTCCAAGTGCAGCAGCCTGTGATAGTACAAAACAGGACACAATAAAAATCAGCTAGCAAAAAGGAGCCTAGTGCGGATCTTGGGGAGGGAAGGAAGCGCCATCGCTACTCTCAAACCACGCACGCTTCACTCCGCTTCCCAATTTTTGGCGCCCTGTTCTCTGCTTAGGAGCCTTTTCATGATCATGCGTTAGTATACTGCAATAGCCCTTATCCATGTTTATGTCAGACTAGATAATTTCACTACCAAGCCTCGCTCTCAGAGTAAAACTTGTATATTTTACCCCAAACAAAATCTCAAAGCAGCCAAAATGAAAAGAATATCCACGTGCAATGTGCCAGAGGATGAGAATAATTTAGTGCAAACGAATTTTGGGAAAGTGACGTAATCATGCATAAGGCCCATTAAGATGATCTTGTGCGTGAAGGAGTTTTTTTTTTTTTGCGAGGGCTTTGATGGAATAGTTTGAATCTAGGCTTTATAATGATCATCAGAAGAGTTTTACCTAAGAAAAAAAAGCAACAACAAAAAACAGAACAAAACAAACAAACAAACAAGTTATTTCAGTACGAGTTGTTGGCGACTGACGTTTGCATAATTATTTACGAGGTGCAATTCTTCCTTTGTGTACCGCGGAAAACAGACTCAATATCTGGCTTACAGAGAAAAACAAACCATCCATACCTAACAAAAAGTGAAAGGTCATACAAGTCGCAATTGAATCTGCAAGGAGTCTCTGCACTGCAACTTCCTGTCCGATCTAGCGATGTTAAATATACTGATGCTTACATAAGAATTTATATTGGAATTCAAATCGCAAATGTTCCAATCCAAGTTATTAACCGCGCCGTAAGACAAACTTTTGAAACATTTAATCGCCCGCTGTCTGCTACCTTCTTCATATTTAAATGAATGATGCAATAAGAGACGTATTCACTGATCAAGTCGCAAATAGAACTCATGGTCACTTACCCATATACCGATCCATATTCCAAAACACACCTCACCGGTCCAAGAATAACGAAACTCAACGACACGATCGGCGATGCCAAAACACTGAGATCAGTAAAAATCCAACAATGATGTGTGCGATGGCAAGTTGCCTCGCACTTTTGACGCCATGCGCCATGTTTTGCGCCATGTTGGTTTAGTTTGCACTTATACTAAGTTTACGTGCTTTCCATCACCGACAAGGAAGTTGTGACGTACGCCATCAAGTGCAACTACTCAAAATGCAAATCGGGTCCGTGTAAACAAACTAAGATATCGATGATCTGAGCAGTAGTTATCAAGCAAAGATGAGAATAACTTTTTACAACATCGATTTCTTGTAGTATCTTTTAAGTAAAGGATTGTAAATATATAGACTTTATTGTGTTGTTACCCATCTAAAACTCGACACAACACAAGCTCTCAACCACAAACTTATTTCAAAGACGCCAACTAAAGCTCATTGTTTCAGCTTATGACACAAACGTATCAAACTTTATATTTTGCAAGCACCGACTGCAACAAAATTTTCGAAACTTTGGACAATTTATTCCTGGTAAGTTTTTTGCGTATCACAGGTGTTCTTTGATGTATTACTCGGTCAAGTGAACGGAGGGATAAATAAGATTACGAATGTACGGAATTGTAGGTATTTCTAAACAGGTAAAACAACCAAAGCCCGGTTGATTAAAAGGTAGACAACGCTATCCATCAGATCGATCGCTATCTAATGGCTAAATTTTAAGGAAACAAAGTACACTATCCACTGGGTGGGGGTTTATACGGTAAGTGGAGAGAGTTATCCGCTCTTTGAACAGCCGGGGCCAGACGTGCCGTCGGAAATGTTCCTAGAGAATAATTTTGTCAAAGACTCGCCAGAAGAGCTGCCGGCAAACCTGCGACGTTGAACTGAAATCTACTTTGCAGGCAGCGGTTACGACCTCCCATACGTCCACACTGTGTCCCCAGCAATACCGCTGAGTATGTCTGAGGTACGTATGCATATGAGAGCCATGAAGCAATCCATGACGTGATGTCGTCCTATAGACAACCGGTTCTCGATCAACGAGCGTAAAATGTTTCTAACAATAAAATATCAGTAAGCCTTACTTTTTCGGTTGAAATCAAAGGTTAAGGTCAGGTCGTCAAGTCGTCGTCAAATAGTTACTACATGTTCAGTGTTTGATGAAGTTTATTTGTGATGCTGACTGTACTAACCAGTGCACAAACTGATCCTAATGGCCCTTCAAAGTAAACAGACAACCAAAAGTTTTCCCGGCAAGCTCCAACCGTAATTTTATCACATACTTAAAGTATGATGAGCAATAGCAATGGTAGATCAGCAGCAATAAATTGCAACAATGATGGGTGCCGAGCGAAGAAGCCTCGCCATTTTGGCAACCTTGGCTGAGCTGTTCGCCATTTTAACTTGGTGCATGTGGTTAATATGACTCATAAAACGTAACACCCTATTGCACGCTTTTGATCATATCTGAATGGAAAAGGTGCATTGTAAGTTTTAATTATTAATTATTAATTAATCAGTAAGAGATCGAGGGCAACTATGTAAATCTCGAGTTTTGGTGGAGCTCTCACTGAATAGTTAGTTCCCTTTTTCGCAGTTTTTAGTTGTCTTGTTACAGAAAAGCAGGGTGTACAGAGCCTTTCAGTTGTATGGTCCTGTTTGAAAATTTTATAGAATAAGAATAAAAAAGTTTACAGATTGCTGATACCTTACACGTTAAAACCTACATAAATTAGTTGACGCTAAACGAAAACACTCGCCAGTACTTTCCCACAATGTTTACACCCTTTTCTAAATGTTTGATAAAACACGACCTCTTCTTGATGTTAAACGTCACGTAATCTCCTACAAAGAAAATATTGTCAGGGGCCGATTACGTGGCGAATTTAAGCCTGGGCTGAAATTTCGGACCGCCTACTGGGCTGCAAATTTGTCGCGATTACATGGCGAATTTCAGCCCGAGGTGCGCATGCCCAAGTTAATATTTCAGCCCGAGCTGAAATTTGAATGCGATTACACGAGGTTTTTCAGCCCGTTTGACCGGGCTGAAGTTTCCACCCCTTCATGCAATCACAAACGTCTTTTTAAAAAGATTTGTTCTGAAAGCCTTGGCTGAAATTTGCCATGTAATCGGCTCCTAGGTCAAGCTTTATTTGAACAACTGTCTATCACTTCACCATGACCGCTGGATAAAAAGACAGAAGACTTATTTTACAGAGTTAGTCTAAATCTGATCATGAAGTAAAAAATTTACAAACACCTGCGAGAAGATGAACTATTCACAACTCTGTCTATTTTATTTTACGATTCGATTCAGCACTTTCCTGTTGGTATATATTTATGCATATTTTTCTTCAGGCAAACCCTGTAAAAATGCGACTTCAGCCTTATTTTTATTCAGCGGTCTTTGTGAACACGAATCTTCGACGAATGTTTAGGTCTAAACTCACAATGAAATAAATTTACAGCGCCTTTAAGTTAAATTTAAGTTTATGGTCATATTAATATATGTGTGTCTTTCAGTTCTCCTGCCGTCTGGTGTTTATAGTGTTTACCAGTCTTCACTCCACCGAACTCCATTTCACTGTAAGCTATTAAAAGAAAGCACGTGTCATTTTAGCGGCATCTGAAATCATTTGAGCCTCAGTTTTCGGCTCGCCAAATCAAAGGCCTTTACCTTGTCTGTTATAACTTCAGTATTTTTATCTTACTACAGGAAAAGTTACTGAAAACATATGTATACTTTGCCAGGAAATATTTGTTTCTAGAACTCTTTGTGTGTGTTCAGATTGTTCTGGTTCTTGGGTGTTGTCTAACGAACACATCAAAAACAGTTATTCAAATAGAAGAAGGTTCTGGAACGTTAATTTCTGTTTAACTTGAGGCTTCTCATATATAAGTAGAGGAGAAAAAAAACATAACAAAAAAAACCCTCCCACCCACTCCACCCCCCTCCCGCAAAAAAACTTTCTATTATTAATATGTTGGCTCTTTTTAGGGGACATCAGGAGCTCATGACCGCCTGGAAACATAATTACGAAGTCTTCATACCTGCTGACTGCTTGTGCATAAGGCGGAGGTTCCTCCTCCTCCGGAGGTAGAAGGACAGTGGAAGGCATTCCGTCATATGGAGGAGACTGAGCCTTCACGGGCTGACCTGCTGCTGCTCTTGAAACAGGCAACAGGATCACTGGAGGCTGGTTGCCCTGTGCGTCTGAAGGTTCAACCGCTCGTATACCTCCTCCTGCTTGCACTGGAATAGCCACAGGGTCACCATCAGGACCTTGGGTCACGATGTACCCAGCGGGATAAGCCGTATATATCACTTGTCTTGTCTCATATTTGCAAAAAGAAAAAACATATTAATACGTAACGAGTCTGCATTTTACTGCATCTGTCGCTCACATTTTACTGTTGAGCGCTTCTTAGTTTTAGTTCTCCAAAATGGTAGAAATCTTTCCTTCAATATTAATAAGAAAAATAATTAAAATAGTCACAGAAATAACTGCAATGCTGCATTTAAACAAATAAATGCGTACTTTTGTCTTTAAAGAAAATAGAAATGAAAATTTTTCTTGCTGTTATGTCCAAAGACCCATTTTGTCACACTCCTTACCACCAGGCAGACAAACCCTAAAAAGCCCAGGCTCAATAGGGTTAATTACAATGTATTTTGAGGTGGAGTTCGAGTGTAACCCACTTGAAATTCATTCAACTAGATGGTCAGATCCGATAAAATTCTATCCCCACCTTCCCTCTCATACAAACAAAATTACCCATTTTAATACATGGGGGAAGGGTTGTCTTGATTTCATTTCTCCGGTGTTTATACCTGATGTTGAGAAGCTGTGTTACAGCATGCACAAGGTTTCATCAAACAGCACAATATTGGTGCCCAGATTCCAATCACAAACTCAGCAATCCCAAGAACCAATATGATTGCGCTGATAGCCATTTCAGCTTCATAGTTTTTTAACATTCTCTTGATACTCCCTTGGCCATAGTAATAATAATATATGGGAGTAAGATAGCGATCTTTTTTGTAGCGACAATCGGATATGGACTTGCTGTAGCAGATGATGATCACCCCACCAAGAGCAGCAGATGTGATGGAGAAAGCCATGAACATACCAGCCTTTAAAAAAAAAGAAAAGAAATATTAAATGAACGCATGAAGTGGCTTATCCTGTATATTATGATGATGATGATGATGATGTAAACAACGAATGGATATTTGATATAATCAGAAATGAAATACAGATGACTGACACTTGCAGTGATATTGGCAACGGAAGCACTTGTCAAAGAGAAAAAGTCTGTGTCGTGAAGTCATGGTCGGGCGATGGCAGTGCAATGGGAGCTATCAAGAGAACTAACCAGAGCATTGCGAAAACGGGTGGCTTCTCTTTGACTGCCAGGAATGCCGAAAACTCCCGTGATGCACATCTGCAACAAAAAAAGAGAAGAAGTACATCTGTTTTGTTGGCACCTGACCATATTTTTTTTATAATTTTTAATTTTTATTAATTACTTGCAAGCACAAAAAAAGAAAACAACGTATACAGTACAAACACTAAAGCACGTAACTAAATAATACAGCAGAGTAAAAAGTAAGTGATCCTAATTACAATGGTTTAGGTGCATTACCAAAATTACAAAGAGTTAGTCAGTCGAGGGGAGGGGAAGTAACATTTTGAAAGTTATTTGGGTTTGCCATAGTTACATACATATACAAAATAAACTTAAACAATATTTTCTATATATGAGTACAAGGGTGTTTACAGGTTTGCTAAAAAAAAATAACAGTCCTTCAGTCAGGGGAACAGGAGATAAACTATTTATAAACATTCTGCAAAAGGAATCCATTTTTTTGTGTCACCCGCTTTTGTCTCTAATACATATCTTGATTTAACAAGACGTAGAAAAGATGTGAAATTTGGTGAGGTTTCCTCTAATCTGGCTTGCCATATATGATACCGCGCTAGCAACAAGATATAGTTTAATTGAAGTGAATATTTAGAATGAGGATCCGGCCTCAGGCCCAAAGCTGTTGTATTCAATAAAGTGAATTCGCCTGTTATCGAGAGGTTGTCCTGAAGCCAGTCAGTCACTCTTTTCCAAAAGGAGGATGTAACGTGACATGACCAAAAAAGGTGGATTAATGACTCTGAGGCACTGGGACAAAAAGTGCAATTTTCGTTATCCTTTCTTCCTATTTTAAAAAGGAACTTGTTAGTTGGTATGCATCTATGCAAAAGTTTAAACTGGAACTCGATCAGTTTGGTGCTTTTAGTACAACTTGGAGCCATGAGGTACGCTTGTTCCCAGTTGAAAGTAGTTTTTTCATCTAGAAAATTGCAATCCTGAAACCATTTGTTTTGGCTGTTGCTCGGGGCTAGACCTTTTGTACTGATTAGCTTTTTGTAAATTATCGGGCCTTGTCTTTGACTTTTTATAATCTTATCGCAAAGTGTTTCAGAGTTGCCTCCTCTAATCTCAGCAGCTCCAGTAGCGGTTTTTCGAAGGGACTTTACAGCTGATAATAAGCCATAGAAACTAAGAGGACGTAATTTTATGTCACACTTTGACGCAAGAGCATTAAGGGACAGAAATCCTTTGTTTTCCGTCCTTTGAAGGTGTTTAACTTTTGTTTTACCTTTTTCAAGCCAATCCTTACAAAAATTGGCTTGTTATCAACCCTTATTAAAGAGTTGAACCATAAACTCTGTTCCCGAAAATTGATTTCAGAAGTTACTTGGCGCTCAAAATTGGTTTCGGCCCAGTATTCTAATATTTCCTTAAGGAAGGGATCCGTGACCTTTATCATTTTCTTTGTGTCATTAACGTTAAGGTTACCCCGGAAGAGATTTTCACAGCCATAGTTCTTGAGTTCCATATCGAAGAGGAGTTTCCATTTTCCTTTGTTGGTCGTGTCCAAGTACTTTTTTACCCAAGCTGTTTTGAGAGATTTGTTAAAAGAGCAGAGATCAATCATTTTCAGACCTCCATTTCTGGGATCGTCGATCATAACTTTTCTCTTTATTTTGTCACCTTAGGGTGACCTAACCATATTTTCCTATTTCCCGCTATCGTGTTGTTTTCTAGATTATGGCATCAATCCTATTTGATGTCCTGCTATTTACCGATTAAACCATACTTGTACGGACGAGTTCTCTGTGACTGAATAAGTGGTCAACAAGGAAAACAGCCAAGTAGGTTATATGCATACTTAGACATCCGAGAATTGCAGAAGCCTGTGACAGAAGAAAAATCAGCTAGCATAAAGGAACCGAGTGTGGATCTTGGGGAGGGAAGGGAACGCCATCACTATTTTCAAACCACATACCCTTCACTCTGCATCCCAATTTTTGGCGCCTTATAGCTATTCCCCGCTAAGGAGCCTTTTCACAATCATGCGTACAATTGGTATATTGCAGTTAAGACGATTTTGTGCGTGGAGCTGTTGTTACTTTATTTATTTTTTTACTTACTTAATTAATTAATTATTTATTTTTTGGGAAGGCTTTGGTAGAATGTTTTGAATCCGGAATTTATCATGATTACCTAAGAAAAAACAAAAACAGAACAGAATAAACAAATAAGTCATTTGAGTATAAGTTGTTGGCGACTGACATTTGCATATTCACGACGTGTACGGTAATAACACTTCCTCTGTGTACGGAGAAAAAACAATTTCTACACGTCCTCGTTGAAAGGGCAACCTAGAGATAGCGAAAGTCGTAATTGAATATACAATGCAAGTAGTGCATCCACTTTAACTTCCGATCGATATGATGTAACGATTCAGTGTGAGATGTTTACATAAGACTTTATATGGAAACACACAAAAATTTACTGATTTTGTCACAAACGTTCCAACGCGAGTTATTTGCCGTGCCGTTAGACCAACCTTTGAAACGTTCGATAGAACGTTTTCTGCTACCTTCATTATGTTTAAACGAGTCGTGTAATAAGAGCAGTATTCACTGGTCAAGTCGCAAATAGTATAACTCACTTACCCATGTACCGATCCATATCCCAAAACACACTTCACCGGTCCAAGAATAACGAAACTCAATGATACGATCGGCGACGCCAAAGCAGATCAGTAAAAATCCAATGATGATGTGTGCGATGGCAAGATGCCTCGCCATTTTGACGACCTTGGCCATGTTTTGCGCCATGTTGGTTTAGTTTGCACTTACGTGCCTTCCATCACCAACAAGGAAGTTGTGACGTACGCCATCAAGCGCAACTACTTAAAATGGAAATGAGGTACTCCTCATCTTCATGTAAACAAATTGATGATCAGTAGTTGTCATTTTCTTTACTAAAATAACGTCTGTAACTGTATTGTTTTTTATTTCTTTTCCCTACAATGATGACTATAATTGTTTTAGATCATCGCTATCGTATTATTCATAGATCAAATGTTTAAATTTTTGGCGATCTTTGACTTGATGTTCGGTTCCCCTTCAATAGGTTTATAGTAAAAGATTGTGAATACATGGACTTGATTGTGTTGTTACGGTTGTCACCCAGCTAGGACTCGACAGAACCCAAGCTCTCAACGACAAACGTATTATAAAAAGGCCAAATAAAGTTAACTAATTCGGCTTTAATAAGACAGGTATCAGTTTTCCCTTTCTAAAACTAAAGCCTAGTCCCCATATTCTGCAAGCTTGCCTGCGACAACATCTCCGGAAGTTAGGCGAATTTATTTGTAGTGAGATCCTGCGTATCGCAGGTATTCTATGAAGTATCACCGACAAGTAAAAGGGGGGAAAATAAACTTGAAATTACAAATCTAACATATTGTAAGGTAGACAAGTTTGTAACTCAGGTATGTTTAAAATACCAGAAAATTCTTTTTCGCAAACCAGCGAAGTTTGCCACAACATGCAAAAAATGGCTGCGCAGTTGAACTCACCAGTTCTGCTTTGCAGACAAGCCGGCGATAAAGGGATGGAATCGCTTCTGGTACGGGTGGCAAATGTTCCCATTTGTCTGAACATTAATCTCAGGTTATAAACAGGCGGCTACGTTGCAGGCACGTCGGCATATGAGAACCAGCCTTAACTGAGCACTAGCTAGTCGGTGGATGGCGTAATCTGCGACGTGATATCATCCTTTAGACAATAGCTCTCGGCCAGTGAGCGTAAGGCCTTTATAACTGCAAAATATGTTTTTTTTTCGAGTGAAAGCAAAGGTGAACGTAAGGTAGAAAGTCATCAAATAGTTTTTACTTGAACAGTGCTTTATGAAGTTTACAATGACTTGGTCCTGTGTCTTTAATTTCCTCATTTTTTTCCGGTATATATCCCTGTCCGCCTCCCATTCTTGGGTGTTTGAAATACTTGCTTTACAGCGGCCATTTTTAGTACCCTGCCGTTCTACGCTTCCCACTGAAAACCCCTCTAAGAAGGACTGGCGTTTCTTGGGTTTCTCTCGAACACCATGTTTCCCACGGCCAACGACTGAAGTCCCCCAGGCTTTTGGTTTCCTGTTTACTTCTAAGGGCCATTTAGTGCGCTGATATATTTTGATCTATTCGCATTCTTTTGCCGGATTGTTAAGGTGGTAGAAGGGGCAATTTTTTTTAAGTAACTTGAGTAAACATTCCACAGTACTGAAGGTAGATGATTCAGATTTTATTGTAGTGTCAGGATATCTATCGTGCTCAGCTGAACAATTTTTGTCGCGGTACTCGAACTCAATATTTCCCATAGCTCATGCTCCAGCTGTAATTTTGATACAGACTTGAAGATTTGTTTTCAGCTACAATGTGATGATTAGCAAATAAGAAAAGAGATCAATAAACATTTAGCTATGAGGTGTGCCAAGGGAATACCTTGGCCGAGTTATGCGCCATGCTAGCTTGGTGCATGTGTTATGAATCATTCACAGCTTGCCCATATTAGCGTACACCAGTAAGTAATCAAGGGCAACTATTTTTTTATCCTCGCTAGTTAGTTAAAATAGCAAATAGTTAGTTACCTTTTCAAGTAGGAATACAAGAATCCCTACTGATTGAAGTTTATTCATACCCAATTCACAAAAATACATAAATTATTAAATACAAAAATTATAAAGAACTAAGAATTAATGAAGATTCGGTTCCGCCCGCAAGTAGCATTGGCTATTAGCGCCAGTCCCTTAGAGCAGGAGTATAAATAAGAGCTCTGCATATCATTTCGGCCCAGTTCACGATAGAATCTTCTTGCAACATTACCGTTTTATGCAGTTATGGCTGACGCGCAAGATCCTCTTGAAGCTGCGGTTCCCACCGCCCAGGCCCTTGTTCAAGTGCCTCCAGCTGCTCCAGTTGATGTTGCGAATCCTCAGCAAAATCCAGCGCCTTTGCAGGTAAAAATTACTTTTAATTTGCTCGTCCGACTGCTTTAGTTTTTCCCCGGCTGGTCTTCGCCCTTTGGCGTTTCCCTCTCCTCTTTCATTCCACGTGGCCGCTTTATAGTCTTCCATGTTTATGTTAGTACCATTTTCGGTAGTACCGTCCCCTCGTTTTTCTTAGAGTTTGTACGCTTATGTTTTTGCTTGGGCCAATTGGCTGTCAAGTTATTGTTGTGCGTACTTCGCTTCACAAACACCGGGTTTGTGCAGTGCTTCTGTCCTGGTTCCCCTCCCCTTTTGCGCACGTTTATTTGTTTTGTCAGTGTGCTTCGCCTCGCAAACACCGGGTTTGTGCAGTGCTTCTATCTTCGGTTCCCTTCCCCTTTTGCACACCTTTATTTGTTTTGTCAGTGTGCTTCGCCTGGCAAACTCCGGGTTTGTGCAGTGCTTCTATCTTGGTTCCCTTCTCCTTTTGCATAGTCGTTTATTTGTTTTGTCAGTGTGTTTCGCCTCGCAAACACCGGGTTTGTGTTGCGCTTCCCCTTTGCACACGTTTGTTTATGTCAGTGTGCTTCGCCTCGCAAACTCCGGGTTTGTGCTGTGCTGTTTCCTCCCTCCCTTATAAATTTGTTCGCTTATATGCTTTGTTTGTACCTTACAATCGATTTTGTGTTGGGCATTTCGCCTTGCAAGCTTCGGGTTTGCTTGGGCCAAAGCCAAAGGTTTTATTTGGCTTTGTTGTTTTCTGAAGTTTTTGTTATGCTAACTTTGCCTCGCAAATTTCGCTTTTGTCCAGTGCTATTCCCTCAACGCCCATTTTAAATTTCATCGCGTATGTTTTTCAATGTATTCTTTGTGCGTGTATCGTCTCCCGAACATAGGTTTGGGGAGTTCAGTTCAGTTCCCCGTTTCCAAGTTTTGATTTTGCACGCTTTAGATTTTGTAACTTCCTAATCTAGGTTGGATTTACATGGTTTCCATTGTCTCCCCTGGTTTTATTGCCCTAAATTTTTGCTTTCATACTGTTGTGGTTTTTTCTGTCGCGTTTTTTTCATTTTGCGTCATTTGCATTTAATTTGGTGTTCAGTTGATTGTTGTGCCTTCGTTTTCCCTCCCCTTTTACAACGCCTTTTGTTTTCTGTCTATTGCATAGTTTTGTTGTTTCGGCACTTTTGGTTTTCCTGCGCCATTCCCTTTGCTTTTATTAATGGCGGCGTACTTCACAGTATTTCTTCCCTTTTATTTTTATTCTTTTTCAGTGTAATTGTTAACGGCTGTTGTGATTTTTCTTACCTTTTTTCTGTAGAATTTAAGCCCTACACTATTTCTCCTCACTGTTTTCCATGTGTTTTCTGTTGGTTCTAGTTGGGAGAAATTATTGTAGCTTTTGGAAAATTCCCCTTTTGTCATAATTTGATTTATGCTCAAATTGTTTTCTCTTAATATTAAACTTGTTTTATAGTTTGATGTCGGTATCTCCCTTTCGTTTATGATTTCAATACGCGTCCTCTCGCAAATGATTTTCATATCCTTTCCTATGGTAGCCTGAAAGGGTGTCTTATACCCTAGTCGGATTACTGACGCTCAGGCTGCCATCCCTTGGGTGGGTCCTTGCGCGCTTGTCTTTTTCCTTGTTGCTTATCCCTTGTGTTTTGTTTTACCGTTTTCCCACCTGAGGGCTGGCAGTCTGTAGATGTTTTTATTCTTGCGCTCCTCTCGGTTTTTTTCACGATGACCTCCTTGCGCAACTTATTGCCAGGATTAAATCCCTAGAGGATGCTGGCAGTCTCTCTAATGTCCCAGCTCGCCTGGCTAGTATTACCCAATACGGATCCAGAAGAGAGGAGGATTTTGACAAATATGACGCCCTGGCTATGGCAAAGCAGCTAGCTACAGCCGCCAAACTGTCAGGGCACGAGAAGGCTCCAACCTTTGACGCCATAGGCTGTACGCTTAGAGAGAAGTTACCTGTCTCGAAGAAGCAATTCAAAGCGTATTTTGTAGCCCTTTTGGCGGATTAGGAGTACGCAAAAGTTCTCGAGACCGTGGCCAAAGTGGATAAGTCCTTTAAGTCTTCTGCCCCCGGTCCCGCTTCTGGCTCCAGCGGAACTTCCGCTCAGGCATCTGCTCGTCCAGCCGCCAGACGTCCAAGGATCTTTTGCTACGCATGTGGTTCGCCTGGCCACATGGCTTCCAGATGTTTTGAGCGGTTTAATAACCGAAGTTACCCACAGTTGCGTCCTCGCCCCCTTCTGCCGCCTCCTGGAGGGGAATAAATAATTTCTCCCTTCTGATCTGTTGCGTTTAATTGTACGTTTTTTGCTTGTTATGCTTAATGCGTAATGCTTGTACCACATTCATCACGTTGTGGAATTAATAAAGAGTGATTCCTTTGAATTATTTTGTTCAGATTGTTGTTCTCGCTATTCTTTTAGTACTTCATGTTCCCCTGTTTTTCCTTTGTTTTATTTTACAGTTTGCTGTCTGGGGGGAGGGGGGCAGTTTCGTTTCTTAGGACACTTTTATATCTTTTTCGTTTCGTTTCTTATTTACGTTCTTCTTCGACGTTTTTCGGTTCCGGTTCCAGTTCCAGTTCTTTTTTCCCCTTTTTTCTTTTCCAGCCTCCTTCCAAGCGTTACAAAATCTCCTACTCCGTTCAGGCATGGGAGTTCTCGGATTCTTTTGACCCGCTATCCGTCAAACAACATAGTATTTCATGGGTGCGTCACGATGGCAAGTCCCTACAGCCCGGGCTTCAGTCCCCTCAGCCTTATGATTCTCACTTGGCTTCGGATTGGGTAGATAGTGTTTCCCATGGTGACGTTTCAGCGGACGTCACTATGCTTGCCTCCCTAGACCCTGCTAGTTTTCTTGCCGGTCAGTTGCATCACCATCTGCAGGAGTGGGAAAATATAGCTGCTTCAATCTCCTCTCCTCTATCCCGGAATGTTCTGGATTGGCTGGAGAATAAGGTGTAAGTACAGCGCTATTTCAGGCACTTTAAAGGCAACTTCAATGGCGAACATTTTGACTCGGCCTCCCCACCCCAGCGGATCTTTTACAATCACAAGTCTTGTGCACCTTTTGCCAAGTTCATTGCTGACACGATTTTGCAACGCCTCTCTACTGGTGCCATTTCGGTTTGGGGCAAGGTGGGCGAGGTTGATCCTCCTCACCTCGTCATGCCCCTCACGGTTGAACCCTCAAAGCCTAGACTTTGTAACGACAATAGGTTTTTGAATTTGTGGATGGATGATCGGTCGTTTTCTCTTGACCATCTTCATCAACTTCCCTTATATGTCAGTAAGGAGGCGTACCAAACTATGTGCGATGATAAATCTGGATATGATCACATCCTCCTTGCCACATCCAGCAGGACGTACTTTGGATTTCAGTAGAATGGGTGGTACTTCACCGGTAATACCATCCCTTTTTATTGGAAGTTATCAGCCTTCGTGTATCATTCCACTGGCCTTCTTGTTTCCCACTACTTTCGTTCCATTCGCATCCCTTGTTTCGTGTACATTGATGACCGTCATTCCTCGCAGATTCGTTTTACCTCGTGATTCCAATCTCGTGAAGTCCCTTGATCCGGACAAACTAAGCCTCGTTAGTGCCCATATTCCGTCCTTCTTGGACTGTTATACGTTAATCAAACTGGGTTACTGTATTGGGCTTCAGAAATCCATCCTTCAGCCATCACAATCAGTTCCTTTTCTTGGGTTTGAGTGCGACTCCCGCCTGTAGGCCTTTCGTCTTCTTCCAGATAAGAAGTAGAAGTTCATTTCTCTTGTCGAAGCGATCCTGGATTCCAACCAGGTTTCTATGACTGACTTGCAAGATTAGCAGAAAAGTGTATGTCAATGTCTATGGCAGTGCCGGGCTCCAGGTTATTCACTAACGAGATCAACTTGGCTATTTCGCGTGCCTCTCGCTCTTCTAGGCCACTCCCTTTGTCAGTTCCTCTGCGCCGTGAAATTGAGCACTGGCGTTTTCTCAAGTCTTGATCAGGGTTCCTTCCATTGCGATCGGAGCGACACCACCAATTTGTCATGTACACTGATGCCTCTTCCTACCGCTGGGCTGGCGTGCTAAATCCAAACGCAGTTCCCCTCTATGCTTCTGACTACTGGCCTGTGGAAATTTTATCGTCTGATATTGCAGTCAAGGAAGCTCTGGCTCTTAGCAATGCACTTTCCTCTTTTGATGCAACTATCAAGGACTCAAGAGTTGATGTTTACGTTGACAGTTCCAAGTTATTTAATGCCTGGAACAGCCAATCCGCTAGGTCCCATGCCTTGTCGGACGCGTTGAAGTCTTCAAGGCTCTGATGTCCACTAACTGCATTGTTCGCCTCTTGCACGTTCCTTCTGCCAACAACCTTGCCGACCAGCCTTCTCGCTCTCTCTCCCTAGCGGATTCCCGTCTGTCTGTCAGTTGTTGGAAGCGACTACAAGACGCGTTTGGTGGTCCAAATGGTCATTCAGTTGATCTCATGGCTCTTCCGTCCAATGTCATGCGCTCCTCGACTGGTGTAATGCTGCCCTTCTTTTCTCCACACCCTACGTCTGGTTGCTCTGGTGTTCACGTGTTTAGCCAATCCCCGACATTCACCCTCCTCAACTTTTCTCCAATCCATACGTTTTTCCGCCCATCTGCCTCATCCCCAATGTTCTCCGCTTCCCGTCCTCCTTCCGCGTCTCGTTTACCATAGTGGTTCCGGATGTTCGGCCTCGTCGTTTTTGGTGGGCTCTTCTCCCACATTGTTATCCATCTAGTCTGCTTCTTGCAAGTGGGGGCAGGGTGGGTGTTTTGCACCCACCCTCCAAGAGTGGCTATCAAGATTTCTGGCCTCTACCTTGGGATTTATACGTGTTTCGTATCCACCCTGTGTAAAGAAGTCTTCAGACGTGTCAGATCGTTGGAACTTTGAGAATCAGATTTTTCCGTCTTCTTTCTTTCATGCTCTGCCTGTTTTCCTAGCTGTTTTTGTTAATAAATTTATTTGACATCTTTGTTTCGTCTGTTGTTTTCTGCCCGTAATTTTCTTTAAACTTTTATTAATTCTTTCCTGCTCTATTTTTCTATAGGGCCTTCCCCCAGTTGCCCGCTTTTTTGTTCCGGCTATCCAATGTCCAGAATGCAATATCCGAATGATCAGGATTTCCGATTTTGCCAGATGTGCGGATTCAAGGGACCTGCCCTCTCCGCTGCCCAACCTCTTTCGGTTGCCCCGGATATTTCTGCAATAGACAATCGTCTCGACCAATTGCAAGGCTTTGTTTTGTCCTCCGCTTACACCAAACAAAAAACTCTCTGAGGAAGGAGTTCTCCGCCTTTTTGGGTTCTCTCTCGGGGAATAAGACCCTGTTTTCCGCTATCCCTAAAGATGTTTGTCGATTTCTTGCTTGAAAAGATTCCCGAGGGAAAACGCAAGTCCATGTTACCGCTTGTCCATACCTAGGAAAGCATCAGCTGCATAGCTGTGGTTGCCCTGTTCGCCTTTCTTATGCTACCGTCGATTCCTACATTGTAAAGCTCAGGGTCATTTTTAAAGAAGCAGGGAGGGAAGGGGATTGGAACTCCGCTCTGGGCTTAGGAAACCCTGCAGCTTCGGTGGAAGTCAAAGCCTACCTTAAGGCCTTAACGTCTGAGCAGTTGCAAGCTGCTGTTACCCCTAAGCAGGCGACGCCACTCTTTCTCGTCAAATCGTTCAGCTGTCCGGTCTTACCCAGGAAAAAATGTTAGTTCCTGGCATTACTGCTTCTCAGCTATTTGTCTATGCGAGAGACGCTGCTTTGTTTAAAGCGCTCTTTTTCAGCGGGGATCGAGCAAATGATCTTACTCTGGTTAAGACCCAAGAAATAATGCGGTTTCTGCGAAACGATGGTCTCCTGTTCAATCACGTCTGGGGTAAATCCCTCAGGGATGGCTCCGCCAATCTTTTGGGCATTCATCGCCATTCCGATTTGTCCCCTTTGTCCTGTTAAGGCCATAGAGCTTTACGTCGCCATCTCCTCCGCGCTTTCTGTGGATCTATTGGCTGATTACTTGTTTCGCCCTCTCAGCTCTGCAGGGAAGATCCAAAATAAGCAAATTGCTAACTCCACTTTGCAGTCGCGACTCCGTTGCTATCTACAGGAGGCAAAAATTTACAACGGAGAAACTTTGCACAGCCTTAGAGACGGCTTAGCCATCACTCTAGCCCTTTCGGGTAGTCAGCTTGCAGACATTATGGAACATGTTGGTTGGCGCCACGCTCCTACAGCGTCTCACTATTTGAAGTTGCGCAAGTTTTACGTCCTGGAGGACCTTCAGAGTTATTGTCTCGTCACGTTCCTTCTACCCAGACCCTTGCAGATTCTTACACTGACTTGAACAGCCTCGTCCATTTTGCGGTCGCCTTTCCCGCCAGTGCTTCGTCTTAGGTTGAGCTTTGGCTGGTTGGGATTTTCTAGTTTAAGTGTGGAACCTGATGTGTGTGATGTTTAAGTATTGGCAGACTTCTAGGGTCTTTAGGCCGTATTAAACGTTGGACGTCTTAGTGCGGGAGCATATCTCCATCTCTTATTAGCGAGCGTGAAAGGGACTGCCGCGAATAGTATGCTATTCGCGCCAGTCCCTTACAGCGGGAGTATAAATAAGAGCTCTGCATATCATTTCGGCCCAGTTCGCGTTAGAATCCTTCGGATATCAGCAGCCGTGGCATGTCGCTTCCTTTCACGCTCTCCTCCATTAGCCTCCGCGCTTTTCGCTTTCCCTCCCCCCTTACCCCATCCTTTTTTCACGTCCAACTCGCAAAGCGCGGTCGCATATCTCCATCTCTTATTAGCGAGCGTGAAAGGGACTGCCCCGAATAGCATGCTAATCGAACGGGCGGAGCTACAATGGTACATGGTGATTACATAAGGATCTTCAAATAATAAATTAATACAACTACAATACAATTACAATTAAATAAGGACACTTAATGATAAATAACTATATACATTAATCGGCAACTTTTAGGAATTTGTATTCAAGAATTACTCGAAGTACAGAAAACAAAATTAATAATGGAGAGGAAGGAAATATACGAAAAATAGGAAAATTGATCAGTTTTACACACTTTCTTTTTTTACACACAATTTTCTGCAGTAGGATAGGCGCTTCAACATATCATCCTCAGCCTCTAGTATCGAAAGCAACATACTTTGAATATGTTTTTTAAAAGCACTCTTGGCCGGGGAGTTAAAGGAATTTATTGTGGAGGGAGTTCCAAAGTTTAGCTCCAAATCTTACAAAAGACCCTTGAGTTTGACTCAGTCTTGAGGTTGTGATGTAAAAGTTATCACAGGAAAAGAACCTGGTCTTATGTATATGCTTTTCTTCAGCTTTGGCGAAGGGATCACTGATGTTAGGCGGTACAGTCATAGGGGAGACGTCATACATTATAGATGATACTGTTTCGACATATAACATATTTAAGTGAAGAATTTTTGAGGAAATAAAGAAAGGCACGGCATGAGCTCTGGGTTTAGGAAACTACATCAAACGAAGGGTACGTTTCTGTAACACAAGCATTTTTTTGTAAGTGGTTTTTAGCAGCTTGACCCCAAGCAGCCAAACGATAGGACAAGTAGAACAATATCAAAGAGCGATAGATACTTAAAAGAGTAATAAGAGTAATGAAGTGCCAAAAAGAGCATGCGTATATAGCTTATACAAAAGAGCATGCGTACAGAGCTTATACAAATTTGTTTGAAAATCTTATAGAATCGGCCGGTGAATGAAGTATCACCGCACGGCTTCCAAGAGAGATTTGTAAATCACACACTAGATATACCTCCGGCTGTGAATACTTAACTAGTTACAATGTACATAAATAAGTTTACAACGTACGAAAACGCTATCCATTGCAGTTCAAACAGTGTTTATACCCCTCTCTAAATGAGAGTAGGTGGCATGTATACATGAAGATGATCTTACACGACGTCCGGGACCTAAAATACGGAAAAGAACACATAGCGTGAAGTAAAATGTAGGCCATGCAAGTCGTTGAGTTCTCCTGCGTCCATCTGCTTACCAATCTTAACTCCACCCAACTTGTAACCACTTCACTGGAATCTATTAAAAGAAAGTATGTGTTAATTTATAAACCTAATTTGCTAATAAATCAAATAGGAATTTATATCTCAAATAGCCCCACTGAAAAAATGCAACGCTGTGGCTTGAAGCAAGTTATACTTTTACTGTATTAACTTCTTACTGAAAGAGTTAATGGAACACAAGTTTCTATTGGTAGGAATATTTCTTTTCTAGAAATAAAAATTGTGTTTGATTTAGATTGCACTTTTAGTGTAACGTACACGTAATGAACCCGCCACAGGTACCATGACTTGCACAGAACAACGTTTAAAGTATGGGGAGGACAAGAAGAAATTTGTGTCAATTTTGCTTCAACCAAAATTCGGGACCTTTCCTAAACTTGGGAGCAATTTTTCAAGTGTCCAAGATACAATAGGTTTGTTTTGTTTAATTTGTCTGCAGTCCCATTTCGAACTTAAAGCTCACAGTTCTTTTCCCAGATATCTACTACTTATGTTGCCCATGATTAGGAAACATAAATATGAAGCCGCCATACCGACTGAGAGCTTATGCATAAGGAGGAGGCTTCTCCTCCTCCTGAGGTAGGGAGCCTGTGGTAGACATTGCTGCATGTGGAGGAGATTGAACCATCAGATGCTGACCTCCAGCTGCCCTAGAACCAGGCACCAGGACCAGTGGAGGCTGGTCTCCCTGTGCAATCATACCATCTCCTGCTTGCACTGGAACAGCAACAGGGACACCATCAGGGCCTTGGGTCATGATGTACCCAGCGGGATAAGCAGTATGTATTACTTGTTGTGTCTGATATTTACAAAAATAAAATTAAAATTATTTAGTAATAGTGAAAAAAAAATCGCTTCCTGTTGGAGACTCGATTTTTCTTTCTTTGTCCCACGCTCGTGACATACAACATTTCATCCTTCTTTTGTTTAACCACTGACAAACAAAAAATCCTGTGTAATCTTCACTGACTACTACTTTTACAAAAAGGCTACATAACAATGAGGTTATATAAAATGGCAAACACTGTTTCCTTTATGACCCACAAAATTAGATGGTGACACCTAATCAGTGACATTAAAGTTATGTCACGATTTCTGAACAGCCAAGATCACGGTTCCACCTTGAAAAATACTGGATGGACAATTGTATCTGCATTGAACGTTTCCATTTTTGATATAATTATGTCACTCAAGCTAAAATTTGAAGAACCGGTGCAACACAGTTAGGCAAAAATTTCTGTCTGATAATAACTGAACCTTATCAGCAGAAGGTTTTCAGCCAGAGGAATGATGGGAATGGTACTCTTGCTTGTTGTTTTCTCTGGTATTCTTACCTGTCTTCTGGGAACACAGCATGCACAAGAGCTCATCAGGCAACAACATATTGGTGTCCAGATTCCAATCACAAACTCAACAATCCCAAGAATTATTATCATTGCGCTGATAGCCATATTTGGTTCATAATTTTTGAGCTTCGGGTAGTAATGATAATAACGATCATAGCGCTCTTTTTTCTCTCGACAGGTGGCAATAGACAAGCTGTAGCAGATGATGATTACCCCTCCTAGAACAGCAGATGTGATGGAGAAACCCATGAACACACCAGCCTGAAATATTAAACAAAAAGATCGAGTCTTTACTGAAAGAACACGTGAAGCAGCTTATTCAATTAAAAACGTGTAAACATTGACATGAATATATGAACTCCAAATGAAAACTTTTTGTCTGATGTTTGCGGTGATGTTAGCAAAACAAAGGGAAAGGCCTTTTGGGCAGGTCCCCTTTACGTTTGCCATGCGAGCCAATAATTTGTATGATCGTGATGACATTATAATGTGGAAATCAATCTACACCAACTACATCTCTTCACGTAACCTTTCCGTCTTTTTTCATGTTGTTTTTGGTTATTCTTATTAGTTGTTTATCACTGCACTGCTGTAGTTGGCTCACAAAGAAGCTGTTTCTTATTTACTTCTCCTTAACCTTATTCAGATCGGGCTTTTTTTGGTCTTGTGGGACCGGGGAATATTAAAGCTATGACAACGAAACTTTAAGGACAGGTAGTACGCCCAAACATGTTTGCATTAAGGTCTGCAATAACAGCTGATGAGGTCATATGACGTCACAATAACGTTTTGTTCTCAAACGGCGGCCATCTTGGATCCGCCTTCTTGGCTTTGTTGAATTTTCCAAAACCTTCAAAACCGCTAAAATTGATCAAAAAAATGATCAAAATCAATAGATTAACACGGAAACGATCTAAAAATGTAAAAATTATTTTTAAAAAAGTAATGACTCTCTTATTAAAAAGAGGGAAATTCAAAATTCTGAAAAAACAGCTTGTCAAAAAGTGGTTGCCATGGCAACGTCAAACTTAAAAGACAAGGATTTACTATACCAAATTGTTCCCAGATAAATTTTTAGCAAAAGTCATGAACGGATGTAGCTTGCTTAGTTAAAAAAAAAAGTTATAAACATCTAAAGTCCGTGCGGGTAGATTCCGCTCCCTGGGTCTGAATGTGGTTAATAAAAGCGAATTTTATTAGGACAAAAATTTAGCTGTGGGGGTGAAACTTTTCCTGCCAGTGCAATGACCGTGTGGATTCAAAAAATAAAAACTAATTATTGTGTAAACTGATTAAGGACTCGGGCTTTGCACTTAAACGGATAAGCGCTTTATAAATACTATTGTATTGTATTATTGTATTAACATTAGCTGTTACGTAAGGTTATTGTACTTTTGACATTAAACAATTAGAAAACCAAAAACTAACCAAGGCATTGATGGATCGAGTTCTTTCTCTTCGACTGCCAGGAATGCCTAGACCTCCTGTGATGCACATCTGCAACAGAACAAGTCAAAGAGAGAGGAAATCTTCTTTTTAACCGTGTTTCCAGGATTCACCTAACCCAACCCTACCTCATGGGATAAACCCTTTGTGAGGTTTGTTGTACCTTGGATTTTCGACTTTTGTATGCTCAGAAAACAGCAATAAAAATCCATCAGTTCCTTCGGGAGACAACATAACTCGATCAAGATCCCTGGGACGCGCAATTAGAAAGATAACCCTCGGACGTACAACGGGGAAGGTTTTTCTTGAAAATTTTAAAAAGGATTTTGTGTCAGCACGTGCCGTTTACAGTAGCTGTATGAATATCTCACATTATGGCAAAAATCAGTTGCTATGGTTACGAGCTATAACGTTATAGCTGGCATGTGGCCCGCCTTTTTTCCGGTGAAAAAGTAAGCATGTCGCAAAAACAGCAAGGTGTTTACTTATTTCATATTTTACATGTCTTGCATGACAAAGTTCCAAGTTCGTCCGTTAGAAGAAACGGGGAAAAAGATTATGTACATTTACAATTGTTGAAAACAGAGGTCCCATAGTTAGTAGATAGGCTGTTATCACAGGCTATCTACCAAAAACGAAATCTTGTCGAAATATTGTAACATCAAATCTCGTTTGCAACCGATTTCGCGGACTAGCTTTGCTTTGGTTTTCCTAAGGCAAAAATTGACGTCACATAATCGGTTAAATTAATAGCTTCCACACAGTAATTTTCAAAGAGTTGTTTTAACTCCTGTAGTGGAGTTAAACTAACTCCTTAAGGTGGAGTTATTTTTTTGGGAGTTATTTTAACTCCAAAAGGAGTTATTTTAACTCGGAAAAGGAGTTACTCTATTCTTTGGGGGAGTTAAGTTAACCCCTAAATTGGAGTTACGGTGGTGGGAGTTATTATAACTCCAATCTGGAGTTAAATTCTACTCCTCTGGAGTTAAATTTAACTCTTTTTTGGAGTTAAATTTCAGTTTAACTCTGCAAGGAGAGTTAAAATAGCCCCTTTTTCGGGGTCATTTTGGAGGAGTTAGTTCAACTCCCCTTAGGGAGTAATTGTGGAGTGATTTTAACTCTCTAACAATGGTTAAAATAACTATCTTTTGGGAGTTATTTTCGTGGACTTATTAACTCCTTTTGGAGAGTAATTCTGGAGTGACTTTGATGGAGTCGTTTTCGAGGAGTTGGAATAACTCCCTATCAGAGTCATTACTTTATTATTGTATATTTTACTCTGCTACACTGAAGAGCGTGACATCTTATTTTGGGAGGTTAGCGTTGAGGGCAGAGTGCAAGGACTCGCGTATCATTTCTATGATAAACTTCGATCTCAATTTAATTATGAACGCATTTTTTGGAAATAAAGCAAAAGATGTTGTGGTAATTCATCCACTGAAATCAAAAGTTTGGTAAGTTCCTGTCTAAAATGGCGTGAATTATAATATTTCAATTTTTTCAATTCAAGAGCCCGAAATCAATGCGCCTGCATTCAGTGGTCAGCAGTTGTCAATTGAGTCATGTGATCTTTGTAACATTAGAGCAGGCGCCATTTTGAAAGTGACGGTTGCTCGACGGAAGCAAGATTCATTTAGCTAGCATTTGTTCGTAGTTTGAGGACAAAAAAGCATCTCTCAAGTTAAAACAAAGGTGGACAATTGTATCTTTTGCATTGGATTACGTGCCAAGAAATGTTTTGGAGCCTTGCATGTGGATTTTTGGATTGAAATGAACAAATGAAATCGACGTTGTGAGCATATTTTAAAATAACAGTGGATCAACGACCGTTTTGGCGGGTTGTTGAATTCGCAAAAGGCCAAACGTTGGAAATATGGACGTTTTACCGGTAAGCTTAAGCTTGGAACTTCAATTTACTCTCAGCCTAAAAGCTTCCCTTCCAGTTTGTCATTCAAAGGAGAAGTTACTAGCTAGGAAGCTTAAGGTGAATACAAACGGTTAGCTGTAAAGCTATATACCTGCATCTTCGTCTTCAGTTCTTTTGACACTGTTTAGTTGCAATAATTGTTAGCAATATAAAGTCTGGGGATTGCCATTGAAAACTGTAGCACTTAAATGTAAAGAGCTCAGCAATTTTTTAGTGGAAATAATTATTCTTGTTTGAAAGATATTATTGGAAGGTAAACAATCTTAAATGACCTCCATGCTTTAGCCTTTTTCACTCGATGAAAACTAATTTACATTGCAAGAAAACCTGTGAATGATATCATTGTGTTTTTGTAACAATGTTTTGTAGGCTGTTGGAAACTATGTTGTTGTTGACCACATCTAAGGGCCTGCCTGGTTGGTCTGAAGGGGAATACATGTAAACAGTGTATACAACTCAATAGCAACTCAATGATTATCGCTCACAAAATAGCACTTGTCCGGTGACTCCTCCATTACAATTGTAACCTTTGAAAGCCAGGCATACGTATGTACCAATCTTCAATCAAATCTACCTGAACCTACATGGCTAACTAAGAAAACTGTTATTTAATTCAATCATGCAGTGATAGACACAGAGGTAGAAAAAGAAAACAGTTCTGCCAAACCATTCATTTATTACACAGTCGCGAGCCGTTTTGTTTACAGCCTGCTAATAGAATCAAACCGTACGAATCAAACTTACTGCAAAGGTGCCACAACCAGTACAATCAGATCACTACAAGAGATTCATTAAATCTGTTTTTTTTTTCTTTTGCTTCGCAACACAAGCTCCTCTGAGACAATACTGACAATATTTTCCATCGGGATAACCATACAGCATCTTCAACTGCGAAGTATCTTTGGCAGGAAACATATATACGTTTGGCCAGCACAGTCACAAGATAATTCCAGGAAACAACAGCTTGTTAATTGAAGAATAAATTTCTGCATGCTTATGGACGATTTTCAACATGATGACTCTGGAGGAAAAGGATTTTCAAAGAAAACCTGCTCAGAAACAATTTCGTGTTATACAAAATTCCTAAACAGCAACCGCGGTGCGCAAGGCCTTTTGGGTGAAGGTGGGCCTTAAATGAAAATGAAAATTTAAGCCGGTTGTAATTTTGTAAAAGGTTTGGACCCATGAGTCATATCATAAGTTGGTGAAGTATGATCGTCCGGGCGGGTGTAGTCCCGAGTAGGAATGTTTGTGGTGACATTGACTGACGTTTCGACAACCTGAGCGGAGTTCATCATCAGGGTCAAGCCAGCTGGCTCTGATGATGTCAATGTCAGTCAATGTCACCACAAACAGTCCTTCTCAGGAGTACACTCCACCAGACGATCATACTTCACGGACTTATGATTATAATTTTAAAGAAAAGATGGAGTTGGGTTTGAACAAACATGCGCTGAATTTTTCTTTATTCTCATTTCAATTCCAACTTTCTTCAAATTTGAATTCATAAAATTTTGACTTTCTTACCTGGGAAGATTGTTCATCATTTGGCTCCCGACCAGTGTTTTTAAGTCAAAATTTGGTACAATCAATTTTAGTTTTAATTGAATTTGCCAAAATTCACATGGGTGATCATGTGATTAGTAACCACTGTTGTAGCGCCCGCCTTTCGGTGTGAAACGGGGCGCGAGAATGCAGTTGTACGAGTCATCAGTCTAACAATCCAATCCGTTTATTCAGTAGCGATGTTGTGACGACTTAAGGCTTACAATCGTCCGGGTTCAGGACTGTCAAAGACTCTAATGAACCATACTCGTAAGTGGCTTCGAGTGAAGCTAAAACTAAACCAGGTAGCGAAGCTACAAAAACACTGGGTAGCGTTTCAAAACGTTCCTGCTCGCACGAGGAGAAGTCCACTGAAAGTCCCGTATCTAAACTAAGGCATGACGGGATGCGTCACGCAAACAGAACGACTGTGAAGGCGTTACATGGCTCCCCTCATACATTGTAAGAATGTATGAAGTAACAATAAACAAATATCAAGACTTAAATTGTTCTCAGAGTTTGATCAATGTTATTCTTTCTTATATGAAGAATCAGTTCAGGCTCCCCGACGGGGTCGTACCCCGGGTAGTAAAGGTTCCTTTATAATCGGTGTTGAATCAGTTGTCGCTTTTTTCTTCATTTGGGCGGTAAATCAGGATCAACTTGTGAATGGGTCTTTCGAAAAACGTATTTTTCCCAGACTGGGTGACGGAGAGGAGGACTTTCCGAACAAGTCCGTCTTCACTGGGATAAACTTCCGTCACTCTGCCAAGTGGCCACTGGTTCCTAGGGCAGGATTCATCACGAATGAGGACAATATCACCAACTTGACTGTTAGGGCTAACGTTACTCCATTTCTGACGTTTCTGTTGTAGCAGGCAATACTCTTTCTGCCAGCGGCCCCAAAATTGATCTGACAGGTACTAAACCCTGCGCCATCTTCTTCTTGAGTAAAGGTCTGGTCGCGAGAAATTACCCGGAGGGGGTAAAACTACTTTCGCTTTAAGAGTAAGCAGGTGATTTGGTGTGATTGGCTCAGGTGCCTCTGGATCTGTTAAGTTGTCGATGGTAAGCGGACGGCTATTTACGATGTTTTCTGCTTCGGTGAACAGAGTTCGAAGTGCCTCATCATCAAGCTGCTGGGCGTGGTCTTCCAAAAGACCAGAGAGGACTGAGTGTACGGTACGAATAAGTCGCTCCCATGTGCCACCCATATGGGATGCGGACGGCACGTTCATCTTGAATTCGATCAGGTCACAATCTTGGGTTACGAGGAAGTTCTTAACAGAATCCGTGTTTACTTCTCTCAAAGCAGCGTTGAGCTCATTTTTTCCTCCTGCGAAGTTCGTTCCTTGATCACATCTCAATTCACGGACTTTGCCTCTTCGGTTGATGAATCGCCTGAGCGCATTGATAAATGCATCCGTCTCCATTGAGTTTAAGGTCTCCAAGTGTATAGCGCGGGAACAAAGACAAGTGAAAATTAGACCCCAGCGCCTGAGTTCTTTTCGGCCCTCTTTAATGTAGATGACGCGCAGAGACTGGAAGACAGATGGAATATTACGGCCAATTAACAATCCTATCTCTACATCAGGCTCATGATGGATGCGATGGGCCATCTCTTCTAAATGTTTCCAAGACCTGGCTATTTCTGGTGTTGCAATGTCTTCTTGACTGCCTGGAATTTTCTCTTGTGAATATGCGAATGGCACCTTAATAGACTTGTGTAGATTGTCAATGTCCTGGATGTGCAAACCGTTGACTTCCTGAGTGCGAACACTGTTAACGCCTGTGATCGTATTTATTTCCAGGTTCACTTCATGACCCTCTACTCCTAGTTGTTCGAGCAGGGAATCTGTAACAAAAACATCCGTCGACTGGTCGTCCAGTACTGCATAAGTGGGTACTTTAGCTGAGGGATTGTCTTGGTGGAAAACTTCAAGAAGCACTATTCGTGCACAGGAGCGTGCCGGCTGGCTTCGTCCACAAACTTGAGAACAGGCAGACTTCACTTGGCTAGTGTCTTTCTTTTCGTGTCTGGTCGGGTCATGCAGTATTGTGGCATGTTTCTGCTGGCAGATCATGCACTCTAGCTTGTCTCTGTTGCAGTCTTTGGAGACGTGTTTGTTAGAGCTGACACACTTAAGGCAGATCCTGTTCTTCATCAAGAAAGTCTTTGGAACTGCTCACAGTCATTCATTGCATGGGATTTCATCTTGTGATAAAAGCAGTATGTTTCAGAAGCAGGTGGAGTAGTTGGACTTGGTTGCTGAGCTTGAGTTGCTGCCACTTGTGATGCTTCCACTTGCGACTCTTCGTTGAGAGGCTTTGGTTCAATGTCATTATCTGGAGGTGATGCAGATGTCAAAGCGACATTTGCAATTACGGTGACGTTGAGAATTTCGACCAGCAAACTTGCCTCGATCAGCTGTCGTTGCACCATTTGTTTCTGGACTTTGCAGAATTTGCGGGATGTTTGTCCTTTCTGCATGGTAGCGTACTTCTTCAGCGAGCTCTTCGAAAGACGGGAAGGCATCCTTGCCCTTTTTCCTCTGAAGCTTCAACACTTTATCGGACCACTTTGCTTTGAACCATGCAGGTAGTTTTTCCACTAGAACTTGAATTTGCGAAGGATAATTGAGAACTTTGAGACTTCCAATATGTTTGCTTGCAATTTTCACTTGTTGCAAGAAATCACTGAATTCTTCTAGACCAGTTGCGTCGCTTGGTCCAACTTTTGGCCAAGTTTTCAACTTCTTTTCGAAGCTGGTGCTGATTATTGCAGGATTACCAAAGCGTTCCTTGAGGATTTTGCGTGCTTCCTGGTATGCACTTTCTGGGTCTTGTACTAGGTATTGGAGTTGTTTCACGACCCTTTTGGCTTTGCCGTCCAAATATTGGTACAAGAGATGCAACTTCTGCCTAGCTGTCACAGGTGCGGAATCAATTAGACTTTCAAAGGCATTCTCCCACAAGACGAATTTGGTTTTGTCTAAGTCATTGCCTTCAAAAACATCAGGGGTCGCCTGCGGTAGTCGCTGCAACTGGCTAATCTTCGCGAGTGCATCTGTAAGTTGGGCAGAGTAACTTTGTGGTACTAAAAGGTGGGGGGTTGCAGGTGAGGGAATGAAGGCTGGAACATTCCCACGAAGCCCTTTGGTGTAGGAGGGTGGTACCCTGGCTGTGCAACGGAGGCTGTTGGGATGATTGGAGGATTCTGACCCCCAATGCTAAAGCTGGTTTTAGTGTAGACTGGTGAAAATGGGTGCACAGTTCTCTGAGGTTCTTGAACTGATGGTCCTGGTGGTGCCTGGGGTGGTGTGCTCTGTGAGGTTGGAAATGCTGATTTGGAGTACGGCCCAAGAAATGGAGTAGGCGGTGAGGATGTGACTATTACATCGTTGGCTACAGATGTTTGTTGGGTAGAAGATGTTAAGATGGGAGCTTCTGGTGTGGAGGTCAATGCAGCTTCTTCTTTGCTGTTAAGAAAAGCATCAATTGAATTGTGAAGTGCGGTAGGCAGCAAGGGTTCCTGTTCTTCGTCAAGTTCATTCTCTTCATCCATCGCTCTTTAGTAAACAGCTTCTTGGGCTGTGATTTCTTCGAGTTCCTTTTGTATCTTTAACTGTTCTAGTTTGTTCTCCTGTTCGGCAATGACTGATGAGAACCTAAGCTTTTCTTGAAGGGCTGCTCTTTTGGCACGACAGGTAATTAGTGTCTCTCTACATGAACTTTGCTGGATCCCGATTTAGTAGAGGTTCGTGAACGGTGTGACTTTCGTGAGTACACAGATTTAGTATCTTCTTCGAGTCTTTTAATTTCTTGCACAGCAGTAGTGTGAATTGTTTTCCAGGTGTCATACAAATAGGTCTGTTTGTTTGCGGCACGCTGACGTTCACAAGTGTCAACTGATAGGTCTATCCAATCGTCAAAAGATTGTACGACTTCATCTACTTCCTTAGCCATATCTGCAATTTCCATTCTGATTTTATCTGGATTTTTACAATTAACAATAAACTCTTCAAGACTTCATAGCTTTACACGCAGGTCACGATCATAGGCTAGTGCGGCCTTTTTCTTCAATTTGCATTGATATTCTCTGCCTTTGGACGTGAGGGTCCTGGGTCTAGTTTTAGCAGCATCGTGGTCAAAGGTTGTATCATAACTTGGCAAAATTTCGACTTCTTTTAGATTTAACGAAGGTTCTTCGGGCTAAATAATATCAAAAGGACTAACCTCTGTTCTTATCGAAGCGGCAGCCTCTTTCGGTGTTAATTCTGAGGTTTCTTAACGGTTGTCTTGATCGGCGATATCGGCGATATATTCATCTTGCTTTGAAGCGAAGGTTGACCCAATTCGGGTGTCTTCGAGTTTATCTTCATGTTGTTTTGCATCCATGGTGAGTTTCTTTCGACTGTTCACAAGTCTTTGACTGTAGCGCCCGCCTTTCAGTGTGAAACGGGGCGCGAGAATGCAGTTGTACGAGTCATCAGTCTAACAATCCAATCCGTTTATTCAGTAGCGATGTTGTGACGACTTAAGGCTTACAATCGTCCGGGTTCAGGACTGTCAAAGACTGTAATGAACCATACTCGTAAGTGGCTTCGAGTGAAGCTAATACTAAACCAGGTAGCAAAGCTACAAAAACACTGGGTAGCGTTTCAAAACGTTCTTGCTCGTACGAGGAGAAGTCCACTGAAAGTCCCGTATCTAAACCAAGGCATGACGGGATGCATCACGCAAACAAAACGACTGTGAAGGCGTTACATACAGCATCTACTGGTCCAAGCACAGCCCATCCCAGCATGGTGCGAACAGCATACGGTTCTCCTGCTTTCCCTCTGCGACATTATTCATGCACCTGGGCTTCGGGAACATTTGCACCAATCAGCATGGTCACCTGTGTCTCATCTACTTCAGGAATTACAATGTCCTTTAAATGGGGCCATCTTGATAAATCCTTTGCCTTTGTTGTGGTGATGTTGAGATTGTCTACAAGCTTAACGTGCGACTCTCACGGTTACCAGCCGCTCGTACTTCAACGTCGACTTGGCCAACCCTTACTGCAGACTCTCCTGACAATGTACATACAGCTAAGGTATCATAGTTGTCAATCTGAATCCCAAGTTTCTCTGATATGGACTTGGAGAGAAACGTTTCCTCACTTCCAGTGTCTAGTAGCGCGACTACGTACTAACAGAGCGTCCCTCCTTACTCAGTATTTCAATCAGCACAACTTGCAATGCAATCTTTGCCTTTGATGTCGTTGAGTATGTGTGACTTAGCATCTCATCACCCGCAGCTGTAGCTACTGCATTTACATTAGCTGGCTCTTTAACCGCTTGGTCTCCACCATCACCCGTGCCTGTATCCGCGTGGTCTTGTAATGATTTGCGCAGTAAAGTGTGATGCGGTTGCTGACAGTGCTTGCATCGAAAGGCCGATTTACATTCACCAGCAAAATGCCCTCTTCGCAAACAGTTCAAACAAAGTCCCTTGTATCTTGCAAAGATCATTCTCTGTCTTACAGGCTTGCTGGTGAAATCAGGACAATGGTCTATTTTATGGGAGGCCTCACAGCTGTAGCATTTTCCAGCCGGAAGGGAACCTGTTGGCGTTGAAACGTTTCTTGGATATGTGATCCAAGCTGCGTTGCAAATGTTGTCACTCTGGATCCACTTCCTGCTGTGGGTTCTGAGGGTTTTCGCCAAATTGGTCATGTTCATTTCAGAGAGAGCGTTCATGGATTGCAAAGTCTCATACAAGGTTCTTGAACGATCAGCAAATTCACGCAGCCTTGTCTATCACTGCTTGAGATATTCGCTCCTTCGACCAAAGCATCAACACACCCCTTTGCTACAACATGTGGTTGTCCAAAACGCTGCCCCAACATTTTGAGGGCCTTTGATAAACCACCAGACACTCCTTCAAATCCAGCCACAGCACGATTAGCTTGGCCATCAAGGAATTGCAATAATCGAGTCATCTTCTGAACTTCAGAAATGTTCTGGGAGTCAACCATTTCATGGAAGCGAGCCTTGAATCTACGGATCACCAGAGAACTTGACTACGTCCAAAGGGGGGAGGCTGGACCGAGTTACTATTGAATCTATGCTAGTTGTTAGCTTCGACACCATACTTTTAGTAGCACTGGTAAGAAAACATGGATCCCCAGAGAGATATTCTTGCTTGGGCACTGAAGTCTGCACATAGGGGACTGCATTTGCATTCACACTAGACTCCTTACGATTTAACACTGGTATCACTGGCTGATTTGGTGTTGATGCAGACAATGGAACCTTTACAACTGATGCATCATTCCTGGCTGATTCCCATAACATGAACTGCTCATCACTAACCCCTTTGGATACAGGCTCAACAACATTCTGTTCTTTCACTTGAGTAGTTGACTCAGTGTTTATCACTTTAGGATCACTCTGTTTAGGGGACTCATCACCCTCAAAATCTTGCAAATTACCAACATCAAGGGCAGGAGCACTCCCTAACTGTTCCCCATAAAAACAACCTTAAATCTTAGCTAATTCGACAGCATCCTCAGCCGCTGCAATTTCATTGTCTAACCTTAGCAATTCTTCCTTTATTTTCCTTGCTTTTGCCCTTCGTAATTGTTCAAGTTTCTTTTCCGACGGAATTCGTTTTAGCTTAGCTGCCTGAGCCGCTGAAGTAGACGTAGACGAGCTAGAGCGGCTAGAGATAGTAGTACGATCATCCTCATCGTCCGTACCCGGTAACAAAGGCACAGTTTCATTCATATCGTTCTCAACACGAGGCAAACCACCGTCCGCAATATCGGATTTCCATGACAATAACAACAGTAATAAAATGTACCTTCAAGCGATGAAACTCCTCGAATCGCTTCTCAATGTTCCTCTGTACAAACAATCATCCAACACAGTCCACAGTTGACCACAATGCAAACCATAAATCCACGAAATTTTAAGGAAATGAGGAGTAAATCGAACGAACAAGTCGAACCAATCCCACCAGTTTCCAGTTGAATCCTTTTAATTGCACCAGCTCATTCAGCACTCGATTCACAAGCGGAATACAGCATAATCTTCATCTCCCGTGCCACCGCAACGGAATACATCACATAACAAAAGGATACAAGGAACAGGCAAGCCATAAAAACGGCAAAAAACAGCAAACTTAAAATTTCGCGGTTGAACTCACGAAATCCCTCACACAATGCGGGGGGCCAAAACAACGAAAATAAATTATAATAATTTGAAAACGCGGAAAAAGACACGACAGGCATTGTTCACTTGAAATAAGCGAATCTCTGAATAAAGTGGCGTTGGTGGGCAAGATGTGATGTATGATCTTAAATTGAAATATAGCGAGTCTAGTATCTTTTGTGACTTTAAAAGGGATACTGTAAAATATTAAGACGTATTGTTTCTTCGTCGAGGTCAGTGCTTTCCATTCTTTTTTGAGCTGTGGGGATTACTACTGCACCCTTACTCTTCGTGTCACCTCTCCACGGACTGACGTGACTTATAAGGGGTCAATGATCAGTCGTAGTTACAAAGGGCTCAGTGGAATACTGCAATACCCATCCAGAGTTCAGACCCTGAGCCATGACGTTCCCTGCAGGATCAACCGTATACCCCACTTGTTGTGCCTGGTTCAGTACAATGAAAAAAGCGAAAGTGAGGTCACCATAGAAAGTAAATCGTAGGGCAACAAGTGGCTAGTCTGGGTTTCCTGGAGCATCCTGAATTAAGACAATAGTCGCTGGAATGTTTTCAGTGTCAAAAAATATAACCTATCTTCAGTGTTAAAAGCTCAAAAATGTTTCCAGTGTTCCTTAAATTTCAGGAAGATGCAGAAGACTTCTTTAGTTTAAATTTTCAGACGACGATGGTACCCCTAGGTTTTTTTTTTGATCGTGTACACGTTGCCTATTATTAACCCCTACCTGTTCTCTTTAATATCGGATGTTAAAATAGAAGTTAAGTAGTTTTTACGCCTACCACTAATTCAAATTCACTTCTGATTTACTCACAAGACGAAAATACGAAAGAAAAATAACAAATTGAAGAATAGAAAGATAACACTGAGAGACTGTGCAAACTGTACCGGGATTCTTAAAGAGAGCCGTCTTAGATCTTGGATAATCAGCATTTCGGTACTGAAAAAATGCCGAAATAAATTCGACTGCTTGATTCACGAAATGCTGATTATCCAAGATCTAAAACCAACTTTGAACGTGCAAACTGACTCTATTCGCGCTAAGTTATTTACATGATCACAAAGAAAGAAAATCTCTACTGTTGTTTTCACTCATTTATATTCAAACCATGATGAAACAGTCACTTTGCCTTGACAATGATGGTAGAACCATCGAAACGTCGGACAGCATTAGTTTTAATGTCAAAAATAGGTTGCTGGATAATAGCAGACAATGATAAAACCGGTGGTACAGGAAAAAATAGATGTGTTATTCCGATATTCAGACGTGGATATTTCTTGAAGCACTCGCGGCTAACCTCGCGCGCGTCACGTTTCCCGTGGCAGGCGATTCTCGCGTTCCATCGTCGTTCTTTTTCTTCAACTATCCCTAAGCGGAAAGAGAGACTGATCGTAGTCTATTATAGCAAAGAGAATGCTGGGAAGTATTAATCTTATATCCAGCAAAATACCAGAAAATACCACGACTAAGCCAACTCCGACTGCAGCGAAGGGTGATCACTGTGGATTTTAAGTGTCTCGTTGTAGCGAGATGGGGCAAGAACTTAAGGTAGAGGCGGGATAGAATACACATCACCAGTACCGCAATAAAGTATCACACAATACCATTGATTATTACATAGACAGCCCCTGATATGAGCAAGGACACGTTCTGATTGGTCCCCTTCAAAAGAGGGTCCACAATAGGGTACTCAGATCCCACTATCCTGCCCTTTTTCTCTAGATAATCCCGCCATCCCGCCCTTCTTTACGAGAAAATCAGAGCTTAATAAAGTTCAGTACGTAAAAAATTCGTAATCGCGTTTCCCGCCACTACCCCCTAGCGATTCTCGCATCCCGACTTCTCAAAACCCCGAAATCCCGCTCCCGCTCGAGACTGAAATTCCCACTTACCACTCCTACTTTTAATGCGCAACCCGAATATCGTCCCCAAAATATGTCAAATCCCGCATCCCGCCAAACCTATTGTGGACCCTCTCTAAAAGGATATGAGCTCATGAACTACGATCCGAGAGAAGTTTCGCGAAAAAAGGGAAAAAACTTAAAACGAAAAGGTTGGGTTTCTTTTAACCGAAAAAAAAAAAGTTTTTTAATTTGGTTTTCTCGTGATTCAGTTGCCGTCTATGCAATAAAATAATGAACGTATTCCACCCAATCCTATCTTACACCAGGGTGGAATAACTGTACATTTATTTATTTAAACGGTGACAAGTTATGAATAATTGTTCCAGATGTTAAAGTAACAACTACACTGGACAACATAAGAACAACTATGTGAATTCGCAAAATTACTTTAAACTATTTTTGCAAACGTGGGACTACGGCTTGGAGTTTTTTTAAAACCATTTATACAAAAAGCATGAACTAACAAATTTATTTCTGGATCTTGTTCTTTCTTTTCGGCTGACAGGGATTCCTAGACATCCTGTGATACACATCTGCAACAGAACAAATAAATCAGTGGCTTCCTGATCTGACACCTATGAGCAAAAAAAGAAACAAAAAAAAAACAGACAAAAAACAACAACAACTTACAACAACAAAAACGAAGTAGATGCAGTAGACTCCGAACTCAGTCTGGCGCATGCGTCCTCGACGTCCCTGCTATCTAGAAATTCTTTTAGCTCATCTACTATTGGCCTTCTCTGCTAACCTCCCGAAGGGGCACTCAATAAAGTTTTATACGGGGAGTCTCCGCCCGGACGTTCAAACCTTTACCCATTAACGTACTAATTTTTATCAAAATGGCACTCCTTTCATGTACCAAGAGCAAACCTTTCTTATACCTTTCTTATACCCTTTCTTATACCTCAAGGATAAGCCAAAACAATAGAATTTTCTAATGATCTCTACATTACTCAAAGGCTCCAAGCTTTTATGTGTCTGGCGTTGTCATTTCTGCCGAAATATTGGCACCTTCTCTTTCACTTTGCAGCAGATTTTGTGACCCTTTCATAGTCTCTTTTCAGATCTTCCCTACCCATTCGTATACTTTGAGTTTAAAAAAGGAACCCCTTTCGGGTCGAGGCCCCCCCTTCCGTATCGCTAACTCTAGGGAATATCCCCACCCGGGGGGGGGAAGCTAATTCCATTTATCTCGAACAACTTTTGCGTGTTTGACAATAGAGGGAGACCGATTTGTCTGCCAGATTTGTCGGCCGTGATAATTCGAGAAGCGAATCGGTTTATGTACAGCGCAAGCACCGCACATGCATTTTTTTATGGTCAAAACTTTTTTATAGAACGTTTTGGGAAACAAATGGTAGGTGTTAGATAGTTAGTTTGTTTTCAACTAACACACCGCAGATATAATTTGTTTTGCGCCAATACTTTTGCAGGTTACGTATTCGTTCTTAAAATCGAGCCCGACACGCGAAAATCTGTGAAGCGGTCACAGATTTTTCTGAATCAGCCGACTGGTTGGATTGGAGTCGCGCGCGCATCGGATCGCCATTCACACGCACCGATTCGCACCCCGATTTGTCGTGGCCGACGAATCAGCCCGACAAATCGCAGCGTGTAAATTAGCCTTCACGGATACAGCTGGGAATTTTTATTTACGATTGCCGACTGCAATGACGTTTCTTCAGGTTGTTCAGCTTACCTGAGATTTCAAAATATTTCTTATTTCTTAAAATTCTCTCATAAGATTTCTTTTAAAACCGGTCAGTCATGAAATTGACTCGTGATTATCCTTCATGCTACAGTAAGTCCAGTAAAACGTCTTGAGAAAAAGGTTTTTACTGGGTCATTAAGTGAGACCGAAATATAGCGAAGCTTGGCCGATGTTTTCAATTGCGTTTCCGGAGTCCACGTTTCCCTTGCATTGTCCAGCGGAACGGACGCGGGTACACCTTCCTATGTTCACGTATCGCTAATCGTCATATATTAACATAAAAAAGAACAAAGGAAAATAAAAATTGAACCAGGGATAAAATTGAACTACAACATAGACAATCACTGGAAAAGTTGAAAATTTACATAGTATGTAAAAAACATGTAAATAACATGTAAATCGTCAAAAAGATACTGTAAATGATAATTTCCATACTTTTTACCCATTTACATGTTTTGAGATATTCCTGTAAAAAACATGTAAATATTTTAAGTGAAACATGTAAATTATGAAGGCGATCCTGTAAATTTCTCAAACCAAGGGACATAAACCATGTAAATAGCATGTAAATCGACTAAAGGTTACCTGTAAATAACATGTAAATGGTTTTAAGGAGCCTGTAAATTTCATGCAAATCGAATGAAGGAGCCTATAAATATCATGTAAATCGAATAAAGGGGCCTGTAAATTTTCATGTAAATCGAATAAAGGAGCCTGTAAATATCATGTAAATCGAATAAAGGAGGCTGTAAATATCATGTAATTCGAATAAAGGAGTCTGTAAATATCATGTAAATCGAATGAAGGAGCCTGTAAATACCATGTAAATGGAATAAAGGGGCCTGTAAATTTTCATGTAAATCGAATAAAGGAGCCTGTAAATATCATGTAAATGGAATAAAGGAGCCTGTAAATTTTAATGTAAATGAAATAAAGGAGCCTGTAAATACCATGTAAATCGACAAAAGGAGCCCGTAAATCGAATAAAGGAGCCTGTAAATTTTCATGTAAATCAAATAAAGGAGCCTGTAAATACCATGTAAATCGAATAAAGGAGCCTGTAAATCGAATAAAGGAGCCTGTAAATCGAATAAAGGAGCCTGTAAATATCATGTAAATCAAATTAAGGAGCCTGTAAATTTTCATGTAAATCGAATAAAGGAGCCTGTAAAAACCATGTAAATCGAATAAAGGAGCCTGTAAATTTTCATGTAAATCAAATAAAGGAGCCTGTAAATACCATGTAAATCGAATAAAGGAGCCTGTAAATATCATGTAAATCAAATTAAGGAGCCTGTAAATTTTCATGTAAATCGAATAAAGGAGCCTGTAAATACCATGTAAATCGAATAAAGGAGCCTGTAAATCGAATAAAAAAGCCTGTAAATTTTCATGTAAATCAAATAAAGGAGCCTGTAAATACCATGTAAATCGAATAAAGGAGCCTGTAAATCGCATAAAGGAGCCTGTAAATATCATGTAAATCAAATAAAGGAGCCTGTAAATTTTCATGTAAATCGAATAAAGGAGCCTGTAAAAACCATGTAAATCCAATAAAGGAGCCTGTAAATATCGTGTAAATCAAATTAAGGAGCCTGTAAATATCATGTAAATCGAATAAAGGAGCCTGTAAATTTTCATGTAAATCGAATAAAGGAGCCTGTAAATACTATGCAAATCGAATAAAGGGGCCTGTAAATTTTCATGTAAATCAAATAAAGGAGCCTGTAAATACCATGTAAATCAAATAAAGGAGCCTGTAAATACCATGTAAATCGAATAAAGGAGCCTGTAAATTTTCATGTAAATCAAACAAAGGAGCCTGTAAATACCATGTAAATCGAATAAAGGAGCCTGTAAATGGAATAAAGGAGCCTGTAAATTTTCATGTAAATCAAATAAAGGAGCCTGTAAATACCATGTAAATCGAATAAAGGAGCCTGTAAATATCATGTAAATCAAATTAAGGAGCCTGTAAATTTTCATGTAAATAGAATAAAGGAGCCTGTAAAAACCATGTAAATCGAATAAAGGAGCCTGTAAATATCATGTAAGTCGAATAAAGGAGCCTGTAAATTTTCATGTAAATCGAATAAAGGAGCCTGTAAATATCATGTAAGTCGAATAAAGGAGCCTGTAAATTTTCATGTAAATCGAATAAAGGAGCCTGTCAATACAATGTAAATCGAATAAAGGAGCCTGTAAAAAGCATGTAAATCGAATAAAGGAGCCTGCAAATACCATGTAAATTGAAAAAGGACGACTACATTGTAGACCATGTAGTGAGATGACAGACAAAAAGCCTTTTCTGTAATCTTTATTGTTGAAGAAATAACGTGTTGAACTATTCCACCATAGAAAACCTAAAAACCAGACCTTCTCAGTAGGTTTGCATCAACACACTGGTCTACAACCACTACACTGTATGAATTCATAACAGGCATGGATACATGCCTTCAAAAAGGGCTTTTAAAAATAGACATTTAAGAAAAGTAATGCAAAAATAATGCAGGCACATTGGTTACACCAACAAGCACCAGCAGCATCACCTAAGCTAATGAATCTACATCTGTGTGATTGATACCGCTTATGGGTATCAAAAAGTGACGACATTAAAAATACACTGTAGTAATCCTTGTGATGCCCTTGGCTATTTATATTGCTTACGCCATTGCATGTATATTATTTTGTTTTTGTTTTGGGATTCGCTTTGTATCTTGAGACCTGTGGAAATAACAAAAAAAATGCAAACAGTAAGCAAGTAAAAGGCAACTTTGTTGTAATAATCTGAGTTTAACTTAAGAACAGCTTTAGACATTTCGGTTCAAGTTTCATATAGCTCTTTCATTCCCTACCCTAGCTAAGAATGCAACATCTTTACTTTGACTAATATTTTGAAGATATAAGGGTGTATCCCCATGCATGTGCTATTCATCAGGTACATCTACATGTACCAACCACAGCCGGAGAAGATAATATGTATACTAACACTTAACTAAATTGAAAATAATGGAAGCGTTAAAAAGTGACCCCATATGAGGTTCTGGGCTATATATGTGTATTGTTGGCAAATGACAATATTTTTATCACTACCTTGTAAGACAATGTACAGGATGAAAAGTAGCATAGACTCCTAACATGCATAGGAGTGTAACAATAGATTGAACTATCAATGCATTGCGATTGGAGTGTTCCGATAGCGACGCATTGATCGCAAAATTCAACTATCGATGACAATCGTGACAGTTTAGTTAATTATCGATAGTTAAGACAGTTTTCAAATGATGTCCTGTAGTTCTTTTCCCTTCATTGAAAAATGCCTCTATTGTTCTCTGCTGTACGTTATGTCCATTGTTTTGAAACCAAGTAACAATATTACTTTGTTTTCATTAAAAAAGACTTCATTTGTCTCCAGGGTCTTGTCTGTGTGCAAAATGGTGGTTCGAATATTATCTCTTCCCCACCCCCTTCTTGGCGAATTGACCGTCACTTTGACAACAAGCATGGCAGTCTCGAAGGCTCATATAGCCAGTCTTTTGAAATCGTACAAAACAAAAAAGGAAAGGCAAGCACATGAGAGCACTTCGGGTTTATAAAAGAAAATAATGGTTCAGAGTTGCATGTACATGTAACTCGTGTCCCAGTAGACTGGTACTAAAATATAGTGGTAATACAACAAATCTGACCCACCATATGTGACAAACATGTTGATAGGTTAATTTTTCTTAAGGACGGTGCCTCCTAATTAATACAGATGTATTTTTTGCAAAGGTTATGACTATGGGGAAAAGGTGGATCTTAGCAAGGGTTATTGGAAGACCTTGCTAAGATCTGCTGTTTCCACATAGTCTTAAACCACACAAAAAATTTGATATAAGGGGGCAAATTCCTTAAAAAACCTGAATGGTAATGCATCCATGACTACTGTCACGAATATACATTTCATAGTCTATCTCTATCTTATGCAATTGAAAGAGCGAATGTATTTGCTGTATGTAGTGTAGTTTGTTGAAGTTGTAGTCACTGTAGTAAGTGTAGTCATGTGTAGTCAGTGTAGTTGGTGTAGTCAGTGTAGTCGTGTGTAGTCGGTGTAGTCAGTGTAGTCGATGTAGTCAGTGTAGTCGGTGTGGCCGGTGTAGTCGGTGTAGTCAGTGTAGTCGGTGTAGTCAGTGTAGTTGGTGTAGTCAGTGTAGTCGTGTGTAGTCGGTGTAGTCAGTGTAGTCGATGTAGTCAGTGTAGTCGGTGTGGCCGGTGTAGTCAGTGTGGCCGGTGTAGTCGGTGTAGTCAGCGTAGTCCGTGTAGTCGGTGTAGTCGGTGTAGTCAGTGTAGTCAGTGTAGTCAGCGTAGTCAGGTGTAGTCAGCGTAGTCAGTGTAATCAGCGTAGTCGGTGTAGTCAGTGTAGTCGGTGTAGTCAGCGTAGTCGGTGTAGTCAGTGTAGTCAGTGTAGTCAGCGTAGTCAGTGTAGTCGGTGTAGTCAGCGTAGCCGGTGTAGTCAGTGTAGTCAGTGTACTAGTCAGCGTAGTCAGAGTAGTCGGTGTAGTCAGTGTAGTCGGTGTGGCTGGTGTAGTCGGTGTGGCTGGTGTAGTCGGTGTAGTCAGCGTAGTCCGTGTAGTCGGTATAGTCAGTGTAGTCGGTGTAGTCAGTGTAGTCGGTGTACTAGTCAGCGTAGTCAGTGTAGTCGGTGTAGTCAGTGTAGTCGGTGTAGTCGGTGTAGTCAGTGTAGTCAGCGTAGTCGGTGTAGTCAGCGTAGTCAGTGTAGTCGGTGTAGTCAGTGTAGTCGGTGTAGTCAGCGTAGCCGGTGTAGTCAGTGTAGTCGGTGTACTAGTCAGCGTAGTCAGAGTAGTCGGTGTAGTCAGCTGGTACAGTGGGTGTAGTCAGTGTAGTCACGACAACACTGACCACCCCAACTACACTGACTAATTAAATGTAAAGAAGATCCTCGCAGTTATTAACGCAACTTATGCAGTTGCGAAAAGAAATCCTGAAAAAATCAGGCTTGCCGGGATTCGAACCCTGACCTCTGCGATACCGGTGCAGCGCTCTAACCAATTGAGCTAACAAGCCAACTGGGAGCTGGTCATTAAATTGGTTCGTAATATACCCGGGAAAGATGAAGATGACTTTTTACACTGACTAAATTAACTACATAGACTACAATGACTACACCTTTAACACCAACTATACTGACTACACCGACTACACGAACTACAGTGACTACACTGACTACACGAACTACACCGACTATGCTCACTACACTGACTTCACCTACTTATATGGACAGTGATTAGATTTGTTATATTCGAGACGGTAGTCATGGATTTATTACCCTGAATATCCTGAGATGCGCAGAATGTATGCGCAGTAACAAAACAAGACACCGTCCTTGAGAAGAATTGGAAGCCTTAACCAGAAAGATGTTAACTGGTGCCACTACTGTACTGCAAATTCACTATTCAGTTGTTCCTGTTTTGTCAAGAATAACAAGAATAACTGTCAAACCTCGACTGAATAAAGACAGCTAGAAGTGAGATGTTGTTTATTTGTTAAGCCTTTCTTTTTGGCCTACTGCCATAACCAGTATATTAAATTTGTAATAAATACACAAATGCAATTGTTTTGGATCATTAATATTAACATAAGGAGATTTAAGAAACACAAGAATGATTTCAACAGCTAAGAAAGTGCTCATATCGAAGCAGCTGAGATTCAAGTACAGTTCTAGTGTAGCCCAACAAACTTTTTAACTTCACTTTGCAATTACATGTAATGTAATATGTACCTGCTGGCTGTGGTTGGTCCAAATTAAAGTAACTTAAGCTGGAAAGCCTATGGCATGGGGCATGTATGGGGGACACACACATATAATTTGTCATCTTCATCATCTCTTTTTCTCTATCAGTGCATTACATTATATGTAAAATACTATTAAATAATTTGTGACATGACCACAAAAGGGGAATTCTCCCTCCCAAACCACAAGATTGGGCAAGCAATGGTGTCTGATTCATCTGCATTTGGGAGTCAAACTGTCATCCTTATTTTCCATCTTTTTTGTTATCTTTACTCACCCTGAAACTGTTCCTTTTGCCCCTAAGTATCAAATGGAATCACACCTACAAATACCAAAAAAAAAATCATACCAGTCAGTCAATCTAGAATATTATATTAGGTTACCACACATTTTCAAGTGAGGATCCTGGGGGGAAGCGGGGTACTGCCTATTTATGGTTTTACGGGGAGGCTTTGGCCAAAGGTGGTGACTTTTTTTAAGCTCACAGTTTACTAAAGGGTAGGAAAAAATTGTCATTTTAGTATAAGAAAAGGTTACAAAATCAACTGAAAAGTGGACAAGATGGTGGCTTAAAGAAAAGTTTGGGAAAGGGTGCCAAATTTCTGTAGAAATGACAACACGAAACACATAAAAGCTTGCAAAAGAAAATTCTATGGCTTTGGTTTATCCTTGAGGTATAGCAAAAGGGTGCAAATTTTGCTCTCGGTACCATTTTGGTAAAAATATATTATTAGTATATTAAAAGGGAAGGGTTTGAACCTCCAGACAGAGACTCTCCGTATGAAACTTTATTGAGTACCCCCCCCCCCCCCGCAAGGGTGAGGATGCACCCAATCCGTACTCTTCTTATACAAATTTATCTGGGTTCAGCCAAAAGGTGTAATGAACTTTTATGTGTTATATAGAAAGAGAAGAAAATTATCGACTTACTGGTGAGCTGTTATGTTTTGAAGCAAAAGTGAATCACAAGGAAGTGTACAGTTTGCTGAGCATACACCCTTCACGGTGGGGCCAAACCACCCCCCAAATGGGTCATGAAATGTCCCGTTTTTTGGTTAATTTTTAATAATTTTGTTACTTTTCATCATTTCTTTACCAAACTTGGTAATTTGATATGGGTCTTTGTGCCAAACAATTTGACATGAATGGTGATGCCAAATGTCAAATTATGACGTCATAAATGGTGACGTCATATTATTCTCTAAAATAAAATTTTAGAATTTGTAAATTTTTTCTAGTGTTTTAGAAAGAACACGTCAAGAGGAGTTGAATGCTGAAAACAGTTTGTCGATGTGACAAATAATGGATGAGATATGGCATTTTAGATTTTGAAAATTTCACAGTCTCAAAATAGGGTCCCCCCCTTGTGTAATACGCTTGAATTTAAGTGTTGTTTTGTTGCGTCAACGACACCATTTAAGTTGCAGATAAGATGTCTTAAATGACGGAAGCTAAATGAAAAAGAAAAACTCGGAAAAAATTTTTCCTGCCAGAGCTAGAGCCCCCAAACCAGTTTTGTGACGTAATTAAGTGTCACGTGATCAATTATGCACTTGCTAATATTATCGTTTTCAAGCCAAAAACTTAAAATCTAAAATGATACGATTTTTTGGAACAACAAGAAGTCCATTTTACCAGATTATTAGCTTGCATGGAAAAAAACTGTACAAAAAAGATCAACAGGGTTGTTTTTAGAAGAAAAGTATGGTTCCGGGGGGGACACTTTAAATGTCTTTAAATTGCCATAACTCAAGATACGTTTGTCTTAGCGAGGTACGGTTTTCAGCATTTTACTCCCCTTGCCAAGTTCTTTCAGATGACATAACTTTTTATTTCAAATTTGAAATTTTCAGTTAACTCGTTTTGTGACGTCAGCCATTATGACGTCACAATTTGGCCTTTTTAGTCATTCTCATACTTAAAATAAATTGGGCGACAACCCAAGGTTTTTTGCCAAGTTTGGAAAAGAAATATGAAAAAGAAGCAAAATTAGTCTAAATGACCCATTTGGGGGGTGGTTTGGCCCCACCGTGTTACACTAAAAATTTTCTACCTGGCTACCTGGGATCCCAGCATTGCCTTACCAGGATCCCAGCTAACTGGACTAAGATTTTCTTATGTAACTGCAAAGTGTGTGAGGTGTGTTTATGCCAGGATCTCTGCAAACTGAGCCAGCATGGCTAACCAGGCCAGTTTGGCTCATTGGCCTCTTAAGGCCCAGTAATACGAGCAACATTTTCGTAAAACAATGTTGCATTGCAAGTTGAGATTGTTTCTTACACATATTAACACCTTTTTGCGCAACAAATTTGTTGCTTCTACTTTTTGCAACATGAAAATTTATTATGTGCAGAGGTGGTAATACGTGCAACAAACAATCTCAACTTGCAACACAACATTGTTGCGAGGAAGGTTGCACAAAAATGTTGCCGTATTACTGGACCTTAAGAGGCCAATGAGCCAAACTGGCCTGCTTAGCCATGCTGGCTCAGTTTGCGGAGATCCTGGCATAAACACACCGAAGCATACCGTGTTATTCCTCAGGGCTATGATTAACATGTGACTAATAAAACCATGAACAGTAAGAATTATCTTGGAATGTTCATTGTGCCATGACTGACCAATCAGGTGTGAAATCAATGCAAACCACAATTTCTTGTATCTGATTGGTTTTCTTTCCCAACATTATAACAGTCCAAAAATAATTCAAGTATTCAGGGTTTTCATAGTTTTACTGTATTAAGAGCCATAATGCCTAACATGTGTTACGGCGGAGTATAGATCAGTGTTATGGATGAACTTATCTTTTGTTGCTATTAATAATTATTTACTCAAAAAGCAATTGGGTTTCTTTATATGCATATGAACATGTGACTAATAGCTAATTGACAGCCCTTAATTGAAAAGCAAAGTTATCTAAGTAGCCAATGTTGCCCAAAGCCAAAGGGAACTTGGAGAGAAAGCAAACGGCAATTCTGCAGGAATGGGGATTAATGATTATGGAATTCAGAGGACATGGGGGCAAAGTTCTGTCCATGAATTGAAAGTTTAAATCTGAAAAGGTTTTTACAATAACTTACGTGTTACACAACTATTAAAGAACATTTTTTAAGTTAAATGCAAGACACAAGCATCGAATCAAGACAATTAATTCAATTCAATGACCCTCTATTTAAATAATACTAAGTCTTCGTGGATTGAGCGGACCGCGTGAGAAATATAACTGAATACAAACATTTACCAACCAAGAGTAAAAAAAACATACCTGAAATGATGTACGAGCCATAGACGAAGGAAAAGTGGTTCTTCCATATTATTTGCATTGAAATTCCATCAGATTGCAAGCCGTTTGCACGTTGGTTCGTCCTATACTAGCTCGCTTGACCGTTAAAAAGATTGTGCTGCCTTCCCGAATGAGCACGAATTGTGGTCAGCGGACGTTTACTACTTAGTGTACACGAACGCTAAAAATAACATGCCCTGAAAAAACAGCGTTTTTGCAGTTCTGTGTTGTTTTCACGTAATTAGAGATTTTCCATGAAAATGCTAACTAAATTCGCTGAGCAAACGGTCGATTATTTAACTTGGTGAGGTTAGTTCGCATCGCAATGTACCAGCAGAGGCCAGTAGAACGAAATTCAAAGGGTGTAGCACCTACGTTCGCATGAAATACCTCTGACAAACAGGTTTTAGTGGAAATTCAAAAGGAAAAAACCGTACTTAAAGAGATTCTCGTCTGTGTGTTAAAACAAAACAAAAAAAAAAAACGAATAATGTAGACTCCTGATCGCGAGAAGGGCTAGTTTTGCAGCGTTTTTGTATCACGCTCAATTTCTTTTGTTTCAGTGCTTATCCACAATCCTCTTCTAAGCAGTACCGGTACCGGGCAATGTTTTTGTTACGCCCACTTCAAACTGGCGGCCGAAAAACGTTTTTAAAGGAAAACAATCTGTCTTCAAAATTCACAGATTGGTTGGATTTAAATCAATTCTCTGTTGCTTCTCTCAACTGGCACTACCGAAATGTTAGTTTTTAATAATTAACCAAATATTCGTCTACACACAAACTGCGACTTGTTGCTGAAGCCAAACAGTAAAACAGTGCTTAATTTTAAACATGTGAATAGGTTGTTCAAGATAATGAAAAACGCAGATGTCCCCCATCTTGAAGTGGGTGTTAAAAACTTAGCTTTGGGTGATGGGAGGGGGGGTGGGGAGGAACCCCTAAAATCTCGGTGGGCGATGTGCAGCAAATGTCTTGAAACAATTACACTATTTCGGAGCACAATATGTGATTTTTTTCTACCCTGTTTCAGGCCTGACCCAAAATCTAACGCCCCTTATCAAAACTGCCCCAAAAAGGATCACAACTACCTAGGAACTGCTTCAATTTACGTAAAACGTTTGAGAAGGGCTTCAAATTCTCTATATTAATCAAAAGACCATTATCAAGGGATGAAAATAGTTAAAAGTAGCTTCGTCTAAAGACCATACCCAATTCCAGACCATAACTCGAAAACTTTACCCTAATTCAGACCAAAACGACACAAAATCATTACCTTTGAGGCCGCCCACTCCTATCTGGCTTTTATGTAGAAGGTCTTTGCAGTCTCCCTTTTTGATTTTCATGTCGTTTACAAGGTTTAGGCAATCTCTCTGTTTTACTTTCTTTCTACAATCTCCCTTTTTTACATTTGTGGGGAGCAAGGTTGGTGTAGCGGTGGGAGCACTTGCCTCCCACCTCTGTGACCCGGGTTCGGTTCCAGTGGTTGGCACGTGGGTTGAGTTTGTTGTTGGTTCTGTCCTTGCTCCGAGGGGTTTTTTTTAGAGTTCTCCAAATTTTTTTCCCTCCACAAAAACCAACACTTCCAAATTCCAATTCAACCTGGACGACAAGTGTTTGCACATGATGTTTGGTCCTCACACTACGACGCTAAATTTGGTTTACCTTTTTTTTTTACTTCATATGTTAGATACATATTCTTGAATGTATCCCTTTTCCAATTTACACGCTATTTGCATTGTCTGGCCAGTCTCCCTTTTTCCATTTACATGATTTTTACAGGATTTGGGCCACCAAATTTACATGTGATTTACAGGGTATAGAACAGCCCCATATTTCTCATTTACATGTTCTTTACATGTTTTGTTTAAACAATTTACAGGATATTTACAAAGAAGATACTGTAAATTTGTTCCCCTAAATTTACATGTTATTTACATGGTTCTTAAAGTTATAAGGGTTAAAGGGGACCACGTAAATCCATTTTTACAACAAATTTACAGCTTCTCCTTAACATGTAAAAAAGCATGCAAATTCAATTTACAAAATGCCAACATGTAAATGTAAATTTACAAAACATGTAAATTAGGATTTGCATGTTGTAAACTACGATTTACATGTGCATGTAAATTTTCAACTTTTCCAGTGAGGCGAAAACGCAGAAAACGATACACTTTTCACTGACGTTTACAAACGGAAATGCACCTGAGTGGACGAAAATATTTTGCTAGGTTTCTGGACCTCTGAAAACGAAGACTTTTGAAAAGGAATTAACGTGGACAGGACCTCAGGGTCCAATTACGTGGCGAATTTCAGAACGGCTAGCGTAACTGAGACTTCAGCCTGGCTTCTTGAACTAATCCTTTTGAAAAGACGTTTGCTATTTAGATGATTATCAAGACTGTTTAGCCTGGTTAACTGGGCTGGACCTTTCTGTGGGTGAAGTGGATTAAAAAAGTTTATGTTTTGCAGTTGAAGTTTTAATTTTACAAACAAAAATCAATTTGAAACGCAAGCGAGTGGTCTAACACGCATGCCTGCAACAAATAAAATTCACTAGCTGGTACCATGCAACAGAAAATTTTTGGCTGGAAAAGGCCCCTGCTTATCGACTATTCTGTCTGTTTTCATTGATTGGTCAGCTAAGAAAGCGATGGTTTGAAAACTGAACAGAAAAAAAATGCATAAGCCGTTGAAATTAGCCACACATCAACAGCCATAGCGCGGTGTTTGCTAAATGCTGAGAGAAACGTGCGACTTTTCTGCAAATTCTCCAAAGTGGATCTTTCCCATTTAAAACCAAGTTGGGAACATCCTTGCCAGCAAAGTAAAGAAATAGAGGATATTACACGGCGGCGCGAAGATATGAATTTTATTTTCTAGTGGTAAAAACAATATCTTACGAACGAGCTCAGCGAGTAAAATGTTTTTTTTACCACGAGAAAATAAAATTTCTATCTTCAAGCCATCGTGTAATTTTCTTTTTATTCTATAGAGAAGAGCATTTTTGCACAAACAACAGTGAAAAAGCGGGAAATGACGTCATCGATATCCTCACTAGTGAGGATATGGAAAATACGCCACTCGAGTCCCGGATGTAGTTTCGTATGAACTTTACAAGTGGTCTATTTTCCACTAAAACGCTCTTGTCTATATAATAAATGTTGTACATGTGATTTTTCCGTGATGGGTGGAAAACAGTTCTCTCGTTCGCGTGTTATATATAATATAGATTGCATGTGATCAAACGTGAAGTTGACCATGGATGATGATAATAATAATAATAATAATAATAATAATAATAATAATAATCACCCTGATCTCTGCGATACCGGTGCAGCGCTCTAACCAATTGAGCTAACAAGCCAACTGGGAGCTGGTCATTAAATTGGTTCGTAATATACCCGGGAAAGATGAAGATGAAAATTATGAATATATGAAATTCATATATTTGAACTGCGGAATGAAGAAATAAATGTAAGGAAGATCCTCGCAGTTATTAACGCAACTTATGCAGTTGCATAAGTATCGCAGAGGTCAGGGTTCGAATCCCGGCAAGCCTGATTTTTCAGGCTTTTTTTTCGCAACTGCATAAGTTGCGTTAATAACTGGGAGGATCTTCTTTACATTTATTTCTTCATTCCGCAGTTCAAATATATGAATTTCATATATTCATAATTTGACACACACACACACACACACACACACACACACACACACACACACACACACACACACACACACACACATATATATATTTATTAAAAACTGGACTAGGTATATTGGATTTCTAGCATTTTGATTGGCTGAACGGAGCTAGGCTATCAGCTCATATACCTGCTGCGACCAAATATGGTCAATGAACATTCAACAAGAAAGTGAGCTGAAAGATTTTTCCTCGCGAGCAACCCGGCGAGAAAAATGGACGAGAAAATTCACTTGGCAGCGAATTTAAATTAAGCAGAAATTCCAACAGCGTCACCAACAAGCATCACCAACAGCGTTGTCTAACACAAGTCAAAATTGTTAGAATAAACTGTGCAGAAATAGAAATTTAAGCATTAAGCGTTGCGTTTACAATTAATTTCTTTCATCGATCGTCACGTCGACAACTGAAATTGGAGCTTTCCACTTCAAAATATCAAGACAAGACATAAATTGAAACATAGTGAAATAGGGCAGGAACATTTAATAAAAACTATCATACATTCAAGGTGAGTCGGTGCGAAAATCATGAAGCAGTCTAAACAAGTACTAACAAAAATGCAGTTGCAAACTACCAAGAAAGAAGGGCGAGATTTTCTTTCGGCTTTAACACGCAAAATTGACACTGGTTTACCTGCACTCGTTGTAGCTCTGTGTTCCAACAGGTCCAAATGCTCAGATAGAAATCGGATGCCGTGTAAACTGAGTTGAATCGCTTTTCCAGTTGTTTGAATGTTGTTTTTACCATTCTGTCCACAACCTCTAAACCGAGAACAACTGCATTTTGCGCTTTGCGTTTAACAAACTATGATGATGAATTCTGTTCCTCGCTACAGTCATCTTGCTTCTGAGCTGCATAGAAATTATCTCTTCAAGTTCAAATTTGTTCTGTCTTCAGTTCGATCAAACACGCACATGATGGCTCCGTTGTTCGAACAGATTACAAACTTGTTCAATTTCAACTCCAGCAGCTAATATGGTGAAATTGTAAAGCTTCAATCCGCTTTGAAAGATGATTACAACAATGTTTCAGGAAAAATCGTTCTTACAAGGTGTTCTCTGATTGGCTCGATGAAACAATGGGACTAGAGACTAAATATGGCGGATAGTGGAATCGGCGGTGTTTTGCTCCACCAAACAGAATACGGATTTTTTTTTTTCGTTCTAGAAGTGAACGAAGTGGATAGAAAAAGTAAGTTTTCTTATGTTTCAATTTCACTTCGGTTTCACTGGTTAGGGCTTCGCACACACTAGTTTTACGCCGTCTCTGTACCTGATATTTAGAGCTGTGTAAACTATATAGTCGATGTTTGTTTGGAGTTAGGCTTAACATGCTCTGACTATGTTAACTTATATATAAAAAAAATTTACAAAATCCATCACTGCAAACCTCTGGGATTATTAGATATTAGTGTCTGAGGTCGAGTAAATAATTTTTGACGTCGGGCATTAGTTTTTTAAAATCATTTCTCGTTTTCTAAAATATCCCGCGCAGTCAGAAATTCTTACCGTATTTCCACGAAAATTTTCAGTCAAACCTCCTATAGTGAGAGTACATAATCTCTGTCTGGAAAAATTAAGCGATAACAATAACAACAATTTATTATTTCTTACTATTGTTTTTTTTTTAATTTTCCCAGCGTGGCAACAACATGACAATCTAAAAAAGGTCGCTTCCTTCCCTATGAGTCTGTAGTAAGCTTACCTTTTATGTACATTTTGGAACAGAACAATGAGTCAAAATTACTTTCAGCTTCCTTTAAGTTATCAGATTTATATCTGAAGTGATAATGCGATTACATTTTAACTTGACATGTTTGTTTCAATCAGATGTCACTTTTTAAATACTAACCTGCGATCAGGCGGTTTTTTTTTTTTTTACAAAATTTCCACAAGAAAGACTGAATTTCCCATGAAGACTTTAGTTTACCCGTACGAAAATTTATGGCCTGACACAAGCGAAATTCCAGCCAGACAAATGTCCCGCTAAACAGAGAGAATTCAGCGAGAAAAAACTCAGCGAAAATTAGGCTGACACGAGCGGGAAAAATGAACGAGAATGGAACGAGACATTTGTACCGCCGCGAAATTGGAGCACCTTTATGAGCGGTAATCTGGCGAGATTCAGGCCCGATTCACGGTAGGAAAAATCCCGCTGGCGAGCGAGACGACAACAGCGGTTTTAATGGTTAATTCGAGTAGCTCTATATCTCTATATATGACTAGTACAACGAACAACAATTTCAAAATACACGTGTTAGGTTTATTTTGTAACCTTTGTACACGATAAAATTGCATTAGTGGTGTAAGACGCTAAACTAGCACACGTTGTAATAAAGGTAAGACCTACAACATTTTTTATAGCTAGGCAAAGGTTAACCTCGACTTGATATTCTTACGGTACGGAGCTCGAAGGAAACTACAATTATTTCTCATGATCAATGTCGAACTCGGCAGTATAAAATGTAGATAATCATGTGCCACTGATAATTATAATTTTCAAGGACACTTTGCTCACCTCGGTATATGTGGTCAGTTCTTCCATATTCTTTCCCTTGTGGAAAGAGTGACTTCAATTTGCAGCAATTTGCAGCAGATCAAAGAACCTAAATTTATCGTGGCGAACATTATCCTTTGGAGCCAATCCGACAGAGCAGACATTTACAAAACGGCTTCAGATCTTCGCTCCAGGAAAGGAAAACATTAAAATCGTTTCCCAACTGAACTGCATAAGTACTTCACGCTAAAACTGTCCGCGCTTTTCTACGTTGTAAGTCAAATTACCAACGGTCGAGAATGTTTTCACGTCAATTTTGTAGTGCGATCGGGCAGGATAATAAGAAAACAATTGTTTCACAAAAGTTGGCCAATTACATTTACGCCTCAGCTGTCCCATGGGAACTTTGCGATAAAATCCGACGCATGCCTGTCACGAAATCTGGAGTAATGGTGCTTTATTCGCTTAGTCTCCTTCGCAGCCGCTCGGGCCGGAGTCACGCAACGCTCCCCGTCCCCAAGCGGCTGCTTCAAACCGACATACATTCCTTTCTCGGAATAAACCAATCACAGTGCAGCTTTCATTTTCTTGCGGAGGTTCGCGCCAGAAATGTTCACCAATCACCTGCCTCCTTTTATTCGCTAAGTGACCGAGTTCTTTAAGTAGCAAATGGAGAATCGTGAAGACTGGCGTTCAGTCTTGTAGCGGGCTTGTAGCCAAAAAAATTCAGTACACCGGCTTTAAATTCGCATCAGAAGTTAGCGATATCGAAGTTAGCGATATCGAAGTTAATTGAAGGGAAAAAGGTATTTTCATTACTCCGTGCTCCGTCACGCGTGAACAGTAATCTACGAGACTGGAGTGAGCATTTGAATGTTTCTTTGTAACGTCTGAGATTTGAATGAAACGTTGAAGATCCCTCTGGAAAACACTTTGAAAGTCTCGAGTTGACGGAAAAATAACTTCGCTACACGCATACTAGTAAGAAACCTAATATTGTTCGGATATGTAACATTTCAAATGAAATGATATTTTGTAGCTCTTTGTTTCCATAAATGTGGTAAAATTCTCACGGGAATTCCGAATCTCGGGAAAAATTACAAATCCCACGCGTTAACTTGAAAACTCTGTTCAAATTTCAAAAATCCTGTTCACGCGTGACGGAGCATGGCTGTAATTTGCCGATTGGCTTAGGAAAATCTCTTATATTTCAAGCTTTGCCTTTAGTCATCGACCATATAGAAAAACAACAAAGCCACTTTTGTGTTGTTGTGTCTCCATTGCAATTGCTTAGTCTAGTGGACGATCAAGTGGCGCATTTGAGAAGAAAAGAAGTAACGGCGGCGAGCATTAGCTCTTGTACTGAAAAGAAGGCGACATTGATTGAAAAGGTGAAGGTTTCTGTGGTCTTTGGCTTCCCAGAAGCATGGATCAAAATCGACCGTCGGAGAGCGATACTTGGAAATTCTGTTTATTCAAATAAATTATATGCTTTGGCCATCGACGAAGCCCACGCAATAAGATAATAATTAGACTAGCACACAAGTCGAGCTCAGAGGATTTTTTCGGAAGCACGCAGGACTTTGGAGAAAGTCTAGATAACAATAAGAAATACAACCGGCAGGATCGAAATTAACATGTGAAGTTTCAAAAGAACAAGGAGGCACTAACTGGCACATCTCCAATGCTGTTCGTCTCAGGATCGTTCTTCCCTTGCGAGTCTCTTTTCTCTCAGCTGCTCCCAATTTCTACAGGTACTGAGAAGTTCTTGTTTGATTTCTTGAAGTTTCTTCGCTGCCCTTTCATACTTCGTCAACAGCTGAAAACACTCTCGACAAACAAACAATTTGCTGTCCTCAGAGTATTTATTTACGTCGATTTCCAGTGACAATCGAATGATCCCAGCTAAATCAGCGGACGTTTTTTCATATATTAACCTTATTTTTACTTAGAGTAATGAATGAACAAATATAACACTTAGTGCTTTCCGCGATTTTCTTTGTAGTTCTTTTGATAACACGTCGCAAGCCGCTAAGGGTTTTTTCCGCGAAAGAAAACAGTAAGACGCCAAACTATGCTGTGATTGGTGCAGCGTATACAATAGCAAGATGCTGATTGGTCCAAGTAAAAATATCGCAAACAATGGGAAAGGAATGTATGTCGGTTTGAAGCAGCCGCTTGGGGACGGGGAGCGTTGCGTGACTCCGGCCCGAGCGGCTGCGAAGGAGACTATTATTCGCTGAAAATGTTCAGAATCTTCTACTTGGAAAATTATTTTTTCAGTGCATTGTCATAAAATAAAGCACACATATAACGGATAGCCGTTGGCACAAAAACGGACCGTAATATGAAACCAGTGAGACTGAATCGTTCCGGATCAGTCAGATAACTACAAAATCTAAGCTTACATTTGTAAATCGTGGTGAGTTTTCGTGGCTCGTGTTCAGTCTGTTATATGTTGTATTGAGAAAGATATAATGAAATAATGAATCCTAATTAATTTAAGGTTTGACTTCGTAAACAAAACACATTAGATGTTGGGCTTTTGTTACGTTTCTCACTAATTCAGGCTAGAGTTACGCCTGAATAAGACTTTGTCAAGCCAGACATTTTCGTACGGGAAGCACTCAGACCAGATATATAATCAACAAATTTCTCTTTATCTTTGTCTCGTTGATTCTGGCCGCATTCTCGCTCATAATACAGCCCGACAAATGTCTCGTTGAGTGTTACGTAGCTTTTCAATAATGATAAGTTCAGTCTCGTCCTGTCATGTTCAAATCTAGCCAAATTCCCGCTCGGACAGTAGCAAGACAAATGTCTCGTTCTCGTTGCAAAGCGAGACAAATTTCGTGTCTCGCTTTGTCCCGTTCCATTCTCGCCGCGAAAAAGGCTTTCTGGCCAGAATCGAGGCTGGATTCTTGCCGTGTCTGGCTGTAAATTTTCGTACGGGTATGTATGTTTGCTTTCTAACAATTAACAGCTACCAAAACCTTGATAGATGATTAAACGGTGAAATACTTTTGTAGGCAGCATATAGTTCTGGTCATTCCAAGATTCGATTTCAATCACAGCTAACTAAATCAGAACAGATGCATTACAATTGACACGTTACAATTGACATACAGTATAACCCGTACATGTGTAACTATTTACCTATATGCCAAAATACAAGAACAAATTAATTATGAACAACAAGCAAGCTACTTGAATCGTTACCTAGTCAGCAGTAATACTTCTACTGCTTTCTAACAGTACACACAAAACCCACACTTTCACAAAATATCAGTGTATGTAGCAGTTCACTTATGTTGCCTAAGACCTTTTGTTTACATGTGTAGTCAAAACCGGTATATTTTCATGCACAAAATAGTTGTAGACTGATATGTTGATGATTGTCCTCTTTAAATTCATGCTGCACAATTAAGTATCTTAACCTTAACTTGACTGTGCTGTAGTATCATCACATATAATCACTAACCATACATGTAACAGATAGAGTACAGAACTACAAGAAAATCATTGCCAGAATTTTGAGTGTATCCAAGGACGTAGTCTGCAGAATAATGGCTTTGTGTAAGTTAGAGATGTTTAGCACGACCATGCTAATATCCTGTTTTAATCCTTTAGTATTTTGTGAGAATAAAATTTTTTTTACTATAAAAACAGCCCGCTTAGTTAAGACAGACACCCCATTAATACGAAAACTTTCTACGGTCCCCCTGACTGCTCAGTATCCATATTACTGGTAACAGGGCTCGAGCATACACAAACCACAAGAACAAATAATGCTCAAAAATAAAAGTAACATCTAACGCCTGTGACGTGGATGTGGCCTTAGATCAGTAGCACAGTACATATGTACAAATGCATAACATGCTAATATGAAATTATTCAAAAGAACTTCAAAATCCATTTGAAATTATTTATATGCATAGAAAATGAACCTCTATGACTAGATGAAAAAAATTAGAATTCAATAAATATCCATGTTTTTTGGCAGATCTGTTAAGTTCAACATGTTGTTATTGTTTGTGTGAAGGGACAACGTTGTAGCTGTAAACATGGAAGAGATATTGCAATTCATATATGCCTAACATCGTTTGTACACCTGAACCATGCTACTAATCATTAGTCATCGCTGACAATGGCAAATCTGTGGAACCTGTCCCTTGAAATTTTTTGGCCACACTTTAAATGAAATTGAAGTGAATATTTCTGGGCTTTTACGATGGCCTCGTTTTGATAGAAATCCATCAGAAAATTGAACAGAAAGTGCAAGCCAAAATTTTGCGCACAGGTGCTCCTTAACCACCATTGATTTTTTCTGGCATTTTCGGATTCTCGGTGCTCGTGGCAAAACAGTTTGCCTGCTGGCAAAGGTCAATATTATGAAACAAGCACAAAGGAGACTTGTGTGGCTTGCTTGACGCATGGAAGCGGTCTTGAACCACAAACCTCCTTGTAGTTCCTGTGTATGGATGCATGTAGGGGGGGTCAACTTGACCAGCAATTATTTTTGTTTCGCCGGTTCTGTACTCCGCTGGTACAATTTCTGGAGAATTGTGGTCCTTTTAATAAACAAAATTAGGAAATTTTTCATGAGAGATAAAATCAAACCGAGAGTGCTTGTTATAATGATGGATATTCTACTGCTCTATATTTATTTAGTATGTATACCACAGAAAAATAAATCATGCTTTATGCTCCCGGTTACTTAAACTCCAGATAATATGCAACTGTTTACTGGCTGTGCATTTGCTATTTACTAAATGTCTGGTATACTAAAACAAGTTTTTACTCAGAGTTGGTTAATAGCACTGGGTAATAAAAATTTTCTTACCCTCAGTGTAGGGGTGGATTTAGGAGGGGTGGGTTGCAATGGTTATTTTGAAAAGACTTTTTAGTGGTTACCATAGTTAGAGTCAAATAGTCTAACACACAGGGACACAAAAATGTGTAAACTGATTTGCTGTTGTTTTAACTAAAAGTGAGAACACCCTGCACACCTCCTTCAGAAATTCTTTATCCACCCCTGTCACAGCTTCACATCTCAGTAGATTTCCATCACTATTCTCCCCCACTTACGGTAGATAAATAATATTATTGTTAATACATTTTAAATCACGTTTTTTTTTTATTCCAACTTACAGCAAGCAAGACTGATCAAAATTTCCTTACCCGTTTAATGGTCGTTGCATACTCTGGACGCTGAAAACAACCAGAAAATTCTCCCCACAGCGTGTTCGCCTTTTCAGGATCTCTGCACTCCAAATGTCTCACAAAACCACATGGGGAGTCATTTATGAGCAGAATTGGTTGGTACTTGACAGACAGGTAGAGATCTGCTGCATCACGAACAGACTCAGATAGTATTAATGTCTTGGACACCACAGTGCACTAGTGGAAGAAGTGACATTGAAAATATACATTATAAAGATTAGCTACTGAATTGTTGCCGAGTAACCTTTGATCGTGATGGCAATAAGTGCCTGGGGGGGGGGGGGGGAGGGGTACTCTAGATTTCAAGTGTTGGGAATAATCAAAGGATTTTTTTGAGTTTGAAATTTTCAATTCCGGGATCTTTTGGGTAGGAAAGTATGTCAAGTATTTTTTGGGGTGGCTTGACTTAAGTAGGGATCTTTCTGGGTAATCAAAACAATCTGAAGATTCGTGGTAGTGCCCATGTATCCCAGCTGCGTAGTTCTGCAAATAAAGTACAACCAAACTTGTTTTGCGGTAGTTTAATGATGGTGTTGCCTTACATTGCATCTGTTTCATAATGCCATTTATAGAATAGTCTGCAAAGTGTCCTGGGGTGTATCCAACAAGGCTTCAAATTATTCAATTGATTTCTCATCCATTATGTTTATTGCCCGGCTTTATCGTCACTGCAATTCCCTTTTGCTGTAGTGAATTCGTTTGCTTGTGACTTGTGGATTAAAAAGGTGAGGTTCACTCGGCATGGGATTTTGTGGGGGTTAATTTTTGGTCCTGCGATTTTTGGGGGAGTTTTCAGTGGAAGCCCTAGGGAGTTTTTTGGGTTTTGATTTTTGCCCCCATTCCATCATCCCTGACACTTGAAATCCAGAGTACCCCCTGGGAATACATTTAGGAGTAAGTGTAGGCCAATTTGGTATGTAATCATGTGAGAGGTTACAAAATCAGATGTCTGCTTAGCAGCAATCCAATGTGTCTAATCACGGATATGATTACTCACAATGGGAAAGTAGTTACCAGCTAATCATAATCATAATTAAAATACTGATGAAAAATAGCAGTATAACTATGTTATACTTTACACAAAAAAGCTCAAGTTTTTTTTCTGAGATTCAAAAAAAGGATGGACTCATTACATTGCAATGGCAACTGTTCTTGATAATTATTACTGTGTGAGTGACTCTTACTGTCCAATAACTTCAGCCACGATGTCTACTAATTAAGAGGCAATGTCCACTAAGACCGAGCGAAATCGAAAATATGTGGCACATGATGAAAAATCAAAATTCTCCGTTTTTCGCCCAGAGATACCTTATGGTAGCTCTAGAAACATGGTGGTATTTTTTGTTGAGAAACTATTTTAAACCTCCAAAAAATTAAAAAACCGTTACCGCACTACGTGTCTCTACAAACACCCCGAATAAACGCGAATCATACCTTCTCGTAAACTTCGCTCTGTTTAATTTGCGTCATGGAACAATCCTGTTTTGAGCTTAGAAATTTCCTTTTGAAGAGATTACAAGTAATTTGAGTCAAATTATTCTTTTGTGGATTAATTTTCAAGGTCATGGCAGGCTGCTGAAAACCACTAAAATTCGCTTGCTTTGAATTCTCAATTTGGCACAGTTTTTCAAGAGAAAGTTTCCGTCACCGGTAAAACACCGAATCACTTGAAATTCAGAATTATTGAAAGAGGAAATGCCGTTCTTAAACCAGGTTTAAAAATTAGTTCCGGGCTTTTTATCAGTGCCGAGTACAAACGCTCTCAAAATCCCGATAATTACAACATTAACACGTCAACAATTGGCACATACCTCCGACCAAATAACCGAAAATGTGGACATTTCTTCTAGTTTGGTTGGTATTCGGTTGTAATCCACAGCAGAATGGTAATGTCTAGCTCACCTGAATATGTTATTGTCTAAATATCAGGTTCTGTGCGTACTCTTTGATAGCGATCTTGGCGTCCGGGGTCAACAACATCACTGAAGCATCGCGTATTGGCAATCAACCCAATTGAGTTATTTCCATCCCGCCTCCTTTTGTTAAAATGAAGAACCTTCAGGAATAAATTGATTTTTCCTTATTTGAACTTCAAAAGAGTTTTCTCCTATAAGACGTCTTTTCTTGATCTGTATTCGTTGTAAACTTTCGAAACGATAATTTCTTGCCCAGAGCTTACAAGCCTGTTTATTTTGAGTCACGCAACAAAATATCACGCACTTGATTTTACCTGACGTCGGGTTTGACTTGGAGGGGGAAATGCACAGGAAACAAAAACAAAAAAAAAAACAAAACAAAACAAAAAACAACAACAACAAGCAAGCAAGCAAAAAACAAACAACCAAAAACAAAGCAATGAGAACTTTGAAAACCTGTGGACCCATGGACCGATTACCGTCAACTGCCGCTTATAAGCCCTGGGCTTATACAACTTTGTAAGGGGTTTTGGGTGGGCTTATAAACGGAAGGACTTATATCCGGGGAGGCTTATAAGTTTCGAAATGCGCCACAGCAGTGTTGATCGAAATACGTTTTTAATTTACCAGTTTTTAATTAACCTTTGAAACGTCACAATAAATCGAATTCATTTCAATTTTAATTTAACAACAAAATCAAAACTGTAACAACACGAACGTAACCGGAACGTAACAAAACAGAAGCTCAGAGTTCATCTTCGCAGTGTTCTGTGAGAGTGCTTAATATTAAGGAAACAGGGAAAACTAGAGGGCGACTTATATCCGGTGGAGCTTATACCGGTTGTATTTTTTTGTTTACAGGTTGATGGGCCTATAACCGGGGGGGGGGGGGCTTGTAAGCGGTTGGGCTTATAAGTGGCAGTTAACGGTGTTTATGTATTTATCAGTATCATTAGAGGCAGTGAAGCCTTGCCAAAACCTTGCCTGTTACTAGGGCTTTGAAAAAGAAATTATCATTAGGTCTCTGTGTATTGGTCTTCAAAAATTGGTCAAGACAGGAGTGAGAATGTAAAAATGTATGTTGAGTTTACTCAAGTCCAAACCAGGGGTGTGGCCTGGGGTGCCGGAACCGTCCTTTTCGTTCTTTATAAGCTTGTGAAACCATTTTATGGCAAACCTAGCGGATTACAATTTTATACATGAAACTCGAAATTAAGTTGAGTTTGAAACTCAACTCATGTTGAAACTCATCATGACAAGGAGTCCTAATGTTTAGGGCTCTTTGTCGCTTTCCGCCTGATCTTCTGAGCAGTGCAGGTGTCGAAGGTGGAGAGCCATCCTTGTGACGAATGGCTAACGCTCGAAAAGTCAGCTTTCAATCTCTTCACGGTGGCTCAATTTACCTTATCAACTCAGTTGATAAATACAAAGTTTTGTGTTTCGCTTCTCCACCGATGCAGCACCACAGTATCTCTAGAAACTAACCCCTTGTTTGTCAAGAGAAAGTTGGTTGTGCGATTTTTCTCCGTCTTCTCACGGTTGAGGAGAACGAGCTCGGTTTCGCTTAGAGCACTGCTATGGACCCGTAGACCATCAGATGACAGGGCCTTAGTTTTCAGCGCAGACATTGGTTTTATAGGTCCCACGCCATATGCTCTTCATACACGGACGGATTCCTTCTTTAGAAAACTGTATATCCACACCATCGATCTTCCAAGTCGCAACTAAACGGCTTGCAATGGACGCGCACCGGATGACACTTAAGGATGGTTCTCCAACGGGATCTTGATATCGTGTCCGGAGTTTAGGAGGACAAATGTATCCGACTTAGTCTCCGCCGGCCTTGCGGTCGCAGGCTCCCTTCCCTCCATGGGGAGAGAAGGGAGCCAAGAGTTTGAACACCACGCCCAGCTCTGCTCCTAGTACTCCCGCGCAAACTATGGTGGCCCTGTAGGCCCTGCAGTGGTAGCAGCCAGCGCTGTCTTGCCGGAAGCTGACTGTCTTCAGGGCTGGTATGGTAGTGTTAATCTGCTTAATGACGTCTGCCATCACAGCGAGGAATGCACGAAAGTGGGTATGAGAAAAAAGTGTACTTACCAGAGCCCACTGGAGGGAAGACACCGATGTGTTGCAAAATAGCTTTGGACTCCGACATGCCATTTCCACGGTCTGCTTTTCTCACTATTTTTGTTCGAGGCATACTTAGACAGCCCTGGTAGAACTCAACATGACCAACGTCGATTAGTTCCCTCTGCGCTATTCCCAGACAAGAGCGATGGGCTGGGCAAATGGTCCATGTTAAGAATACTAATTAAAAATACTTTTGCGCGTGCTAAAAGAAAATCAACGAAGCTCAACTTCTGAGTGGATATCGCTGATTCCAATACTGCAAGTGTGACCCGAAAAGTCTTTTTTTGCAACTGGAATAGCAACTGCTTGTTCATATCGCTTGTAAGAGGCGTAAACGCCTGCAACTAGTTTCTGAAAAGAATAAGGGACCTCTATTCGCAGCCAAGGGAGATAATGGTTTGATTGGCTATTGTACTCGGTGACAGGGGTCCTGACTGCGAGAACTCCAAAGAACCTATCCTTTTACAATGGCGCGATATAGAGGAAGTGCTCTACAACTGCTTCGTGTTAAATCTGGCGTTTTCCCTTTTGTTTTTCTCTTTTTTTTTTCAACGAAAATTATCAGTTTTTGAACATTTACTCAAAGCCGATCCGCACTTAAGACATTTTGTCTAGTTTCCAATAATGCCTCACCTGAAATTTTCACACGCCTGATTTCCAACAAGAAAATTATTTCCGCAAATGGCAGCTTCTCGAGGCGCCTTCCTCGACGCAACACTGGTGGCTTGCAAATAATATTGAAATCCTTCAACGTGAAATTAATTAGACTTGAAAAGTCGAACTCTTGAAAAGTCGAACTCTGCATAAGATGTAAAAAAATATATCGATGTTTGCTATTTTAGACTATCGGAAGCTAATACTTTCTGCTTCTAGTGAACACGTGTCAATTTTTTCCTCTCGCCAGAGCGTCATAAAATGTACATCTATGTAATCTGCAGCTTGTTTTGCACAGGTCAGAATTGTGTGGTGAATAGTCCCCTCATTATGTAGTATCACTCTATTTTACTAGTCGAAAGATATTTCAGGCATAACTTCGGCGGGGTAACATGACACCAAACAGGAGCCAAGTGCTACGCATTGAAAACTTACGATTATAGAGAAAAGTGAGCTTAAAATTTTCAGGAAACTTGGAAAAAACAAATGGATGCCTTCTTTGTTAGCCTTCGATATGCTTTAGTTTAAATCATGGAAAAAATTCAGCTATCTCTGCGGTTTGTTTTTACATTGAGGTAGTCCGGCATCTGGGATGAAAACGGGAAACGGTCATTCCGGTCGAGTTGCTGAAACAAAGGCCATCACTATTTACATTGCCTTGTATCTTGTATAATTTCTTTCATAGCTTAAGTTATTTCAGACGTCCTAATCTTTCCATTTTTTTCCCATTTTTGCAATCCCATCACCAAAACCTATCCTGTGACTTTACCAGAACCCGTTGCGTGACAGACAAATTTAGTTAAATCAGACCATAATAACAGTGCGGTTTCTGAGATGAATGTGGAGATCACTGCAAAGTTATTTAGTTTCTTCAGGGAATTAACACTGGGAGATTTTAAACATTCATTTGCCATTCGTTAAGGGATGTGAATGTGTTGGCGGAGTCGTTATTCATTAGTTGAAAGTCAATCTGGAGATACGAGGAGATAACCGTCGATTCCACGCGTCAAGATGGCCCTTGGACAGTACTCCTAAAACTTGACAAAACCTGGCATTTAGACAAAATCTTATTCAAGGTAAGCTAGATATGACCTTTATCCTGTACTTTTTATCCAAATACCAAAGGAAACAAGGAAAAAATTCCAAGTTTTCGGCTATTCGGTCGGAGGCACGAGCCTATTGTTTGTAGTGGTTGACAGGTTAATGCTGTGATTATCAGGATTTTGAGAGCGTTTGTACTCAGCGCTGATAAAAAGCCCGAAACTAATTTTTAAACCTGATTTTAGAATGGTATTTCGTTTTCCAAGAATTCTGAATTTCAAGTGATTTGGTATTTTACCGGGGAGGAAAACTTTCTCTTGAAAAACTGTGCCAAATTGAGAATTCAAAGCAAGCGAATTTTAGTGATTTTCAGCAGCTCGCCATGACCTTGAAAATTAATTCACAGATCTAAAATAGGACTCAACTACTTCCTACACACTTTAAAAGCAAACTTCCACGCTTAAAATGGGGGTTTTCTGGGGTGCAAATCAAACAGAGCGAAGTTTACGAGATGGTATGATACACGTTTATTTCGCGTGTTTACAGGACACGTGTGGCGTAAACATGTTAAATTTTTTTTTCGGGCTTAAAAAAAATTTTCAAGAAAAAAATGCCACCACGTTTCTTAGATTGCCAAAGGGTATCCGTGGAAAATTTATGAGGGAATTTTATTTTTCATCATGTGCCGCCTCTCGCTCGATATTAGTGGACATCCCCTCTTAAAATGTTCAAATCAAGGCTGCTGAATCCAAACAATTGAATACTGTTGTAGTTTTGACTAAGTATCATTGATTTTAATTTGTAGTTGATACAACAACCCTGATGATGGCATTGCCTTAAAGATGATTGTTTTTAAATTCACTTTTTGATTTCTTGTACCCTCGTACAGTACATGTTATTACTTCATGTTCACTTTAGGCTGGTTTTCACTAGCGACGGAGTCGGAGTCGGAGTCGTAAGCGGAGTCGTAAGAGCGCTTATGACCTAGTGAAAATCAAACATCGGAGTCGTAAGCGGAGTCATAAGCTCGATAAACCAATCACGGTGCTCGTTCCCACGCTTTATGATTGGTTTAGTTATTCCGCTTCTGCTTACGACTCCGACAAACTGGTTTTCACTAGATCGTAAGCGACGGAAGCGTAAGCTCAAAAGGAAACTCTGCTTGCGACTCCGTTGTTTGATTTTCACTAGATCGTAACGCTTTACGCTTCTGATTACGACTCCGACTCCGACTCCGTCGCTAGTGAAAACCAGCCTTTTTAGCACAAATCATGAAATCAATTTAGTTAAGATTAATAAGAATAATGACATGCAACTACAGGTAGCTGATTAGAATTATATTACAATAGTACAAAGATATGAATTTTATTATTTAAATTTTTATTGAGTTTGCACAATGCTTTACAAATGAGTGATATTTTTTATTGTGCATCATCAAGATGCCATGCAGCATTCTTTTATATAGAAAAAACAAATTACTTAATAGATTTTGAAGATTTGCCAAGATTTCCAAGGTAGCATTTAGTTCACTGGACAACTGAAAGGCAAAAACATGTTAGCAAATGGGACATCATTGATATCCTTATTACTGAGTATATGGAAAATATGTCTCCAGGGTCCTGGGTGTAGTTTTGTATTAATTTTACAAGTGGCCAATTTTCTAGCAAAGCACTCACGTCTGTATCGTACTAGCTTATTAAAAAAAACCCTCAGATGGATACATCACATCCTAACACATTATGAGTTATTCATGTAAAGGGCTGTATACAGCTCTTACAAGATGGTGCACAATAGGGCAATGAAACAATAAACAAAGAGCCTAAACAATGACCCACTTTGTCAAGTCGTGTGTTGTCCTCTAGAGAAATCAGGGTCTTTGCCTAGGAACAGATTATTGATTCATTTTTATGTGAACTGGATTGGATTTGAAAGAAACCCAAGGCAAAAAGGTCACTTGTTGAACTTTTGTTCATGTTTATTTCATTAAAGGTAAAATGTTATCGTTATAATGTAAACAGTTGTTAACTCTTTTACACAGCTTACCCCATGCCTGCAGACCATATGGTAAAACCTGCCGGTTTTGCCAACTTTCTTATTATAGCCATGGCAAGGACAAAAGTCATTTAAGATTCCTTCGTACAGTGTCAGCAAGTCCGATTTCATCTTTGCCTTAAAATGAACATTTTTATAGACTTTTTTGGTTTGAAGGGGCAGGGGGGCAATACTGGCATTCCATATCTTGGACCAGGTGTCTTCCAATTGTATGGTGTTTTCCGCCTCGTTTTTTTTTTTAACTGTGTTCTCCCTATTCCTGCCGCCATTGGATTCATGAACGTTCTTGCTCGTTCTCCACTGAATTTGAACTCCGTTAAAAGATGGAATTTGCCTTCAAAATGATACCCCGTTCTAAAAAAACAAGGCCAACTTTTCTACGCCGCCCTAGATTCGTTTTAGCTTGCAATATCCCGTTTTTCGTGCGTTCAAATCTTATATCCCGTTCTGGGAAACTTCTGGAATGTGGATACCTGGCCGTTCCCGATCTAGGCGGATCATGCGCGTATAGACATTTGGAAGAGTACACCCCCACCCCGCTTCGTCCCTGCGAATATATAAGACGCGGACGAGGATGAGTGGATACGTGTACTGAGAAGCAGGTTAAAAGATCTTTGGAATTCACTAATTTGGGCTTTACAAAAAAAATAACGGAGGGCTTAAGGGGGGGGGGAGGGGGATTATTATTATTTTGTCTATGGAAAGTGTTGGTTTTACAGAAGAGATTCGTCAATAATTATATTGCATGTAATCTTATTTATCTATTAATCATAACTATAACAAAATTCTCGAATCTGATTGGCTATCATCAGCCATGATTTGAGCATTAATATGACAGTTGGACAGTGTAATATGACAATGTACGCGTCATGCCTAGTAAGTAATTGGACAGTACGCGTCAGAGCGCGCACGCTAATGGATCAGTTACACTTGAATAAGCTTTTTTTAACGTATTTCGCAAATAAAACTGTTGTCTATTCCTTCTCCGGTACGTTTTCTCCTTTTTATTTCTCGAATTTTGTTATGATATGATTAATTGGTAACAGAACTTCGTGTCGTCCAATTCGGTCTGTAATCATAATCGTGATTAAACAAATCGAACTCTCGCTACGCGGTCGTCCGATTTTGTTAATCACTCGTATGATTACAGACCGAATTGGACTCCACTCAGTCCTGCGCAGCGCAATAACTGGTGGTAAAGTTTCAGCATTGAAGTCTGGCTCTGTGAGGACTCTTGTGTAGGTGATTTTCTCTAACCAATAAAACTTCAGATCGTTAAGCATGTCCTCCAGTGTTTTTGACGTTGTTTGTTCCCTTATATTTTCTTCTCTTTGCTCGGGGAATTTAACCTAACGTTGGTAAAGAGAGCATTCAGTTGAACTAAAAACATGGCACCAAAAAAGGAATGCTAATAAAATCAACAGTCCAGTAGTTCAATTAATGCCACGGTTTACTGAGTGCAGGTTTACTTACATGCTTGTTACTGCAACAGTTCTTTTCGTTGCCGTCGCCAAGGTAAATTTCTCCCGCGATCCCGCAAATTCCACAGATAACAGAATCCAGGTCTGTTGGAGTTAATGCCTCAAAGGCATAAAAGCCATTGTGAAGAAGCTCCTTAATCCACCTCAACTCTCCTTCTGACAAATAGGACTGTAAATTGAGCGGTAAGAATACATGTAAACTGGTAAGTATAAATTAATAAATCTAAATATCGTTAGCTAGCTTGAATAAAGGGAAGTTGTTATGTACAGTGAAACAGTTGAAGTTAGTTGCTTCTTGCATTGTTTAATTTGACAGAAACGTCAAGAATCTCGCGTCACCTGTGACTTTAAAGCCAACAACGAGACCTTTGAATCGATCACATTTGATATTGGGTACCCGCGCTTGAAGTGCTCCCTCCATTTTTCTAGGATGTCGAAGGACACCAACACTTTGTCACTTTTGTTTAAGAGACCTGAAGTAAGATAAATAATACGAAAGTTATTTACTCTTGTAAGTAGAATTACTTCGAAATCGATAAGCGTTTTCTAAAAAGCTTAGAGTGCATTCATTTTGTTGGGCTCGAACTAGGATGTAAACTATATACCCTGCGCAGCGTAGATGTCCTATGGTAGTTCTACTTCTTGGTTGCCATCTAGCGTTCATTGTTCGATGCTTTCTTTGACTAATTTTCTTGTTTCCAGACGATTATGGAACAAGGTTGTGGAAGCTGTAACATGCCTGACGAACATGAGCGAATGAAGCCAATTCCTTACAATTACTTAAACAATATTGAGTTTATAGAAGCGCAGCGAGAATCCAACAGATGTGTATCAAATAAACTGTATTGTCTATTTAGTCTCTTGGTCTGAGTAAATATTAATTTCTTTATAACCCTTCGCGTTAAGCCGAACCCGCTGATGGTTTGGTAATATTGTCTTATACCCTGGTATATTCTACTGTATTAATATAAAAGGCTCACCTAGTTTAAGTGTGTCAGCCTGATGCATTGTTTTGCAGTTTGTATTGGTGCAAAATCTGACATAAAAGGGTATCAACCGGAAGGGCTTTATGTTAGTGACGAGATACGCTTTGCCTTTGTTTTCCTCCGTTGACCCGGGATGGGTACGGAGGGGCCCAAGTAGCGATTCGCACCGCCCACACTTTCCTTCGTCAGGAGCAAATTCTGATGGCCAGCCAGCCCACTTGATCAACCACAGGGACTCCAAGATGAGAAATTGAGTTGAAATCGTCAATCATTAAGTGTGTTTCCAATGTTGTTTCATATGGCAATTGTAACTTTTTGGAGATGAGCTCCAGTGTTGATTTTCTTGACGTGCTAGAGTTGGGGTCTTCCGCCAGCTGTTGAGGTGCAGGTTCGGGCTCAAATGCAAACTCACTTGAAGGGCAGTTGGATCTCGATTGTTTTTGTTACCCTGCTGGAGATGAGCTCCAGTTCCGAAGATGATTTTCTCGACGACATGCCAGAGTTGGAGTCTTCCACTAACGGTTCAGGTTCAGGTACGAAAACACTTGCAGACTCACTGACAGCGCAGCTAACGTCCTCCGGTTGGTTGAATATCGTATTTGTTGCCCTGTTGGAGGTGAGCTCCAGTTTCGATGATGTGCCAGAGTTGGGGTTTTCCGCTGGCTCTTCAGGTTCAAGGCATTACCTGAATAAGATTGATGCGACCTACTGCAAATTTCTTAAAGGATAGCATAAATACAAAAGATTTTTCACCTCGATAGTGGAAGTAGAGATATGCAACTTCAAGGGACCATTTTCAGCATTATGAGGCCGACTCATCCCAACTTGAAAGACACATTCACCTCACCTGGAAACTATTTTAACTTGGTATATAGAACCATTTATTCAATAACAATCAACCAAACATACCATTTGCAGGAGATAATAATTATTACTATTAATTTGTCATGCAAGCTTATCCACGTAGAAAACCCGCTATGCTTTTAATGTGCGGGCACTCATAGCTAGCGCTAATGCATTCTCGTCACCAGAGCTCTCCGCCTTTGCACCAAGTGATCGGAATTTCTGGTGACGAGATTGGCGCTTATGACGCAATACATTATGAACAGTAAGATGCGCAATACAGTGCAATGGAATCACCTTAGTTCCATCTCTTGTTAACCTATCGTCTGCCTTGATAACCTATCAGGCCTTCAAAGCATGTCTGAGATCACTTCACAAGAAAGGAAAGTCCTTTTAAATTTCCAAACTGATATCAAAGCATTACCTTCCACAATTGCATAGATATTTTATCCAAAAAAACAACTTTAATGTCATGGTTTAATCATCTTTTCTTTTATAGTCGATGCGCAGGGCTAATGAAAAGCACAGCCGAAACTCTGAAGACCTGGAAATGTGCCAGATGTTAGCTGCAATTGTGAAATAAAAAATGTTTTGTCACTTATAACGACTCAATGATACATTACAGGGCGACACATGCTCCAGGGATTTTATTGAAAAATAACAGCAATGAGGGCCCCAGGCCTAAAAAATAATACAAAAAGTGGAAAAATATTTAGGCAATATAGGAGCTACAAGGCTACAAGGGCTAAAGGGCTACAAGGGCTACAGAGGCTACAGGGCTACAGGGCTACAAGGGCTACAGGGCTACAAGGACTACAGCGATACCAGGGCTACAGGGGGCTACAGGGCTACAGGGATACCAGGGCTACAGGGCTACAGGGCTACAGGGCTACAGGCACTACAGGGGCTACAGGGATACCAGGGCTACATGGAGACCAGGGCTACAGGGAAACCAGGGCTACAAGGGCTACAGGGCTACAGGGCTACAGGGATACCAGGACTACAGGGCTACCAGGGCTACAAGGGCTACAGGGCTACAAGGGCTACAAGGGCTACAGGGCTACAAGGGCTACAGGGCTACAGGGCTACAGGGATACCAGGACTACAGGGCTACCAGGGCTACAGGGCTACAGGGCTACAAGGGCTACAAGGGCTACAGGGCTACAAGGGCTACAGGGCTACAGGGCTACATGGGCTACACGGGCTTCAAATGGTAAATAAAAATACAAAAAATATATAGGCAATAAATAGACTACAATACAAGGGCTACAGGGCTACAAATGCTATAAGGGCTACAGGGATACAGGGCTACAAAGGCTACAGGGCTACAGGGGCTACAGGGCTACAAGGGCTACAGGGCTACAGGGCTACTAGGGCTACAGTGCTACAGGGCTACAGGACTAAGCTACAAAGGCTACAGGGCTATAAGGGCTACAAGGCTACAGGGATACCAGGGCTAAAGGGCTACAAGGACTACAGGGCTACAAAGGCTACAGGGCTACAGGGCTACAAGGGCTACAGGGCTACAAGGCTACAGGGCTACAAGGGTTACAGGGCTACAGGGCTAAAAGGGCTACAAGGGCACAGGGCTACAAGGGCTACAGGGCTACAAGGGCTACAGGGCTACAGGGATACCAGAGCTACAGGGATACCAGGGCTACAGGACTACAGGGCTACAGGGCTACAGGGGCTACAGGGATACCAGGGCTACAGGGAGACCAGGGCTACAGGGAGACCAGGGCTACAGGGCTACAGAGGCTACAGGGCTACAGGGCTACAGGGGGCTACAGGGCTACAGGGATACCAGGGATACCAGGGCTACAGGGCTACAGGGGCTACAGGGCTACAGGGCTACAGGGGGCTACAGGGCTACAGGGATACCAGGGCTACAAGGGCTACAGGGCTACAGGGCTACCAGGGCTACAGGGCTACAGGGCTACAAGGGCTACAAGGGCTACAGGGCTACAAGGGCTACAGGGTTACAGGGCTACGGGGCTACAGGGCTACAAGGGCTACAGGGCTACAGAGCTACACGGGCTACACGGGCTACAGGGCTACATGGGCTACACGGGCTTCAAATGGTAAATAAAAATACAAAAAATATATAGGCAATAAATAGACTACAATACAAGGGCTACAGGGCTACAAATGCTATAAGGGCTACAGGGATACAGGGCTACAAAGGCTACAGGGCTACAGGGCTACTAGGGCTACAGGACTAAGCTACAAAGGCTACAGGGCTATAAGCGCTACAAGGGCTACAGGGCTACAGGGCTTCTAGGGCTACAGTGCTACAGGGCTACAGGACTAAGCCACAAAGGCTACAGGGCTATAAGGGCTACAGGGCTACAGGGATACCAGGGCTAAAGGGCTACAAGGACTACAGGGCTACAAAGGCTACAGGGCTACAGGGGCTACAGGGCTACAAGGGCTACAAGGCTACAGGGCTACTAGGGCTACAGTGCTACAGGGCTACAGGACTAAGCTACAAAGGCTACAGGGCTGTAAGGGCTACAAGGCTACAGGGATACCAGGGCTAAAGGGCTACAAGGACTACAGGGCTACAAGTACTACAGGGTTACAAGGGCTACAGGGCTACAAGGGCTACAGGGCTACAAGGCTACAGGGCTACAAGGCTACAGGGCTACAAGGGTTACAGGGCTACAGGGCTAAAAGGGCTACAAGGGCACAGGGCTTCCGGGGATACAAGGGCTACAGGGCTACAGGGATACCAGAGCTACAGGGATACCAGGGCTACAGGACTACAGGGATACAGGGCTACAGAGCTACAGGGCTACAGGGGCTACAGGGATACCAGGGCTACACGGGTACCAGGGCTACAGGGATACCAGGGCTACAAGGGCTACAGGGCTACAAGGGCTACAGGGCTACAGGGCTACAAGGGCTACAGGGCTACAAGGGCTACAGAGCTACACGGGCTACACGGGCTACAGGGCTACACAGGCTACACGGGCTTCAAATGGTTAATGAAAATACAAAAATATATAGGCAATAAATAGACTACAATACAAGGGTTACAGGGCTACAAGTGCTATAAGGGCTACAGGGATACAGGGCTACAAAGGCTACAGGGGCTACAGCGCTACAGGGGCTACAGGGTTACAAGGGCTACGGGGCTACAGGGCTACCAGGGCTACAGTGCTACAGGGCTACAGGGCTAAGCTACAAAGGCTACAGGGCTATAAGGGCTACTAGGCTACAGGGATACCAGGGCTAAAGGGTTACAAGGACTACATGGCTACAAGGGCTACAAGGGCTACAAGGGCTACAGGGCTATAAGGGCTACAGGGCTACAGGGCTACAAGGCTACAGGGCTACAAGGCTACAGGGCTACAAGGGCTACAAGGCTACAGGGCTACAAGGCTACAGGGCTACAAGGGCTACACGGCTACAAGGCTACAAGGGCTACAGGGCTACAAGGCTACAAGGCTACAAGTGCTACAGGGCTACAGGGCTACAAGGCGACGGGGCTACAAGGCTACAGGGCTACAAGGGCTACACGGATACAAGGCTACAAGGGCTACAGGGCTACAAGGCTACAGGGCTACAGGGCTACAAGGGCTACAAGGGCTACAGGGCTACAAGGGCTACAGGGCTACAGGGCTACAGGGCTACAAGGGCTACAGGGATACCAGGGCTACAGGGATACCAGGGCTACAGGAGTACCAGGGCTACAGGAGTACCAGGGCTACAGGGCTACAGGGCTACAGGGCTACAGGGCTTCAGGGCTACAAGGACTACAGCGATACCAGGGATACCAGGCCTACAAGGGCTACAGGGCTACAAGGACTACAGCGATACCAGGGCTACAGGGCTACAAGGGCTACAAGAGCTACAGGGCTACGAGGGCTACAAGGGCTACAGGGCTACAGGAATACAAAGGCTACAGGGATATTAGGGCTACAAGGACTAGAAGAGATATAATGTGTAAACACAGATTACTTTATTAGTAATTATTGCGCTAATTCATTTGTAATGATAGAGAGATTTAGAACCAAGTTTACGGCAAACGGCAAGCGTCAGATTCAAGTACAACTGGCAAAATAATTCTTATTGATGACAAGGTAAGGAAACTCCTTTCTTGTGTTGAAATAGTGCACGGTGAAAGACATGGTTTGCAGTAAAAGTAGGTGATTATCAGTCTCTCCACTAACATCACCTTTTCTTTCTTCGTGAAACTAACTTTATGCTTTACTCATACAGTATTAAAATCAATGACTTGAAATCTCTTTTACATATTTCGCGTTTGAACTGTACGATAAGCAGGCAAAGAGAGTAAAAGCTGCTATGAACAATTGGTCACGTACGTTACTAGTGCCTTCTTCCCCTTTCCTCCATCCTTACAATTATTTGGTTTATTTCCTTCATTATTACTTTTTTATTTCTTGCATTTCTTTTATTATTTTTACAAATATTTTAATTCTATAAATCTGTCAACCAATCACAGCACATCTTGTAAAAGCTGCGTTGTGCCTCTACCATATTTCAGAGCCAACAATTAGAGGATTTTTTTCCAAAACTTGTGCTACTTTGTTTACTTTCGAGCAGTTTTCATTGATTCATTCAGCTTGGCAATGAAACGCTGCAACACTTCGCAAGGTTTTGGCGCCTTTTTCGTTCAGTCATGTGATCGATTCCTGTTCCGTTTAAATTTCTTTTCTCATTTTTTACGTTCTTTCTTGTTTTATTTTTAATACTGGTTAAGTTTTTAATAAAACAATTATTCTACTCTGGCTTGCTGGATATCAAATGATTATAACCAACACGGCGCTACGCGCCTCGTTGGTTATCTATCATTCGATATCCAGCGCGCCCTCGTAGAATAATTGTTAAATATTTTTATATATATATATATATATATATATATATATATATATATATATATATATATATATATACCTGGATTTTTGAAAACGGAATCACTAATTTTACTCCGCGCCCCGGGTGGACTCGCTGCCATCGGCAGCGAGTCCACCTTAGGCTAGCGGTTTATTTTCTAGGGGGGGGACTGTCAAGGCTAGTTCCCAGCAACTCTACGGGGACAGGGCTAACAGACCACCTGCATTTGGGGTCCCCCCATCTCAATCCAGGGGGGGTAGGGTTGGTCAAAACTCGGGTCTTTAGTTTAATCTCTACCGATTTTTTGGTTATTATTCTTGCAAGTCAAGCACACTGACTTAATTCCGAACCGCTTGCTAAGCTGTTTTGCACTCAGATGAATAGCTCCTTTTTGCCGGAGCTGTTAGCCGTCGCCGTGCCAGTGAGTTGACACCTCAGGCGGCAAATGTCAGACAGTGGGGGAGGGATGGGACAGCATACATGTAGGTTAGTGTTTGTACATGTTCACTCCCTGAGCTCGACACTCGGATTTGCAGGTGGTTTAATGTTGAAGAGCTGAAAATAGCTGCAGAGCACTGATTCAAGACTAGATTAGCTGTTTGATGGCTACTAGATGACCTCAGGTGGTAAGAAATAGCTTGCAGAGTGTACTTTTAGGCAAAGCGAGGCATTTTCCTTAGCATGTCAGTACAACTGCAGTTTTGCAGGCTGGCCCGGTTTTCATAAAATCAGGTAGATATCTCGGGTGAATGACCGAGCGGGCAGTAAATTCACTGCGTTTGTCACTTGGATGATGTGGTGGGGCCTAAAGCAGCACATTAAAGTGGAAAAAATTGCATTTGCCTGAGATATATACCTGGATTTTTGAAAACGGAATCACTAATTTTACTCCGCGCCCCGGGTGGACTCGCTGCCATCGGGAGCGAGTCCACCTTAGGCTAGCGGTTTATTTTCTAGGGGGGGGACTGTCAAGGCTAGTTCCCAGCAACTCTACGGGGACAGGGCTAACAGACCACCTGCATTTGGGGTCCCCCCATCTCAATCCAGGGGGGGTAGGGTTGGTCAAAACTCGGGTCTTTAGTTTAATCTCTACCGATTTTTTGGTTATTATTCTTGCAAGTCAAGCACACTGACTTAATTCCGAACCGCTTGCTAAGCTGTTTTGCACTCAGATGAATAGCTCCTTTTTGCCGGAGCTGTTAGCCGTCGCCGTGCCAGTGAGTTGACACCTCAGGCGGCAAATGTCAGACAGTGGGGGAGGGATGGGACAGCATACATGTAGGTTAGTGTTTGTACATGTTCACTCCCTGAGCTCGACACTCTGATTTGCAGGTGGTTTAATGTTGAAGAGCTGAAAATAGCTGCAGAGCACTGATTCAAGACTAGATTAGCTGTTTGATGGCTACTAGATGACCTCAGGTGGTAAGAAATAGCTTGCAGAGTGTACTTTTAGGCAAAGCGAGGCATTTTCCTTAGCATGTCAGTACAACTGCAGTTTTGCAGGCTTTCCCGGTTTTCATAAAATCAGGTAGATATCCCGGGTGAATGACCGAGCGGGCAGTAAATTCACTGCGTTTGTCACTTGGATGATGTGGTGGGGCCTAAAGCAGCACATTAAAGTGGAAAAAATTGCATTTGCCTGAGATATATACCTGGATTTTTGAAAACGGAATCACTAATTTTACTCCGCGCCCCGGGTGGACTCGCTGCCATCGGCAGCGAGTCCACCTTAGGCTAGCGGTTTATTTTCTAGGGGGGGACTGTCAAGGCTAGTTCCCAGCAACTCTACGGGGACAGGGCTAACAGACCACCTGCATTTGGGGTCCCCCCATCTCAATCCAGGGGGGGTAGGGTTGGTCAAAACTCGGGTCTTTAGTTTAATCTCTACCGATTTTTTGGTTATTATTCTTGCAAGTCAAGCACACTGACTTAATTCCGAACCGCTTGCTAAGCTGTTTTGCACTCAGATGAATAGCTCCTTTTTGCCGGAGCTGTTAGCCGTCGCCGTGCCAGTGAGTTGACACCTCAGGCGGCAAATGTCAGACAGTGGGGGAGGGATGGGACAGCATACATGTAGGTTAGTGTTTGTACATGTTCACTCCCTGAGCTCGACACTCGGATTTGCAGGTGGTTTAATGTTGAAGAGCTGAAAATAGCTGCAGAGCACTGATTCAAGACTAGATTAGCTGTTTGATGGCTACTAGATGACCTCAGGTGGTAAGAAATAGCTTGCAGAGTGTACTTTTAGGCAAAGCGAGGCATTTTCCTTAGCATGTCAGTACAACTGCAGTTTTGCAGGCTGGCCCGGTTTTCATAAAATCAGGTAGATATATATTTATATATATAAAACCACAAAAATACTGGAAATAAGACTTGCCGATATTTCGTCTTTATTAGTAAAAGACTTCGTCAGGGCAACTGATCAAGCGGCTAGAGCCGTTACAATATATACCCTTATAGGTATTGTAACGGCTTTAGCCGCTTGATCAGTTGCCCTGACGAAGTCTTTTACTAATAAAGACGAAATATCGACAAGTCTTATTTCCAGTATTTTTGTGGTTTTATATGCTTTTTTCTGGAGAAAAGATCTAGACAAATGATGTTTTTGATGATATATGATATATATATGATGATATATATATATATATATATATATATATATATTAATCACAATATAAACTTGTCACAAGCATCTCCTGCTCCCTTCCTCATAGAAAACAATATAAATTAATCATGAATGACGACGAAACACCGCAAATTCCTTTTACACCTATATTTCGACCGCATTCAGTGATCTTCTTCAGGGTGACTAATGAACTGTTAACGTGTTACACTTTTAAATTGTTGAATTGCCAAGGTAACGCGCGTGCATGAATACAACTGCCACTGAACTAACTGCTGTTTTGAAACTGTAACGGAAAATTCTAACGTTATAGTCTGCGCGCGCTCATACAATTGACTACTATTTTGAAACTATCAGAAAAGTTTTACGTTATGGTATGCGCGCGCTCATCTGCGTCTTTTTGTTTTGCCCATAGAAACCATTATTGTCATTAAGTCCATGTGGTATCAAAGTTCTCAGTTTGTAGATCCACTATCCCTCTTTATCGCGTAGCGCTCGCTCCCTTTTAACCCAGTCTATTAGTTGGATGCTCTTGTACTCTAAACCAAAATGTCTCTGGCTATGAAAATGCCGGTAAATAAGGAGATTTAGTGTTTGACGTTTATTTTATTTGGTGCGAATATTGTAACGGTTGTAACCGCCCACATGTGCTCGCGTATTTTTACTGTTGAGCGTCTTACGTTACCTATAAGCGTATATATTGTAACGGCTCTAGCCGCTTGATCAGTTGCCCTGACGAAGTCTTTTACTAATAAAGACGAAATATCGGCAAGTCTTATTTCCAGTATTTTTGTGGTTTTATATGTTTATTTCTGGAGAAAAGATCTAGAGAAATGATGTTTTTGATTGACTATATATTTATTTATTATATAGACAAGAGTGTTTTTGTGGAAAATAGACCACTCGTAAAGTCCATACGAAACTACATCCGGGACTCGAGTGGCGTATTTTCCATATCCTCAAAAGTGAGGATATCGATGACACTGTTGCTTGTGCAAAAACACAATTTAGAAATTCGCCTATTACCTACAGGTGCATTCACAGGCAGCCCAAGCGCGTAGTGTGACTCGCGTGACAAGTGACCGTAGCAAATGGGATTTTAACCGTCGTTTAACCCTTTAAGCCCTAACAGTGACGACATTAATGAAATTTCTCTTTACATTATCACTGCTTGTTCAAACATTCAAGTGATGAGAATAAAGGACTTGATCATCAAGGATGACATGTGTGGAGAACAGCCAGGAGAATATGAATTTTATATAAGGGTTTATAGGGTTAAGGTAGACCCAGTTGTAAGTTAAATTCAAATAAAATTGCTTAAATGAAGTAATATTGCATTCTATGTGTGGTAAGTTGACGTTAATAATTTCCCCTCTCCGGCCACTGTTTCACGATGTTTTCAGGCTTGACGTTCAACTCAGATCGTAAGCATTGGACACTAACTCTAATGAAAAATTGTCCAAAGAAAACATTAATGACTTTAATCAAGATATTGCTGAGGGACATTGCCAAAATTACAAACCCAGTCTGACTAATAGCTTTGGACGTAATTAAAACAATACTCAAAGACATTTAAAATGAAAGGCATTTATGCTATTGGCTGTTATATTGACAAGTTAATACAATATGAAGAAAATCGGTAGCTGTCTTCTATATATGCGAAAACCCGATTTGGCTTTAAAAGATTCACAGTCTTCCGTTTGTATAAACAAACTACATGACTGAACATGTGAGACGGCTGTTTATCAGCATATGACATGAATGGATGCACGTCGACGCTTAATAGGGCTGCCGCATTTCAACGTGTGACCTTGCCGATATATAGACCCTTTAAACCCTGAAACTACCCTTTTCTTTTGCGCTTATCTTCTTGCAACAATGGTGTGATAGATAAAGTACAATTAACTGATCACGACGGAATTAGCATTTACCCATGCACCGATCCAAATTGGAACATAAAAAAGCTTTAAAAACAACCACATGATAAAGTAAACGAGTCGATCAGCGATGCCAAAACAGATCAGTAAAAATCCAACAACGATGTGTGCAAAGGTAAGAAACCTCGCCATTTTGACAACCTTGGCTGAGTTACCCGCCATGTTAGCTTATTATTAATACGTGCTTTAGGACACTGACAAGAAACTTAACACTTGTGACGCGCGTCAATTAGGAAAGCTACTTGAATTGCAAAGCAGGTACTTAAGATGGCTCGAAAGGGTTTTTAAATGTTATTAACCTTCTGAAACGAAGAAAGATTACATGGTATTTCTGAACATGTGGGCAATCTATGAATATCTTGACAACTCTTTTGTCGGGCAATACTTTAAGGCTAGTTGTGACGCCATAGCCGTTACCATGACAACCCTAAAAGTCCACAAAAAAGAACCCTCAAATTTCAGTTTTCGTCAATTGTCCGAAAAACTAAGTCGGTGACCTACCCTTTTTATTGCATTTGTAGAAAGCTCCCTAAATCATTTAAATTCTCTTTATGAATTTAAAAAAAATTCACTGAATAACTTTCTTCCAAAAGCTTCTATTTGAATTGGCACACTTAGTGTTACATGCATCCAAAAATCAGGACGGGTCACCCAGCAAAATTTCGAGATAAAAACAAATGTTTCGTGCAAGCTTTATTTCCGGTTTGCGCGATTTTACGTGGCATTTAACTTCCAGTATTTTGCGCGCGACTTATTAATAGAAATTTGGATTCACTCAGCTGATAAGGAGAGGGCTCAAAAACGGCTGGACATGCGCAGTAAAACCCAGGTCCTCTTCCCGCCATTCGATTTTCAAAATGGCGGACGACGAATCAAAGCCTAACACGTCATTGTAACGGCTCCTTGCAGCCTCCTGCACGCTCAAAGCCCTCAAAAACAACTTGGGTAATCTGTACAATCACTTATGCTGAAGTTGTGACTCTGATCGAAGAAATCGAAATGGTATTTTCAGTTTTATCCGGCGATGAAGACACCTCTTCCCCAAGGATACTTTGAGCTTTTTGTAATTGCCCCAAGGTACAGTTTTTGCGTTAACTAAGGTCGTGTCGAGTTCTCTAAGGTTTTGAAACGCAAATTTCCGTAGCTTGTTTATTCCTGTTTAACATATCAAAAATGACTTTTGATTCGTTCTGATGAAAATTTTTAAATGCTTCTTGTTTATGGACTTCATTAACGCTACCCAAAGAAGAAAAATATGGCGGAATAATTCACAAGTAGAGCGCAATCTTGTCCGCTCGCGTTGTGTTTTTAGCTTAATTTTGTACTATTCAACCGTCTCTTGTTTTAATTGTCGCTTGTGAATCGCATGCCGATAGTTTTAGAAAGGGTACATCTTATGCTTAGGACTTCTATGAAGGTTTTTATTGGCAGTGTACAAGTGCATCTTGAAAGGTTAAATAAATTGCTTATTGTTTGTTTTATACCTTGTTGTAAAATTTTATGATCTAACCTGTCCTTTGCGTACGACCTCACTTTAACAGTCGACCCTCCATAGCGCTGTGCTCGTTCAAAGATTCAACACAGATTGCAAAAAAATAATGCAGAGCTCTGCTGTCAAGTATTATTGACAGCATATTCTTCAATGACTTCGGTATTGGTGCCTCGATAAGAAACAAGTTTCAATATGGCCGCCTTTGAACAACGAGGATTTACGGGCACTTACATGTGTTCGAGATGTACATCCTCATGGACCTTTGATATTATTAGTTCCTTGATAATCAGGGAGGCTAGTTTCGGTAACAATCAGACCATGTTGTCCTGAACGTTTTGGGACATTGTTCTGCTAACTTATAAATAGCAGTCCTTGACAACAAGACTTCAACGGATCTTGGATTTTCTTGTTTGCTAAGATAGTATATGAGTGTCTCGTAATGGAAAGTTTGATAATTTAGTCGATGATTTTTTAAATCGCTGTTTGAAGATGAACATTTGTTTGTTTATATCTTGGAAGAGAATTCGTGCCAGTGTACAGCAACTCGATTAAGTTATTGCCAATGTTTACGGCTTTCGTTACTTTTAGGGGACTCGCGCTATATAGAGAAAAAATTGTCTGAATGCACGCGCAAAAATGACGATTTTAATTCACTCGCAAAAATGACGAATTCAATTAATTGTACAAAGTTTAGAAATAACTAAACTCAACAATAACAAAGCTAACCGTCGTAGAATCAGTGCTTAACCCTAAACAGAAGTATAGATGAGTTCTTAGGCCTAATCACTATCGATCAGTGCTTAACCCTAAATACTGTAGATGAGTGTTTAACCGTTTTTCATTTTGTTTTCATTTGTTTTTCTCGCTAATAAACGCTCGTCATCAAATTTGTCACTCGTCATTTTTGCGCGTGCATTCAAACAGTTTTTCGCTGGTTTTTTTTCCTATGTAGCGCGAGTCCCCTAAAAGTAACGATAGCCATGTTTACTTCGTTATCTCTAAATGCTTTCTAAAATGAAAGTATTTGAACATGCGTTACATGTAGATCAAGTTAATAAACGTCCAAATACCCTAACTTTTACTAGTCATTGTTGCTCAAAATCAGTAATGAAAATTTAAACAACAAGAATCCCAATATTCATTTTCCAAGATACATGTACCGAAAAACAAACAGCACTACAGGATCAGCAGATCAAACCAGCTTCTATTTCAATGGTCACATCTACCTCGAGGTTGTAACTCTGGGAGTGAAACGGCTGAAGAAAAGCGAAGTGAACTTAAATTGTGCACTGTTTAATGTAAACCCTTGTAGAGTACCTCGCACAGGAAACAAACGACCTCCACATATTAAAGTTCATTGGCTTTTCAGGTGAATAGAGCTTGAAATCGTTTCCCATTGAATATTTTCAAGTGATTAGTTTTCTAATGAATATTTTTGCAGAGAATGCTATGTTGGAACTATCCTATCTTAAATCACTGCATCTAAAATCAACCAAACAAAAACGTCTGTTTTTGTCACTGAAATGATGGTGAAATGTTTTGCTATTTTGCAGTTATGGGGACTGTGATAGAGGATGAACAAAAAACTCTGTCAAACTGAGCTACTGAATACACGAACAAAACAAACAAAAAACACCTAACTGTATTTAAACAACGAAAAAAAAGGTGGAAAGATCATGGAAAATGACATGATATTAACAGATCTGGAACAGGACAAAATAGTACCTTTCAAACACAAGGTGCACCCCTCTTAGCAACAAAATTGTCAGTGCAGCATAACTTCATTTAAAACACACTGGAAAATATAAAATTATAATAGCAAAGCAAAGTGCATCTCCTTGCCAGTACAAATGTACTCATTGTTTCTGCAGCCACCTTCTTTAGCTTGTGAACCCTTCATTTATATTCCAACAGCAGACAGGTGCAATACCTTTTGTTTTTTTCAGAACAAGGCTGACAGTTGTCAGATGAATCAAAATTCAGAAATTTTTGGTTAATCTTAGTCAAGAGTAATTAATGAAAGAACTTGACTGTATTGCAAAACGAAGTTGTTGAGCAGTATATTTACCAAAATAATATCTAAATTATACCACACAGAATTTAACTTTGAATTAAAAAAAACAATGGTATAGAAGCACAAAACACTGAGGAAGTCGCTCCAGAATTGAGTTCACTAATTAGGAGCAAACGCTGCATCAATCAATGTTCAGTGCTCCAGACAAGTACACGTAGTATCTGAAAAGTGCAGATAGGGCAAAGACTAAAACGAAGGGTCATAATCATCTTTGATGCCCCTCTCACACAACTGCTTCTAACTTCCTTTAAAAAAGAAGGTTGGCTACAAAATTAATGTAAGATGAGTTGCAAGATGGAAAAAAGGCAGAAAGATGCTGGGTTTTATTTCTCAAATCTTTATATACATGCTTTTTCACTTCACCTTTCATCAGGAGCAATAAACATGTAGTTTGCCTCAAGGCAGACCTCTCATAGAGATCAGACTTCCAAAACATTAGTGCACTCCACTGGACTGTTTCAGTATCAAGAATGTTGTACAACCAAAGAGTGTAGGGCAAACTGACATTTGAAAAATCAATAATTTAGAATAATTAATATCTGAATTGAACACTAGTGACTTTTATTGCTGCCAATCTCTGCTTCCTGCCAAGAACTTAACAGGCTGGATAAGAACATATCACTGCAGTCAAAAGCTCTGACAACCTGGAGAAAAAAATGTAAAACATAAATTTTACTTCATGTATATATAATTACCCCGCCGCCAGGACGGGGTTTAGTAATACCCATTTTTACCCCGCCGTCAAGACGGGGTCTAGTAATACCCGTTTTTACCCGGCCGTCAGGACGGGGTCTAGTAATACCCGTTTTTTACCCCGCCGTCAGGACGGGGTCTAGTAATACCCGTTTTTTTTTTTTTGTCGTCGTGGTCACTTGCCCCAGACCTCCGCTCGGTCAAAACAATACTTGCCGGTAATCTTGGTCGTTTAGCGTTATTTCGCCAGAATTTTCATGAAAGTTGGTGTAGAAAATTACTGGCGATTTAATGGCATGAAAACCCCTTCGATGAAAGCAAGAACGAAGGTGCTAGCGAGCTTTGAAGCTGGCATGAATTCGCCAAACTTGCCCTGGCACGTAAACATTACATCACTGAAACACAAAAGGCGATTCGGGGAAGTCCCTCGCTTTCGCCAAGTTGAATAATTCACCAGTAAAATGCAACCATTTTTTTGGCAGTTTTGCTTCGCTTCACCAAAATCTTTGGGGAAAGTTGTGTAGAAAAGTACAAGAAATTCAATGGAGTTGACTTCTCTTCGATGAGAGCAAGGAAGAAGGTGCTAGCGAGCTTTGAAGCTGGCATGCATTCACCTAAACTTGCCGTAACACGTAAACATTACGTCATTGAAAGACAGAAGCTGATTCGGGGAATTGTTTTGCTTTCGCTAAAGCATTTATCGAATCATGGCCTAAAAGTAGACCTTTGCGTTTCATTTTTCAGTAGATAACCGTTCTCTTTCGATTTAAGGATAATTTTTCTTCATCAATAAATCTATTTAAATTTCCGTGCCCTTGTTTAATATTTAGAATTACGCTGAGATGTCATTCTGTTAAAAAATTGACGTAACTAAGTCACGCCATGGTCAAAACTATTTCGTCACGTTCTTCTTCGCGAGTGCTAGAACAGGTGGATGACCAAGGAATGAGGGAAGGGAAAGGTATTCGTACTATAAGGGATCCATGATATCACAAGGAGAAGGGTGCAGAGAAGACGTTGGGGGGGGGGGGTGGATGGCAGCACACACGTCAAACGTTAGAAAAATCACCAACGTCAAAACTTTATACCACTTGGGCACATATCTTGAGTGACCGTAATGTATTTGCACCCTGAGGGGGGGGGGGGAACGGCGGGGTCCAATGCCCCTGGGGCTTTTCTTGTTTTTTTTTTGTCGTCGTGGTCACTTGCCCCAGACCTCCGCTCGGTCAAAACAATACTTGCCGGTAATGTGCGTTCGTTTAGTGTTTATTCTCCAGAATTTTTATGAAAGTTGGTGTAGAAAACTACTGGCCATTTAATGGCATAAAAACCGCTTCGCTGAAGGAAGAAGAACGAAGGTGCCAGCGAGCTTTGAAGCTGGCATGAATTCGCCAGACTTGCCCTGGCACGTAAACATTACATCACTGAAACACAGAAGCCGATTCGGGGAAGTCCCTTGCTTTTGCCAAGTTGAATAATTCAACAGTGAAATGCAAGCAGTTTCTGGGCAGTTTTGCTTTGCTTCGCCAAAATCGTTAGGGAAAGTTGTGTAGAAAAGTACAAGAAATTCAATGGAGTTGACTTCTCTTCGATGAGAGCAAGGACGAAGGTGATAGCGAGCCTTGAAAACCGATGATTCAAGCTACGTGCAGTAGCACATAAACATTACGTCATTGAAAGACAGAAGCCGATTCGGAGAAGTAACTTGCTTGCACCAAATCACTCATCAAATCACGGCCTAAATTGACTTTTACGTCTTTTTTCCCATAGCTACCAGTTTCCTTTAGATTTTAAAATAAGTTTCTTTATCAAGAAACCTATTTAAATTTCCGTGCCCTTGCTATTTAGAATTACGCTGGCATGTCAGTTCGTTTATTTAAAAAACGTGACGTAACTGAGTCACGCTACGGTCAAAATATTTCCTCACGTTCTTCTTCGCGAAAGCTAGGACAAAGGGATGACCAAGGAATGAGGGATGGGGTTCATACTATCAGGGATTCATGTTATCAAAGGGAGAAGGGTGTGGAGAAGACGCAATGGGGAATGGCAGCAAACATGTCAAAGGTACGATAAATCACCAACTTTAAAATTTACACGCCTTGGGCTCGTACGTTGAGTGACCGTAACATATTTTGCCCCCAGGGAGGAGGAGAAAAACAGCGGGGTCCAATGCCCCTGGGGCGTTTCTTGTTTTTTTTTTTGTCGTCGTGGTCACTTGCCCCAGACCTCCGCTCGGTCAAAACAATACTTGCCGGTAATCTTGGTTCATTTAGCGTTATTTCGCCAGAATTTTCATGAAAGTTGGTGTAGAAAATTACTGGCGATTTAATGGCATGAAAACCCCTTCGATGAACGCAAGAACGAAGGTGCTAGCGAGCTTTGAAGCTGGCATGAATTCGCCAGACTTGCCCTGGCACGTAAACATTACATCACTGAAACACAAAAGGCGATTCGGGGAAGTCCCTCGCTTTCGCCAAGTTGAATAATTCACCAGTAAAATGCAACCATTTTTTTGGCAGTTTTGCTTTGCTTCACCAAAATCTTTAGGGAAAGTTGTGTAGAAAAGTACAAGAAATTCAATGGAGTTGACTTCTCTTCGATGAGAGCAAGGAAGAAGGTGCTAGCGAGCTTTGAAGCTGGCATGAATTCACCTAAACTTGCCGTAACACGTAAACATTACGTCATTGAAAGACAGAAGCCGATTCGGGGAATTGTTTTGCTTTCGCTAAAGCATTTATCGAATCATGGCCTAAAAGTAGACCTTTACGTTTCATTTTTCAGTAGATAACCGTTCCCTTTCGATTTAAGGATAATTTTTCTTCATCAATAAATCTATTTAAATTCCGTGCCCTTGTTTAATATTTAGAATTACGCTGTGATGTCATTTCGTTAAAAAATTGACGTAACTAAGTCACGCCATGGTCAAAACTATTTCGTCACGTTCTTCTTCGCGAGTGCTAGATCAGGTGGATGACCAAGGAATGAGGGAAGGGAAAGGTATTCATACTATAAGGGATCCATGATATCACAAGGAGAAGGGTGCAGAGACGACGTTGGGGGGGGGATGGCAGCACACACGTCAAACGTTAAAAAATCACCAACTTCAAAACTTTATACCACTTGGGCACATATCTTGAGTGACCGTAATGTATTTGCACCCCAAGGGGGGGGGGGAACGGCGGGGTCCAATGCCCCTGGGGCTTTTCTTGTTTTTATTATTTTCCATTTTTTTGGTGGTCACTTGCCCCAGACCTCCGGTTTTTGCTCGGCCAAACATACTCGTTGCTTCTTTTGCTACACAGGCTATCGTTGCGTCTTTTGCTACACAGGCTAGAGCGTGTATCTTGAGTGACCATAATATCTTTTACACCCCGAGGGGAGGGGGGAACGGCGGGGTAATGCCCCTGGGGCTTTTCTTGTTGATTAAAAACTTATTGGCAAAAAATGTATCATAATGCTAGCACTCAACAAATTTAACATAACATTTTAAAAACATTCTGCAAACAGATTGAATCTCTTTCAGCCACATGACCTTGTTTGGTCTTGCAGGTCTTAAACGTACAACCACTTTGTTACATGTGATCATCTTATGACACTTCTTTTAGCCCAGAAATTAACTGATCCAGTTATTTTTCTGACTGAAATACTTCTTGAATGCAACAACCGTTTTTTTTTCATTAGTTATTTAATATGGCCCAATGATCAGTGATCATATTAGTGGAGTCAGTTCCCCTGTAAACATCAATCAACGCTCTATTTTGGCTATTTGCAATAGGTTTTTTCCCAAAAATTAACTGATGCAGTTGTTTCCTATTACTAGAATACCCCCTAAATGCAAAAACAACTTGTACCATACATATTTAGCAATCATACTAGGGTTTTACTTTAAAAATTGTGGTGTGGCTTACTGGTTCAAGTATACAAATAAATTGCGAAACAAGTAAAATGCTGACCAAGATGTGGTATGGATCTTCATGGGAACAAAGTATATGGGTAAAGCTAACAATACACAAATCAATGAGCACAAGCAAAGCTTAACAAAAAGCAGAAATTGACATCGTGTATTGATCAACAAGTGTGTTGATTAAATATGTTAACCAATGAATAAAGCAAATAAACATGTTCAGTGTTGCTGATCTAAGAAAGACTGAGTAATTGCAATTAACAAAATTCAAAAATAATTATTTGATTTGCTTTCTTCAGAATTCGACACACAACATAAAGCAGCATTGTCAGTTAAAAAGAAATGCATCATACGAGTCATAGTGTGGACTTAAAGTATCAAAAATACCAACCACAACAGGCTTTTAAGTGATCTCGAAAAAGGGCACTTTTGAAGACTGTTATAGCATTATTTGAACATCAGGTAACACTCTCTTCCGGCTATTAAAGCACTTGTCAGTTTGTAAAAGAGCAGCAATCCACGTCAACAAACTTGTGTATTTAATGTGCAAAAACATGAGCAGCAAAGGGCAACATAACAACCATTGAGTGCTTGATGATCAGTTATGAAATAGTACATCAATAAATTACTGACCTGCAACCATGAGATCACTCCCCTTCTGCATGGTTTGTCCACGAAAAAATATTGACGGAAGATAAAATTTTAATCAAACAACGAGATCAATCCTAAACGCCATCAGAAGATGCAGCCTGATCCAAGATTGGACTGCCGATATTCAGTTTCTCCAGTGTAGGGCGGCCAAAATGGCTTTTTTGAAAGCCACTGAAGTTAATGATCGATTCAAACAGCATTTCCGATTAAAAAAACTATCTAACGTAGCTTCGATCGTCCGTTGAAAGTGAAATAATATTGCGGTTCACGTGCTAAAACAACAGCAGCCCGTCCGCCATATTGAACTTTTCAAGGATGAGAAAGCAACAAGCATGCTCAGTAGCAATTCTGTGACGCTTTTTACGTAATATCTTTTAACCACTCAGCCGTTTTTGAGCCCTGTCGCTGACAAGTGCTTTCTTGTTATGTCGTGTGTAGGCTACGCGCGCGCGCGCGCGGCTAATGAACTCTTTCGAACCTCCTTAAGGTGGCTTACTACAGTTTTCAGAAGAAAAGCATAACCTTTTAAAATCTTTAGTTTAAAGCAAACAGGAGTTTTCTTTTGGGTCATTTGTTGCTACAACTCTTGAAAGAAATTATATTACCCTGGAAAAAAGAAATACTAGAAGTTTAGAAAACATCAAATGTAACAGACCGAGCGCTAAGAGGAGACTGGAAACTAGACTTTTTCAGGGCCTGTTTCTAGCCGTACCACCCTACCTCAAATTTTCTGGATTTCCAAAGTGGCTATAACTAAACACCTGTGGGAAATAAAATGATCATCTGTAAGTGAAAATTTTTGCTTATGGAGAAAAGGTTGAATTTTGGTCTTTTTGTGATTACTAAAAAATTCTCTTAAAGATGTAAAAAGTTTATCATTCTCTTCAGAAAACTGGAGTAAGCCACCTTATATATAACTCTGTTCTTCTGGTAACAAGAAAATACAACTTTTCAGTGAAAAAACCATTTAAACTGATAAAGTAAACAAACAAACAAATGAAGAAATAAATCAATGATCTTAGCGAGAATACTTCAGAAGTTACAATCTACAGAAATCTACAGTTCACAGGAGCCCATGACAGTTCACAAAAGGATTAAACCATTTTCTAAATGCCGGGAAAAAAGACAAACAAATCGAGTTTCTCTACCTTTAATGGACATTTCTTTATTTTCAGACAGTTAATATGGCAAGTCATTCAATTAGTTTTGATCCAGAAGGAACTTAGGCGATTTTTAGTTCTAACATCTAGAAAAGATCACAACACAGGTCACACATGGGGTCATTTAAGTAACACTAAAATTTGAGGCCGTGGGTCTCTTTTATTTCTCCAGCGTCCATCTTGTGATTAAGATAACCAGGCTGCAATCCATCTAACTTGTGAATTAAACGTCACGTCATTCAGTCCAATGCTAGTGACTGGAATCTGTTTAACAGAAAACGTCATAAATATACATTGCACCGTCCACGAAAATAACAACAGTCGACAGGGAAATATCAGCAATTATTCCACAGTTCTACATGAGCTCATAACTATGGAGTTTAGTCAATGAGTTGCATTTATTATGAGTCCGTGTCACCCTATAATTGAGTTGAATCATATTGTCATTATTGCTGTATTTACAGGCTAGTTAATGCCATTATACCTTAATTAGATACCTGATACACTCAAAAGGGTCCCTCCAAACAAAGAAGATTTTGTATGTCAGAGACTTCCTTACGATTTCTTTGTTCAAACCAAATAATATAGTACTTTACCCAGTCTTAAAACCCCACTGTATTATTCGGTTATTCTCTAAACCTCTGGCCGACCCTGAGTTGTCAGTTAAATGTTAGCTGGTAATCTTTCAGTAGTAAGATTTCTGTCTGTTTTGCTTTGGCCTGACCACTCCAACTTGACGCCCACTTTTCGAGTCGCCTCTCTACAGGCCGTCGTGAATCACAAGGGTTCAAGATCAGTCGTGTCTATAAAGGATTCAGAAATACGGAGCCCACAGACCTGTGCAGGGTTCATGCATAAGTTGGAGGATTCCTCTGCTCCTGAGGTGCGGAGACTGTGGCAGGCATTGCTGCAGATGAAGCGGATGGAACCATCATATGCTGTCCTCCATATGCTCCAGGCATCATTACCAATGTAGGCTGGTCTTCCTGCGCACTAAACGGTTGCATTGCAACCGCACCACCTGCTTGCACAGGAACGGCCACAGGGGCACCACCAGGAGGCTGGGGCATGATGTACCCAGTAGAACTAGAAACATTCACCACTTGTTGTGCCTGGTTTTGTAAAATGAAAAACAAAAGTGATGCTACCTAGGAACTAAATGGTAACGCGTCAATCAGAAAGTCTGGATTTCAGTGCGTCTGCCCTTCGAATTTTTTCAGTGTCACGCAAGAAATCATAATCGCATGTCAGTGCTCTTGTCACAAAATTCAAGTGAGAAGAAAACCTTTGCGATTTTACTTTTGATCGCTTGCATACTAGAAATAGAAACTGAAATATAAGGTATATTTTACCCCTACCACTAATTCAATATTCCTTCTTATTTGCGTTGCAAACAAAAATCAAACGAAACGAAACAAATTGGAGAATAGAAAGATAAGAGAAACTATACAAAAAAGATTTTCATTGGAAGAACGCAAAAATTGATTGAAATTGCTTCTGCGGAAACACTGTGCAAGTTCAAGTCGTGATTTCAACAGATATCCAAGCCCACGGGATTGTACTTAATATTCTAATTCGCTCCCCGCTCAACCGAATATAAAACATTTATCATGTAATAAGCAACCACTATTGGGGTGTGTCAACACGAGCCGTATGCGACCCTCTTTATTATGTCTTACAATCAACTTATATGGTAATAAAGTTTACAAGCATAATACAAAGAAAGTATCAAGCACTGAAATTACAAACTCAACACAAGCCCGTGTAACATAGGGCGCGGATTGAAGAAATTTGTCTACAAGAGCAATAAAATTGGAAATACGTCTGTCCCTAATAGAAATTGAACCAGAAACAAGGTTCCAGTTAAGACCCAACCAAACAAGAGACTGAGTAGGGTCCCATAGCGATTTGAAAGAATTGGCTACAAACCCTGCATTGCTTAAAGATGACTGGACAAAAAAGAACGCCGCTTGGCAATTTGAAAGAATCTCCCTTTCCACACCCATCATCGAGAAACACAACTATTTTAACACCATTAAACCTCCAAAATTTAACAAGCGGTCTGAGGCACTTCGTAAAAACGTATGGGGCCGAACTAAGACCAAATGGGAGAACTGAAAAACAAAAATATCTGACAGAACCAGAGAAAACCCAGGAAAAAAACCAAAAAAGTTTGATGATCTGGGAAAATATTAAAATGGTGATAACTGGACTTGAGATCAAAACTAAAAAGGTAATCACCCTTGTTAACATATGATGATAACACCCTCCAATCTTCGCACTCAAACTTCTGCTTCCAAATAAACTGATTGGCATGACGCAAGTCAAGAATAAGCCTTTTCTTGCCTGACGATTGTGTAGACGCGGAGAGAGGGTTAACAACGTGAGGAACGAAAAGGCACTTCAACAACTGCGTGATTACTGACTAATTCGGATATAGCGGACTCAACAAAAGACGCGTTATCCAAGGCTGACTTATTATTAGGAAATTGTGCCTTACAAGGAGTACTAATGAACGGAATCCGATAACCACATTTAATAGTATCGATAACAAAGCTATTGGCACCATTAGTGTGCACTGTTGTCTGGCAAGTTTAATTTTGTTTGCGTTACAGGATCGGGTTTTTATTACCTCCGTTTTAGATGTCTGCGTTGTACTGGGACTAGTGTTTAACAGCCAATAATCTAACTTAGCCTTCAGTCTGCCTTTAAGTACAGGCAATGCAGAATTTTGTTCAAATTAAAAAAGATTACGATCCTAATCAAAATTGACTAACAAACTTCATCTCTTTCCCTAAAAAATTCCAAATTGGAAAGATACATATCTAATACGTAATAAACACAATTGGATACTTAACTTTAACAAAACGTTCGCGTGGAGGCTCCTATTTACCTCCAATGGCTGAGGGAAAATCAGAAGTGGACTGACCAGAGCTTGAGGATCTGACTTGTGAATAAACTTGGCACTCGGACCTCCAATGTCCTTGTTGACCACAAGCGAAACAAATGTCCCCAGGTTTTGCCTTGCCACCAATTCTAAAGGCACGAGGATTGACCTTGAAACTTGGTTGATGTTGGCCGGCAACAGAGGTGGTGGTGGATGAAGATGGATGCTGGAAAAGGCTCTGCTTGGTGGACTTCGCTTTCTGTTGCTGACGCTGACTACGTTTGCGAAGAGCTCTCTGTTCAGCACGGCGTATGCGCTTCTCGTCCTCTGACCCGCTTGCCAATTCGTCCGATAAATACTCGTTCACTAAATCCCAGCCAGCAGCGGATTTATCTGCCAGTCTGAAAAGTTTGTTGCGTTTCTTAATGTCAGAAACTAGTTCTTCCAGGCAACTTTTAACAACGTCAATTTTTCGTTTCTTGAGAGCTTTGGACGCGGAGTTGACTTTCTCTGCAAGACCAGTGTTACTGAATAAAACTGCTTTTTGCTGCCTTCGAATTTGAATGAGATATTCGATTCTCCTTTAAGTTTCTTAGCAATAGAGTGGTTATTGCTCAAGGAATCTTCTAGAATATCGCGTTTCAACGCGCTCAACTTCTTGTCAAAATAATCTTTAAATAAGGAAAACGCCGACTCTGTATCAGCAGACTCGACACTTGGCTGTTCCACCGAAACCGAAGAAGGTAGGGCTGAGCTGGAACTATTCCGAGAAACCGAAGGCAACAAAACTTCAGGAGGTATACATGCGTTCCGATCTGAGCGGTCTACGACATAATTTTGAGGGCGAAGGGACGGACGTAATGACTCGAATGAATATAAATGAAGGCAACGCGCTATAAATACCAACGCTCCCGCTAATGAACCAGTTGTAACATAATACCCCAGAGGATTACGTAACCATGATAAATACATTGGCGGACAAGAAGGCTTAGTGCTACTATCGAAGGAGTATTATCACATGGCTATAAGCGGAGAAGTATTAGTGGAAAATAAATTTCCCGTCTGATTTAACAAAACATATTTTCTGCTAGGCTTAAACCAAAAGGGCTCTTGGAGAGAAGAAAGGTTGTTATCGGAAAGATATTATCAGAAGGGGTATGATCGAAAGGATTTTATCGGCGGGATTTTTCCATCTGGTTTGTTGAAGAGGGAGAAGGAACCTTTGGTTTCTCTCCTATGGTACTCATACCTGTTGATCGGTAGCTGCATCACAGCATGCACAGCATGCACAAGGTTTCATCAGACAGCAACAAATCGGTGCCCAGATACCAATCACAAACGCAGCAATTCCAAGAACCAATATGATTGCGCTGATAGCCATTTCAGCATCATAAGGTAGTCGTTGGTACCAGAAGGGTTTCGAATAGTAATCTTTCCTCTCTCGACATGCGGCAATGGACACGCTGTAGCAAATAATGATTATCCCACCGAAAACAGCAGATATGATGGAAAAACCCATGAACACTCCATTCTGAAAGATTAAATGGAAGAAGGTCTTTATTGACCAACTAGAATGGTTGATTCATTCAAGTAGTCTGCCACCAGTCAATGTCAATGTCAATGAATTTTTAAATTCTCGTTATACTAAGAGGAACCAAGAGGTTTAAAAGGCCAACATTAGCGGTATTTTTAAAAAGTTTTATCGGTTATTATTAAAAAATTCAAAAACTTAATGATATTCACGTTTAATGTAGGATACAACTTTTGCATTAATTATCACCTAACATTAACGTTATTACATATTACAATAACATCGCCGTGTAATTATTACAGTGGGGGCGCGGTGGTGTAGTGGGTAGCGCGTGGCACTTCAGATCTGATGACCAGTGGTTCTAGGTCTAGTCGACCTAGTCCCTGTCATCGTGTTGTTCCCTCAGCCATGTATAAGAAACTTTACTTCGCACTGTCTCTGTCCACCCAGGTGTCAAAGTATTAATGGGTATAGGGTACCAGCGACAACTTGCTGGGGGACTGGCATCCCATCAAAGGGGGAAGTAGCAATACTCTTAGTTGCTTCATCCTATACAAACCGGGTTAAGCTCCGGCCGTGTGGGCCTCCTTGGCTCGTGTGCGCCTTTTCCTTTTACATTCATAATTATTACAATTACATAAAGAGAAACGCAATATATTAATCGTCAAAACCCAGAGAAAAAATTATTATAAGGCGATAAATTATTTATTAATTTGGTTGATCATTTGCTTATCGCTTGGATTTACTTAACACCTTTTTGAAAATGCTTTAGAAGCTTACATTTCTGATCGTTGAACTGTGAGGAATAACATGTGATTACTTACAGTATTTGAGAAGGTTGGGTTCTCACAAAATGTCAACTTACAAAACAGTTGCGAAAACCAGTTCTGTCCCTTGCACTTCCAGGAATGCCCAAACCTCCTGTGATGCACATCTGCAACAGAACAAATATGATAGGTCACCCTTTTTATCATATAGAAAAGCCATGGATATGTACGAGTAAGCGCGTGTTCAGCCCAAACCTATAGGTGAAGTAGCGCGAGAAAGATAGCAAAAACATGCTTCAATAGCAAAAAATCTTATAATCCAAAGGTTACCTACACATTAGAACGATTATTCCATTAAAATCTCGTCATACGAAAACACCTAACCAGTAGTTCTTGTTATACCTTTGGTATTCCACTAATATAACCTGCTTAGATCACCCGTTCCCAACACCGCGCGTCCCATAATACTCAAGCGCCTGCTAGGCAGGCTAGTATTCCACTTTATTAGAGAAACCAACAGCCAAATCACGTTTGACTGGGTAACGTCAGTCCATGAATAAAATAATACGACCAAGATTTATCAACTTGGCTTTACAAGCTTAGGACAGGATTTAGAATTTGGGGCCAAGATGACAGAACCTGATATTGCGGAAATTAAAGTTCCCAGAAATTCACGCGAATTAAAATTAAAGTTGCCTTAATTTCATGGAGAGTTACTTTCCTACACTGATACAAGATATATGAAGCCTGTGATTCGATAACAGAACTGAACTGAAACCTAAGGCCCCTTTCAAATGTTAACCTTTTAAGCCCCAACATCATTATACAAATTTTCCTTACTCTGGTCCCCATAGATTTGATTAGTTACAAATTGGGAGACCTTGTTTAACATCAAGACAATTCATCTCTGGTGATCATTTGCTAAATTTTCATGACTTGTTTGTGTTATAATACACTGACATGATGAGGAAAAATTTGATGCTGATCACTATGTTTCAGCCCATGAAACGGTGGACGTTTGCATTTCTCTATTTCAGGTAACTGTATTGTACATTAGTCTCTTAGGCAGACAGGTAGTGAAATTCACCCATGCGTGTAAAGAATTTAGCGCCAAATCCAACTAACTGAAACGGTCAGGACTAACTGTATATATCTACATGTTGTTTACCCGAGGGGATACTCCATTATCTGCCCTTACCGGGGACGTGCGGCCCCATAGGGTTTGGCAATCAATCAATCAATCAATCAATCAATCAATCAATCAATCAATCAATCAATCAATCGATCGATCGATCGATCGATCGATCGATCAATCAATCAATCAATTTGATTACAAAAGTATCAAAGATTAAATTATACTTGGGCAGGAGCTCTCAGCAAACCCTTTAGGGCTTCACGAGGAGAGCCCCTGGACAAATTTACAATAATTATATTTTAAATACACATGTCAGTTATATATCGATTTAGTATTTAGATTACAGTTCTCTTTTTGTTACGTTTTATATAGTGATATTGATTGGAGTCTAAATATTTCTATTTGAGGAGAAAATGAGTTTTAATTGTTTTCCTGAACAAGCTAAATGTTCTAATTTCTTCGATAGATTTTGTCAAATTATTCCATACTAAAATTCCTTTGCATTTCACTGAGTGTTTTTGGTAGTAAGTGCGTGCTCGAATTTTGTGAATGTTGAGGATGATCTTGTGTTGTATTCGTGAATTTCCTTATTCAAACAAAAGAAATTTTTGAAAGGTGATGATAGCATATTATTAAAGTAACGAAACATAAACAAAGCAATGGCTTCATTGTTTATGTCACCTAGAGGTAAAATTGATAATTCTTGAAAAGAGGACTAGTATGATCTGTAAATTTTGAAAATGTGATTGTTCTTACTATTTTCTTGTGTAATCTTCTTATTGGTTGTTAAATCTTGTTGTGTACGTATTTCCTCACGCGATGTTACCATAACTTAGATACGGATAAATCAGTGCATAATATAGACCTATAATTAAGGGATCAGTTATTTCTTTATCATTTTGGTAGAATGTATTTGGCAAACATTTTCGTCAATCAAACGGGGTGTCCATTTCACCACTTTTTGTCTTAAACGGGGTTAAGGTATACGTAATGACTGCAAACAGCTCAACCACTCTATAAAGCTGTAAATAGATTTCTAATTATCAATGTATTTTAAAAATAAGAAACAGTTTATCCTTACCTCATTCTAGTCGAGTCTTAGAGAGCCCTGAAAAAATCTAAGTTCTGTCTTAAACAGGGTAGCAAAGCTAAATCAGCGATCTGTGTCTTTGACTACCCCGGCCTCACCTCCCTACCCGCGAGCATCTGTAGTTCTTAGTTCTTCCGTTTTGCTAACTCCATTTTTCTCGTTCGTATGAGCCAACCACTGTTATTACAAAAAATTTAAACGAACAGCTGCTCCTTGTTATTCAGCTTACAGAGGCAAACGCTTCGGTGCTGAAACTGAAAGAGCAAACTGCGGCTACTGAACCGAAGCGTTCAGTCGAGGGAAGCCCGAAAACGCGAATGAAAGGGGAACTAACCGCTTAAGCCCCGTGTTGACAGTACACCGCGGAAATCACAATGAAAAGCAAACGTGCGAAATGTTCGCGTAAACATTTGCATGAAAAGCAAACTTGCTAAATATTCAAACGTGTGAGCTTCGTCGAAAAAAAAGGGGCCTTTGAATTCTTCATATGAGTTGCCGCTTGCATATTAATTGATCAACTACCTACCCACAGTCCGATCCAAATTCCAAAATACCCTTCACTGGTCCAAAAACAGTAGAGGTGATAATAGTACTCAACAACACGATCGGCGATGCCAAAGACGATCAGTAAAATCCCAACAAGGATGTGCGCCAAGGCAAGAAGCCTTGCCATTTTGGCGGCCCTGACGTTGACTGAGTAATCCGCCATTTTAGCTTGATGTGTATACCGTGCTATGCATCTCAGACGGAACTTGAACTGATATTAACGTCAGTAGGTCATACGGGGTGTTACTAAGGCTAGTAACGCAGTAACGAGTAACGCAGTAACGAGAAAACGAGTAACGGGAAAAAAATTTTCAAGGTAAAAAAATGGAAAACGAGTAACGGTAAAAAATGAAAAGGGTGGAAATTTTACTGAATAATGATTACTTAAAGACCCATTGGCACCGTACCGTGATGCACTGCGCATTGTTTATTTTGATTCGACCGGACATGGGCTGCAATCTCTCGAGAGGAAAAATTACGGGTTTACCTCGGTGTAAGAACCTGACAAGATTTTCTTTGTTTGGTAGCTTTTGTTTTGCTGTACGGTATTGTTTAAAATGTTTTTGTTTCCTTTGTTTTACGTCATCCGTGAGTTTCACAGGTTCTTACACCGAGGTAAAGCCAAAATTACAGCCTCTCATCTCGAGGAAGAAATGAACACTGAGTTTGAAATGTCGGTCGTAAGTTATTTTTTAGTCTCAACAAGCAGCCCTGTCACATATCAAAAGCCCGTCAAACACTTTTGGGGACTTGGTTTTGGGCCGCTCAACCCGCCTTCGCCTGTCACTCGTCGAGGCCGAGGACATTTTCTTCGCCTCCAAAAATCCCATTTAAAAGAAAAATAATAAAAGTAATCACGCCGAAGAGGCAGGAAAATTGTTCCTACTTTCACCGAAAGTTTGAGATCGATGAAAACGAAATTGAAACCTCCAGCGAGCCGTGAAGTTTTCTGTATAAAACACATACTTCCAGTCGGCTCTTTTCTGTCAGTTGCATCTAATTTGCATCGGGCATAATTTCAAATGAGCACCGCCGGCGGACGCTGATTTTAGCCACTTTCGAAACTCGCATCGAAAAAATTCCGACGGCCAGAGACGCGGAAAAGCTCCATAAACTTTCGCCGAAAGTTTTATTTCAATGCAGAACAAAACGAAGCCGCCAGCGAGCCGAGAAGTTTTGTACTTCATCTATATTTTGCGGTGAAGACAATACTTTGTCCTGGTCGATTGGTCACGTATCTATGTTCAAAAACTCACCTCACAGTAAACGAGTACACTAAAAAGAGACTGTTGACCTGCACCGTTCCAAAGCGGCTCTGTGATTGGTCCGCTTAGCTCCGCATTGAGCATTTCAGTACCGAGTGTACCGAGCCAATCACATCACAGATTTTCTCGAGAGAGAAGTGAGAGGACCCTGGGAACGAGATTTGTCCACGTTGTATCGTATCTTGGTCGTCTTGGCTGTTAACAAACATCACTTCTGATAATCTGAGATTTTGCTTCACAGCAGCAACTTGTGTGAATTACGGCTTTTCTAAATTACATCTTTCATTTGGTCGTTTGCTTTCGTTTGGTTGGATCAAAACGCTTGTTAAACAAGCATACAACAGCAGCTGACTACTAAAGTAACACATGTATGGTTAGGTAAGTTTGAACCTTTTTAGCCAATGACGTCACGTTAGTGACGTCATATGGCTACTGTCAGAGCCTAAAAATCAACGATAGACGTACGTACGTGCGATGTCTGTCTTACGATTTGTGAGGCTGGGGGGATATTCTGTGAGACGATGGGTGGGGGTGTGCACCGGGACACTGAAAGTCTTACCTTATCAGCTGCACAAACCCATACAGCTAATGTTATGGGAGTAAGACCCCCGGGCTTTGAAGTGTTTTGCATTCGCAAGTGTGGATCTACTTCGAATGCCTGTTTTGTGTACGTGAGGTCTGGCAGGATTTTATTCGCGTTGTAGTCCTGTGTTTACTTAGCTGAAGTACATTTTTCCACAGCAGCAAATACAAGACGGACTTGCCAATTTGAGATGTTGTATGAACAGAACGTGGAAATTAACGTTACATCGATCCCTAATTAACAGTGAAAGAAACAATATTTAAAGCCCAAGTTTATAACGATAGTGAAAAGAGTAGAGAAAAACAGCATAAAATTTTTCCGGATTATCTCTCGGTAACAGCGAATCTAAAATTTGCAGTGTCATTTTTGTGTGCGTGTTATAAAACATGAACCCAATTAAAACTAAATCGGAAATTGCGCGGCTTGTTGCTAGCTATTCTTAAAACTGAAAAACTTGAATGAAACTAGTATTAAAATCCAAGTCACAGTGGTGATCAAGGAATTTGAGGATGGATGTAGTAAAATCTTAACAAGATACTAAACGTTATTTCGGGGTTATTCATAGCTCAAAGTGTAAAGCGTATGTTGAGAAATTTGCATAGTTGACAGCTGTAATTTCAGCCTTATAAGGAATGTAACGCAACACTTGAAACATCTCGAACCGACCGAAACATTACCGAAAGATTAACAACAGATATGTGACAAAGCATTCTAACAGAGACCTGTTGGATCTACTGGAAAGCGAGCTGAATTTGAACATTTTCGTACTGTTCGAAGGTAAAGCAAACGAAATTTATTCGGCTGTAGGTTGAGACTCCAAATAAACACGTGAGCTAAAAATAACTTTGTACCGTGGGAAAGTTACAAATGTAAACATACTTTGGTCGATTTGTGAAGCAAAAAGACGAAAATTATTATAGCCGACTTGATTACAAAGCAAGCAACTTCAAATAACAGGGGAAATAAATATAGTTGCAAAACTATTTCAGTCGTGTTTATAAACGCTAGTTCAAACCGATTTCGAACGAAAATATTGTGGATACAAGAAACGCCGTTTGATGGCAGACTCCTGTTTTGACAATACAATGTACTAAGAACGTAAGTGGTTGCCTGGAACGTCTGAAACCTTACAAATTAAACAAAGTAAAGCGAGTCGCGTGTCACGCAAATCACGCAGAGCGTCAAAACGGCACCCTTTAGAAAGTTGACCGTTTATGAGCACTGAAAAGTATTGGATATTCGCCGGTAGAAGTAAGAAATTAAAAGGTTCAACTGCAACTTGCATTTATTTCTGAAGTAAAATTGTTAACTTTCCACTGATCTTTGCCTAAATTATGTATGCAATATTTTTCGACGGTGAGTTTAAGTTTAAGTTTACTTGTTTTTGTCTGTGTTCTTTGAAGAACCGTGAAACAAAGAGCTTTCTTCCGTTTTTTTTTTTACTCCGCGTAGTCACTTTGCTGAATCATTACCAGGTTTTATAGTGGATAACCACAAGATCTTTTTGATGGTGGTGGTGGGGGGGGGGGGGGGGGGCTGAGGGGTTAGGGCGGGACTTACCGGAGGTGTAAAGTCCCATAGGTTGTCAGGACAAATTTCACCATATTGTGAAAAAAAAAAACGTCATTGGCTCTGCGCGTATTGCGCGCCTATGTTTATTCTTCTAGTTCTTCCAGTGTTGTTAAGTTTTTTCCTGTCAATTTTTGACTATGATGTGCGCAATTTAGTTTTAAATCGGAGAAATATATTTTGCTAGAATTTCCAGAAAAGTTACACCTTTCTCTCATTAAGCGAACACCGCGCTATGTTGTGTGACTAATTTCAACGGCTGTCGTTAAGCTTACATTTAGGGGACTCCACCTCAAGTCCACCTCTTTGATTGAGATTTTGCCCTGTGTTTTGCAAGTAAAGCGGGCAAAGCGAGCTTCAATGGAAGCGACCGAGCAAGCGACGAAGTTGCAAGAGGCCTCCTAACCTGAAAAAAATTTTAAGGACTTGGGAAAGTAAATCGTGTTGATGAGTGGTGAATTGTTCACGGGTACCAGCTAGTTTCTATGTTAAAACATGAACAAGTTTCAGAAATGTAATCTATATTTGTTTATTACTTAATTATTCTTGCGAATTACTCACATGATGCTAAAAAACAAATCTGCTCACACTGAATAATTATGTAAATTACTATCATCATTAGAATCTCCTGCGTCAAGTAACCAGTTGCCACAGTAAAAGCAATTCGCTTGATTTAATTTCAGTTACAACCCCTGTCTTCTTCAACTTTTTAAGGAATCTGGGGTGGCTTTAAACCCGTAATTTCAAGGTTATGTTACGTAAAGCAGAAAACACGTGGAAATACAAACGAAGTCTGTCTGTGTCTGTTCACAGGGATATCCCTTGCGAACAGAATTCCCAGAAAAGATGGAATTCCTAGGAATTCTTAAGAATTCCTAGGAATTCCAAACGATTCCAAGACATGCAAATTAGGAAAAACATAAAAGCTTGGAATTTCTGGGAATATATGGCAATGTGTTAAAACTGTACTTGGAATTATTAGAAATTCCTAGGAATTCCCAATAATACCAAAACTGATAATGAAAGGGCTTGGGAATGTCTGAGAATATATGGGAATGGCTAAATTAAATGGCTTGGGCTAATAAAAATGGTTGGGAATTTGTGAGAATAAATAGGAATGACTAAATTAAATATGAGAAATATTGGCAATTTACTTGGAATAGCAACTTTAAGTCCCTGACTTAAATACTTGACAGACTTCAAGTTGAGGATATTTCAGTAAAATGTCTTTGGAACTTCCAGGAAGTTATGAAAAAGGACATTTAATGTATCACTCAGTCAAACAAGTCTTAACTTGTTTTCTAAACATTGAGGTACATGTATTCCTGAACCTCTGAGGACAGGTCAGGCAAACAAAATTAAAAGGTACATACATGACTCAAAAATTAATAAATAAATAAATTCCTTGTGTATATTATGTGTTAGTTCGCTTGTTGAATTGAGGACACCAACTGAATAAAGGATGAATACATCCTTGTGCCAAAGCAGCAAAAGCATCTTATTATGCTACTATTTTCTGTTTACAAAAAAAGTATATCCTTAAAAATTGTCCATGACACAAGTAACTATAAAGTTTCTTAAAAAAAATATTGTTCATGACACAGCTTCAACCACACTCCATTGAAGTTAGGCAATGTACTAGGCATGGATTTGCAGAGTTCCCTTTGAGAAAGAACACTTTTTTCCACAATGTCCTCTTCCTTTGCCAGTTGAAATTTACCTCTGAAAATAAAGAATAACATAAAAGTAAACGAGAAGTCATGAAATGATGCCTTCAAATAAATACTATTATCATACCACCGTACGACCTCACTCATGCAATTTTATTGAAAACATACTCAGGAGATGACGTGTGTAGGGGCAGATACATGTGGGTTGGTGTGAGCTGGTCCAGAAGAGCTGTCCAGCTCCGCACACATTGTCACCTGATTACTATAGGGTGCACACAAGTCTTCATTCATTTAGTATTTATCAAGACCTTTCCGTAACTTTCCAATCAAATTCAGCCTTAAAATGGTGGTATGATAAAATACTTCTTGACTACGCTGTAAGTTAGGTCAGGCCGGATGGCAAAATATTTGGATCTCGGTCATGGCGCATGGAACTACTCTGCCCGTATTCCATGTGCTAGAGCCAAATACTTTCCCATTCAGCCCTCCCACTCAGTCAATAAGTATATATTATAATTAGGAGACAATTACACAACAACGACTTTTAAGAGCGTATCACGTAATTGACGACAGGACTTGTGATTATTTCACTCTAATGACTTCACTTTCTTGTGGATTTCATGTTAGTAAAGAAAATGAATACAACAGTAGGTAATGTCGAGGAAGGGATTTAAGAACCAGTGATCCATCTAGAAATTGAAAGTACTGAGTCCTGGGACTCACTCGGCCATTTAAGCATGAGTCCCAGACCGACCATTGTGAGTCCCAGAGCCAAAAATTTGATTAAAGTAAGCAGAAATGTTCAAAATAAAACCTGAGCAAGTTCGAAGACAGCTATTAAAAGTTCAAGCCTTTACCTTTTTCAGCCCTCTATCTTCAATTTTACTTTACAACTTTCAGTGAAAAAAAATATTTTCAAGAGAAACAACCAAGGTAAAATTGACCTCTACACTGGGGTGCTGAGAAGCCAACTGAGTACACTATTGCAGGCCTACATTTTCTAGCATTCCATATATGGAAAGTGGTAGTTTGTCTGAGATCAAAATGTTCGCAACAATAGGCTTCTTTCGATATATTAAAATTCAGCTTGGTAGCGAGGCCTAGAGGACACAAACAAAAGAAATGAATGAACATGCTTGTAAAATTTCTTTTATTTGTGTCCTCTAGGCCTCGCTACCAAGCTGAATTTTAATATATCGAAAGAAGCCTATTCGTAGAAGTCACCCAAAAATGCAAAAGAAAACTAGCAGCATTTTGTTTTTCGCATTTTCAACAACAACCACAAAAGAAGGCTATCTGTAAGATTAAACTTTTGCATTTATTCTGCGACGTGAGAGCAACATCGTCATTCTTTCATGATTCTTTCATCAAATGTATGCTGAAGTGTGAGAAGCTGATTTAGGACGAAATATTTTCTTTTACTGAGACGCATTTGCTGAAACAGTGACTACACTACGTGGTAAGAGCGCGGCGGCATTTGCACACGTTTTTGGCAATCTTTTTGATGAAACGAAGGATAGTTTAGGACAATCCATCTTCGTGAAATTGTTTGATTTCAAAAAGTTAAGCTTACATGTATATATTTTGTTGTTAAGTTCGAGCGCTCATTTGGGTGACTTACGATTGGTAAATGGTTTAAAATAATAGTATTTCAGTGTCTACAGAAGAAAAGTGGCATCAGAAATGATTGCATTTTATGGGAAAGAGGATTCTGCGTCCAGAGGGATGCATCTGGAAAGTAATTTTTGCGTCTTTTGACAAATTTATGCGTCTTAGACGCGGGACGCGCAGGCAGATGGATCACTGAAGAACCCCCAGCCACTTATTTACAAGTGCATCAATGTTTTGAATATGAACAAAAGAGACCATTCTTATTCAATGACATGCAAATGGGGTCAGATATTCTTAATTTTTTGCTTGTCGACCACAGGGTCAGCTGTACCCAATCTTTTGACTGAGTAACAGTTTGATTAATATTAATGTTTGTGCTGCTGCACTGTATACAAAGCGAGCTGTTGAAAAGATCGTTTCTGAACTGGTTGCAGAACGAGAGTGCTCCTTGATGATATAAAGCTGTATAAACTCGAGCATACAAACAATTCTTTTATTCAACCTATTCAATGGCAAGAAAAGTCGATATCTCCGAATTATATTCTATATTCCTCTAAAAGTCTAACTCATTATTAGAATTTGAATATGTTTCAAATGAAGCTCCCTTTTTCTTCACAGGATGTTAATGTGTGGGCGCCATACTCGGCTTTTCTGTCGACACAAAATGGGCCATTCCATGTAATGTCTGCAACTCCCCCCCCCCCACTCCCATTGAGCTACAGGGAAATCCTAAAGGGAAAGAAGGGGGTTTCAAAAGTCATTTATGAAGGAGTAGCTATGTCGGTTCCTTTGATCTCTCAAAAACATCTCCCTTTTTAGTGGGGGTGCATACATTAAATGGAATGGCCCAATGGCCTCCATAAGACAGTTTAGAATCTGTTCAAGAAATTAAAGATTAATACTGTACCTTTATGTAAGAGAAGGTAGCTCTGCATCGAATACTACAACTCTTCAACCACTGGAATAAAAAACTATCCATGTTTTCCTTTCTGGCGTACATAAACGACACAGCGATAGCCACCAAATACAAACAATCCGAACACTCCAGGAAAGAATCACTGGATCACTGGTTACGCGCGCCTGCAATTTTCAAGCGTGCGGTTGTAAGTCACATGACCTCTTGAAAGCGGCCCGGTCGCATGGCTGTCTAACCGGTGAGGCGGCCATTTTCAAATGACGTTGATGCATGTGTCAAGAGTTGCAAGTTTATCATACGCGAAAATGGTTTATTACACTATTCTTTTGGACTACTTTCGCTTACGATAAGTGAGGCTCAACCCAAATTGCTTCAGTGGAAGTTGATAGTAAAGATGGTGGATAGTTGTTCGATTCAAGATGGTTGTAAACAGACCAACCGATTTGAAGGTGAGTAACTTACATTTTATTTTCTATCGAGGGCTTAAACAAATTAGTTCCCTTCTTTGCGACATTCTGCCAAATGAGTGTAACAAGCCTTAATACAGTGTGTAAAGCGTGCAATTCTTCAAGGAACAGAAATCAAAAGGGCCGTTGTTCAGTAAAATTGCCCCAAGGGTGGACAGTGTTAATTCTCACTGGTTAAAAGTAATAACGAATTCAAAACCATGTGTTAGTAGAGTGACTAACGCTTTTCATAATAAGTTTAGTTGAAGGTAATTTCATGTTGCCTACACGCTAAGCAACTATTCAGTTTCTCTCAGATATGAGAGCACATTAAATTGAATGCATTAAAAGCCTACATCTGTAAATTGTTCTTCACTGACCAGTCAAAGGCGATTGATCTTGAAATGAACATACATTTGCCAATTTAGAAGGAGTGAGTTCTTAAACGTTTTGTGTGATTTAAATATATTATTGATTTTTTAAATCAAAGATACTGATATATGTAACAACATGATTTCATGAAATTAGAATGAGACCTAGAATAATAGCAACTTCAGGTCTTTCCCATTTGCATTTGACAATGCTCCAGTGGCTTAAGGTGGAATTTTGTGCATTTCTAAAAGTTTCCTTTTTAAGGGGTTTGCATATGGAAGATTTTCATTGCAATCAACAATTTTAAAGGGGTTACCAGATTCATGGGTTTGTTCCAAGCATTTGTGAATGTCCAGTGTGTGCCTAGATACATGTACTGAGCAATAATTTATCATGTGGGCATATAAAACCCCAAGACGTGAAACTCACATTGTCAAGAGGGTTAAAGACACATGTTTGATTGAAGCAGAGTTCAGCCATCTATTACACGTTGCATAGCTTTAAAAATGTTAAAACTTCAATTTCTTGACAAAAGGGGTCTTTGGATCACACTCCGTGATGGGAAACACAACACCCTGCGACAGAATTAAACACAATATTAAGCCGGACAGGGGATTACAAACATCAGGAAAGAAACTCATCATGTTGCAGATTATAGTAATTTAGATTCTTTAATAATTGTCTGTCAGTGACAAATTCAAATATGAGAGGCTGAAAAACCTATCGAGTTCTTAAATGAGGTAAATTCAACGTACCTTATATGTCGCTTAACAGACAATCCGAGGTCATATTTAACTGAACTCCATCATATAGTGATCTGAGAAAGATTGATGTGACCTCAAGATCAAAGTCTTGGAAATGCGACATTATTTAAAGTTGTAATACTCAATTGAGTCACCATTTGAAAATCCTCCAAACTAAACCCACTACAAAAATGCAAGAAGCAGCATTGGTCGAAAGACTGAGATACACACAAAAAATGTGTATAAAGTGCAGTGTACAAAGATGTGAAGTAGGAGTCGTGCAGGCCTTCCAACCCCATTTTATAACTGAAAAATTCACATGGTCTTTGGGTAGGGTGTGATGAAGAATTCTTGTTACCAATTTGGCAACTAATTTTCAGGATTTGGTTGACAACTGTATTAGGCGCAATTTCGTGCCCTGTGTAAAGTGTGTTGAACTGACTCTAGTTAGCATGCGAGCAGGCACACTTAGTGTGCTATTTGCGTGAGTATCTTGGCGGCGGAAGTCGGTGAGCAAAGCGAGCCAGTGAGAAGAATGGGGCGAGGAAAAGTGAGCCTGCACAAAAGCCGTTGAAGTTTGAATTCCGCCCCTGTGAGGTGACAAGTCTTAACTGTCAAGGTATCAATTATCTAACCAATCAGCAAGCGAAGCAAAATTTAAACAAACACCACAGCAGATTTTCACATTCGAGAAGATCGAGTTCTTCATGAGTGTGCCAGAATAGTGTAAAAGAAAATTATAAACACAGTTGACAATTTGTGCCACATTTAAATTAGACTTGCCACAAGTCGACCTCACGAGTTTCAGAGCACAAAAGCCGTAAAGTGAGTGGAGCAAGCTTTTTAGGCTGCAAAGCGGTGGAGCGACGAAGTCCTGCACCATATAAAATAGGACAAAGGACTTTTTTGAAAGTGTACATTTTAAAAATGTGTTCTATTTGAAATCAGTTTTCACTGTAGAAGTTAAAAATATCAAACTCCAGGGATATGAAACTTGCAATAACAAAGAGTATCGAGCTGCTACCTCAGAAGACTAATCACCCTTACATTATGCATTGCAAACATCTGTAACCACGAACAAGCGATACCATCTTCCCACAATGACAAATAGCCGAACTCAGTGTAACAATGACTGCAAGATAATGCCCATTGCATGGTCAAAAAAAAGATGTTACATTTCCTGTCATTACAGAGATCCCAAGAAGATAGGCTTGAAAACCACCATGCACTAAAACCAGTGTGGCTGATATTCCAAAAAATTACACAAAACTGCAATCGCTAACCAGACGCAACCAGCTGAGTCACGTTAAGAAATTGAATCAATTGAAAAACTGACAGACTGTGAACAGTTGTCCTATTTTCCTTCTCGCTAAAATTAGAAGAAGAAAGAGACTGCTCGCAGTCTAAGAAACCGAGAAAAGTGACAACCAGTAAGACCACTTTGCTTGTTATTTGTCACAATAATAAAGTCTGTTATCATGTGTCATTTCAAACCAATCAGAATGCTGCATTCATGGACGAATGTGGAGAATTCAAAATTCAGTGGCTTTTCTGCAGGCTCACTTTTCCTCGCAGCATTCTTGCCGGCCCGCTTTGCTTGCCAACTTCCGCCGCCAAGATACTTGCACGAATAGCACACTAAGACAATTAGTGAGCCTGCTCGCAGGCTAGATTCTAGTAAGTTCTTTGCACGACTGGCATGAACCAAATATTAATTAAACTTACTGAACATCTTTTGTATCACCCTAATTTTTTTAAGGTCATTTCCCTGTATTGCATTGCGCATCCTTAATGCACACGATTTGTGGCGTCATAAGCGCGCGCTCAAAGCGTGCACATGTCTAGGGAGACACATGCACATGTCTTATGTTCCAAAGGCCAAAAAAAGGAAAGTTGCCTCACCACAATCTGTTCTTGTTGTGGATTCTTCACAGATAAAGATTTTTTCTGTGAAGCTGAATTACAGAGAAAGCCGCACTTTTGTCGTCAAGAGTAGTGAAAATGAATTGTCTGCCATCACAAGAAGTGCAAGGATAGGCGGGCCGTCCACATGGCCAGTAATTTAACATCTTCATTTTCCTGTGGCCATACAGAAGCTGTAAATTCTTCTTTGCAGCCTCCCTCTGCAAAGAATTTAACCCCCGACGACGTGGCAGCATACAAATGTGACGGTCCAACTAGGGAACAATTAACAAAACATTTAAACCCTCTTGAAGACTTCAGGCACGTAGTTCAAGTTTCCGATGATTGCTATGCCGTTTACACTGGTCCGTCAACCTCCAACCCAACTGGGTACTGTCACTTTGAGAGACAACCAGAAGGATATTGGTCATGTTGTGGCGCAACATGCAACAGAAAAACTGGAGCTAGTAAGCAGTTAAAGACAAGGGCTCTGTGTATGCATTTACACATCCTGTACTGTGTCATAAAGGATAATATTGGCATTGAAACAACACCGTCCAATCCTGATTTGTCATCCCCTAATCCTGACTTGTCATCCCCTAATCCTGATTTGTCATCCCCTAATCCTGATTTGTCATCCCCTAATCCTGATTTGTCATCTCCCCAGTACTGTTCTAATTCACTTGATCCTGAAACTTCTGACCTGTCAATGTCTGTGAGTAGACGGTCGTCCCTTACTTTGGCGCTCAAAAGAAGTATTCCCTACCCTGTTCCAAGTCACATTCTTCAAGCCTGCAGGAGGCAGTCTTCTTTTCCAGGAGTTATCGTTCCATCATGCAGCATCTGTGAGTTGTGTGGGAGCTCGTTGACAACAGGTCAGCAGCACCCTGGTAGAGCACTCAACGATCCCTCATATATCTTAACTCCGTGGTCTCTTACACAAGTGAATGTCCTCGTTAAATTTTGCAGTAGTAAGGACTGCAAGGCCATGCATCAGGCATGGCCGATTGATCAAGGTATGTGCTATAGGATCCTTAGTCTGTGCCCAATGATTTTTTTCCTGTGTTATTCATAGGCTTGCAAGTACGTGTAGGACCGTTTTTGTGATAAAATACTTGGTTTCTGCCTCTATAAATTTGCCAGTATAGGATTACACACTGTTTTAGAATTAAAAGATTATTATTAATAGTAGTTATGTGGGAGGCTTAAGGTAATGAAAATCGTACTAACTGTCTTCCAGAATAGGCATGTTCAAGTCTTTTCTTATATCTACATGTATGAAGCTGTACACACAGCTGTAGGATGTTATCTCAGCTTACAGAGTATTTTTGCATTTGGCCATATAATTCTTATTGCATCTTCATGTCCTTTACCATAGGGCCTTTTAACATCTGCGACAAGGTGTTTGTGGCATTAGAAATTTTGGTACAGTGGCGGGAATTGTTCAAACGTGGTGTTTCACTCGGTGTTGCCATGGAAAGTAGCATTGCTGCATGGACAAAGTGTGGACAGGTAATTGCATATTCCCAACAAATAAAATTAATTTTATTGTACATGTACTTGTTCACCTTTAAACAACTGAAAGAGCTTCAAAGTATTATTGACCATTTTGAAAGTTAACTGTTTATTAAGTGTTTTTGATTAATATGGAGCCTAATAATTAGGCTATCAACTATTGATAGATGTTCATGTGTAAGGAGTTTCTGCAAATCTCGTTATAAATACTCCATCTACAGTTAGATGTAACTTTTCCTTTGATTTACTCAACTAATTATATAAATAAGCTGTCAGGAATCAACAAGAAAAACTTTTAGGATTACTTACTTTTATGGCATTACACAAAATCTGTTATGCTCACTGGTGTCCATTTATATGTGGTGAGGTTAGTTGGTTTATTGTTTGGGTGCGTGGAAAAGGCACAAAGTGTCTCTTGATGCCGTGTCACAGGAGGAGCTGCCTATGAGAAAACACATGGCGTTTTACAGGCACCCCTTAGCTTTATTCTGAGGGTTTGGGTGCGGAGGTCACTGTTTGTGCTCGGTAGGGTATCCTTCCCTGGGAGGAAGGTGGGTGGCTGAAGAAATTGTTTTTAAGAAAATAGAACAGGGAGGCAACTCCCTTAAGATTTTCGCAGAGTTGCCACCTCTGCTACATTTCATATTATAATTATGCAAGTTTTTAGCAGTCAAGGGATGCAGGGCCTTAACTGGCATCCCAGATTAGGCCTTGTTTTGTGTCTGTATCATGCGAGAAATTGTATCATGCGAGAAGTGGTAACTTATTGACACAACCTTTTTTGTAGATGTCAATGAATGACAGTGAGCAGAAGTACATCACGCTGCTGCTTTATAACGGATTTTATGCCTTCGAATTAATGTCTGAACGGTCCCTAGACAGTGTGATTTGTGGTGTGTGCGGAACTGTTGGCCAGGTGTACTATGGCGATGGAAATGAGAAGAATTGTCGTAAGATCGACAAGGTATCTGTACTACATGTATGTTATTATGCAAACCTGTTAGTGCAAGAAAATGTAAAGATAATTAGTAGTAATTATATTTTAGGGTCTTAAAAGAAGTAATTAATAAAGTTTTATGTTAAAAATAATTGATTCTCTTCATATGAGTCAAAATGAATTAAACGTGCTTTTGCTGCAGACATTTTGCCCGTACAATGGGGATCCGCAGCAAGCCGCATAACATCTATAAACCAATTTTTGATTGTGCACACTGGTAACTGATATGGAGTAATTTATGGTAGTTTAAAATGCAACTTTTTTTTATTTCAAAGCCATGTACACATGACTTTTCAAAATAATCATTTGTCTAGAAAATTTGTAATAATAGTAATTAAATTTTACATGTATGATAATAATGATAATAATAATAATCTTTATTTACCCTGCAGAATGGATCAGCTGATACAATAGTAACAACTGGTATAAACCCATGTGCATTGTCAATTTGAAATTACGTTAATTTGTTGACTGGTCATTATTTTGAGCCCCTAAAATTGATTTGCTATTCATCTTATACAAGCTACAGTTTAACCCTTACTTGGAGGATGGTAGTGGCCAATACAGAGATCATCCTGTAACAATAAGCACCAGCCAATGCTCTGTTTTCCTATGATATCTGCTTACAGTAGCTAATTTCAAAGGATTGCTACTTCATATTTGCTTACATGTACACCACATGTACCTGACTAGTCAATATTTTAACTATTATTTTCCTCCCTAGGTTGATTATGACAAACCTACAGATTATGGAAAAGAGACGCTCCCCTCTTTGGAGGAGTTTATGACAATGCTTAAATCGCTTCTGGTAGAGAAGACCATATTTACACGATCACTACAAGATGACACCATCAAAGCAGTATTTGTGCCACCAATTATTGCTCCTGCCATGAGAGGTGTTAATGTGTTGAACACAGAAATGGACAAAAAGAGCGTTTATCTGAGTGGTGGCTTTTTCAATAAAGACAAAATTATTGGTAGGTGTGAACCTTTGTATGTCATTTTACACAAACTGTGTGAAAATTAACATTTTTCCCTAGTCAGATGTATGCTGGTGTTGAAACTGGTAAGTATTAATATGGTTATGCCACTAGACTTCTTGGTGAGCACTTCCTGTACCGTGGCTGGAAGGTGAAATGGATGGCCAGGTGCCTGTAATTAGGCTTAAACATCAGTTACCTTCGTAATCATTGATTTCTTCCATTTTTTATTTTTATATGTGTACAGTCCAATCAATTGGTGATTGTACTCTTTTTTGTTCCTGTAGTATGATATGAATCTACATTTGTAACTGGTCCTTTACCTCCTAAATATTAGGTGATCCAATGATACTGCATCAGACAATCAAAGCTGAACACCTTGACATGGCATCTCTTGGAAATCTAACTCAAGAAGAACTTCGTGTTATTTGCAGACAGTGCAAGATAGACAATGTGGCATCCCTGTCTAAGGTACATGATGCTGCTATTGTACTATCTCCTTTCTTTTCTTATTTTGTATACTCAGTAACTTAGGGTGTGAAATTGAACTATTCACTTGGATTCGAAGTGGTGGCTAATTCCAATACAACAATAATAGAAAATTGTTTTACTTTGACTTAAATAAATAGATTAGGACCCTTGAGAATTATGAGTTTTTTATCCAAACAAGTTGATATGTCTTGAAGTAAACTAATTAAAAGGACACTACAATGGACTATACGGTAATTACATGGTAATTCTGTACGTGGGTCTAATTTTCTGGGTGTAAAGTACATTGCGATTCCAAGTTTTACCTATAGTCTACTGACTGCAGGATCACATAAATTGTTACTTGTGGATATGGAGTGCAATATGATGTAGCTAGCTCGTTGCATACATGCAGCAATTACTGCTACTGCCCTGTATCTGGAGTGAGTATTCTTGACCTGATACTGCAACTATCATTTTCTTTGGATTCACAGGCGTTGTTGATCCAACGGTTGCAGTCACTTTACTCTTCATTGCTCACAGGATCTTCACCTTGCCATGGTTTTACTAAAGTGCAAGGTCACTCTGGCGGATTCTATCACATGGTATGTCGTCATGGGGTAAGTATAGCACCAATTTGATTGTCTCCTCACTGCTTTCAGGGACTGGTATTTTTTTTGTTTTGTTTTTAAATGTCGATGAAAACAAAATTATTTCAGTCTGGAAAATGTTTCCTTTTTTATTGCATTTGTCTTTGTGTGATGCATTCTTCGTGTAAGTGCTGCAGTTCTTTTTTTTATTATTATCAACTGAGTTCATAAGTCAGTCTCTTAACTGTGGCCAATTTACCTTATCAACTACAGTAATTGATAAATCCAAAATTATGTGTGTCATGTCCCCATTGATGCAGCACCACAGTTTCTTTAGAAACTGACCCCCTTGTTTGTTTCATTATTTTTGTTCCTGTCCTTAGTCAGTGGTGATGCTTGTCAATTTTTGTGGCATAATTTTTTTGTTGTAATTGTTTTAACCCTTTAAGCCCTGATATAAAAATGCATATTCTCCTTTATCTAAACATCAAGACATCTTATCCCCACATGATCACTTGCTTTATATTCTCATCACTTGAAAGTTTGAACAAGTGTGATCATCTAAAGAGAAATTTAATTTTAATTTTTCACTGTTAGGGCTTAGAGGTTAAGCAATGAAAACGTACATGTGTTGCCCACTAGTGTGGCACTTATACACTTAATCAAATTGTACAATGTACAACATTTACTGTACACTGCTGTACACCGTATAGAATACCCGCAAAGTTAAAAGCCCAACATAAGATTCCAGCCCAGTTTGAGCACGTATACTATGTTAATAGGACAATAGAACAAATCCAGGGTTGGGACAACTCTCCTGCTTGGCTTACATTTAAACCTAGATTAGGGCAAACCATGCTTTGGAAAATTTTCCAGTCTGGCTCAATTTCAAGGGTATAATGAAACTCGGTATAAGGGGGATTTTTGCATTGATGATAGTTTATACATCATCTTACAAGCTTAATTTAAAAACTTACCTTTTTTACATCTAAAGTTTTACCCTATTACTTGTATATTTTTTTCATTACTAGACAACGGTGGCATCTAAATTTCTTCTGCTCCAAGAATCAGTTAGAGATGCAGCTGATCTTTACCTGTCATTTAAGTATCCACCCCCTCTTCTGGTTAATGATACACCCTGTGGATTTTCTCGTCATGTTGATCTGAGGGCCCCAGAAATTGCGTCACTGTTGTGGGGTGATAATGTGGGTTGTTTTGAGAAACCCACTTTGGACACACCACCAAAAAAGGTAGGGTAATCAGTCTTTTTCCCAGACGTGTAGATAGGCAGGTACAGTTAATAAAAAAAACAAATTGGTGAGCTTTGGGAGTAAGTGTGTTCATGAAACAAGTACTGTTGCCACCATACCAGTTCTATAACAAATGTCCCAAACGTTGATGAAGTAAATTCTGAATTTCAACCTTGCTTGCAGGTTAAAGAATGTCAACAGACGATGAAATAACCGTTTTAGACAGGTCAAATGCAAGTTTTGTTGGCTTCAGTATGTTTTGACTTGAAACTCCGGCAGCAACACTGGCAACCTTTTTGCGATTTCTTTTACCTTTGGGAAACAATAAAATTTAGGCATGTGCACAAAGTTGTGTTAGCTACACTCTTTTTGGTTTATTTATTTCAATTAGCTTCTTTCTTTCTTTCTTCTGGAAGGGGGGATAGACTAAAGTATTAACGTGTGTTTTTGTTACTTACAGTGTAATTCTGATTTTATTTAATTTTTCAAAACAGGTCAGTGTACCTGAATTTGTCACTTCAGAATTTAGTGCACGTAGACTGGACGAGGACACAATCACTACAAGTCTTCCACAAAATGCTTTGTGGCACCCTCTGACACAGTCAACTCGGAGATATGTTGTAGGGGATAGATTCCATACTTCTACGAATCCCCACAAGTCAAACCTTTGTGAATTCCATAACATCAACTTATGCCTTCAGAAGGACACCATCAAGACAAGTTACCAAGAATGCCAGAATAACAGCAAAAATCTTAAACTGCTGCGCAGTTCAACCATTCAGTCTTTCCCAATTCATTTTGTGTATAATTACTTAAGGTATCAGGGTACCCCAAATGACAACATTGCGTTTTCACCGTTTGAGCGTCAGGCGTTTCACAAGGACCCTAACAAACTATATATTTTCTGAGAGCTTAATAATTGGAGATTGCGAAAACGTATTTCGATAAAGAAAAAAGACAACTGTGTCGAAAATAGAGACTACATTTTTAAAAAGTACATCGTTCACAAAATCGGTTCCGCTCCAGTCGAGAATGATCTGGAGAGAAAGACGAACATGGCGCCGACTTCTTCACACCTTTGTCTCAAAAACCGTGTCTCGGAATTTTTGTATCTGGCCTGGTTTATTTTCTTCACTCAGTTAAACTTTGAAGTTCGAAGAAACGCCTCTCCTCTTTCTTTTACGGATCATAACTTTTGAATGAAAGCAAAAATGAAAATTCTGAGACACGGTTTTGGTATCAAATTATGTGGCAACATTGTCGCCAAATTTGAGCTAAAATGGTTGAAAACGCGCTGAACGCGAACTTAAAATGTGCACCCAATTTCTTGAAAAATTAGTTTCGAGAAAAAAGCCAAAATATGATTTGGAAACTTTTTCCGGTCTGAGGAGATTAAAACCCCTAGGTGTCAGAATAATTACCTGCGGTTGACAGAGGGGAGGCTCAACTTACCGCCTTACAACAAGAGCACAAACATGCCGACAAGAATGGTGTCAAATTCTGCGTGTTTCTATGCTGGAAAGCGACTTTCGTTGAGTACGAGTGCGTTCAAAGGGTCTTCAAACGCAATAAACGGAAATTTTAAAGTCATAATATCACGTCGGCTGTAAAATGCCGAAGGCATCAAAATCTGCGAAGAAGCCGCCACGTGTTCGGCTCAAGATCTAAGAGAGAACATCCTGTCAGAAATGCGAGCAATTGGGAAAAAAATAAACTTCTTTATTACTGGAGACAAATTCCGTACTTTCCTGGACATGCCGTCTTTTGCGCCAAGTTGATTCTTTGATACATCTGGCTTTGTACAAATGTTATGGAATTTGAATGGATGGATTGTTTTTCGCCGTTCGCGTTACGAAAAGCTAGCTGGCAGTCGAAGCTTATCACACTGACAAGCGAGGAATCAGGAAGCGCAAGTCAGTAATTCCTCAACGCTCGATCTTTTCTCTCTCTCTCTCTTTCACAGATATGATCGAAGCCACTTTGTGGACACACTCGAAATAAGCGGGAAATGCAGCGCAATCGATCGCGTGTCAAAACATCGGGGCCCTGTTATGTCACATGCTATTTTCAGCGTTGTTGACAGATGACTGTCAACACATGATTAGAGAAAATTAATGCCACAAATCTTTTTTCGTCCATAACTTTGCGTAGAAACAATCTTTTTTTCTGAAACTTTTTGTAAAAGAGAGGTTTGAATAATATCTATCTGAAAATGACAGAAGTGTATTTTTCGAAAACATGGTCATTTTTGGGTACCATGATACCTTAATGGATTTCTATCACAATGAGGAGATTGTGGAAAGGCAAAGGAAAAATTTGTCTTCAACCCTGAAAAATGGACAGACTCTAAAAAGAGACTGCTATCTAAGATATGTTATTTTAGATAACAAGTAACTCATGACTCATGTATTGACACATTTAATTCTTATTCAATGACTACTGTAATGTTTCTTTCAAGCCAGAGTGAAAATGTCGGTTCCCGGGTTGATATACGCGCAGTCGATAATAAACCACCAGAGCAATATAGGCTCATCAATTCTCTCTTTATTCCTATTCTTTTAGCCTTGGGGCGTCCTTATATCGAAGCGGTCAACTGAAATCATTACATTAAGTAAAATCTAAGTATTGTTGCGTTTATAGCTTGAAAATAATCAAAATTACACAACTCGCACGTGGTAATTAAGAGACTTACGAACGGTAAAATCTAGCAATAAATCTCACTGTAAAATCACAAACTAACGTATCATCATGACAACAAACCATAAGTAAATTGTTGCTTACCAACGTTCGCGGGTCTTGATTATCTACCGAGAATTTCATTCTAACTTGTTTTCTAAGGTCCTGATCACAAGGGGTCTTAACTTGAACTGAAACACGAGCTATATGTTTGCGTAACTAATGCACTAATCAAGGTAACGTCAATCAAATCAGAAAATATTTCACAGCTTTATCGGAAGCTGCTACAACTACATCTATCCAATGTTTGTACAAATAATGAGTCTAGTTTGTTTTATTAATACATTCTGTAATTGCATATTTTCATTGTTTACATAAATTTTAAATTCTCAACAATTGAGTCCAAAGTGGCATGTATACAGTAGACCACCTCACACTTTGCGATGGCATATTGGCGGGTATGCAAGAATTTCTGGCCTGGCTACCAAGGCCCCATACATATATCTCTAATTTTTTGCAAACCATTTACCAGCACTTAAATTTCGACTTGAGGGCACAAAAACCATAATGTTCAAAGTATGAAAGATGGGGTGCAAGGTGGTCTATTAATAAAATTTTATTTTATGTTAATAAAATCACCTTGGGGTGCACGAGCATTGTCAAGAAAATAAGCATATTTAGAGAATAAGTATCAGTGCAAAAAACTGAAAATAGAATATCCATAAATTGAGTGTAAGCGTTAAGTCAAACATATTTTTGAACAGAATTTCCTGTTTTGTCTGTGTGTTCATGTTGCACAACATTTTAGCAAATTTTGTTACTGGTTGTGTCACTTAAGAAAAACAAAAGCATAAATTATTATATGTTAAAAATGGCTGTTTTGTTATGTTTAGTCAACTCTCTCTCTCTCTCTCTCTCACTGGGATCAGCACTTTGGGTATCCATGAGGTGTTCACCTCATAGAGAGTTGAAGAAAAGGATTGAAGAGTGAGTCTAAGTGTCCATTTTAAGGAGGTGTCCGTCTTACAGGGGTGTCTGTAAAGAGAGAGTTGACTGTATGCAGTATAATCTCAAGCAGTATTCACATACTATTATGTAAAAAGCACTATGCAAACTTGACAATGGTGGTCCAAATTGACTTCTTCTGCAACATTGTATAAACTGGAACAAAATGTGAACAAAATACTAGCAGGTAAAACAGAACGTAAGGGACAAAAGTTCACTAAAAGGCAAAGAGTCATTACAGTGGGCATAATAACACAATACTAGCCAAGACTTGTAAGACTTAAACTGCGCCTAACCCAAAAATATTTTTTCCCCGATATTAGACTTTGCACCTATTTCAAAATCTTTAAGCCATTATTTGCAGTTTTTGTCTTTTTTATGGGCTTCCAAACTTACGCATATCGAAGCATCATTTGTTGCACAGCCTAGTCAGAAGGGGCATTGGTCTACTCCCCATGTGATGTCACAAACTGCTTTGCATGCATGTTTATAAAGAGTTAAGGAGATGGAAATCAGTTTGTGATGTCACATCAGGAATAGACCCATGCCCCTCACTAGCTCGGTCATGTAACAGATGATGGCTAGATTTTGGAACATGTACAGCCTATAAAAAGTCAAGACTGAGGGGGGATTTCTTAAAATAGGTGCAATGCATTTCGAACAGGTGCAAAGATTTATTTTAGCGAAAAAATATCTTGGGGTAAGATGTACTTTAAGACTACTAAGTTTGTGATTAAATTTAATAGTTAATTTTTTACATTAATAATTAATTTAATTACATAGAAACAAAATCATTTCGTTTTCTTCTTCTTTCTTGAGGTATTAGATACATCTTTTTGTGTTTCTGTGAAGACAAAATATGTTGATTATGTAAATATGATCTACCCCTTTTTCAGTGAAGTCAAAGGCTAATGCTAGAGCCTAAAAGAATGTCGCTACATGGTATATGCAACCTTAAAATGGATTTATTAACAGTCACATGGCAATTTAGAAATGTGAACAAAGAAGCACACAAAAAAGCTAGAAGCTGCTATGTGATGGCTTCAGTCTATAGGAAAAAGATACTGTCACAAGTTTTAATTAGCTT